>CM027081.1:33088181-33833183 GCA_015343265.1 Pao palembangensis | reverse complement strand
GAGGAGGAGGAGGAAAAGGAGGAGGAGGAGGAAGAGGAGGAGGAAGAGGAGGAGAAGGAGGAGGAGAAGGAAGATGAAGAGGAAGAGGAGGAGGAGGAGGAAAAGGAGGAGGAGGAGGAAAAGGAGGAGGCCGAAGGCCCGGGGGGGCCACAGGAGGAAGGTCTGGGGCGTCAGAGAGGGACAGAGGCGAGGCCCTGCGCTGGGGTGAGCCTGCTGGGAAATACTTCCTGGTAAGGCTCTGGGACTTACAGCAGCCGCTAGTGAGCGTGAGAAGAGGCCAGCATGTGCACGAGCATGTGCACGAGCATGTGCACGAGCAGAGGCATAAATGGGGGAGAACAAATGGAGGAAGAAGAACGATGGGTTAGAGAGAGACAACGGAAAGGAGCGCTTCCCATAAAGATGCAATTAGCAATTACGCAGTCGTCAATTACAACGATCACAACTGGTGATTAAGCAATTACCCCGAATCCTCGTTTCCCTCCTGCTTCAGCAGGCGGCTGTGATTGGCTGTTTGGAGGAACAGGCGGTGATGATGCAGGTGATTAGACGAGACTATGATGGGTTTGCTGGGTGTGTGTGTGTGTGTGTGTGTGGAGTTGGAGACGTTGGGAGGTGTTTGGGGACAGCAACCGCGTGCTTCCGCCGTCCCCGAGGCCTCTACTGACTGTCATCTTCCTGGTGACGCAAAGGTCGCTGGTGCAACGGCGGCAGCGCTGCTCGCTGGGATGGGTCCAGCCCACGGGCCGACAGGATGTCACAACAAGCCCACTTCCTCTCCCGGCTCATTAGAACAAAGCAGCAGGAAGCCCACTGCCACCGCAGCCAAACACACACCTCACGTCCGCCATTCCACGGAATATCACCGCTGTTCCCCTCCAGCTTCCTTCAGCACGTCTGCAAGTCTGACTTCGTTTATCTGCTGAGCACTTTAAAGACAACAGCTGACCAAAGTGCTGTACACCACAGATGGAAGACAATTTAAATAATAAAAATCTGCATGTAAAAAAATAAATACTAGAAAAGACATAAAAACATGACAGAAAATTAGAATATCCTGAAAAAGTGCGTGCGTTTCTGTAACTCAACTTTAAAGGTGAAACGTACATATTACATAGACAAACAGTACGCGAATCAATATATTTCAAGCTTTTATTAGTTGTTTTTGCTGATTGCAGCTTCAGAAAAAGTCGGAAAATTTGAATTTTTCTTGAAATTAATAAAAGAATCATAATCAGCACAATTACAACATCTCTCTTTGCATGTAATGAGTCTACAGAGCTTCACCTTTTATGTCGGACTGCCTGAATACAACAACTTTTACACGATATTCTAGTTTTCCGAGCAGTCCTGTCCATCTGACGATGGTTTTAGGAGACGCCAACCCTGAGCCTGGACACGCAGAAGAGGCTTGTCTGGTGAGCAGGGGAAGATGCCGTGACAACAGCTGTCGAGCAGGTTCAGAGGAGGAGAGATGAAGGTGAGGAGTGACTGATGAGGAGGAGGAGGAGGAGGCAGACACTGCTGCAATCCAGTCCGGACAGCACGCAAACGCACACTTCATTCCACGGCCACCGCAGACGCAGGCGCCACGCATGCTAGCGGGCCCCGGCCGTCTCTGGATGCCTGCAGAGATGAGCGTTCGCAACGCTGACACACATCTCGTTGCCACGTCAGTTCCCATCAGCGGGGCCTGTCATTCAGCGCGCGGCATTGGCCAGAGACTGACACCGCCGCCGCCGCCGCCACGCCGCCTCTGCCAAGCTGCAGCCTCAGCCGAATCAACGGCCCGTGCTGACCAGGACTCTCCTCTGGCTACAGCAGCGGTCGCAAAAGCGGGATAAAAATGCAGATCAGTGTGCGTTACTGTACAAAAACAGAAATATTAACGATCCGTGCTTCCCTGCCCGCAGCTAGCAGTTAGCCAGCATGCTAATATTCAGCGTGTTGGCTTTAATTTTGACTGCACTAAACAGTTTAGTCTGGCCCCTTGACAGCTGGGGTGGGCTCCAGCAGACCCCTGAGACCCAGTGTGGATAAAGCAGGTACAGAAAATGGATGGATGGATAAACAGTTTAGCAGATGCTGCTAATAAAGCACATTTTATTCATTATTAAACAAATTGAAGGTGTATAATTGGTAAAACATTAAGACGCTAATCAGTGTCCTAAAAGTTTTCATCTTCATGCACTACAACTTTTAGGTCTTGGTGTCCTCTCTGAAACTACTTTACTTCTCAAAAATGCTTTTATGAATTCGTCAGACCACTTTTCAGTTGCCAGTGTTCTCCTCTCAGTCTGCCCTTGAAACACTTTTTCCATTCCTGGTTATGAATGACGATGCTATGCCTGTTTCATGTCCTGATTTAGGGATTAAAAGTTGTTTTGTGGTATGTGTTTCCCTTGAATAGATGATGGAGCTTTTTCCATCGAAAACCAGGGCAACAATAACCCCGGCTGTGATGAGAGCAGATCTCCATAGATGGAGGCGTGTCTGACGTAAAGAGGATGGTGCAAAAGCGGCAGGAGAAACCGGACAAGGCACAAAACGGAGCCCAGATCCAAGGACCTGCTGTCGGCCATGCAGCAGGTGCCTGCCGCAGAGCGACAGCCGCCTTCTTGATGGAACTCAAACGCACCACCCTCTCCACAAGCTTCACAAAGTCGCCGCAAAGTCAAAGTCAAGAGTCTGCGAGGAGACAAAAACAAATCTTTTCTTGAATGTCTGTGTAGTTCAAAAGCCTCCAGTTGTCATTTTCTTTGAGCTGGCGCTTTCAAATGTTTGATGCTGTGAACGACCTGAACCTTGAGGAGAACGCGTCTGCTGAAAACGCCGCGGAGGGAGGGAGCGGAGGCGTGCCGAGGCTGAGAGCCAAACTATCGGTTGATGTGGAGCTGTGAAAAGGTGTAATATGTGCACCTGGACTGGATTTCACAGGTCCAAGAACGGTTAGGAGTAGGGCAGTCGCCAATATTACGATATTCCTCAACTGCGATTGTCATAATCGCGATTATCGTCAATTATTTATTTTATCCGTAAAGTTGCATAAAATAACCATGAATCTGAGGCTGCCGTCATCGTATTGCACCAGCAGCAGCACGCAATGTCACCGTGGCAACCACGTTGTTTACCTCTCGTCTTGATCCAATTAGCATTGAGCTAGGCTCCAGCAGACCCCTGAGACCCAAAGTGTGGCTAAAGAAGGTACAGAAAATGGATGGATGGATGGCTAGGATAATATGCTATAGCTACGATAAGATGCTATGGCTAGGATAATATGCTGTGGCTAGGATAATATGCTATAACTAGAATAACATGCTATGGCTAGGATAACATGCTGTGGCTAGGATAACATGCTGTGGCTAGGATAATCTGCTGTGGCTAGGTTAATATGATGTGGCTAGGTTAATATGCTGTGGCTAGGATAATCTGCTGTGGCTAGGTTAATATGCTGTGGCTAGGTTAATATGCTGTGTCTAGGATAATATGCTATGGCTAGAATAATATGCTATGGCTATGATAACATGCTGTGTCTAGGATAATATGCTGTGGCTAGGATAACATGCTGTGGCTAGGATAATATGCTGTGGCTAGGTTAATATGCTGTGGCTAGGATAATAACAACATGGAGGAAGGGGAGGTTCTGGTTCCGAAGCCTCGTACCACGGCTCCGCTGTGGGTGCATTTTGGTTTTTATCCTAACGATACAGGAGAGCCCAGTAACCTGGAGGAAGCATCTGTAAAATTTGCCGTAAAAAAGTGCCAGTCAAAAGCGCTAACGCAACCAATCTGAACCAGCGTCTATTAAAGCTCATTATGCTGTGATAGTAGAATATTAAAAAGAAAAAAACACAATATATTCGTCAATCGCGATTATTTTTCTAACAATTAATTGTCTCCAGAAATTCCTAATTGTGACAGTCCTAGTTAGGAGGAGAAGACAGGAAGTTTGGGTGGGGGTTAATTATAAGAATACAGCGTCCTCTATATCCCAGGGCGGCGGCGTGCTCGTTAACATGGCTACAACAGCCGGCGTGTCATGGGTAACAGTGCCAACGTGGAACGGGCGCACCCGGCAGTGGTGCAGCGGCCCCGGCGAGGGCGAGCCGCAGCTGCACGTCCTGCCCTCAGACACATGTAGACAGTGTTTCTACAGTCCTGCCTACACGAGTCAAGGTGAGACAGCATGACACACGGGGAGAATGAGAGCACCGGGGAGAGAAGGCTCCACCATGATGGATAGCCTTCTCCACCCAGCTCTCCTCTCGCTCACTCGCAGAATGCTGGTGACTTTCCAGTGAGGCAATTATCATTGCGGAATGCATAATAGCCTAATTAATTACAGGTGTCAGCGCAGCCATTGTTTCAGCATGGAGGAACATCATGCCAAAGCATCCACTAAAAAGAGCGGCGCTGATGAACGACCCTCGCATGGCGTCCAGGAGGAAGCAGCTGATGGAGGGAGCCGAGCCCAAGTCTGCCAGACGCAACGCAAGACGGATCGCAAACACATGGCAGAGAAATTAGCTTCATTATTTGCTTGATAAATCAGCTGTTGTCAATCAGGAGGCTCAGAGGAAGCCCTCCAGAAGGCCCCACAGGAGACGGAGACCAACCAAATCACTGGTGGAAACGTAACTACGTGTGTGTTTCAGTGGCTGCGGGCTGATCATTCTTCCTGCCCTCAGGCTCGTTGCGGAGTACGCTGAGTCTAATCGGAGAGGGCGCCACGGCTGGATGCGGCGCGGCTCGCTCCCACTGCGAGACGGGTTTTACATAATTAATGACTGTTGATGTTTCCCAGGTAGTCGCCCGGCAAATTCACTCCAGACCCGGCTGCCACGACAGCGGAGCAGACAGCTTACATTACAGGCATAAATAAGGCAGTTTTTACAGCGTCTCCAGAGGAGGCGGTGGAGGGGTGGAGGGGTGGAGGGGCTTCAGGATTCCACGCTCACAGAGAGCTTTCCTGTGTCCCGCTGCCTGCCGAGAATTTGCTCGAGCTGAGGAAAACGCCTCACGCCGCCGCTCCCAGGTAACGGCTGGCGGTCCCGGACGCACGACTGCTCGCCTGCATGAGTCCGTCTAATCTGAACGCGGATCTTAATCCACGGTCGTCTGGTGGGCTGGGTCTGCGTCTTCCAGACCACCGACGGCGGGGCCAGGAAGCCTGGGGGCCTTGAGCACGTCGCTGGGAGGCCGTCCGCACCGAAGCCGCCGCGTGTTCAATGAAACATTTAAAGCCGACACCGAGGGAAGGCTATTTTCTACTGCTCTCGCCCACCAGTCATTATTAATTTGTAATAACCTTTAAGGCTTTTTGATGTCATACATATTTTAGGGAGCGATATCGCTCTCAGAGAGGGCCTGTCGATGACATCTCACCCAAGGGAGAGCTGCCTTCGTGTGCTATAATTAGGAGCAGGTGAAGCCACAGATAAACGGGTTTACGGCCCGCCGAGCCCTAACGCGCCGCTGCCGGAGGGTCCCGGGAAAAAGGACGCCGCTGGAGGAGAAACTGCCAGGAAAGAAAAAGCAAAATGTTGTTTCTAAGTTCAGTTCAGCTGCGTAGATCAGCACGGTGGTGGGGGGGGGGGCAAGGAGGAGACGGAGGCGCCTCTCTCCTTCACCTCCCCCGGGGGGGGGGGGCCAAGGCCAACACTGCTCCCAGTCTGTCTGCTGGGAGGTCCTGCTGGAAGGCTGCCTACAGCTCAGCTTGGTCTGGCCAACAGGCTCTAGAAGCTGTGACACAAATGGGGCCTGTTGGCTTCCTGCACGCCGGCTGACCTTGGCTGCCCGCCGTGTGATGGCACCATGGCAACCAGCAGCTTTCCTGCCCCCTCGCACGGCCGCGGCTGATGTTTCAGCCTGGGAACGCCACACGCAGAGGTGCTCGGCGAGGTTGGCGCCCTGGCGCTCAAGACATCGACCTTTGAGATCCGCCTCCTTCATTCGGATCAGGTGAGGTGGTCGCGAGGCGCTAAGTAACCACGGGAACCATTCTGCCCCACGTTCCTGCTCCACGAGATCGCTGTGCGGCAGAATCACCTGTAACCAGTTTATAAATAACTCCCGGTCGGGCTTCACATAGGTGGGACCCAACGCTGGCGCCTATCTATTGGCCGCTGAGCGTTACATAACTCTCCATATGCTGCGAGAGCAGGACAATTCCATGTGGGTTAGGAATAAAGAAAGCTGAGCGTAGCTGCTGCGATTTGGGCAAGTTCTCACATGGGATGTCACAGCTCTGCAGCGCTAGCCCGCTGCTATTTCAGGCTCTGCCTCATTAGAACAGCGGCCGCGAGTGAACCGAAAAAGGAAGAGGAGACGCTAGCAAAGACGGCCTCGCTGCTCGGGCTTCGCCGTCGCACACAGGCCACGCGCCCTAAAGACCCTACATCCCCCCCACGCCCTCCGCCTGTAACCGGAGCGGGTGTGTGCTGGCAGACATGCGATTCTGCGCGTCAGCCTGATTCCTGCATGATGGGGGTGGAGTGGGAGAAACAGCACACATTATTGCCTGTACCCGCCTGTGATGGTGTGTGTGTGTGTGTGTGTGTTATCCAGGGCGCCCGTGGAGGCCCTCTCACCCCACAGAGTCTGGCTAATTTAGTTAGGGACTAGCTGGCCGTCCTTCAGCCGAGCGGACAGTGATTGGTCTCAGTATGAAATGTAATAAAACAAGCCCATCACCGGATCTCCCCGCACCTTCGCTGTCCTTCACACGTCCCACGCAGAGGAAGACACACACACACACACACACACACACACACACACACAAACACATACAAATGACCCAGGGGGGGTGACTTAGATGTGTTATTTTAGAAGAAAGCGCACAAATAAAATAAAACCATGAGACAAATATTGCTTCTAAATTACCTTCCATCTATTATTTATCAACGCTGGCACTGATGCAATATTCATATTCTACACAATTTACATCTCAGCTGTGTGGAAAACATAAAAAAGCGTCCCAGTCCTGCAGAGGTCTTCAGAAAGTAGCTTTGGTAGTAGTTCTGGTTCTCATGTTGTTCTGGAAGACTCCCTTTTGGGTCCCTCACGCTGCAGTGATGTGGAACAGTAGTTTTCTGTGGAAACCGCTGTTGTGTAGCAACGCATGTGTGCGTGCAACACTGCATGCAGTGCAGGTGCTTCTGAGCACAGTGCATCAGAGTGCACGTGAAGGCTGTAGCTGCAGCGCTATACCCCGTCACGGCGGGGCGCAGCGCTGTGTGGCCGAGCAGAATTAGCATAAACATCAGCAAAACCGAAAAAAGCTGTTCGATTACGTATGAAATGCGGATTTGTGACTAATTTGGCAGCTCTGCTGGTTTCAAGGGCTTGATTTACAGCTTGGCTACAGAGGGGTGACCCGCTCAGAGGAGTCAAGATGAATCTGAGATGATTAATGTGGCCCAAATCACACAAAAGAGCTGCAGCAGACAGGCTTTCAGGAATCTTCTCATCCTATTTTTCAATATAGTCCTTATGCAAAACAATCTGGGAGGCGGAAAATGGCTCTGTGGTGGACGTATTAACAGAAAACCAGACCAATTACCTTTTACATCTATTTAATAACCTTCCACGTCTAACAGACTTCCGGGAAGTTCTCTGACTAAGGAATATGTTGCATCTTTCTGTGCAGCGAAAGATGCGAAACGTTCCGCATCCATTCCTGGTGTCCATCCCTCTGTGTGTCCCTTCAGACGCGCTGGGCTGGGTCCCTTCACTCCGGCAGAAAGGCTGAAGCTCTCCCACTAGGTCCACAGAGACCCAATTACAGGGAGTGGAGGTGGGACCGCGAGCAGATGCAGAAGTTGCTTTGCTTTAATTGAGGGTGTGTTTAGCGCTCTCCTCGAGCCACCGAGGCCACTTAACGTCGTGGATGAAACAGAGCGCCCCGCGGTGGGACTTTAAAAACATACATCTGCTCACGACAGAGGCGAGGAGCGCTCTCATCTGCGCTCTTGGATATTTAATGGCGGCGGGTTTGATTTTGGCTGTGTAAAGTAAAAATTAAGCAAGCAGATCTCTTCAAAGCGCAAAAACACTTTTGATTTGTGGTCAAGACGCGACGCTTCTCTGGCAGCTGCCTGTTTAACGGAGACACATGTTAATTAGTATTGTACTTAATCCCATATTAGAGGGACCCAAACTGTCAGGTCATATTAAAAACAATCGGTCCTAATGTTGCTACATGTGACATTTGGAGCCGCTATCTCTCCTAGCAAAATGTTCCCTTGGTACTAATTGGCCTACTTTACGCCGTCTTTCTTTGAATTGCTACTTTCTTCATTTGGAATATTCGCTTTGACAAGCATCCTCCCCTATTCCATACGTTTACGACAGGCAGAGCGAGGCCGCACATTTTCTCTGTGTATTTTTTGCAGAGGAGCAGCACAAAAATGGGAATTACTCACGCCAGCGTGTACTAATGTGAGGTCTACCTTCATGGGATATTAATACAATTTGAAAGGAAAAAAATAAAAGTTCAAACACTTAGCCAGCAGCGGCGTAAGTTTTCTCTGCTTGCATTATTTAAGATAGGCTCCATCATTTTATCAATCTATCGATCTCTCAGCAGAAAGATGAAAATGGAAAAATAATGAGGCCGATGAATGCAGTGTAAAGAACATCAATGTGCAAAATTTAATTATCTGGAAAAAGAATGAATATGTGTCGGCTGTTTTCTAAAACAAAAAAAAAAAAAAAGAAAGTGGGGAAAAAAGGAGCAGTTAATATTTTTCCTTCTCTGCATATTTTAATTAGCAGATCAATCATGAGTGTGCACGGCAGCGCTGCAGAGGAGAGAAAACTGCAAGTCTAAATGAAAAACAATAGCTTTGCTTTAAAGTCTTTGCTCTTTTGAAGTCTAAATTAAAATTTCAGGTGCCTTTACGAGAACCTTCTTCAGAAAGTGATATTTAATTAGCGTGTTTAGATTTTCCGCTGAAATGAAACTTTGCAGGTGAGAAGCACGCCAGACGGAGCCTGGCGCTCCACGCTGCAGACGAGGAAGGAAGGAAGGAAGGAAGGGAGGAAGGAAGGGAGGAAGGGAGGAAGGAGCCCAGCACACGGGGGCCGTGTTTCCTCCGACAGAAGCTGGTGTTCTTCTCACCCGAGCCGAGGCTCAGCAGAGCGCAGAAGCAACTTCTGCGTGTCTGTCACGGCTCTGCTTCTGCGCCTGAAATCAGAGAATGGCAGCGTGCAGGCGCTGGAGCGCAGCTCTCCTGCTCTGCCTTTTTCCTCCTCGCAGGAGCTTTTCCTGGTTCGTGCGAGCGCTGATGTTTATTTCTCTTGGCGTGTCCTCGCCGGCGCAGAGCCGCCGATTTCACACATTCTTATTGGCTAATTTGACTGTGCTCTTGCCAGCAGCTGAGGGCGAGCCAGCGCGTCAGAGAGCCTCAGACAGCGCTAGTTCCACCGCTAGTGTTGCTGCTCACCGGCTCGGGGCGCCTGGAGGGGGCAGGGGATGGGGGGGGAGGGATGCTCTCACCTGTCTCATAACAAGGAGTCGACCATGTTAGCCTCGGTCTCAGGAAGCGCCTCTGAGATTAGTTTCTATGTGCTGTTGGTGAGTGTGTGTTTGGCAGAGGGTCGGCGGTGTGTGTGTGTGTGTGTGTGTGTGTGTGTGTGTGTGTGTGTGTGTGATTGCCTGTCTCTTAAGGTGTCAGGGAATCAGAGGAGAGGCTGTGCAACCAGTCAGACGCCCAGTAGCAGCAGTGCAGTGGAGCCCAGGCGTGCGTCCGTCCTCAAACACAGCTAACATTTGCACAGCAGCAGCGCGCAGGCGTGACGTCTCCGGGCTATGAGCTTTGCGCTGTCAGGACGGTAGAAATTAAACCTGGCATAGCAGAGCAGAATGTGCTGAAAGTCATCAATTCCACATGGCTGGAGAAGCAAGCGCCTATTTATAACATCCCCTCCCCCCAAACGCCTCCTCTTCTTTACCTGGTGTGCATCCCTGGCTCTAAACACGCATCCATAATGATGAATACGCCCAACTGGGACGCTCCGACAGGGCATCAGTCAGGACAGGAAAACAAACACGCCAACACACACACACACAGAGCATCAGATCGCAGCGCAGCAGAGGAGGGATAAGACTGACACGGGAACGTCTGATGGAAGGGCCGGAGCGTCTCAGCACAAACACACCCAGCAGAACCGCAACAATCAGTCAACGCGGCAGAAACAAACAAGGGCAGTCGGAGGTATTAAAGTTCTCCAGAAGGCCCGATCCGTGATGGAGCGCTGGTGAAATGCTGCCGCCCAAGCACTGGCTTCTGCCAATTAGCAATATTTCATTTTAACTGTAGGAATTTTTGAGAAACACGCTGAAAGAAGAATCCTAAATAAATGACACATCTGTGTGGGGGAAGGAAAATGGTTCTTTCTTCCATAATGAGGAGAAAAAAAGCTTGGTTTTGACTTTATTTATGACAGAAAAATCAAATTGCCTGTCCAGCGACTATTTCAAGTGATTAACAGCTGAGGCCTGCCTGCAAATAGCAGCTGCTGGTGAGAAACACACCCTCAAACTCTGATCACAACGGTGCAAAGGGGGCCTGGACGCGGCGGTGGAGACATTCGGAATAATCTAATCCAATCCGGACGTGGAAACTGCAGTCAGCCAAAGTTACCGAGTTAAAGCAGAAACAAGGGCCAGGTGTGCAGCACTGAGGGGGTTTTGGCCCCGCCCTGATGTGCAGGACAGGTGAACCACCAACAACACTTCCGCCTCTTCCTCCTTCTTTCTTTCCTTCCTTCTCTTTAGCATGAGGAGGACACAAGCAATAAAGCAGCAGCAGAGAGATGCTGGTTTACACGGCCCTGGAGCCCATTATGTTCCTACAAGAGGCCGGAGGCCTGGACGTGCTGAGAGTACGGAATGGAGCGGAGATCCTGGGCCTGGCGTTAGCGCCACCTGCTCAGGTAACAGAGCAGACGGGTAGCAGGCTGTTGTACATGCCCCTTACAGGAGACCGGCCAAGAAGAACAACACAAATGGAATATTTAGAGCCAACGTGGAGGCAAGACTCTGCTTTATTGGTTCGCAGATACCGGCTTATTATACACAACACCCACAGGAATCGAGAATAACTTGATTTTAAAAGCGCACGCAGCCTCGAAGCAACTGCACAATCCCGCAGCTCCCTTTCTTCTGACCCCGCCGTCCCAAGTTAGCCATCCATCCCAGCAATCTGCAGCTAATAACTGCAAGTTTAGCCCGTGATGAAGATCTGTCTTCATTGAGCTAGAAAAGCTGGAGCGTCGCCGAGCATTTTTCCTAACGGCACAGTCCCTCATCTATGAAAGTGCCGTGGAAGCCCTCAGACAATTAAGCAGGGAAAAGCTTTATGACCGTTAGACTCACTCGGTGAGCGGCGCTCTCACCGCCGGCGCTGCCGGGAGCGCTGGCTCGTGCAGAAAGGTAATTACGGAGCCTCTCGTAATGACACGGAGGAAGCTTGCGTCATAACACCCACAGCCTTTTATCACAGCGCTGTAATTAATTATCATCCTATACGCTTTGATTCATTCCACCATTCATAACATATTCATACATTCAAGAGAAATGATCACTTCCTTCAGGAATTATTCAGGAAGGGGGAAGAAGTGGTCGTGTCTGGATGAACGATCAAAGGCGCTGTTTGTCTACCTCGCTGTGTGGCAGGCCGCTTCCCGGGCGCACGTGCCACCTTGAAGCCCGTCCGCCCGTCTGTCGCTAACGGAGGCAACTGGAAATCGCTCCAAACTCTTCAAATGTGTCCCCAGTTTAGGGTTGGGATGCACTTCTTCCCACGCAGGTCCGAACTTCAGCAGAATCTGCCATGTTTAACGCTCCCATTTGTCAATTAAAGGTGCGGCTAAGTGGTATTTGATCCGGTACTGCTGGTATTTGATCCGGTACGATCGCGGCTACTGATCTGAATTACTACCCAACAACGTCTCCACCTATTTGATACGATCAGCGACGCTCCCGTTACACAAAGTGGAGAACGCGCATCCATTTTAGGATTTCTTCCCTCGGATTCTGAGTTGAAAAGCTGCTGCATAATCAAAATATCTTTGCTACTCTCACGCAAAACAACAACAACAACAAGAAGAAGAAGAGCGCGTAAAAACATTGTCTTCCCCCACATCATCACTTCTCATCCTCAGGGGAAGAAATGGCACAGTTAGACTCCTAAACAGGTGTCCACCAGCCCCAGTTTGGCTGCTTTAATAGCTCTTTGATGCTTTTGATGTCTAGTCAGCTCAATAGTACCTTGCTGCTTGGTAATGAGGGCCAATAATGATTCCTGAGCTTGAGGGGTTAATGGTATGTAACCGGCAGAGCTGCTAATTACACGTTACAAACTATTTATCAGAACCTCCATCTGCACAAGCGCCACAACTCTCATTGTGCACGCTAAATTACTCCACGGATTATCATTGTAAAGCAAGTTTCAGTAATTAGGGGCCCATACTGCTGTTTTCTTTTTCTGCAAGTGCCAAATGACATCAGGAGTGGAGAAGAAAAACAGAGTAACTTGTTCATTTTCAGATTTGTACGGGCTGAACGAGAGGAGGAAGGAATCAGCCTCTGTTTAACCGGGAGGAAAAGGCTACAAGAAGAAATGTGCCACAGTTTTTCTTGTCGCGTCGCCTCGTGAAGGTTTATCCCGGGGGGAGTTTACACCCTTCAGCCGGAGAGGGTGTAAATTGCACTGAGAAGTTTGCGTAGTCTCGGCGAGGACTGCTGAACACCATGTTACGCGAGAGCGGCGTTTTCTCTGTGTGTGTGTGTGTGTGTGTGTGTGTGTGTGTGTGTGTGTGTGTGAAAAACCTGCAAAGTCCGATGGGCCCCTGTCCCTCCAGCGACTGGTTATTTGAGAAATAACCGCCACGTCCCTCGGCCCCAGAGGTGTACCTCAGACCACAGAGACGTGTACCACCTCTCTCTGCTTCTTCGCCGTAAATTTTTATTAAAATTACCTTCATTATAAGACAGCGTTCATTATGAAGCAAAAAACGCTGGTCTCCCAGGGCTCTGTGGATTAATAAGGACAGCGGTGTATTTTAAGCCGTAAACTCAGCTCCTCACTGTCCTTAATCTCCTTCCTACTTCACAAGGCCAAATTAACACCTCTCCTCAGCTCTGACGGGACCTCATTAGCAAACTTCCAGGGAAAGAACGAGAAGAAGAGAACGAAAAAGAGGAGAAGAAGGAGGGAAGCGACCAATGACAGCCACCAGCTCTGGGATTAACCCTTTCTCCTCCTCCTCCAGCTCCTCCGCAAAAAAAAAAGCAAAACTAGGTCGGCAACGTGTTTCTAATCAGTCGCCTGGTTAGCGATAATTAGGAGGCGAGATTGGACGTGAGAAGGGAGAGAAAGTGGGTGGGGAACATTGAAATGAAAGAGAAAAGAAAGAGAACCTGTCATGTCGCAAACACTTCAAAGGAGCCGAGTTCTCTTTTAGAAGTGGCATAAAGAGGGTCCAAATACCATGAGGCACTCCTCTGGGCCTCCGAACTGGGAGGAAGAGGGAGGCTGGGTGGGGGGACGCTCTCTCACACACACACACACACACACACACACACACACACACAAAGACTTTTCTACCATTTACCACCTGTGTTGAGTAACTTCCTGGGAACCACGATGCATCTATGATCCACAGAAATCTGCGCTAACTCGTGCGTGCGGGGCAAAGATTGGTCAACGAGATCATCAGTGGGAGTAAAAACTTCCGATCGATCATTCAGTGCTGCGTGGAGGAGGACAGGTGCAGGTTCATCCATCAGAAATCCCAGACTCCCACCCCTCACACCCAGGGAGCTGAGGCGGAGCAGCAGCGAGCGAAGAAACGGGGCACCGAGGAACGCCGTCACAGCTGGGGCAGCAGGTGGCAGGGGTGGAGCCGGAGCGGCGGCGTGCCGCTCCCTGGGCGACGCATTGCGTGGGCGGGCAGCTTGGGGAGGCCGCCGCCGCCGCAACCCAGCGTAGCTGCAGCGTTAGCCGCCGTTATTAGCGCGCCATAATCCTTCCTGCACTGCTCAGCACCTGCACGGTGCAGCTGCAGGGGAGCCTCAGTCTGCCCCAGGTCCGACTGCACCTTCTCCCCCCGCAGAGCAGCTCGTGGTCCCACAGCTGACCCTGGGCTCGCCCCGGCCGGCGCTGGGTAAAGTTCACCAGCCTCCACAAGCTGTTTGACATTACCAATAAGGTCAAAGTGAATCAGAGAACCGCCAGAGGACCATACTATTATCGCCCGCCGACTTGCTCGCCGTGTCTTGAGACCAAAAACATAAATACAACCCCCGCGTTCTCCACCAGCTGACATGCTTATCAATGTGCACAACGCGAAGCTGCGGAAGTTACACAAGAGAGCCCAAGAGGTACCCAGAGAGGCCTGCAGCTAACGGAAAAAAACCACATCGCTCATTATCAACCATCTATTTTATCTACTGTGAAACATCTCCAGACTCCCAGTTGTCAGACATCAATGGTGCTTAAATTAATCCTGTGGGTTCCTGTTTGCAGAATAAAGATATGGAAGGGTGCGTCTGATATTTGTGCGACTTTACGGTAGAGTAATTGAATTAGCACACAAATCAACCGCAGCGTATGGCACTGAAGTGTAGCGCCGGAGGATGCGATAGCCCCCCGCCAGAGAACGGGGGCTTTTCAGGTTAGTTTGGAGGGGAACGGCAGAGCGAGAACGTATTTGTGGTATCATTTCCATAAGGCCCAGCTTTACAGACCACGGCGCAGCTCGCAAATGTGATTTACGACCTTGGTTTAATGGCCGGAGCAGAGTCTCGGTGGGTATCAGATGACTTTTTCAATATGGCTACGTCAGAACCGGGCACGTGAACGCACCATCACAACAGGAAATGAGGGCTTGTCTCAGCCAAGAAAATATGAGAAAGCAGATATCTTCTCATCTAATGGGAGACGGTTACTATTTCACTCTGACAGAAAGGCATCAGTCAATAAACGCAGAGATGAGTGGCGAGACGGGGAAGCGAGCTGTGGATTCCTCGCCGTGCCCATCAGCTCACGCGTCCAGCCACAGTTGGCAGAATGCTGTGAATACTACCTGGATTCACAGACGTGTGCGGATCCAGACCACCCCCACACAGGCCACCCTCTTTACCTGCTGCTTCCCACGACACCGCCCGCGCCAGAGTCACTTCCTGGATACTTTGAATGTTGAAGATGCTGATGCACAACAACACACTGGTAACAAGCGGTGACTCACCTGGGCCTGGAAACTCTTGAGAACAGGTGCCACCATCTCCCGGACCTCCTGCACACAGAGAAAAGAGCGAGTCTCAGCGTTTTCTATTTTGCAGAAGCTCCACCTGTTTCAGAATCGGAGCGGCCCCGTCGAGGCACAAACAGCTCCACGCGCACGAGGAAGGAAAAGCCTTTCATGTTAATGGATTTCTGTTCCATAGCTGCTCCTGCGCGGCGTGTGTGTCCGCGCGTCTGCCAGCTACGCTGTTCTGGGAACGCTGGCATTAGCCGCTAAAGCGAAAGGGTTTGAAAAGCGAAGCTGTGTCTGAGCTGGCGTTAGAGCTCCGAGAGCCAGGCTGGTGCGAGCTCTCAGAGCCTCAGGTAAGGAGATTGTGCTGCCAGCGGTGACAGCCTGATCCCATCTTAAACACTCGTATTAAACTGACAAGATTACGGCACGCCACCACAAACCCGACACAGGCGGGCAGAACAGCCACAGAAAACAGCCGGGGGCTCCTGTATCAAATATACAAATATTCCCTTTGACTTCAGCCAGGATGTCAACGATCATTGGGAAGAAGATGAAAGAAAGATATATCATTTATATTATATAGTATGAAATATTAGATATTTCACACACACACACACACACACACACACACACACACACACACACACACACACAGACACACACACACACACAGCCTCCGGCCTCTGATCACGCTCAGCCAGGAGCTAAACTTGCTGCAACGCTCCAACATTTAAATATTAACAGAGATACTGGGACAGGACAGGATTATATGTGCGTGCGTGTGCGTGTGTGTGTGTGCGTGCGTGCGTGCGTGTGTGTGTGAGTGAGACAGCTACATGGTGGCGCTGAATTGAGGCCAAGGAACGTGGCCTTTGCAGTCCGACCCACCTCGGGGACATTCCTCTTGAACTCCCGGCTCAGCTCCACCAGGTGCTTGTGGGAATGGTCGCTCTCCTCCTGTCGGCCAGCCAGCTCAGACGCCACAGAGTTGAGCTCCCTCTGCAAACACAAAGACCAGACGCTGAGAGAGGGAGCAAGTCAAGGAAAGAGAAGGAGACGGCCCGTCCAGGAAAGCTTAAGAGTCCACATAAATAAAAATACACGGCTGAATATTAACAGTGTAATCCTTCATGATCCAGCAGCAGTAATACTTACAGGCAGCCCCGGACCATAAATAATTAAGCCAAAATAAATCCAATGGCTGCAGAAGCAGAAGGCCTTTTAGATAATCAGTATTTGAAATAATCAATACATTTGCAACAGCTACAGAGCGCCAGTGAGGACGAGCAGGGGGGGAGGGAGGCGGGCGAGCGCACGTGGTCACGTGCAGAGGCGCAATAACCCGACAAACACATCTGCAAACAAACATGCTTCTTGAAATCAGCTCCACTCTTTTCCACAGCACGCCTCCCCCTGCCCTCATAATCAGCGCGTCAGATCTATTTTCAGCCTCTTCCACCTCGACCCCCCCACCACCGCCTGAACCCATCGCTATATCGATCCCTGCAGATATTCAATACCTGACAGCAGCCTCCGCAGCTTCAACAGAATTAGCCTTTAGCTGCCTGATCACCATTCCATTAGCGTCTGTGCACGAGCTTCACGCCACCGGGCTCCGCCCCAGCGGCATGTCTGATCTGCCACTCAAAGGCGTCTGCGTGGAAGGGGCCCTAGCACCCAAGCCTGCGCTCATGCCGGCCTCAGCTGCACCGCGGGACATCCGCAAACCCAATATTCTGGATCAGCCTTCCAAGTCTGGGCTCTCTCAGCAAACAGAGGGAGGAAGAAGAGACGCAAACTCTCCTGTGGTGGAAGAGCTTCCCCTTCTCTTCATTCTGACGGCAATTCTCAGTAATTGAGGAGGAGATTCTCTCTGTAACTGCTGCGGTGCAACAGAAAAAGTGGAGTAGGGGATTCAATTAGAACTGTGAATTCATATACGATGCTGGGAAATTAGATAGACTGCCTTTTAATTAATCTGCAGACATACTTAAAGGCGATTTAATAAATCTAAATGCAAGGAGAGGGAAAAAGGAAGGGTGAGACTTTGGCTGCCACCATCCCGCGAGGGGGGACAAGGAAGTAGACTGTTAATTGAAGGGCTGTTGGTTCAAGTCCCTGGACTGACGGGCAGAAGCCAGCGTGCACTCTCAAGTTTTAGACTTTGATAACAACTTTTCGGGCTGTCTGGGGAGAGAAGCAGATATCGAGCCAATCAGAAGCTACGTTAGCATCACAGACCACTTATGGACGTTTCTTATTGTATTTCCCAGCATTTGCACACTGCTAACATCTGAATGGCCACTACAACTAACATTAAATGTTTTGGAAGCCACTGAACAGGTTTTGCATGTGCTTATGCAAACAAATAAGGCCTCTAACAGAGCTGAGCTCACACTGTAAAAGCCAAATGCTGAGCAGGAAGCACCGAGACGACGCTCACGTTTAAAGGTGATTAATCCCAATAAATCAGCATCATCAACAAATCGCGAGAACATTTTTTGCTTTGGTGGTTCTAGGTCTACAACATAACCACACTGTCAGAGTGAAAAAGGCCACGGCTCTGTGGGATAAGGAGTGTGGACTTTAAAAACTCCAGCGAGTCCATCTAGGATGAGCCTTCCTGCAGATTAGAGCGTGGGCTTCAGAAGCTGGCCAACCTCGACTAGATTCAAATGGCCCCAGACTGGCTAATCTTGCCAAGAGAAAATTCCTCTAGAAGTGACTTTGAGTGGATTTTATAAAGTACTTAAGCTATAACTGTGGTGAATCTAAGTCCTCCGGTGCTTCAGTGGCCTCTGCAAAAAGCTGACTTTGCGTTTTATTGCAGCTTAGTGGATGACAATTGTGAATGCTGGTGCTGTATGCAGGCTGAACGGTGCTAACATAATGGCATGGTTATTTTGAAAGCACCCCCACAGCTTCTAGACCATTACAAGGGAGGGGAGTACGGGCAACAGCCCATCAAAGGAAACATACTGCCTGCCTTTCTGCAAGCAAGTGAAGCAGAACAGCCCGTTTGCTACTTTTGGTTGTCTTTCTCAGATTGATGATGGGAAGAACTACACACCATGTCGTGTTTTCCCAGAGCTCTCCCTGGAGACAAAAGACAGATCCTGAAGGAGATTTTTCCTCTGCTTCCTAATCAGACGTGATTCAATTCACCCTACAATCAGGGCACCTTTGAGATCTCGGATAAAGGTCACTTATCTCCCTCCATTATGTCGAGCTCCATCGTTCCTTCAACCGTTTGCATATACAAGCGCTTGTTCACGATGACTCCGACGCTTCCAGAGGTCTGCGCGCGGAGGAGTTCCACACAGATCATTGGACAGCTTTTAAAAAGGGCGACTGGGACCAAATTTTCAGTGTGAGGCAGCCAGGTCAATACAGAGCTGCTGTCATTAAGCCTCTGCCAGTCAAACATCCAGCCAGGATTGATGAGTTTCCTCTGGGGAGGGCAGAGCTGTCACTGGAGCTTCCAGCACAAGAAGGAGGGACTTTAAGCACCGGACAAGTCCTGGCGCGCTCAAGCTGATCTGCAGGCCGTAGCGGCCGATGCTGCAGCCCAAGCAGCAAAACAGGAAGTTTACAGACGCACCTGATGCTCGGTGAACTGCTGAGCGACATGAAAAAAGCTGCCAGTGGTGACTCGTGGTGACTCGCGGGTCCCTGGAGCTCTGCTCAAAATGATAAAGGTGGACACCGTCAGTTTTCTGCACGACTTCTGCAGGAAGCGCCGCAAAGAACCGCTAAACAGGACGCGGAAAAAAGGACTTTTAGTTCATTCACACAAGTACGCTGACTCTCCTTAAATGACAGCAGGTGGGTTGTACCTCAGATCCAGACAATGTTCTCCACAGAAACCGGAGCGGAGGCTTAACAATGCAAAAATCTTCACATGTAAATGTTTTAGGCGTAAAGGCAGCGCTCGCTAATGTATTGTGCTGAAGCAGGCATGACATTGATTCATTAAACCTGGCTTGTCTTGATTACATCTGTAGCAGTAAGCTATTTTCTGGCCTTTTACAAAGACAACACACAGTGGGAAATGTTGACAAGCGTGGGGGGGGGGGAGGCGGTACTGGAACGAGGTAGCCTGAGTCAAAATCGCTATTGTGTGCAGCGGGCTTGGACAGCACAAATTAAAGAGGAAAAAAATAGGGAGGAGAAGAGCGGGGGAAATGCAGATGGGCTATTATTTTTCTTTTTGTATCCCATCTAATTGCAATCATAGGCAGATGTCTGAAAGTGTGACAGCATCAGCAGAATTGCTGCTGAGAGCACAGAATCTTTGTCTAAAAATAATCAGACATTCTGTGTGCTGCTGTTTGTTATAATGGTAATCGATGCTGGAGGCTTTGAATTCCATCAATTTATAGATCCACTCTGTTCTGCCTGGTGACTGTACTGCCTCACAACCCCCCACCCGCATAGGCAAAACACACACACACACACACACACACACACACACACACACAAGGTTAGCACGCAAGGTCTCACACGAGAGAACAAAAATGCGCGCTTACATCCACGCACGGGACGGCAGCAAGACAGAGCAGGGACGCGCTGGTGATCAAGATAAGTGTGGTTTTTCCTGCCGACGTTCCTTGCGGCCTCGTTCACTGCTGCCTCAGATTAGCCCGGCATCTCAGACGCCACAGCTGAGACGCGCAAGGGGGACTGATCGATACATCGAAACGCCACAATCAATGGCCTCAATCACTGCAGTCTAGTCTGGCCTCAACATTATTACTGGCAATCCCCCCCCACCCCCACCCGAGCACCGAGGGGGGGTTGGAAACAGCGTGCACTGGCGTCTGTCCATAGGAAAGGTCCAGCATGAACCCTTATCTGGCCTTCTTGTGATGTATATCAGTTAGGAGCAGTGTGTGTGTGTGTGTGTGTGTGTGTGTGTGTGTGTGTGAGAGACAGAGACAGAGAGAGAGAGAGAGAGACGGGTGGGCGGAGCCTCTGACCTCTGTGACCCGATGATGTGACCGTGAGCCCAGGACACGACCCCTGACTGGGAAGCGCTGCAGGAGGCCGCCGTCACTCAGCTTCTCCTCCATCTGCTGCACCTTCGCTTTCACCAGCCATCAGCTACAACGCTTCCACTTCACACCCTCTCTCACACCTCAGCCAAGTACTGTTTGCCTGTAGTTTGTTTTATAAAGCGTCAGGAGCGTAGCATCTGCCTCATCGCCATGGAGAAAAGGTCGACAAACGGCTGTCTGTTCTCAAAAAACTACCAAAACAGTTCATTAGCGTAGGTGCAGCCCTTAAAATCAATGTCTTTCCATGAAAATGGCCTATTTAGACATTTTTAGGAAAAGAAAATCCATATACTGCCTAAGCGTGGTCTGCGTTTGCTTCTACACACGGCTCATCCTATATAATCTATGAATAATCTGACTGCAGAGCCGGTGCAGAAATCCTCAGACGTGCCGATTTTGTTCTTAATATGTGAAGCGGTGCATAAAAAACATGACCTTAATGTGTCAACTCGCTGCACTTGAGGCAGTGGATTACAATCGCTTTGTTTCCTAATGCCATAACGCAAACGTCAATAGCCTGGAATTCCCTATTCTCACTGACAGACGAGAAGGATGATGCTTCACTTGCTCGCACAATTAGCTTAGCATAAAGAGGAAAGTTTGGAATCTGACTGCGCCAGCAAAAGCGTTGCGCTGTCAGAAACAGGACCTTTTACTGACGCTGACATCCAGACTTTCCTGTTTGAAATGAATGAGAGTGATGTTACGGAGAAAAACGTGTAAAATGTAACAAGGTGTTGGCGCCTTTGGAGAAACGCTCCACAACCGTCTCCTGACTTAGTCTGGGACCAGATGAGAGGGCCTGAGCGTCCCATCTGTCCGCGGAGGACCCCGCGCACGTGTTGCACAGGCTGCCACGAGGAAAATCACGGCTAATTCTGACACCTCTCTGGACTGGTAAGTCATCCGAAATAATTAATCCCCCAGTCAGTAAAGCTTCCTTCAAAAGGCATGCTAAATCTCACAAAAAGAAAGAGAGGTGTGCAAGCATCACAATCACCTGCGGATGGTGTGACTCCTGTTGTCAGCCATTATTCGTCATACCCGGCGTCATTTGGAGAGTTTTCGGCGCCTGATGCACCAGAGCGCAGCCTACTTGTCAACACTTCTCTTGCTTTAATCCCACACTTGGACGCACACACGTCTTCTTATGTTTCCACTGACGGCAGCGCGTGCTACAGTACGATCGGGGAGGCCCTAATTCCATTTAATATCAGGACTTATTCAAAGCGCTATCATGGAAACATCTTATTAAAGCTCTTTCAGAGACGTCGGCATCCGCCCGCAATCCAATGAATAACTTTAAATGTCCCCCAATTACAAACTTCAAATTACAATCTCTGACTGAATGCTCCAAACGAAGACCAATTACACCACCTTATTTATCATCATTAAGGCCGGCCATTGTTCTGCTCCGTTCAGACACTGTGGTTCCAATCAGGGTGTCTATTGTTGTTGTGTGGAACATGCGGAGTGACTAATTACACACTCCTATGATTCATTAGCAGTCTAGTGGGTTGAAACCAGAGAGGAGACATGAGAACCTCCATCAGCCAAACGATGGCCTCAAAACGGAGATGTGACTGGAGGGAAGAGAGCGAGGGAGCAAAGGAGATGAAAACGAGCAGTAACACAGGCAGCGGTGATGCTTTCGTGCTTTAAATAATTATCAGAGCAGAGACCGTCAAAGCTAAACTATGTGGGGGCTATATAAGGTTTGTTTTCCCCGTTCTTTGAAAGCGCTGTGGGGGAGGAGACGCGTCCTGCCACCATTGAGGTCAGTTATCTGGCCCAGTTTCAGGTGAAACGATGCAGAGCAGCTTACCTGCAATTGTTTATTCCCTCTCAAGAAATGTCAATCTGCTCGCTCTCAGGTGTGCTGCTCTTCCCCTTGTTTTTGTTGTTTTCTCCCCCCATGCTCCCTCCATTCCCCCCCCCTGTCGATTGCAAGGAGATCAAAGCGAGGCTGCTGGAAGAATCTGAATATTTCAGGTGCAGAGAGGCGGCTGCGTTTCGCACCACCTGCGTAGCGCCACGAGACGGGTCCCTCCTCTCGTTCAGACTCGGTTAGCGGGGCCCCTGGGGCCCGGTGACATAAACCAGGGCCACCTGTCTGAGAGGAGGAACACTCCTTTACCCTCCTTCGCTTCCTCACACTTTCATTTCACAGCATTTGGAGCAAAAATAAACGGATCTAAATAGAGCGCCGAGAGTGGGAATAAAAGCAATGCTGACGACAAGTAGCTGAGAGCTTTGAGCGCAGCCACAAAGGTTCCAGGATCTGGCTGATGAGTTCCTCTGCCGCAGAACGCCAGCAGCGGCTTGAAAGGGCTGTTTATACATGAATCATTTCACAATTCTGCCCCCTTCTGCCACAGACGACATCTCGCGAATAATGAACGATGAGCCGGGTCAAGAGAATGGGCGGGATTGCTGCGTGGAGCGGGCCTGCGAGCTGATGCTCGTCACATCAGCCGGGCTGCCGCGTCCGACCCAAAGCAAATGAGAAGTATCCTCCATGTCCGCGCCAGCCTCAACGGTTTGGAAGTAGCAGATGTCCTTGGAGGGCTGTGGGCTCTGACGTGTGTGCATGTGTAAGCGTTTGTGCACAGACAGGCATTAAGGAAGTGAGGGGGAGGCGTGCAGCAGGTTCCACGCTAGCAGCTCGCTGCCATGTCTCTCAAAAGGGCCGTAAAGTCTTTACAGCAAATTCCTTCCATTCATCTGTGTCAGAGCTCTGTGCAGCCATTAGGCGTTTACACGGGAGGAAACACAATCTATTTGATGCTACACTGCCCACACGTCCCGAGCCCTCCTCCTCACGCAGGAGATTCACTGTTTAACTTCCATTTCATATTCCAAACAGGCAGGCAGACAAGGCAGGCAGGCGCGTGCAGGGGAACGGACTCCATCTTGCTGTAAATCACCATTTAAACACCCGGCTAAATGTAATCTGGGAAGAGTCAACAAGAGGCCCCTCGCATTACGGCGCTCAAGATATTTGTTTTTATTTATTCTGGAATGTACAATTGATTTTTGTTGTTCTCCCCTAATGATGTATGCAAACGGTAGACCGAAAAAAGTCACACTTCATTTTTTCCTCCGCGGCGGCGGCGGCGGCTACCCGTCTTTTAATATCAGCGGTGCTTATGAGAACAAGTGGAGGTTAATCTAAGGAGTGGGTCACAGCCAGTCAGCTCTTTGGAAATGTCAGCTGGGAGATGCAGGCCGCTCTTATTACCAACTGAAGCAACAAGGCTGACGGATGTCTGGGTGGAGGTGAGCACACACAGCGTCCCGGACCAACCTCTGCATGGGAAAACCTTATTAATCAATCGATTTATAGCCATAAATCAGGGCAGGCTTTGATTGTATCAGCAAGTCAGGCAATCAATCAATTAGTCTGGACCAAACAGCCCAGTTTGCCTAAAGAAAGATGAATGCGCCTCTCATCATCCCTTTGGTTGTCCTTTTGACCATCAAACACGGCTGCCGTCGCCCAAACCTGAGTCGCAGATGCAGATTAAACGTCACGGCTATCAAAAGAGCCTGAACGGGCTGGGAATAAATATATAATCCTTGAGCAAAAGGAAACAGCTGGATGAACAAGCTGGCAAAAAGGATAATGACATTTGTTTCATATTTTATCCCAACGGTGAACTCCAATCCACGACGTGACACCAGCTGCCTCGCTCCACCTGCTCCCATCTGCAACTCGGTGTCAGGACGTCTCCTGAGAACCGGCGCCGAAACTTTGGGGACCACAAAATAATAATAATAATAAAAAAAAGACAGGAGCAAATAGAGCAGGACAGAGCAGGCTGCGGAAGCCCCGTTCTCCCCCAGCGGCGGGCTGGAACGTGGCAGACTGAAAGACAAGTGTGGAGCTTCCCTGGGGAGAATGTCTGTGGTGGGATTAGAACCCCATCAGACCCGGTTCTGCTTCACACCACCCAGCCCTGCTGTGTTCCAGTCATGATGAGAAGGGGCATGGAGCTATCTGCTGGGGCTTTCTGCTCCTGCCCATCCTCCCCGAGCTGCGTCGTTTAATTAGAGATAAAGACAGAGGGCTCCGTCACTCAACCTCCATTCTCCCCATTGGCTTCACACAACACCGGCCACCCACGGCCCCCCAGAGGAAGTCCTCCACGCTGCCACTGCTCGGGCTGTTCCGCAGGCTGAACACGTGTTAGCCACACCACCAACCACAAGGGCTCTTCTGGAGTCATATTCCACATATTTGCATGTGTGGCTGAGTCCAAATACTATAAAAATAAAAAAAACCCCTCAAAGGTAAACAATAACCACAGCAAAAAAGTCATTTTTCTTCATATCTCCTCCCTCTAAAACTACTTCCAGGCAAGAGAGGAAAAATTTTAGAGGAAAAGCCAGAGGAGGAACTATATTCAAGAAACACAAAATTATACTATAGAGGGATCCATTATTCATCTCAGATACATTTTTCATTTAAAGAGTGGGCTGGATATGAGCAGTGATGAATGCATCGCCCAGGATGCAATTTGTATGTAAAATAACAGAAGATTACAGAATATGTTTTAAGTGCAAATGCAGTTTGTTGCCATTTAAGTAGAAAATACATTCCTACACAAAGGAATAAGACCTGAGCCCTATGATGGCACCTCATAAAATCACTTAGCCTGAAGCTAGGCCCCTCGCCAGCCATTAGAAAAGGGTCACGCAGAGAGGTTCAAGTGATGAATGGGCCAAGGACGCTAGATTTTCATTCACATAATGCACCTTGTTTGTTGGCACAGCGTTTGAAATTACAGGATAAACAAACTGAATAAGTTAGGCTAATTCAACTCACAGCCCACATTTCCCTGAAATGCAAACACGCAACGCACCGGCAGGTTGTACACCGTCAGATACCAGATAAGTGCACACAGAAACGCTCCAGTGTTGTTGCCGCCTGTCAGACGTCCACATGCTCCTCTCAAGCCCGGCTCCTTCCTCATCAGCTCCACTCGCTGCGCACCGTTTCAATTCATCGCATCTCAAAGACACACAAAGAGCCCCCCCCTCCATTCACCGTACCGAGATTGAACACGGCCGCGCAAGACGAGACGCGCCCACCACAGAGCATGTAATACAGCTCATTACTGGGCGAGCAGGGTGCAGAGGGCTGCCATGGGAGAGACGGGCAGAGGAACGGGGGGTCTGTGCGCCAACATCTCCATCTTCCCTCCAAGCTAACGGAGCTCTAAAACTAAAGCAGCACCATTGATTTTTGCAGCCTCTCTGAAATTCTTCTAACAACAGTGATGGGGAATAGCAGAAATAGTTTTGAAGCCAGGCCGCGCGTTGCCCTCCTGCCTCAGAACGGCGAGAGGCCCCAAAGCAAGCTGCGTCCAAAGGCAGAGGCAGGAAGGCAGTTTATGTGGGTCAGACACATTGATCTGATCCCTTCACCGCAGGACTCCGGGGCCTGGATTTGCGTGTCGACACGAGGGCACCGGGTTCTGGTCCGGGGCGCGTGGAGGTTGGGAAGAACACAGGGAGGGAGAAGACGACGGCAAAGCAGCACGTGGCCTCCCGAAGCTTCCGTCACCTCCGGGAAAGCACGTGAAGCATTTCACGCATTAAAAAGACACGCGACGGAATTCCAAGCACGCCAAGAGGCCACAGGTGCAAACGCTTGTGCACTGGCGACGCAAGCTTTTTTTTAAAAGCACACGATTTGTAGGGGTTTGTTTTTTCCCAGAGTTAATGTCAGCAATAATCAAGGCCCCGAGCAAAGGGAACAAAGGAGGAGCTGGAGGCCGGAGCGCTTTTAGAGGCAGTTTGGAAAGTGCACAGGGAGCGAGGAAGGTGGGCAGGATGTGAGGAGTCTGTCAGCGTCTCCCCTGTCTGCTCTGGCGTTCTTTCGCATCAGACTGAGGGGAGCAAATGGGCCTAATTCACACAGGCTGGGAGCGAGGATCTCTGCTGTCTAGCAGCGTGAGAGGGAATTAGATCTAAGGTTTGTAGCCTTCATCCCTTCCCAGACAGACTTGTTCCGGCTCACAGGCGCTGCCTAATCCGCACCTCTCTCCTGCTTGCACTCCTGGAAAATGACTTCACGCAGCTGCCTTAAACGCCCCACGCAGCTATTCTCATCTGACCGAACACCCCGCGCCACCCCCACAGTCAAAATAAATATAAAAAAAGCAACAGACCTCCCGTAGCTCATTTAACACAGCAATTCCTCCCCTAGGCCCACCCTGAGAGAGACAAGGAGAAAGAACTGCAGCCAGGCTACGGCTCTAAAGAGTTGTCAAACGCGAGGGAACGGTTGACCCCCCCAGCTCCTCTTGTCCACCTACCCATCCTACAATTATTAATTGGATTCCAAACCGAAGAAAAAGAGAGAGAGAGACTCGGAACAAACATCTAATAGCGGAGACATATTTGCTTCTGATTCGTTGTTTTCCTCAGTTCTTCGTAGAAAAGTGGTGACCTGCAGTCAGCGGAGGGTGTTGAAGGGGCCACATTTAGCTCCCTCTCACATCTCCTTATCGTGGTGTTTGGGATATGGATTTTCTCTTGGCTTGAAATAATAAAATGCATCTGATAGCGCTGTCTGAGATCCTTTACCAATTTGTATGGCGAGAGGGTTTTGGTGGGAGCAGATTGCGATCGGGAAATAAGTGTGAAGCAGCTGGAATTTTTATCTTTTGTTGGTTGCTGCATTTGAAAGCCCAAAGACTTGCTTGTGGGACCCGGTAAATCCTGCAGGGGGCAAAAATCCATCCTGGTGAATGCGAGTGTTGCATCAGGGATTCCAGGAACACGTAAAGTGTTTAACGTTTGATCCAGTCACTGGCTCTTTATCACTTTTGGCCATAAAAATAAAGCACTGGACTCTCGCCTTCCTCCCCGGATGGTCAGGTGGTTTCTGATTGTGGCGGGTCAGAGGAGAGCGGCCTGCCAGGGGGTTGCTCCCAGGCGCCGGGGCTTATTTGGGTCACCCATGGTAACTCTGGATAATGACAAGACCACTCAGCGAACACTCGAGCCTCGAGGACAGGAAACCGGGAGAGGTCCCTACTTATAAAGCCAAGTCTAATGGATTTCATGTGTTTCGTGCATAACCCGCGTCTGAGACTGCACCAGGAAGTCTCCAGATTCTCACAGCTACTCAAGTGGTTTATGCATCTTCAGGCGCCATTTTTAATCTCCAGGGAGAGCAGAATTAAGCGCAGAGTATTTTAAAGGTGGGAAATGTGAAAAAAAAATGCCCATGATGTTGAAAATCCAAGCAGGTATAAGTAGTCAAGAGCTGCAGCGTAGTTCTCCAAAACTCCTGAGGCAGGAGTGGGAAACACGTGATATTACAAGAAAAGCAGAATGATTAAAGACTAATATGGCATAGTCGAGAGGGGAGACAGAGGTGATTTATCCCTTCACGGCCTTTTGACACTAAATTAAACTGTTGAGTCCATTCCCCCGTGCCAGCTAGTTATCTTTCCGGGCTAATTTAACACTATAATTTACATTCCACATAAAATACATCCTGATGCGGTGCTGTCAAGGCCGTACATCATTTGCAGAGAGTGCTCCAGTTTCAGTGAAAAGGACAGAATTAGATCATATTCATGATGCAATTAAACACTTCAGTGGGAATCGATGTAAAACCGATGAGCCCTGAAAACAATGCATATGGCTGAGAACATTAGAACACATTACCTTCCCTCGAATCCCTCGCTCCACAGACGCAATTTCAAATCCTCCACCACTCCACTCCACGTCTCTCCAGATTCATAACGCACGGTGATAATAAATGAATTTTTCACAAAATTATTCAACTACTAAATTGCCCGTGGTAACTGAGTATCAGATGAAAGTGATGTGAATTATTAAGTAGGGAAAGTGTTTGTTCTCACCATGGGTGCAACAAGCAGCCAAACGAGGAGGGGAAGGGGCGAAAGAAAGGGGCAGGGTACAGCAAAGAGGGCTCTCAGAACAAGCATCAGCGCTGATGTAAGAACGGGAACGCTGTCTGCTGCCTGGGCCTCCAGCTGGGTTGATGGTATCGACCAGATTCCCCCTGGGTGGCAGTGTGGCTTTTCTTATGGACGCGGAGAGGAGGACATTACCAGGCGCTGCTGCGCGCTCGCATGTAAAACTGGCAACAGGCCCTCTGGAGCTGGCAAAGCGCTGCGGCAGCCAGCCGGCGTTACGCCATCTCACCGCGGTTTGCATAATCAGACCGACAGCGCAGCCGACCACACGCTCGCACACCTCGCTCCACCCCGGATCGCATCAACTACCTGTCACAGCCGTCTCCGGGGCCACCCGAAAAATGCCATCGCATGTGCAGCACGGATTCACCGCCCCCCCCCCACCCTCCACAAATTCCAATTCCGGATCCCTGTTTTTCCATTTCGGTTCTTCTCGGCAAACGCTCAGGCAAACGCAGCCAGAAAGCAGAGAAATGTAATGAAATTCTGAATTTAAGAGCCATAACTGGGGGGTGGGGGGGGGAGCAGAGGTGCAGCAATTTGTAACCATTTCTGACAGGACGAGTTGGCCTCTCCAGCTGAAGCAGTAATTATGTTTAATGGTCCTTTAATCTGTCCATCAGGCGGGAGGTGAGCAGCCGGGTCAGCCTAAAGTGCTCCGGGGTGTCTCGCGGTATGTCAGGGTACAGTCGGAAGGGTGGAGTGGTCCGCGGTGGGTGCCAAGAGCGCTGGATTCACAACATCCGCTGGCCAGTCCCCTTTCATCACCTCACAGATCTACCCAAACTTTCGAGACGGCGTCTCTTTCACGATATTCACAAAAAGATACCAGCAAAGGTCCTTCAATCGCAATAAACACGGCCAGAGAGCGAGCTCCTAAAGCCTCGGCTGCCATGAATGCAAGAGCGTGACTGGGGTAAAGGTCATGAAGGGTAAAAACGACAACAGGAAAATAAAGTCAGTCAGGCTAACGTGCTACAGCGCTAACATCCGGGCAGTTAACCTACATCAGAGGTGGGCAAACTGAGGCCCGGGGGCCACATGTGGTGCGCTGAACTATTTCATCCGGCCCGCAGAGCCTTCACAATCATTTCTCCAAAAGCCAAATGAAGAGGGTTGTCAGCTTGATTGGTTAGAAAAAGGTTCAGACCCTCCCTTCACCTAGCATGCTAACATGTCCTCTCTAGAAGGTGGGGCCAAACATCACCTGGAGCTTCATCATCCATCTCTAGTTGGACCAATTTGCAGGCTCTTCACTTATATTTCCTCAGTCAATAGTCCATCAAGCAGGATTTTTAGCTAACCTCCGATCCTCATTCGGGGGGTCAGTTTCCCGCACCACCTGGCCGGCCCCTTCATCGAGATCTAAAACCCAATGTGGCCCTTGAGGCTAAATAATTGCCCACCCGTGACTACACCAACGCTACAACCTTTTAGCCACAAGACGAAAAGGAAACGTGAATGTCAGAGTCGTCACCGTCACAGTAGTCCATCCAGCCGGTCCTGGAGGTGTCCAGAGCACACCCAAAGGATTTTTTTACAGTATCACAACTTGTATTGTGGCTAATTCCAGTTGAGTTTACATATCCTAGGTCATGTCTCCACAGTCAGGCATATCTGAGGAGCCCTTAAAAGCAATCAGGCCCAGGGCAGCGGAGCGTTCCGAGCAGAGAGATGGCCCCAGCTCTGTTCCTGCAGTAATAGAACAGACATGGCCTCCATACCAAAACACGGTTGGACAAATAGCACCTTTGTACCCAGAATGATTTGTACTCGGCTCAGGCTGCCTGGCAGATAAAGCTATGCATCTGCGCTTGTTGTGTGTTTGTTATCCTGGACAAGCATTCCGCCTCGCTGTTTCAGCGGCCAAATGGGGGAAAGAGGAGAGAAAAGGAATCACTCGTAGACCTGCTCTTGTTGTTCCCTGGGCTGTCAACACTCCTCACAGGCTTCACCCCCGCCTAGCCGCGTCGATACAGAGAAGTGACTGCCGTTTGCTTTATGATTGCCTTGTTTTATTCTCCCGACTGGGCTTTTTTCCTGCCTTTGCCGTCCTAATCAGACCGCCTTTGCCAGGACAACAAAGCCATTGTCTCTTTAAGTGAAAGAGGCAGTGGATCCGTGAATCCCTTTCCATTTTCCTGCTTTATTAGCCCGGCAGCGCAGCACTGTTTATACTAGTGGGCATTCTGCGTTTGCTGAGAACAATTACAGTGTGACAAATGATCCATCAATGCCATCTATCAGGCCGGAGCTGACAGGAATCCTATAGCCGGAGCAGCCATTCGTCCCCCTTCTCACCATCTCTGGGGTCCCATGCTTTAGTATCCATGACAACATGCAAGCCACTTGCCACGCTTGCCACTTCAGCGTGAGAGATGAGCGCCCGTGAGTGGCTTTGAAAATTAGCCTCCGACACCCCCTCCTAGACTAGCCCCTTCAGGAAGAGGGGGCCCAGCCCAAACCCCCTTTTTTTTTTCCACATGCAGACTCACAAAAACACAAAGGCAGACACACAGCTACCATAAACATAGCTCTGGAGGTTTCACAGTGTCAGTTTTATTGTGCCAGGGCTATACGATTCTCAACATTAACCTCACAGCTACATTGGCTACCCAGCAATGGAAAAGGGAAGAGATGCTCCACCAGATCCGACCGCCATAAACCAGGGCGAGAAGAAAACAGGTGAAATAAAAAGCCCGAGGAGTGCCCGGATGCACAAGCTGCTGAGCCCCCCTCCTCCTCGCACGTCACTTTTTATACGCTGGAGAGTATCTTTGAGTTTACTTTAGCTCAACATTTGGCTCAACATTAAAGGAGAAAGAAGGGATTTATAACTGTACGTGCCGCGCAAGTAAGACTGAAATATTATCGGCAGTAGCAGGAGGTCAGGACTCGACACAGACATAAAATTCACAAGACAAACCTGTGTGTTGGGCCAGGCCAGGAGGGCTGGGATTCTGCCATAAACCACACTTGGCAGCTCAGGATCGCATTACTACCGTGAAAGAAACAAACAAAGCCGTGCAAACGTGCCGCGCTGTCAGAAGCAGCGCTGTTACAGCTTATGATTAATCATATTTGGAGGCACATTAAAGGGAAAGGAGCAGAGTGGCTCCAGCACTAGGAGGTAAGGGTGTCAGCTGATATAACCCAGCGCTGACATGCAGCAGAGCCAGCTAGCTCATTGATGTGGCAGCGTCTCATTTTCAGCCGTTTGGAAGCAGACAGTTTTGCAGCGCCTTGCGGTTCTTAATTATCTTCCGACTTTGTCTAATTCAATCAACACGAGTCAGATCTGGCTGCGAAACGGCACTCACATCCCCTCAAGCTCAGCCGGTCAAAAAACACTGAATAAGTGGAACAGGCAAAGCGAAATAAATGCTGGTTTATCTCCTGAGCCGAGACCTCGTCTGAAGCGAGGGGGGCTGGGGCGCAGGGGCAGCCGATTGGCTTCTCGGCCGAAGGTTAGGGCGCTGCGTTCAGGGGAGGACGGGGAGGACGTGACGCCTCAGACGCGGAGCAGCGCGAGGTCCCCCTGTTGGTCCAGGATCAGCTGGTTCCTGGCAAATATCTGCTTCCCGCCCCTCCCAAAACTCGCATTTGAATTGAACGCCAGAACGGCGTGTTGGTAATTGTGCCGTGTGCAGCGAATTTAAAGGTCATTAGGGATTAAACATGTGCCAATTTGCTGTCTAAAAAGTGACGGACATAATGGGGGGGGTGGGACAGAGGTGGGACAACTGAGCCATTCTACACCAAGACCGCTGCCAAGACTGTTCCCACCCAATTCCCCTCCCATCCAATTCCAAGGGCCACGGCATTATTAGATTTTTGACATTATTAGCTGGAAAAGCGGAGAGGCCCCCGCTGTCATTATAAAGCCTTTACTTTCGCACCGACTGCCAAATCTGCTTTGCACTAGCTGCAGACTGCCAAAGCCCAACAATGGCAGATTAGCGGAGCCCTTCTCTTGTTGCAGCAGAGGTTAATATAAAGTGACAGGGCTAAGTCCGCTCTGATTAGAATGCTGGGAGATATTACCGCAGTTTGTTACATCAGATCTTTATTGGATTAAACAGCATGCACAACAATGAAAGTTTAATTTTCATTTTCAGCTGGAAAATAAAACAGGCCCTGGGAGTGCTCCTGTCAGAACAAAGCCAGTATTACAAAGCCCTTCTTGTTTTCACTTCCTCTTTGCCGTGGCGTTACAGACACGAGCTAAAAAACAGATTATTCGTGATTAAACAACAGTTTGCACACAGATATTGCTCACTTCCTGCCTCACACGAGGATAACACGTCCAACTGTTAACCATTAGCTTTGAGAATCACCTCTGCTTTTGTCCTTAAACTGGCAGAAACAGCTTTTTAGTTGTGCACAAGGTCACTGCAGCTGACCAATAAGCTGTTATTAATCCACACAGAGTCATCCATTAGCCCGTCCGACTTTACGAGCCTTTCCTGTGGTCCGCCTCGTCAGACGCTCTCCGCTTCCCAGAAGGTGCTATCGGGTCAGCTAGGCTGAACCTGAAACAGGAAGCTGTTGGGAAAGCTGAATCTGCCAGTTTCCAGGGGTATTCCCCACCGGCCCCTTATCGCCCATAAATCTTAGTGGTTTACGATTAGGTACATAAAATGAGTCATAGATGTGGACGGTAAATAAGAGCTTGTCAGAGGGGGCTGACGCCAGGCCCAGCTCCAGCTCCGCCTCCTCCTCAGCCACATAGTCCCTCCGTAGCCTGGACATCAGACTGCTGCTATTGAGCTGAGGCTAAAAAGGCTCCAATAAATAAGGCTGATATTTCCCCCAGGACGTCTCCGGAGCCACCCCGCAGCACGGACGGAACAAACAAACACGCCCAGCGTCAGAAACCAGCCTGTCTGGATACTAATAATCTGCTCTTTTTGTAACATCTTCCAAACAGCGCGCTGCTCTGTGTCGCTTTATTGCTTCCTTCAGACAGAACAGCCAGGAAGTCGATGGATCAATCTATTTCAAGTATATTCAAACTATATGCCGGACTCTGGAACACACTGATGTCTTTTAATGGACCTTCGATCCATACTCGCAATTAAGCATGCAAAATCTCCCGTTAAGTAACTCTACTTTACAGTGTATTTACTCTGGCGCTGTTTGGGTGTGCTTCAGAGCGGCGGTGAGATGACCTGAGGGGGGAGCATCGGTCTCCAAATGCACTAAGACAATAATGGACACGTCCTCTGCAGCACCAGCTAATCACTGTTGCCGATTCGTTTACACTGGTCTGAAATGACTCCCCGAATGACCGCCTTCGCATATTAAACAGAAAAACAGACAACAGGGACGCACAATTGGAGGACATGAGAGCAGCTAAAGTCTGGCTGGAGGGTGGAGGCTGGAGGGTGGAGGGGCACAGAAGACTCCTAATACAGTCTGGACAAATGGGACTCTGCAGCTGACCGGTGGCATATTAAACAGAAGTGCGTTGCTGCACATTTTGACAAGACACCTGCACGACTGTTTTCCCCACACATCAGCACCGAATCAGCATCTTCACGTAAAGTGCACTACGCCTCGTTCTAAAGAGGAAAAAAAGAGGACACGAGGAGGGAAAGGGAAGCAGAAACGTGCATGGCTACGGGCACGCAATCAGCCACGGATTCGGAATCTCACCGCGGTTCTACGCCGCGCCATAATCAGAGGAGACGAAGGGAAACAATGCCAGTGGCGCAACGGCAAAGACGATTCAAAACATTTTCATTAGCGAGCAAAAAAAATGGAATGAATAAAATAAAGCCCTCCGAAGTGAGAGCGTCGCTTCGTTTTGCACGCGTGGGACACTTACGAGGGAGGAATAATGGAGGACAAGGCTTTTAATGGGAAACTCCGCAAAGACCTGTTTTAACTATCTCAATGATATTGTAGCAGCGGGAGTCAGAAACCCAAATCAAAGTGGGAAAAGTAACACGATTTCACTCATTTGAGTGCAAAGACTTGTACTCCAGACTTCTGTTTGGTTGCTCCCTCAGTGGAAAAAAAAGAATGCTTTGATTCTTACAGATTTACATTAATAAACTACATTTAAAAACTAGATTTCAGCTTAAACCAGGCCTCCTGATAAGACCATTATATTGCAGCAATGTGTCTCTGGATAAATATTATCACTTTTTAAATTCTGCCCGTCTTTTTCATTCATTTTCTTTCGTTTGGCCTTGAATTTATTTATTTAATGCCATCAGGATGGCACCCTTTGGATTTTGATCACATTCCATTGTTTAACCTTGTTTAAAGAAACCTTTGTATTGTATAAAAAGGACAAAGTGGGCAGGTCTGTTTTCATTTGTGTCCTTATTTACTGCCCTGACACATTAAGTGAGTGAAAGATCACTTGGACGGATACATTTTGTGGTTTGGTGTTTGAGAACCAGGTGTGCGTAAATGAGGAGGATTATCTCCTCATCATTCTGCCTACGTATCGACTCATAACTAGACAGCGTCAGCAGTTGCGCCGCGCGTTAAGTTTCTGGGCTCCTCGTCGTTTAACATGTTTGGGTCTCCCTACAGCCCGCTGATGGCGGCGTTAGAGCTGGTTTGTTGCCTCCTCACTCCCACTCACTACTTACACAGACGCAAATGGGCAGGAGAAGTCTCGCCGGACAGGAAGAGATATTAGCCTAATCTACTGTTCTGCTTTCATGTGAATAAATATTGGAGAGGAAGCGATGAGAGAGGGCTGGAAGTGCTGCTGCTGCTGCCCTGGTGGTGGTTCTGCAGACAGGCTGGGGACTGCAGTGGTGCAGTGGTCTGAGTTAGCCTTTCCCTGCCTCTGCCATCTGCATACAGTAAAAAACAAACATTCCTGTAAATAAAGACGGCTGTCCAGGAACTGTCTTCCCAGCGACAATGCTATCGACTGTACTCAGATGCTCCGCTGATTAAAAATTGATCCGTTTTGAAAAATGCAATCAACTGAATAGGATTCTTGCATACGCGGGGTGGGCTTGGCTCTGTTGGCTGGGGGAGCAGCTGCTGACACAGAGAGGCAGACCTGTTATTAACCCCTTCACCTCCAGCACAGCCCCCCTGCACCCTGCTCCCCAGTTCACGTCACGCCTGCACCCCTGGACCAGACAGGGCCCAGACGGTCTGAATTATTCAGCAGTCTAACAGCGGCTTCGGCCACTTGGCCTATTAATGTCTGCCTGCAGAGGCTGGTGGCTCTAATGGCCGGCGTGGAGGAGCCCCGGTTCCCAGCGGACAGGAGGAGGGCCGCTAACGCGCTGCTGCTGCGAGCAATGTGAGAGCGAATTCATCAGGCGCTGAGGTCGCAGCAGGTTAATGATGCTGCACGTCTAGACGGATGCTGGACTCACGCCCTGCCCAAAAGGCAGAGGGGGGCGGCGTAGGAATCCAATAATATTTTTTATCTCTGAAGGAGCCCTGCAATAGGAAGTCTCAGCCCTTATCTGCCTAAAACAGCGCTGCTTGCCTTGACAGAGACCCACGACTGACCCGGGGATCCCGACATTAAAAACAAGGCAACACAAATTACCCCGTCAAAAACGGATGGCGTGACGGGACATCACAAGGCTAAGCGAAGAGCAAGTTCAGGAAGTGACATCACAAATGGATAAAACGCTCCGGCGTAGCTGAGCAACATTCATAACAGAGAGATTAAAGACTGTCTACACAACTCAAGTCTGATTACTCACAGCCCTTATCATCTCTGCACAAACAATCCCAGCAGCTGGAGAGGGCCCTTGACTCCCGCACAAGCTCACTCCGTAATCAGGACATCACCCCCAGAGAGGGAGGGGAGGGGGAACGGGGCTCGCGTTGCCATGTGCTCTACTGCCTTGGTGAACATGTGCGTCCACTCAGCATCTGAGGAAGTAAACATAATAGTGAATGCGGGCTGAAGGAACAAGAATAAAACAACAAAACGCCCTCCCAAGGGTGCGCCAGAGGTGAGCCGTTCAGATTTCAGACGGACAAATAAATGATTTTGCACCAAAGGTGTCATCATTCACTGAGAGGACAAATACATGAGCAAGTCCAGGGAGGAAGCGATTCTTCTCATCACCTGCTGGAGATTTATGCACTTGAAGGCTGAGTTCCTTGAGTGAGTGGGCTCAATAAGTCTCATGAAGTGGAATGAGTTTAGCCTTCAGTGGGTAATATCAGCGGCTGGACCGCAGCGCCACCAAGCCACCCTCGCCGCCTTATCTGACATCTAATGCCAAGCACATTTCCCGTTGAGGTCAAAATCGCTGCCATGATTGAAGTGAACCAAGGGCGTTCCAAGGAAGCCAGACACACCCACGCCAATTTACACAAATGTCATTTCCACAGCTAAGCTTAGTCAAGGTGACCAAGCTCATCAGTCAGTGATCCAGGCGCACTGTTCTAACGGCTCCATCACAGCCGGAGAGTCTCGCAGCGTTCCACAGCAGAAAAAAAAAAAAACCACACAGCAACCAGCCAAGGAAAGAAATGCAAAAGAAATGTGCCAGGTAGAGAGGTGTGTGCACAGACATTCATTCACTGCACGAAGCTAAAACTGAAACTTATCATAAAACAATACCTTGGAACAAGATCAATATTGGTAAAGTATTAATAGTCAATAGGATCGTTTCCATGAGGTGTCGAACAGATCTAAATACTGGCGGCACTGCTGCCAAGAGCTCCTGCAGGGGCCTCTGCAGAGGACGCTGTCCACTTCACCTGCACGCCTCCTGATCTGCAGAGTCAAGCTGACCGTATTGTCTCGCCCTCGTAAATTTTGGCTCCTCGGGCGCTTCCCACTGCAGCGTGCAGCTGAAGCTTGGAGCAATGTTTAGCTAAACCTGCTGGCCTACGTAGGCAGAGAGAGTCCCCAGAGGGCTGAACAATCAGACAATTTCAAGATCATGAAGCATTAAACCAATCCCGGCAGGGTACACTAATTAAACAGCCGAGCCCCACACAGCCAACCAATCCCCACAGAGCAATTAAATCCATCCCCTCTAAAACACTGTGGAACCTGTCTGGGGAAAATAGCGAGGAGTGAGAGAGAGGAGGGAGAGGTGGAGAGGGGAGCGAAGGAAAATATCACAAAATTCATTTTATGATAAAAAAAAAAAAAAAAAACTGAGGGGAACGCAGGAGGCTAACAAGGAAAACTGAAAAAGCAACAACTCTATACAGTCCTTTAGACGGTTCTTTTCTCCTTTCTGTGCATTGAAATTCCAAACACCTGCCTTCTTTTGAAGCCAGGGGTGGAGGGGACTCTGTGACCATATATAAATGCAAAAAAATAGTGACTGTTGCAATCAAGCTTGCATATTTAATTAAGATTACAAGGTCTGGAAAGCACTAGCGAGACAGAATAGCCTCGAGGCCTATATTACACACCGGCAGAGCCGCTAACACAGTTGCAAATCCGGATCAATACCCCGATGCCCTCCGCTAGCAAAGTAAATGAACAGGTGACAATTGAGGGATGACATCATAGAGCTTTTCACAAGCGAGAGGCAAAGCCTGGCACTGTACTTCCAGCGCAGCAGCAGCAGCTAATTAAAACTCCTCTGATAAAATATCATTTCTGTCATTGATAATAGCTCACAGATTAAAAAGTCAATGTCTTTCTAAGGCAAATCCGCATCTGTTTCCCAGGAGAGACAAGTGCAAGTGCATTTTTGTGATGTTGCAGGGAAGCTGGGAATACTGAAAAGGTAATATTCCACTGCACACTGGAGGAGCAGACAGAGAGATAGACTGGCTCTTTTCTCCGCCGGCCAAGGTGGCGTATAAATCACAAAACCCTGCTTCACGTCCCCACTTCCTGTTCTTCTCCATTAAAAATGATAAACTGTACCTCTTGAAGCCGCTCGCTGGCTTTAGGGTCCCAGCGTGCACCTTCCTGGTGAAGGAGAGAGAGTGCAGATGTATCCGCCCCCCTGACACAGCCACCATTGTTGGGGATGAATAAGAGCGTAATTAACTGTGTGGGGGTAGCAGCTAAACAAAGACAAGGCCCACGACCAGGGCACCCTTGATCCGTCTGCTTTAGCCGTAACGCACCTTTTTCCATTATTGTGACAAATAAAAGCGCGTCTGCTTAGCGTTAATAAACACTGTTTTAATGCTCAAAAGCACCACCGCGCTGCCTGAGTCCTCGCTCTTCCCTCTTAAATGAGGACAAATTGGGCCTGGCATATAGACGGCATGCACAGGACGACTGTTCCTCCAGTCTGGTAAACACACCGTGAGCAGTGGCACATAATGAGAGTGCCTGAGCTCCCCGAAGGAAACCTGGAGAAGGTTAGTGAAGCATTGATCTCATGAGTGTGCCGGGCCCAGGAGCACCCTTCACACCATGCTAACTCAAGCTACATGACAAGCAGGACGGGAACACGCTCTGCACACGAGCCTGGCACCTGCACGTTGGGGAAATACGGCGAGATTTGAGCATGTGAGAGGAGAGGGGTATTCTCTGTAACCCCGGGAAAATGAACAACAAAGGACGAGTGCTCAATACGTCTGCGGCGGCGTCTGACAGTCAGAAGGAATAAAGGCTGCGGTGGAGAAATGCAGCTCAGTGTGGCCTTGCTGGGCAGGGCGAGCGGCCGTCAGCGGGGACAGAGGACGCAGCTTTGATCCCACGCCGACGAACCGTCACCTCCCTCCTCCTGGTGCTTCGGCCAGCCTCGCCGCACGGAGAGCGGAGGCCACGCCGCCGCCACGGAGCCATCCTCCAGCAGACTAATGTGTCCCTGAAGTTTTGTTAAAGCTGGTTATTTACTCCTGCAAAGCAATCGCTTCAGCCTGCAGGCAGCGAAACTGAGAACGTGCGCTGTGAGAACGCTGGTGTCTCTCAGGAGGATGGGATGTCAATTACCAAGAGGGCATTCCAGCTGAAACGTTCAGAGGAAAAATAAACAGGAATCTTCTAAAACGGAGATATTCCCGTTTGAAAAGACAGAACTAAGCACGCTCGTGTTGTAAAATCATTTTTGTTTGAAGGATCAACACTTATCTTACTGATAAGTTCAGACTTCTCTCAACCCGACTTTCACCGAGGAGGCGCTCACGCCATTGAAAACGTGGCCCCCTTTGTCAGTAGAAACCATCTCCCATTAAAAAAGTTCACAGAGAGGCCTGTGGATTGTAGCCCTGATCTGCAATCATCACACGCCTCGCAGGGCCGCATCAATATCTCAAACGCTGAAAAACGAAACGTTAAAAACTCATCACGGGCCTCCCTTTGGTGGGTCGTCTTCAGAGGAAATATCATCACCCAGGTGAGAGGCAGCAACGGCAGAAAATACGATTTACCCCAACAAATAAAACTCTTTTCCGCTGTACTCAAAACAAGCCTGATGCAACTGTTCTTTTTCCTCTTTTCGATAAAGGTCATCGCGTGGAACCGGCGTGCCCAACACTGCCTCTGGTGGCAGAACGGTTGAATTAAAGGCCATTTCATTCTTGCACAAGGCTTCAATGTTGTGCTTTTTCAAATATAGACAGAGACTTTCTGCAACACAGAAGCGACCTAATAATCAACTCTGATATCAGAAACTACTAAAAATCACACCGGCTATACTGCAGCCCACCACCAGAGGGCTTCCCCAGACGACAACCGAAGGACGTTCTCTGTGTTTACTGGTAAAGGCAGAGATCTCAGACGTATCAAAACCTTGAAAAGAAGCTATATGCACGGTTACGTAGCACTGGAGTGACTTTAGTGCCTGAAGGAACCTTTTATCTGAGCGTACAGGACATCCCAACACAACAACAATCAGCGGGACAGACAGGAACGTCGTCGCCACACGGCCGCATCAAAGGGCGGCGCATCCAAACACGAGCACGAACGAGGCAAAGATGAACGGCTAGGTATGGAAATCTACTTGAAGGAAGGTCAAAGTGATTAAGCTGACATTAATGACAGGCCTAGTCTTCCTGTGAAAATGCTCGGCGTAGCTGTCTCTAAACCCATTTGTCATTCTGCTTCCGACGCTCAGGCGTCTGCTTTGAAGTCTCTACCACTAATGCTACACAGAGAGGTTAAACAGCTTAATGCTCGAGTCAGTTTCACTCTTCTCACTCTCTAATGTTCCCAGCGTTTCATGCATCAGGGTTACGGCTCCTGGATTTCACGTCTCAATTTGCCCCAGATAGTCCTGTAAAAAGCTCGCCTCTTTCCTGATTTGCTTTGTTGTGGCTGTCAAAAGGAACTCAGAGGATACGGGACCGGAACAGACATGCCCCACCCCATCCATTCACAGAGGTGGCAGTGATGACGAGCATGTTCAGAAATGTTTATGTCAAACAACGTGTAAGCACGGCTAATCTGCTGCAGACTGGACGGACGTAACAGCAAAAGACAAGTCCTGAGAGCCAGATAATGAGCCGATATGGCGCCGCATCACTATGGAGGTCAACCTGAAAGGCTTTTCATATGTATCAGAGCACAAAAATAAAACCCTACAGTCATTATGATAAATAATACAGGATCTGAGGCTCCGGACTGACTCTGCACAACCAACAATGAGATTATGATGCACTTGACATTAACATCGGCAAACAAATATATGACGGCATGAATGAAGGGGAGACAGCCATTTTCACAGCCAATTTGTGTGTGTGTGTGTGTGTAGGGTGTGTGTGGGGGGCTGGCAAACACACACAACAGGCTGGCAGTGCAGGCAGCCAGGCTCACAGACTGCAAAGCAATTCCACTGTTTGGCAATACTGTTGTCTGTGTGTGTGGATTAGAGCCCACACCAGAGCAAGCGAGTCATGCTAAATGTGCTACAATCACCAGCTTTTGTTCCTGATCTGAAAACCCGCTGCCTCTTAGATTCGGAGAAGAGAGAGTCGGGGAGGGAAAAAACGGCAACAAATAAGCGCGGCGCTGTTTCGCTGTTTCGGCGCGCGAGGTTGCCGCGGCGCTAAAAACAGCGGCGGGGATCAAAGTACCGGGGAGCAGAGACGCGGAGCAACTTGTCAAAAGTGAAAATCAAATGCGGGTTTTTGTGGCCTTGTGAATCCTTCTTGAGCACTTCTGTTAAAGAGGATTCTGAATCATTAGTTTCCACCTGATTTGACCACACGTTCTCATCTCCTGGGCGCCCACAAACTCCTCCTCCAGGGCCCGGCGCCTTCTCTCCTGGCAGGAGAGACCCTGACCCGTCCTTTTCACGCTCGCCCACAGAAATGCCATCTGGCTGGCGTGAATGATTACCGAAGCAACGGCCAGGTGACCTGCAGCCAGCGGGAACCAAGGTCACTCCACCTCAGCGCTTCGCACTCTCCCTGCCCTCCTTTCATCCGCCTGCAGGTGAATTATTCATCACGGATGAAGCGGAGGGCACGAATCTACAGCAGACAAAAAAAAAAAAAAAAAACAACAAAAAAATGCACACTCAGTTTACCGAAACAATAACCTGCAAGGAGAAAAAAGGCGGAGAGGGCCCGAGCAGAGCGCAGCTGTCTGCAGACGGAGGGCAGGCTTAGCAGGCGAAGCAGCTGTGTGGACGTCTGCGCAGCCAGAAACGAGAGCCAACCATGACTGAATGAGAAATAAGTCAAATCATTGATTTCAGACTCATGTAGCAGACACTGTCACATTTAAGCTACAGGCGTGCGCGGGAACAGGCGCTGCTGAGGGTATTTAGAAGGTAACGTCATTACAGCCGGGGATGGCTGACAGGCTTCCGTGCAGAAGGAGAACTGAGAATACGGTTGACCAGCACAAAGACAGGATGTGTTAACCGCATCTAGAATTCATGCCAAAGGTAGAGACTTACACACGCAAGTCCAATATCGCTTGCTTGCAACATTTTCCAGGTGATAAATTGAAACACGTCATTTGGAGCATCCCTCAAAGCCCAACGTGTGAAATGATAGGAACGTGCCTTCCAGAATCATCCCCCTGCAGCCCATCGGGCTCCACGGTGTCGGAGGGATTCATTCTGACTTTAAGGTCATTCAAGGGAAACTAACACCAGCACTTTCCTGCAGGTAGCACGCTCGTCCTTTATATTATTAGTGCTCACCTAGATGATGACCACTGACTGGAGGCTAAGCTTTTTACTGTGTCCCACATCACTGCTCATGACACTGTAGGTGATGTCTGAGGCATCCTTGTGGGGCACTTCGGAGCTAGCTCCTGGGCTATTTACCTGCATTCAATGAAAATCCTTGAACGTGCACATCTATCATAAACGCTGCTATGGAACCGGGGTGGAGGAGAGGCTGAATCCGCAGCAACGACGCTTCCCACCCCCACCCCCCATCCCCGTCAGCCTGGATCACAGAGAGGTCCAGCGGCCGGGAGCTGGAATAACACCCGACCAACACGAGCGAGAGCCGCCAGATCAGATTTCTGCAGCTCGGCAGGCTTTTCCGAGGCAGCCGGACCCGCCGCGCTCGCTGTCATCTCTCATGTTTCAGAACATCAGTCAGGAGCGGGGACGCTGCCCCTGCGCCGGCCGAGGCTGCTTTACAAACATTAGCGGGGAATACAATTACACAGCCCCCCCGGCCGAGCAGCCCTCTGCGGCTTCGGAGAGAGCAGAGGCGGGGTGCTGGTGTCGGTGGGGTGGACACTGAAAAGCAGTCATCCAGGAACACTGAAATCAGGCATAAAGGAGCGGGTGTGCACACGGTGTAGCTCACCTGCCTCATTCTCCACGATATTAACGAGAAACGTGGACAAAACGATCCATCCGTGCAGCCTTTAAACACCTCTAAAGACGCCTGGTGGTGGTGGTGGTGGTGGTGGGGGGCTGCTGCCTTCAAATGCGCGATTTACAAAAAAGGAGGAAAAAAAAGACGTGTTCCGAAATAAACTTTCGGACCAACACATTTAAAAAAAACAAAACTTGCCAGCATGCAACTGCTTTAAACCCCAAAAAGGTGAAGGAATGAAACTGATCCTACTGTAAGGTGCAGCCGCAGCAACAACCGTCGACACAAACCGCATAAAAGATTCAAGCTGGGCGCAAAAAGTTCCAGCCTTCATCCGGAGAGGAGACGTTCAGGGGCGAATTAAAAGTTTCCCTGCGTGGGTAAGTGCGGCGGCGGCGGGCAGGAAAAGCGTGAAAAAGCGTGAAAAGGGCAGTGCTGTCCGCGGTGCTGATCCCCCAACACCGGCTCGGCTAACAGCGCTGCTCCGCGGAGCCTCCACCGCTGATCAATGATTGAACCGAACAAAGGCAGAACACGGATCAATTTCTAATAACTATCGATGCAAACGCCGCCAGCTTTCGCTTCACATTCGCCCCAAAACGGGACGGGACGCGCCGGGGAGCGGGGCGAAGGCGCACCGCGGGGGGAATAAGGCGAGAAAGGTGAGAAAAGCACTAACCTGGAGCCGCCGTAGATCAAATTTCTTCCAATATTGAAACATCGATCCTACATCGGCGGCCATCTTGGGGGATATTGAGGAGGTTTTTTTCAGCGGCTGCAATAAATATGTGGGCTGGATTCCCCCTCGTTAAACAACATCACTGTGGCCCCGCAGAAAAAAAACACACACACGCACGCACACACACACACACACACACACACAAAATACGTATCTTTGACAAGTCCGACACGGTCTTTTTTAACCGGAATAAGGAAGGGGCAAAGTGCTTTGAGCAGTAACGAAGCAGAACTGCGATCTGGACAACTCTGATACCTACTACTAGATTTTTCTGGCAAAGTTATTGATACTGACGTGAAAGGTTTATCAGTTAGTTTCAGGAAAATTCGTAATCGACTAATTGTTATCTAAATGCTCATTGTGCAAATCAGAGGCATTATTTAAACCCCTTATTAAAGCAAATAAAGAGGCAAGTTACTTCATCTAGTCTTGACTGGCACTGAATTAAGATTCTGAGATACTTTTAGAACTAACGATTTTATTAAAAACGCGTTATTAGTGTCTCCAATGCTGTGCTGTTTTCCTTACACATTTGGATTTTTGTGGATTGATTCATGCACAGATGGCTAAAGCTCGTGTGACTGTATTGATCACTTTGTTCAATTATGCATTCACTTATCGATATAAATGTAGAAGCATCCAAATGCTTTTGGATTGCAGTACAAAGTTAACAATTCATGTTTTAAAAACATGAATTAGGTGACAACAGCGGACTTCGCTTATATAAACGGTGACAGTTTAGTTTGTAAAGTTATTGAAAGAAGGATTAAAATAATGGTTTCCTCTGCTGCAGTGGCGGCAGCGCCCCCTTCCGGCGAAACAGTGCAGGGTCAGGTGACTTTTCCACCCATAATAATCACAATGTGAGACTAGACAATTCCACAGGAGAAAATATGTATCAAAAATTATGATTCTATCGGTGCTTTGTCTTACCTTCTCACGGGGTGAACCTTTACTGGAGGTAGGAAAGGATATTCTCATGGGGGTCTTCTGTTGGCACCTGAGGGGGTCAAATCTTCTGCCACACAAAAGATGCTTCAGGTAAACCTTAAATGGAAATGATTAAAAGTTTTACTTATTGGATTTTATTTATGGCTCAAAGGCAAAACAAAACCGGTGGATTTGAATGTAATAAAAGAGCCATATTCACAAGTTATGAGAAATTTTATGGGAAATTTCCATATTTGCTTCCTGGAGCCTGGATTGACGTCCCAGTTTGCTGCATGTTGGAGAAATCTTTGTATTTAATCTTATTCCCTTGATTAATTACTATCTGTATATACTGTATATTTTAATTGCATGCTCTTATTAAGTGGAGATTAAAATGTGAAACACTGGGGTTTCACGGTAAATACGTATTTCAGACTTTAATCTCAAAAATTAAAATCTAACTTCCAGATTATTAAAGTGTTCTCTGTTATCTTTAAGAATTCCTACTAAACTTATTAGCTCTTGCCCTTTAAAAACAAAGAGCTGCTAGAGTTTCAGCCAAATTAATTTCCACCTTTGTGTCTTTTCACCCGGAACTGTCACATTTTTTTAAGCCACATTTTAATGAAACAGCAAAAAAAAAAAATGCTGTTAGAGTCAGTTTTCATGACCTATTTGTAAATGTTTTACCACAACCACCGTTTTGCCAATCGTTAATACATCTACCATGATTTAACTAAACAGCAATTAAAACAAAAATATAAGACAAACAAAAATACAGGACTTTTGATCTCCAGTTCATGTATGTAGTGAGAACAAATTTAAGCTTTTAAACCATAGTTGGATAAATAAAGGCATATTAAATTAAGATTCCAGAGCGTTAAATAAGTCATATATGTAAGAGTCAACACATTAATAACACTTAATGTATTTAATTAGCAGAGATGGAGTGAAAACTTACAGCGAGTCGATGAGTTCAGAGCTGCGGGTTATTGGCGCCACCTGCTGGACAATAGTTGGGAAGACAAATTAAAGATGCCGGAGGCTAAAATATGCTGCACATTAAACCTCGTCTATCATTCCACGAGTGTTAAAAATTACCCATATTTATTGTCATGGTAAATCACTGACATTTCGCGGAAACATTAACATTAATTCCCAGTGAGTCATTACGCGCAATTATGGTTAGGTTATTAATTTCCTGCTGTGAAATATCAAGGTAAAAATGTTCAGTAAACCGTAAAACAAACCAAATAAAGAAAAAACGTAAAATTTACAATCGCATAAAAGAAACGAATAGTAAAAATTGTCGTATAAATACGGAAGTAGGCTGATATAATGGCGCGCCTTGTGGACAAACCGCGTATTACAACAACAAACGATAGATAGATTGATTGATTGATTTTGAATTACTCTTTGTGAAGGTTATGCTTACAGTTCAGCTCATGGTGCCAAAAGGGAATCACATAGTTTTGGCCCTTGTGGAGATGAAGAGGACAGCTGGTCCCAACTGTCCTGCCTGAGCTATGTCCTATTGTTATTCAGGGCTCTCTGTAATGGAACATGTGTGTTGGCTGTTATCCTTGAATCTGGTGAAGCCACCTCTGCTGCTGTTGCTGGGATCCTGGTCTTTACCTGCGACTCTGCCTAAACAGGGCATGAGGTATTTATAGCCGCTCTGGGATGGTCAGTATATGTACCCCTGTTTTGTGTGACCGGGTCATTTAGCATTGATACTCTTCATCAGAGGAATCATGGTGAGTAGATGCCGTTTTTATCCATCCATTGTCACATTTTGAAGCTAAATCTTACTACTTTGACTTCACATCTATGTAAAAAAGACTTTTCCAGGTTACCTGATACATCAGAGTTAAATTAGTGTATTTTTTGATACATTATTTTAACAAAAAAACTGCGTAATAGTAAGCAACAGATAAGTAGGACGGCCCAGTTATCTTTTTTCATTGCAAAACTGACAAGATTGAGAAACTGTAGAAACAAAACTCAGACTTCTAATAAAAATTTCACATTAACTCTGTTATATTCTGTAGAGGCGTTCATGTTCCAGTCACAGACACAGAACTCAGAACAGATGAAGTAAAATAAAATACTTCATGCAGTCATGGTAGAAACGTTTGGAAAATAAAAGAGGATTGTTTTCTCCAGGAGCTACAGCACTTCTGGGGGGTTAATCCACAACAGCCGCTGTGGAGAGACCCTCCGTTCCAACAGGCGTGACGTCATTGCACCCCCGTTTACGCTGATTTTCATACTAACGCGGCAGTTGTGTAAATAGCTCTTCGTAATCCCTGTCTCCGAGGGAATCCTGATCAAACGGGGCTCGGTGTAGCATCCTGTCATCGCTCAGGCCCTATAGAATAATCCCCCATGTGATCCTGCCGGAGGGTGGGCTGCAGCCCCCCCTCCCCAACCCCTGGATTATATCCTGCATTCCTCCACATCTACAGGACGGGCTAAATATTTCCATAACACGCTGTGAATTGAATTGAATTGAACTGAATTGAGAGTGTTTGTCACCCCCGCTAATGAAATACATGCCCCAGTCATCACCTCGCTGTGGAGTAACTGACACACACACACACACACACACACGCATGTTTGCATCTGTGTACGTACCAGAGGTGAAATGAGCATTATCAGAAATAGTTTCAGAATTAAAACATAATTACTGAAAAGCAAACCAGAGGAAAAGGAGCAATCAAACATGAGAAACTGAAACTGAAACACAACAACAGCCAATGAGTAAATGTATTTAGCTGATTTACCCTTACTGTGGCCACTTCAGGCCCCGAAAAAAGCCAAGAAGCGAGCGGAGGGAGCCGGCTCCAACGTCTTCTCCATGTTCGAGCAGGCTCAGATCCAGGAGTTCAAAGAGGTGGGTTTGATTCGCTGCTGATTTACTGCAGAATGTTCGGCCTTCTGAGATGTGATGGACGTGACGTGTGAAACCTCTGCAGGCTTTCACCATCATGGACCAAAACAGAGACGGGTTTATCGACAAGAACGACCTCAGAGATACTTTCGCTGCTTTAGGTCAAACAATCAAACATCTATTTACTTAAGAAACAATGCAGTTGGCTGCAAACCATTCTTTTTAAATCACCTTGTCGTTGTCTCCAGGACGTTTAAACGTGAAGCAGGAGGAGCTTGATGAGATGCTGAAGGAGGCTCCGGGGCCCATCAACTTCACAGTCTTTCTGACCATGTTTGGAGAGAAGCTCAAAGGTGAGGAGCGTTTCGGATACGTCTGTAAGAGAGCGTAGAGACAGACGCAGATATTCAAATTTAGATTGAATGCAAAAAGATGTTTAGGTGCTTCAACTCAGAGCTGGTCCTCTGCAGGTGCTGATCCAGAGGAGACCATCCTGAATGCCTTCAAGGTCTTTGACCCTGAGGGAAAAGGAACTTTAAGGAAAGATTTGTGAGTAGCGCCATCTGCTGGGGAGACCAGGGGACGTTTAGTGTTAGCTTGACTGTTAGCTTGACTGTTCACTCTTGTCTCTTCAGTGTGACAGACATGTTAACGACCCAGGCAGACAGGTTCTCCCCCGAAGAGGTCAGATCTCAGCCTCACACGGTCTGGCATTTTTGAGGGTTTTTTCCCTCGTTGAATCATCCTAATTAGTTCTTTATCCACATAGATGGAGCAGATGTTTGCAGCCTTCCCACCAGACGTAGCAGGAAACCTCGATTACAAGAACCTGGTGTACATCATCACACATGGTGAAGAGAAAGACCAAGAATAGTTTTCTGAAAGTTGTCCAGTGAGTGCATTTGTCCCTATATACGTGCACGATCTTGTATACAAATACAGAGGTCAAGAGTCACATTTCTTTTTTAATTAAAAAATTTGGTTTCTTTGTTATTAGTGTACGTGCTGTGGTATGTAACCTCTTTACACTTAAAATAAAATACATAAGACAACAAAAGAAATCCAAAATGAGAGTGACTTGATTAATGTCATACTTATTTTTTTTTTTTTTTTAAAGTTTAGTTAGGGAAATAAGGGAAATACAGTATTTAAGTGGCGCTTTATAGCAGATTCAGTCACATTCATACAAGGGTGGCAGACATTAACTCATCCTTGAGGGGGAAGTTTGACAAGTGTAATTAAAACAGGCATCACATTTAAAGGGGACATGGAAGAAAAAGATCCGAATACGAAAACCATAAAAATTGCATTACAGAAGCCCAAACCACACAAACTGACTAATCACCCGATTAATAATGTCATCTGTCTACTCTATGTAACACAGTAGAGAATACTCAAACTCTGTTCTTTAAAACATGGAGCATTCTGTTTTTTGATGTTGTTATGGCCCCTCGCTGATGGTTCCAGTCCTCTGAGCCCAGTTTCTAAATGGGTTAAAGTGTCGTTCCTAACCCTGACCAGCAGGGGGCACCTTTAGGCCGGGTGCTTCCAGGAGCGGCCGGCTGAGAGAAGGTGCGGCGAAGCGAAGACAGAGACGGGAATCGGGACCCCATCAATAGCGAAAGGCCAGAGAGATTGATGTTTTTTTTTTCCTCCCGTCCCCGTGTCCTCAAAGGCATTGGATGTATTCTTTAAAGGAGATGTCGGCATAGCTTATTAAACTTGTAAACGAGCTGCTAAACGGAAGCCGGGCCACATCAACATTTTCACCCATAGCTGGAATATTCAGCGAAGCTAACGTTCGGCAGCTAATGCCAGGACAGCTAGCGGGCTAGCTTTCGCAACTGTGTCAACGCCTAAAACCTAAATTTAACTGAATCGATTTTTTTTTTTTAAATTAACGCTTCAATGGCTGATGTCGACAAACTCAACATAGACAGTATCATCCAACGTCTCCTGGAAGGTAAGAGAACACCGAATCTTGCTTTATTCAGTATTACATAAGCCAACGCTAATGTGCTATGACAGCTAGGTTTAGCATGTTTACCAGTAACTCGCAAACTAATTAGATCTAGTGTCTACTTAATGTTCCGTTTCCTTTGTATGAAGTTGTAAGGGATCAAGGAGGTGTAGGAGTTGATGTGATCTCTCTAATAGAAAAACATGACATTTAATGATGAGTGACCGATTAATATTGTCTCCATCACTTACTTACAAAACACATTCCGACAAGTTACTCATGCCTGTGTTATGTTACAGGTCAGTGATAAAGGCATTCCATACAGGAATATAGGCATTCGGTACTCTAATGTACTGCCTAGAATAGAGTGCTGCTGGTCTAGGTAATGGGCTCCGGAGAAGGCCTGTGGCTTTCTGGAGCTCCATCCCAGTTCAGCTAAATCCTTGCCCGCAACAGAGTGATGCTGGGCAGGGTATCACTCTTACCAGTTTGGATACATTTGTCTTTATATTTTCTTAGTCAGAGGAGCAAAACCTGGCAAGAATGTCCAACTCCAAGAAAACGAAATCCGTGGATTGTGTTTGAAATCCAGGGAAATCTTCCTCAGTCAGCCCATTCTTTTGGAGCTGGAGGCTCCGCTCAAGATCTGTGGTAAGGGTTTGTTTTAAAAAGCAATAAAAGTTAAAGTAGTTAATTTACTCCTATGCATGCGCGCTGACCTGGCCTTCACCCTGCAGGTGACATCCACGGCCAGTACTACGACCTGCTGAGGCTGTTTGAATATGGAGGCTTCCCGCCAGAGAGCAACTACCTGTTCCTGGGGGACTATGTGGACAGGGGGAAGCAGTCCCTGGAGACCATCTGTCTCCTCCTGGCCTACAAAATCAAATATCCAGAGAACTTCTTCCTGCTGAGGGGAAATCACGAGTGTGCATCCATCAATAGAATATATGGTTTCTATGATGAGTGTGAGTATTCCGCTTTTCTCCTTATTTATTTCCTACTTTAGAAATGTATGCATATCATGTATTAGCTTATGTATTTGTTGTTATACTCACGTTTTGCTGTTGTTAATGAATTGATATGTTTTTCTTCTTTCAGGTAAAAGAAGGTACAACATCAAGCTCTGGAAGACGTTCACAGATTGTTTCAACTGTCTCCCCATTGCCGCCATTGTTGATGAGAAGATCTTTTGCTGCCATGGAGGTGAGATATTAGGTTGCACAGAGTACTGAGCCTTTTCCATCTGCGCCAGCAGCGAGTTTGACGTCAGTATCCGTGTGTTTACTTGTACTTTTGCCGTTGTTTTTTTCAGGACTGTCACCCGACCTTCAGTCCATGGAGCAGATCAGACGTATCATGCGCCCCACTGACGTTCCCGACCAGGGTCTCCTGTGTGATCTGCTCTGGTCTGACCCAGACAAGGATGTTCTGGGCTGGGGGGAGAATGACAGGGGTGTGTCTTTTACCTTTGGTTCCGAGGTGGTGGCCAAATTCCTGCACAAGCACGACCTAGATCTGATCTGCCGTGCCCATCAGGTAGTCACACGTGTGCTCCTCAGCTGCCTTCTTTGTTTTATTACAACAGTTTAACCAACTGTTTCATTGTCTCCTTTTTCTTTGAAATCTCCCTCACAGGTTGTTGAGGACGGCTATGAATTTTTTGCAAAGAGGCAGCTGGTGACGCTGTTCTCTGCACCTAACTATTGTGGGGAGTTTGACAACGCTGGAGCCATGATGAGCGTGGACGAGACGCTCATGTGCTCTTTTCAGGTGAGCGGCCTCGTGGATATGAAGACTGGCCGCGTACTTTAGAAGAAGTTGCGCCAGCCGTGTCTCCGGCTCGTAATGATCCAGCAGATCTCATTCTTCCCAACATTGTTTTGCAGATTTTGAAACCTGCAGAGAAGAAGAAGCCCAACGGCAGCCGTCCAGTGACACCACCGCGTAACATGGTCACCAAGCAGGCTAAGAAATGAGCGTGGATGTGGGGGAGGGGGGGGAGGCTCAGTGTCACTCCTGTTTCTGCTTTCGTGTGCACCAGAAGGGTCGGCCGTCCTTCCTGCTGCCAATACTGAAAATATATTCACTCCTACACGATGAAAGCAAACAATTTGGCTGTTTTGTCCACAGGGGTAAATTGATGACGTCACCGTGAAAACCTCAGGTGTTTTGCACTTATTTTGCAGCTAGTCTTTGCCACACATGACTGTTCAATCAGGAAAATGTAACAATACGGCTACTTATGCACAGGAATGCCTTGTTTGAAGCTGTGCACATTTTGTTTTTCTGTTTTATATCTTTATTTTTTATCTGTTTTTCCCTCACTGTCCATAATGAATATTGATGACTGTAAAAGCAACAGTGGGAACAGCTTTTTACTTCTGTAAACCTTTTATCCAGTTTATTTGCAGTCAGTGTTGCAGGATATTGACTTTACACTGAGTCATCACATTTTTAAACAACTCTTGTGCTAAATTAAATAAATAATGAGCACTCTTATAACGTCTAAATCTTTCTAATAAACTGACTGTATTTTAGGGTGGGAATTTCTATCTGGATGTCATTTGTTGGTTAAAGATGCATTTTATAAAGATTGACAGTTTTATGGAAAGTAAATTCATCATTAAAAGATGTTTTGAATAATTTAATGAAAGCAAACGTCATCCACATGATCCACTGAATATGTTTTATCTGGTGTGATATGTAATTTTCTGACAATGAATTATTAAATGCGCAATATTACAAATGTGCGTGCAATTACATCCGTTTACCTGTATTATAAGAAGAGCAAAGTGAATAGGTAATAACATGGAGAGGAGCACAGAATATAAATACTAAACTCGCTGGAACTGTCAGTCTACAAACTCCAATAACAGTAGGACGTTTTTGGCCTTAAAAAGATAACAGCAGAAATAGAATTTAACATGCTTTCACTCAATATTTCTGTTCCTAGATAAAAAAAAAACGACCAAAAAACGTCAGAAATTGGTATTACCTTATAAGGAAACGGCTTTTGCGTAATGCTGTCTGACGTCAGAGCAGTCACAAGACGCCGCTCCTCGCGCGTAAGCGGGGCGGGGCTACGCTTCAGCTCGTTGACGGCTCGTCTGGGTTATGTAGCGCTCCAGCGTCCAAACAGAGCTGCCACCATGGACACGGAGAACCAGCACTTACGGCTCTGTCGGAGTGTAGGAGACTCCCGTTCCCTGTGATTAACCTCGAGTTGTGACGGCATAGGAAAACAAGCCCTGTCGGCGGACGGCGCTGTGGTTGCTGGTGCCCGGGTGTCTGCTTAGCTCTGCCGCTGTTTAGCTTCGTTAGCAAGTCAACATTGTGTGCCCCCTCAGAGCGGCACTGAGCTAGCGCCGTTTGCTGGCTTGGCCGGTTGGTTGCCGTGGAGCTGGTGTGTAGGTGATGTTGTCGGTGTTGTCTTACGGAAGACTGGTTGCCAGAGCTGTTATCGGCGGACTTTCTCAGACAGACAGCCGCGACTACAGCCTGGTGACGGCGAGCTGCGGCTTCGGCAAGGATTTCCGCAGAGGCATCCTCAAGAAAGGGATGTGCTATGGGGACGACGCGTGTTTCATAGCCCGGCACAGATCCGCTGATGTTTTGGGTGAGTGTTTTTTTCCCCGTTTGCTGTAGAAACATTAACCAAACCATGAGGCATTAACCTGTTTGACATTGGCTTTGACGTGAATGGGAGGTGAAAGGTCTCTCCATTTATCGAAAGGCTGTTATCGCCTTAGATTTACCAGCATCCGCTTTGTGTCACCCTGAGGATATTACACTGGGTCTGTTATAACCTGCAACACAACTGTGCATCTTATTAAAAAGCAGGCTTGAAGTTGAGTTCATATATGGCGCAGAATTGAATTATTTGATATTGTTTGCTTTAGAATCGACTCTAGATTGTGGCTGGACATGTTACCTAACAGCTCTGCAGGACGCTGCAGACGGACGCAAACATCACAAAGCCAAACATTTATCAGTTACCTATTTTGTGGAGGGTTCGACTAGTTTTGAGCTTACGCTTCTGTTTTGAACAGACCCTGAGGCTGAGGAGACCCTGAGGGCCATCCTTGTATGGTCAGCCTTGGGCGTTAACAAGGCTAAAGTTTCCTTTCTAGGAAAACTTGTACTTGATAAATGTTCCTGAGGCACTGAGGGCTCCTATTAAACAGTAAAGATAGAACTTCTCTGTACGGAGCCAAATGAAAACTTGTAGCAGGTTTATTTAGCATTTACAGAATCTCAAGCCTTCTTTCTGGAAGACTTGAACCGTTAAGTGTGTGTGTGTGGGGGGACAGCATCCACATGTGTTTAGTTAGTGTAAAAGACTCCCAATTGTCATAAATTTCCTTTTTCATTTCATTTTTATACCCTAAGGAAGATGTTATTCATCCGAGTCGGATTAGCACAGCACTCAGCTTTTGTATTTGTAAACCGGTGTGCGTGTTGCCAGGTGTGGCAGACGGTGTGGGAGGCTGGAGGGACTACGGCGTGGACCCCTCGCAGTTCTCAGGTACGCTGATGAAGACGTGCGAGAGGCTGGTGAAGGAAGGACGCTTTGTTCCCAGCAACCCGGTGGGTGTCCTCACGACCAGCTACTATGAACTGCTGCAGAACAAAGTGCCACTCCTGGGTGAGTAAAGCTGGAGGAGCCAGAGTCAGATGTCCTTCATTAAAATGCTAAGAAAATTACATTTCCTGTTTATAATCGCTGTCCTTAATCCTCTCTGTTTATATTGTGGATGTTATCTTGGGGCTTAAAATGTGTTTCTCGTGTATTTTGAGTAAACCTTTTAAGGGAGGGTTTGTTCCTCTTCATTCTGTCTGGACTGGGATTTTTGGAGCATGAGTCAACGAACAGCCAGATCCCAGTCTGAGTCCAGGGAATGTCCCAAGTCCTGGCCTGCCCTGATGCGGCTCACACGGAGCATCCTACTTTGTCTGTTTCCTGCGATACTGTCTGAAAATGAAGCAAGAACAGACATGCAGCAGCAAGCAAACACTTCAGCAGCAGATGTGCTGCTGCGAGTGTCAGTATTTTTCCATCATGTAATCACATGTGCACCACAGGAAACAACCGTGTATTGTGTTGTTCCTTCATGGCAGAGAGGATGTTCTTGAACCCGGCAGCGTGCACGGTTGTCCTACACTGCTGGACAGAAAACAGAGGGAAGGGAGTGCGTCAGAGAGCGTGAGGGGGTTTTGAAGGTTGATCCCACAGAGCATATTTTGGTTTTCCAGATGAATCACCAGCAGGGTGTGGTTTGTGATGTGGTTGTCCCATGTGAGGAAAACCTCTTTCCAGCTCAGTTCTGGGCCAATTACTTGCATTTGGTCAGTTTAGCAAACATTTCTAACATGTGTGCTACAGACAAAACATGTTAGTTGCACTTTGATTGCGTTCTGATTAAGATTCCATGCTAACCTTCACAGTTTCCTCATTTTATTAAAGCATGGCATGGTAGGAAAAGAGTGTGATTGATTTAAATAACTGGCTGAACTGTAGCTTCAGGCTGCTCATCTTGTTTATAGGCTCCTTTGGAAGTTCACGTGGTCTCGTTTTGTCGCTTCCAGGGACGTTGACCGTATTTTTTCTCCCGTGTCTGCAGGTAGCAGCACGGCCTGCATCGTGATTTTGGACCGGCAGAGCCACCGGCTGCACACGGCCAATCTGGGAGATTCGGGTTTCCTGGTGGTCCGAGGAGGGGAGGTGGTTCATCGCTCTGATGAGCAGCAGCACTACTTCAACACACCCTTCCAACTGTCAATCGCACCCCCGGGAGCCGAGGGGGCCGTGCTCAGTGACAGGTACGACATCAGGACAGCGTGGGTGTTTGCTTTTCAGAGATCACACAGTGTGATAGCAAATCACATGCAGCCACAAGAAAGGCGTAAAGAACATTTTTGCAACGCTTGCGTAGCGGCTGTTCTGTGTTAAGCTGCAGCATGTTGGCGGGGCCACGTGCTGTCGGATCTCGTTGCCGCGGCGTGCCAAGCAGCAGCAGCGCAGACCTCAGTAAGCATGCAGGGCAGGCGGTGGACGCTTGCCAAGCTTTAACTCTCACCCGGGTCAAAGTCTGTGTGGGCGGCGGGGGTGAACTGAAGAGCCTGCGGCCAATCCTGATCCAGCGGGATCAGCCACCTTTTCACTCAGTCTTCAAACAGGAAGATTATCGTGAGCTGCTTAAATAGCAAAAACCCAAGGAAGGGAGCCTCCGCAACCATCTCTGTCAGTGATTATTGACATAATCAAATGACTTTATTGATCTAACATCTAATTGAGATGTTTTGCATGAACCTTTCCTGCTGATTGGAATATCCTCTGTGTGTCCCTGCAGTCCCGATGCAGCAGACAGCTCTTCCTTTGACGTCCAGCTCGGTGACATCATCCTCACGGCTACTGACGGGCTGTTTGACAACATGCCTGACTACATGATCCTCCAAGAGCTGAAGAAACTCAAGGTGTGTGGCGCTGTGGTCCAGACAGGTTTGTCACTCAACGTTCACGAGAAACTCGTCTGATCTTCGCGCTTGTATTGTCGTTTTGAAGAACGCAAACTATGAGAGCATCCAGCAGACTGCCCAGAGCATCGCAGAGCAGGCCCACGTCCTGGCCTACGACCCCAACTACATGTCTCCTTTTGCACAGTTCGCATGCGCCAATGGGCTGAATGTAAGAGGTGAGAGTCTCCGTTTGGTTGAACCTGAAGACAAATGAATCTTTGTCACAGATGATGTTGACTTTCTGCCTGCCGTGTCACATGTGAATGATTTCTTCAACAAGAGACAACCTAACAGGACATTGCTGCTTCTCTGTCCAGGAGGAAAGCCAGACGACATCACAGTGTTGCTGTCCATAGTGGCGGAATATACAGACTAGAGTCTGTCTGCCATTGACGGTGTCTCTACAGGTGATGGACTACTTTGATTCCTGCTGGACAGGAAGATGAACTGATGTCAGATACTTCCTGCTTCAGCGTTGGCTCTCCCCAGAGCCTCGGCTGGCCACCAACCCCCACATCGCCACCTTAAATCATGTGCAGCATCACAGAAGGGCTGTGAAGGACTTGAATTTTTATTTTTTTTTTGCTTTCCTTCAGTATTGGCATTTTGCATCGTACTCATCGAATAATCCATGAGACATCAGCGGGCTTCTGGGATCCTGTTGAAAAGGATATTTTTCCAGTAGGTGTTAAGGAAGACATCAGGGAAGCCTGATGGTGGGTTCAAACCCCATGCTGGAGTTGAAAGAGTCAGTCCATCAGTAGACGCAAGAAGGGAACAACACAGGAAAGGGCAGCATTTGAGCCCAGTAAATGGTTTGTCCTGTACAGGCGGGTGTTCCTGCTGGAACCTTGTATGTCATTGTAGGGAGATTAGAAAGACAGCACATTCCTGTAACCGTCTTAAATGTGTTTAAACACGTGTCTAAGCCTATTGATCTAATGAGGTTTCATGGAGAAAGCAGCCGTTGGTCGTTTAATTTCAGTCCTTTCCTTCCACGTTCGATGCAGATTTCCCACAACAATATTTCGTCAAAGTCTCCCTTTAACCTCGCAGCTGCTGCTGCTGAAGTCTTGGTTGTAAGAACATGCGATGTGTGTGTGTGAATATGACAGAGTTTGTGTGTATTAGTGTCTATTTAAAGGCTTCTGGGCTGTCGTAGCGGCACAGCCTTAAACGCACAAACCTAACGAAGCATATCTGAAAAAAACTCAGTTGTTGGAGTTTGTCAGGTGACTTTTTGTACTTTTTTTTGTTCACTGGAAATGTTGAATTCACAATGAGAGTGTAACATTAGAAACGCTGCCTCTTTCCTTCTGCAAAGCTCTAACTGTTCAGTGTTCAGGTCACTGTAGTTCTCGCGTCACATAAGAATATCTCTTCCTCCGTTTAAGAAAATTCCTAGGTTGTCTACCAGCACTATGCTCCAGCGACGTGCCTTGTATCAGGATGGTTAAACCGACTCTGGTGGATAATGTGCCAGGGTTTGAGAGTGAAGCCTGAAAACAGTAGCCATAAAGGTCAAAAACTGATTTCCCATCAGGCCGTTCTGTCTAACCCTTTTGCTTTCTCTCCTGCAGTAGTCGCGGTTCATCCCAGTTTAGTTCCTCATCACTAATCTTCTCCAGAGCTCAGACTGGAGCTTTGGAACAGTGATGAAACCATTTGGTCCTTTCACAGCCTAGATAGACGTCTTCTCTGTTGATTATTTCAGAAATGAAACGAAAGAGCAGGTTTAGAATGTGACTTAATCACACCGGCGACAATCTGAAGCAGCCTTAACAACAATATTAATGGTATAAAGCAGCTCTCCCAGTCAGGTAGTTCATCTCCTTTAGCTTCGAGTTCTCCCTCTGACTCAACATCGGCCGTCGTTTCTCATTTTCATCCTCTAACGGCTTTGATACTTTTTTTTGGGGTGTACAGTTAAACCCAGGCCTGAACTCTGCAAAATACATTTTCAAATCTGTACAATATTTAAATAAAGAATCTAGTATTTATTATCCTGCTGTGGATTATTACAGATGTGTTTTCTAAAGCTTTGGAGTGTTTACAACCACATTCTTCTGACATCCGCAGCCTGCCTGTCGATGCTAACATGTTAGTTAACGCCGACAGAGAGGTGGGGCACGCCAACATGCCTTAGAAGACTGCCACTTCTTTACACGCTCGGTTATGAAACTGCCAGAATAAATTAATTTACTGTTTAAATAGATTCTGTAAAATATCTCCCTCACCAAGCAGACTAACGTTTTTAGCCATTAACAGGTTTAAACTCAGTACTCTGAATGTTAAATAGAATTTAGAAATGTCTAGTAGTTACATTAGAGTCGAGTGCTTCCTCTTCCTCTGTAGTCGTCCTCTGCTCTCTCCTCTTCATCACTACAGCATGCCAAAACAGGGACCGTGGCAGTCTGACTGTCAGTGTCTGAAGACAGAGCTCTGAACAGGAGGGAGCAAACCTGCCAAATAACACTTTTTCAGCTTTTTAAAATGCATACGCTTTCATTCATTTTCATTTTTATAGAAATAAATCCTCAACTCCAACAGCACATTAAAAACTCAACAGGAAGCACTTTTTACCCCGGAAGCAGGAGTAGCAACGTTTCCCTCAAGCTCACTATGGTTCTTGGCGTCCACAAGCTGAGCTGGGACCAGTTTGGGTGGGCTGATGATGGGGCTGCCCTGGCTGGACGGTATCATTTCCAGAGGATCAGCAGCAGCTGGACGCCTGCGGCTGTCTGCCTGACAGGAAGCCACAGGTGAAACTGCAGCAGCTGCGCACCTGCAAATAGAGACAATCTCCAGTAAAACCAGTCGCGTGTACACTGAAACGGCTGGGTTTCACTCAGCATTGTTCCTCTGCAGAAAACACGGTGACAACAGCGTGTGGCTGAGCGCCAACGGCTCAGCGTTATTAACCACAACAGCAGCCACAGTCAGGCGGAGCACAGAGTAAACTACATGCTGCAATGATGAAAACCTTCTTATTCAGAGTTGCACCATCACCCTGGCCCTAATTTGCATGAACAACATCCCTCAGGTGGTTGAATGTTTCCACGCAGCAGGTTTATTTCCCCCCAGGTCTGTACAGCATCACAAACTTAAAAGCAAAGAACTAAAAAAAAAATCATTTATCCTTTCAGATGTGCACATCCTTGATTCATCCCTTCATCTCTGTCCTTGCAGCATCTGAGATGGGAAGAGAGGAGGTCAGACGGGTGGAGACAGAAGAATCAAGGCATCATTTAATCCAGTTCAGAGCCATCTCTGAATGACTGCATGTCATTGAAGACAGAAGCAGGGTCTCAGCTCCACCAGCAAGCCTCATCTCTGGCTGAATTATATTTTAGACCTCAAACACCGATTATAGCGACGCAATAACAATACTACCGTCACAGGAAGAGGAGAGAAAACAAATTCCACCACCAAACTACAAACAAATCAGGGGTTCAAGGGTACATGTTGGACTGGGAAACAAAGCTGTGGCTGGACTGGAGAGCCAAGCAGGATAGCATTGCACAGGTGAAGAGATTACAGATGTCACCTCTAGACATGCTGGGTTTTATCTCTCTTACAAACCCAGGCCTGGCTGCACACTGCAACACTACGCCCTCTTAAGAAGCTAAAAACAGCAAGGGCAAACTGCCTTGACCGAGTCCCAGGAGGGAAGCTCAAGTTAAACTCCGTGGGAGGATTCAATTCTATTCTCCAGCACACCGTGGCAGGAGATCCGCTCTTATTAAGGCTTCAGTTAACAGGTCAAAACAACACATTAGCGTCTGAGTAAACGAGGGTTTTTAACACGGCTGCAGGGTGTTTGGGGGAGTGTCACCTGGCTTCAGAAGTGGTCTCCGTGGGCTGAGAAGGGCTCAAGCTTTCAGAGTCTGTCAGCGTAGCCAGAACCACACTGGCTTCCAGGACCGTGTCCTCCACAGAGAAGCACACAGGCCTGTAAAGAGCATAGATTCAAGTCAGAATTTCTAATTGGTTTGAAATGAGAAGCACACTGAATGCATTTTTTTACAAAGTGCCTCTGGGTCCAGTGTGACAAAGTGGAGAGACTTATTGCAATGTTATGGTAGCGCTGTTTTGACCTTTATGACCTGTCAGGTGGCCTTTAAAAAAAGACCTTCACATATCCTGGGTGTGTGTCTTACACTGGGTCTAAATGGGGTCATGTTTCATATAAAAGCAGAATAAAAAGCACGGCCAGAGGCGACTCCCTAAGACAGAGACTCACATTCCAGCCGTGCTAAAATGCACCGACACGGGGAGGCAATGGGATTCTGCAAAGGCCAGCAAACCCTTGAAAAACAAGATGTTAGAACAGAAAAACATGAGAGTCAGCTGCGTGCGTCCACACCACATTTAGGACAATAGTAAACTGCTTTCAGCGTGTTTAGGATGCTTCGCTTTTAACCGAGGCCTGACTAAAAGCTCGGCCACTAATCCGTGCAAACCCGATTTTCCAAAACTGACAGGAACAAGAAGACTAGACTGGCTAACGAGCAGCCTCTCAGCAGGGAGCCCGAGAAACCGTCCAAGACATTAGAGACTGGAGGCGTTGATGCAAATCATGTCTTATTAACTGGGCTGACACAACAAGCTGTCCAAGTTTCCAAACGAACAACCGGGTTATAAAACAGACGAAGGGTACTAGAACTGAGATCTGACAGAGTAACAAACTAAAATTCAATATTTTCATAAACGGACCTAGATTTGCTCTGACTTGGCATCAATAAGGCATATGTGACGGTGATCCAGCTGGACCAGAAATATGGTATTGCTCAGCCACAAGTAATCTGCATAAACACACACTTATTGTCACGTGTCAAAATAAAACAAGCCTCTAAAAATAAACCTATTACCCTCAGCTCCTTGAGACAGAAAGTTATGTCTGAGTCCACTCCGAGCTCAAAGTGGTCAAACTCGTCTGGGTGTAAAGACATCTCGGTGTGCATCATCTTCGTGTGTTCTGTGACAGAATTTAACACGCGACATCAGTGGCAGATATCAGAGTCGCAGTTGCGAATGGGTTAGTTCAGCTCACTCATTCCATCTTCGCAGTAGTTTCTCAGACTGACTCTCTGGGAGCTCACAGACAGCGTAATTTCCTCTTGGGACATGGGAAAATGCATCACCATATCACCGAGGAGCCTGTAATTAGTAAGGCAAAAACAAACGCACGCTCACATGGAAGCAGAGTTTTGCTCTCATGCTTTTCATGTGTCAATATACTTTAGTGAATGAACATTTACAGTTTTCAGGAGAAACCAGCTGATTAAAATGTACTTCCCCTGTGTGTTTTCTTTCATTAACATGAGTCATCTATTTTTCTCTTTCGATAGATAGATAGATAGATAGATAGATAGATAGATAGATAGATAGATAGAGGAAGCTAATCACTGAATTAAGTGTTTATAAAATCATAACCGGGCCGCTAACCTGGCAGGACACTTCAGCATGTTGGGGCAGAGATGAGTCGCAAACACAGCCTGCAGGGCCTCACTTTCCTGGAAACGCAGGTTATAGGTTTTAGTGATGCCTGTCACAAAAAACAGATGATAGTTGGGAAACACTGCCACCAGGTGTTGATGATTTGTAATGCAGCAACGGCAAACGTTACCATGCCTACAGAAGAACTGGATCATGACTCGGTCTGTGAGCGTGCTGCTGACTGATATCTGACACTGTTCCACGCTACGCTCAATGGAAGTCAAACATCGAAAAAGAGGCAACACAGACTTACAAACAAACGGGCACATTTTGGAAAAAATTAATACATCGTTCATCTTATCTGTGGCAACTGAGATAAGATGTTGAGAGAAAGAAAATGTCTGATGTACCTTCATGGAGAGTTTGCATTTGATTGTCTCAGATCCCAGTTTGTAGCGCTGGAAGAACAGCGGTGAGAAGAGGAAGCAGGAGTATGCAGAGTGAGAAGAATTCACCGCCCTCAGTGCCAACTTTCACAACAGAGACAGAGAGACGGGGTCAGCGGGACACTTCTTGATGTAAGGCAGGGAAAAAAAAAAAAACAGCTCCAAACCTGGAGAGAACACCTTGATCATATGGTTGGAACAGTGAGAAATTATCCAACAGGCAAATAAAATGGCACTGACAACAAACCTTGAATTCAAAGAGGAAAGTGAGGCCCATCACTACAAAAGGGTCAGACCCAAAATGAATCATTGGTGTTATGAAAAGAACCCATTATTACAATGAAAATTCTTCATTAATAGTTATATACTCCATATTCATTAGTATAGCAAACATCACAACATGACAGTTTGTAATGTTAAGTAAATGCTGCTCACCCCTTTTAGTGTGGGATCCATCCAAAATTCATCTCCTATCCGCAACAGAGCTTGAATTGCCTTTCCAAAAGCTGAAATAAATCTTTTCACAGTTAGAATACAACTGTACATTCATATATTCAACTCCATAAGGTACATTTTATACCAATTCCGTTTTTGATAAGAGCTTACTGCTTGCTTGCTAGCTAGCAGTAAGCTAGGCTACGCTAACGTAATAGAAAATTATTTACATTCCTGATGCGAGCTGTTGATGCTAAAAATACAAGTTAAAGCTAATATTTTTAATTTCACATGCCTTGTTAAATAGTACCTTTAACACAGTTTCCAGCGAGAAGACAGTTCATATTTGTGGTGACGAGTTAGCCGGATTTCTACGCGCGGGCAACCGAGCGAGTGCATGAGCTAATTAGCTTAGCATAAACAACAACGATTCTGCATCAGTGCCGAGATGTTTAAATCGGGTCCAACAAGCGTCTGTGTCTAACAAATCTTTATTCATGGCCTTGTGCAATCAAGGCATGTCCTAATACAGAAGAATGAAATAAAATTTAGAATTAAAGCACCAAATGCTTTCTCAAACACCTTAAATATATTTTTAACTAAGAACACAAAGATAAACCAGTGTTAATCTGCCAGCCTGACTCGATATAAGTTTAAATTTACACATTGCTAATAGAACAAATCCAAGTGTGTATATGCATAATTAATAAAACCATGACTTTTCAGGGAACATAAAGTATGATGTATTCATTAGAGCTGTCAGAATAAAGAATTATCTGCCATCAGTTGACTATTTTATCCACTTTGACCTCAGAAATAGCTGCACTGTTGCCATCTTTCTTCCATCCTTGTGGGTTTGTCCTTGCCACATCCATCAGCGCACCCTTTGGGTCTCCTCTGCGCTGCTGAGGCCTGCTCCTCCGTCTGCAGGGGGGCTTTCTGACCTGGTGGGGTGAACACACACCATGAAATAATTACCCCAGAGAGTTGGACACGTGACTGAGGCTTTCGGCTACATACCCTGCTGGACGCATGTGTGCAGCAGACTGAGGTGATGCCTCTTCATCTGCTGCCTCGTGCTCCTGGCAATGCTGCAAAGGTAACGTTTCTGTCCCACTGTGAGGCCTGGATGCCAAGGAAAGGAGACACATGTCCTCTGACTGTCTTTTGCTTTGTAGTTTTAATCAAGCTGAGCTTGTAACGGCTGCCCGCGCACGTTTGTTCCTCTGTGCATCTCCCGCTGAGGAACCAACTCACAGCCTGTAAAGAAAGAAATACAAAAAGTTTAAGAATTATTCCAGCAGCACAGTTAAGAAGAATTAGAATAGGAAGGTACTATTGTCAAAAATCAAAGTTATTGATGTGAAAAACTGCCAGAGATAAATTAACAAAGTGGATTCATGGACATTTCCTAAATATTTATAGTGGTAATGTTGCTGAAATGTTTGGTTTTTTTTTGATCCAGTTAGTCCTGACTCACCGTCTGTCTCTGATTAGACACTGCAGACCTGAACAGAAAGAGTTTTAGTGCATCTGAATTCATCTATCAACGGTGCGACCTCTGCAGGGTTACCTGGACGTCACCTGACCTCTTTTCGCCGCCTCCTCTTTGCTCAGCAGCTCCACAAACGTCTCCTGCTTCCTCATGGCTCCAGAATCTAACCAGCAGCTGCAGATATCACTGAATGGTCTTTATCAGACGTGAACCTGCTGGTGCGAAACCCAAAACTACCCCAGGGCTCCAGTTACAGACCGGGCTCGAACCCAGCACATTCTCGTCTAAAACTTAAAACACACACACGGCTTACAAGCTACTGTTTACGCACTTTATTGAGCATCATGTATAATATACATTGCATTGACACAAAATGAAAAAAAATTCTAAAAACAAACAATGGCATTGGGGTGGACTACCTGGATACACCATTTTCAGGGCGTATTGCTTAATGACATTTCAAACGCACCGAATCTGTGCAAATACAGTGAACACCGGTCAGAGGAGGTCATGGTAGGTTAGAAAACTGACTTTAAAAAGTAACGACAGCAGTTCTGACAACACCTCCCGTTTGAACAGGCTGGTGTTTAACCACACTCCTTCAAACCTGATTGCATGCGCCAAAAAAGATGGAGAGGAAGCCAAAGGGTCTCCAAACTCCACCCAAGCAGAATAAAACAGAAAAAAAGACTGTCGTCTCTCCGACAACACGCAAACGTTGACGGGTGAGTTGGATTCAAGTCTCTACCGAGAATTACAACCCGAATTCAGTGAAAACAACTGAGAAACGTCCAGGTTTCAGAAAAAAACAGGATGAGAACTGACAAGTTTTGCTCAGCAGGTCGTGCTGGATGCCTGTTTCAACCACCAACGCGATATGAAGATGGACATGACGCCTCCAGCGCCCCCTGCTGACGAGAGATGACTCCATCGTTAATTTACTGAAATCATGAGCCGTGTCCGAAAATGGTTTGTCCATGAGTACGTTCACATCATCGCTTTTAAAGTTAACTTCCCGCCCTGACGTCCATCTTGATATTTTTCATCAGTGGTTTCACAACAGCTCATTCTAATTCTACTAAAAATCCACCGGTTTTTAACAGCGTTCAGAACGTTTTCCGGTTTACGGACCGTCAAACAGAGACAGGCATCAGGATAGATCTGCTGGCAGAGGTCAGGATCTACGTCTCCGAGGAGAACTTAAAAAAGCGAAAGAAAGAAAGAAAGAAGTGCCATCATGAAGCCGTGACTGACCATCGGTGAAGCCGACAAAAGGCATTTGTGAGTCAATGACAGTGTTGGGGAGATTAAAAAACAAATAACAAAAAACATCTATTGTTGAGATTTGCTGGGCTGACATTAATCTGGTGGTGAATTAATCCAGCAGGGAGGACAGGTGACGAGCTGATGGAAATGGGTTTTTTTTTTTTGTTGTTTTACACAATCTTAACCACTAAATTGCATAAGAAACCTGGTATAAAGTAGAAACTGTTCAGCAGCAGATAAAAAAGCAAGTTCATTTACAGTAGTGACATATCTTACATCATTAATTTTTTTTCTTCAAAATAAATAACATTAAATATACAATTCCAGGTAGGAAACAGGTTAATGTCGCTGGCTGGGTTCTCAAATTGGCTCATCTTGCGGAAAACAACAACCGTTCACAGAAAGGTGGTTGAAGCCAACCAATTTCCTTTGACTGGCAAAACAAGGGGTGCAAAAGCCTTTCACTGAAGTTTTTCCCTCTGAAGGCAATTCCTTAAACTGGGAGGGAAAAAAAAAAACAAAAAAAACAGAACCCTCATTACCAACACCTCCAGCAACACACCTGAATGAGATCAGACCAGTCGGGATTCTCACCCTGGAATTTACATCCGACTCCTAATCAAACGCCATTTCTTGACTCTCTCGTACACAGCGAGCCACCTTCCTCTTGAATTCACCATTGGGGTCCTCCCGCCACTCTTTCTGTGGACGCAACGTGGGATTATTTCAGTTAGACATCATGGAACACTGGGAAAAAGGTGGGAAAACCTCAACAGGAGGTGGAAACTCACCGCGGCGTCCACGTTAGCTGGCGAGTCACTGTTGGGGTCTGCCAGCATGGAGATAACGCTAATCATGATTGTCTCTACCGTGTGGATGGGAAGCCAGCGCTCCTCTGGCTTTTCATAACCAAACTTATCTTCTCCGGGCTCGTGCAGAATTGAGATGCAAACGTCCCCGTTCTTTGCAACTGCGGTGAGTAGGAGGTCAAATTTTACTCAAAATACTACGACGGGATGACACGCACACGACCTAAAGCAGATTTTAACCCAGTGCATGGAGCCGAAAGAGGAATGGCCCATAAAATACTCAAGTAAATGAAAGATGCAAGACGACGACCCTTAAACAAGATATTTTAGTCAGTTGGACGAAGTACGTATGTGTCATTTATCTTTATTTACAGCAGCTTCGTGTCTGCTGACGTCAAAGATGAATTGAAGTGTGGGGTTTACCATTTGGGTGCCAGATTTGAGTGATGAACTTCATCTTCGGAGGCCTTAGTGGATAATCGTAAGGAAAGGTCAGGTATGCCTTGAAAAAGCCTCCTTCACTGTAATCGGAAGAACAAGAAGAGGTCAACGACAATCAGTGGTACAGGTACTAATGGTATAATTCATTTTTACTTACAACAGGGTGTCCTGAGGGCCAATGATCACCACTTCCCATTTATAAATGTCATCATCATCTATAAGGCCAGCTGAAAAGCCCTCCACGGGGTTCTTGTTGAGCTCTGCAATAAAAAAAAAAAAACTTTACTAAACAGAGCCAGCAGCAAACCCAGTTTACAAAATGCATTATTGTAATGCGCCTCCTCAACCCCAAAAGACAGTCAGTGCATGTGCGGCGCATGTGTGGAAGATGGCAAACAGATCCACCACATGGACTTTAATCCATGTCTCACACTGACAAATCTGCAGCTGCTCTACAGGTTTGAACTGCAAAACTATGTCCTGGTGGTTTACTGGGAACTGTCATCAAGGCTGGACACCATTCCTGACAAAACATCCGACTTATTGTTTCTCCTTTAAAATAGTAGTAACTTCACTCTGAAATTTCTCATTAATCAGCAAAAACTAAATATACTTTGTGGAACGTTCCGTGGATCGCCAGTCAAAGGGGCTTTTTCAAAAGTTCTCTCTTTGTTAAATAAATAAACACTAAATTCTGTCCCTGATCAGTGATTGTGGCTACAGTCGGACACCACAGCAGTTTTTAATATAACCAATATAGGTCAACACATTGCAAATATTTTTAAAATATTTGAGAAAAGACGACACATCATCTGGCAACAACACACAGGAAGAGCTCAAACATGTTTCTAACGAGTTTGGTGACAATTAATCTAGGAAACAGTGTAGATGTCCAGGTTGTAAAGTTGATGATCAGTTTGTAAGTCTAGTCTAGCTGCATCAAGGCTAATAGCGAGGTTTGCGGTTCAATAATGATAATAAAAATATACAACTAGCACCACTGATAACGACACAGCCATAATGTTAGCGAACGCAGGCCAAAATAACAACAAAGTAGGGTTTGATTTGACTGGTTTAAAAACAGATATTCAAATTCTTATGAAAAGCCGCTAAAGAAATGGTGCTAGCATTAGCACGAACCGAGACCAGAAACATTGGACATTATCGTTAACTGCTAGCCTTTGAGTTTGTAACTTAAAATGGCTCCCTACTCGAACGTACAATACATCTATCTAACGCTAACTAAATAAACCTATGTTCAGCGACTCTAAGGTCATAGCAGTAGATGTCCCTAGATTGATTATTCCTTTGTTCCGCCTGCTAGCTAACTAATATCGAACCTGCACTAGCAAGGCTGCAGTCAGTGTTTGTTCATTTAGCTTATACTTTTAGCTACTTATTGATCTAAATATGTGGATGTGCTCACACTTGAGACTGGCTACTTGGTCATAAGCTTAGCTGGGCTTATAAATTAACCCATTGTGTGGCTTGGTTCTATTCTTGAGCTTAATGGTATATGGCGTAAACATAGCTAAGCGTAGCTTTAAAAAAAAAAAAAAAGCCACCGTCAGTCGCTGAGGGGACGTCGCGTATATTAGCTTTATCTACTCACGACAATATATTACCTGCCAGTTGTTTTCGAAGAAGTAACGCTGATTGTTCGGTCATGATACGCAGACTAAATGTTACGATACGCTGAAATCGGGGACAGCCGCTGCACCGCTCGCTGCAAATTTTCCTCTGTGTTTTGATTGAAGCGTCAGTCGGTGGTTATAGCTGTGCGCATGCGCAGAGATTTCTGCAATTCAAAAAATGTCTCATTTTTTTAGCACAACTCCACAATAATAACCGTTTCCCCCAGTTATTCTATGTGACCAATTTGAATCGTGTTTCGATATTATCTGACCTAATCCTTAGAAACTACATATGAAATTGTAAAAATAAAATATCAGCAAAGGAATCGTGTGACAAAATATTAAATAAATATTCTTGCGCAAACAATGAAGAATTTACTCATTTTCTGCCTAAAATCAAAGTAAACGAAATAACTTTTCATTTAATTCTGAACACAAATTCAAAATACATCGCATTCACAAGAATCGGTAAAATATATTGTATTCTTTAATCATAAAGAATAAAACTATATATAGTTTGAAATTACGATCTCCTGGTGGGTACGTGAAGGCAGCTTTATACGGAAGGAAGGTTGTTCGGCGCCATATTTAATACATCAGACGCTAGCTAGCATTAGCTGTTTACAAGTCTAAACTTTTCATTTGACAGGCTAACCCGACCCAGGCCTTCAAATTCTTCTAAGATGAATGTAATCGATCACGTACGGGACATGGCCACTGCTGGTCTCCATTCCAATGTACGGATATTGAGCAGTTTGCTTCTGACAATGAGCAATAATAACCCGTAAGTACTGTCACCGTGGGCTCCGTCTATTTTCTGTGCTTTCCTTCGTTGGTTACAGTGATTCGTCCGGACTTGAACAACCTCGGCAAATAATATTATAGGCTTTTGTTACATGCAGGGATACTCGTTCGATTTCTTTAATTAAACTTTTTTTTTTTAGTTTTTATGTTACGAAAAAACAGTAGTGCGAGAAAGGGCGTACGCGTAACGAACGTCCAAGAAGTAGCCGGATGCAAATCGTTTCCAGTTGGAGCGGATTGTCAATTTATAACAATGAAATTGTATGGCACACTAGTTGGTAAATTGTTCTCTACACACAATTTTGACAGTGTGGTACAGATGCGTTTGAAACAGTGGACGCGCAACGATCCAACCGATATGAATTTACATTTCTGTTGCGTTATTTTGTGTTTTCCAGAGAGCTCTTCTCACCGGCCCAGAAGTATCAGTTGTTGGTTTACCATGCTGATGCCATTTTTCATGATAAAGAATACCGTAATGCTGCATGTAAGTACAGCATGGCACTGCAACAGAAGAAGGTCCTCAGCAAAACATCCAAAGTTCGAACATCTACGAGTGGAGCTGCAGCCAACATGCAAGCGCAGGTATGGGAGAAAAGATCAAGTTGGTTTCTGGCTGTCAACGTGAATATGAGAGAACAAAATCTGAGTAAATGTCTTTCAGAGTTTGCCATCTGAAATCGAGGTCAAGTATAAGATAGCGGAATGCTACACCATTTTAAAACTGGATAAAGATGCCATTGCAGTCCTTGAAGGGATTCCATCTAGACAGAGGACTCCAAAGGTAAGGAAAAGTTTTCTACTGAAATGTCAGGTTTTTTTTTTTTTTTTTTTTTTTTTAAAGGGATTGTGTTAAAGTGAATATTTCTTGTTCTTTGTGGGCTCAGATCAACATGATGCTAGCTAATTTGTACAAGAAAGCTGGTCAGGAACGTTCTGCAGTGACGAGCTACAAAGAGGTTCTCCGACAGTGCCCTCTTGCTCTGGATGCAATCATTGGTAAACACATTCCTACAAACACACTGTAACACACCTTTGCCTCATACCTGTAAGTTCCAACAAATCTTTTCATACTGCAAGATTCTGCTTGTAATTATGCAATCTGGTTCTTTCCTTTCAGGTCTTCTTTCGCTCTCAGTCAAAGGAGCTGAAGTGGCTTCCATGACGATGGATGTTATCCAGAGTATCCCCAACCTGGACTGGCTCTCTGTTTGGGTCAAAGCGTATGCCTTCATTCACGCAGGAGACAATCAGAGAGCCATCAACACAATTTGGTGAGCAGGGCAGCAGCGTTTTAGACAACACGTACGACTCGTAGGTCTTTCATCCTTCATTTTTTTTCCTCAGCTCTCTCGAAAAGAAATCTTTGTTAAGGGATAACGTGGACCTCCTGGTGAGTCTGGCAGACGTCTACTTCAGGGCAGGTGATACTAAGAATGCTATCCTCAAGTTTGAACAAGCCCAGATGCTGGACCCATACCTCATCAAAGGTAAGTTTTTGAAGAATTAGGAACTATAGAATCACTGTCGAGCTTACAGTTCTGATGTTTCCACCCTAGGAATGGATGTTTATGGATACTTGATGGCTCGTGAAGGACACCTGGAGGATGTGGAAGTCCTGGGTGGACGATTATTTAATATATCAGACCAGCATGCAGAACCCTGGGTCATCACTGGGTGAGTCTGCACAATCATATGGAAATGTGTCATTTTCATCAAAAACATGAGGCATCGCTGCCCTTTTAGGTGTTTGTAAACTCTTAAATTTGCATCTGTTGTCTCAGTTGCCACAGCTTTTATAGTAAGCGATACTCCAGGGCTTTGTACCTGGGAGCCAAGGCCATCCAGCTCAACAGCAACAGTGTGCAGGCTTTGCTCCTGAAGGGCGCAGCACTGAGAAACATGGGTCGCGTTCAAGAGGCCATCATCCATTTCCGAGAGGCCATGCGCCTGGCACCCTGTCGACTCGACTGCTACGAAGGTAAGTTTACCATTCGGGATCTAGTCCTTCTATCCCAAATTCCATTTAGCAGCTGTTGCCTGGCAGGTCTGATTGACTGTTACCTGGCATCCAACGGGATCAGAGAAGCTATGGGAATGGCCAATAACATCTATAAAACTCTGGGAGCCAATGCGCAGACGTTGACCATCCTCGCCACGGTGTGTCTGGAGGACCCAGTGACACAGGAGAAGGCTAAAACCCTGCTGGACAAAGCTCTGGCCCAGAGACCCGACTACACCAAAGCCGTGGTGAAGATGGCCGAACTGCTCAGTATGTAGACATTAAATACGCGTCACGCGTTTCCATGGCCTCACATATGCTAGAGCTGGTCTGTTCTCATGAAGGTCGCGAACAGAAATACGAAGAAGGGATCACGCTCCTCCGTAGCGCCCTGGCCGATCAGAGCGACTGTGTCCTGCACAGGATGCTGGGAGATTTCTTGGTGGCTATCAACGATTACCAGGAAGCCATGGATCAGTACAGTATAGCACTCAGGTGAGGCTCACTTCTCACATTGTCTCAGGAATAAACTGTGTTAAAAGTACGTTTTTTATGAAGATAAGTTCATGTTTCCCTCCCTGAAGCCTGGATCCCAATGACCAGAAGTCTTTAGAGGGAATGCAGAAGATGGAGAAGGAAGAGAGTCCCACAGACGCCACAGTGGAGCTGGATGGGGATGACATGGAAGGCAGTGGGGAGGACGGAGATCTGGAGGGCAGCGACAGCGAAGCGGCGCAGTGGGCAGACCAGGAGCAGTGGTTCGGTATCCCCAGCCACTGAGCGATACTGAATTTCTTACAAACCAGACTTTCAAAGCAGACCGAGGCTGGTTTTGGACCAGTGTTCTGTTAAACCTGTTGAACGACCATGAAGCTCATTCACGCAGCTGTTCAGTCATAGCGTCGACAGATAACCTGAAGAAGTGCATCACTGTGTCAGAAAGTGCCAAGAAAAACTAAAATTTGTCATGAACCGAGTGTTGTGTTTAAAATTTCCTCTGGTCGCTTGTTCCAGTTTAGCGCTGTTTATCATGAGAATGTGCTGTGTAATATATCTATTTTATTGAGTTTGCCCCTTTTTTTTTTTTTTTTTTTATAAATAAGCTCTTGACCTGACTTGCTTGCTTACTTTGTACATATTTTAAAGCATATGATAATAAAGTGAACAAACAACTATTTAAAAAAAAATCCCAATAAAATATTTTCTGGTGAATTATACCTATATGGACCGCAAGATGGCGACATTCAGTTAAAACTCACGTGAACGTCTCAATCCTAAACAAAAGGGGGTGCGCCACCTAGTGATAAGAGTAACACACTCCTACCTACGGTGGCTGCCGGGGAACAAAATATTTTAAACTGCGTTCCCCGCTGAAGTCATCTCACAACGCCACCCAGTGGTCACTCATGAGACTACGGCTTAAAAAGTAAACCCGATCTCAGGCCAATCTAATCCGTTTATGCCCATTACTTTGAAAATATATGGTTTTATAAACGTTAAAGTGAATTATGCTGATTGTCTATTCAACAAAAATCTCCCGCATCTGCACTTATTAGTCTGTTTCCAGTTCTGACAGTCACAATAGTCAATCGTCAGTGAGAACACGCCACTAAGTAATCTCTTCACATGACAGTTTTATTTACCTGAAACCAAAGTCCATGTGACACATCGTACAATCGTCTCTGAAAACACAGTAAAGTATCTCGAAGTGTCCCGGAGGGACTGCCTGCTTGTCTCATATCCATCATCTCTGCACGTTGGCCTTTGACAAAATCTGCTCCAGACATACTGCACATTTCAGTGCAAACAAAAAAAAAAAAAAAAGGAAAAAAAAAATGCTGTTTGGTTTAAATATTCCATAAAAGAATTTCCTTAGGAAAGAAACGGTATTTTAAGCTTATTTAACATTTGAAATATTTATCAATACTATACACTGTCTTTTACACAATTCTAGAACAGAAGGCGGCCTCGGCAGACATGCACCATACAAATTTACAATTTACTGTACATGGTACTAAGATCTTCTAAAGATTGCTTGAGCTGAATCTTGGCCTAAGGCTCTTCATGCAGGATGGAACAACTGATGATGTGCGATTACCTAGGTTTTCTGTGTTTATTTATAGCCGTTCTTGGGGGGGAAGGGATAATAACATAAACTTTAAGAGCGTCTTTCTCCATTTTACTTAACATGCAGCTGTTGTAAGATGTGCTGCCCCAAAAACACACATGCACAACACAAAACCAAACCAAAGGTTTCTGCATCGGTTTTTAAGAGCAGAGCTGGGCTTACTTGGCCTTTGCTGGAAAGAAAGAGAGGAAGAATCAAATCAGTGGACGTCTGAGCAGCAAATAATTTAAAATCATCAGTACTTGTATTTTTTGTTTTTTTGTACAAACACACACATTAAGGCCATGCAAGCAGATGATTAGTTTAAAGGGGACATTACATACATTTTTGGAAAAAGAAAAGCAACAACACCTTGTTATTTAACAGCATGGGGACATGTAAAAGGTCTGCTGGCTACCATTAACATGCTGCTCTTCTATAATCATAAATCAAACAGCACCAATGACGCTGTACCACCGTTGAAAAAAAAAAAAAAAAAAATCTCCTATTTCTGTTCATGTACTGCGGCACTTGGTGACACTTGAGGCATTTTTTTCCTCAAACAAATCCTTTAAACGTCCTAAACTCCATTTAGTTTTGTACCATTTAAATTTCAGCGTTAAAAAGGTAACGTTTTCTCTGAAGCGCGCAGGTTGTTTTCATAAAGATGGATGAGTTCGAAAAACTGAAGGTTTGGTTGCCCTCTGGTGGCTGCAATAAAAACAGCACCCATCGGCAGGGGGGGAAAAAAAAAACCTCACCAAATTCATAGACAGCTCTCATCTAATCAACACAGCGCAAACCACGTACGTGGTCAGTTTAGTCTGAATAAGTTATCTGATTTAACTAGGTGGCTAATTAAGGGTTAAAAGGCTACTGCACCAGAGCAACTCTGAAATTCCATCCATCTTTACCGACACATTATGAACATAATTGTATGTCTTAAATGTTATGTTGTAGCAAAACACTTGTAGTGTCATGTATGAAATTAATTTTATCTCTGCCTTAAATACAGGAAAGTATTTCACTCCTGTTTTAATGAATAAAACATGTTATAGCCTGTAAAAAAAAAAAAAACCCTACCTGGTGGCTAAATTAATGTAAAATGTCATGAGTGCTAATGATGATTGAACAGCACTATTGGTGCATTTTAATGTTCACAATGTGTCTTATAGAAACGGGCTTCACAGAGAGTGTTACAAAAAACTGCTAGTCCTATCAAAAGCAAGAAGAGCCGTCGCTGCTGATCCAGTGTGAGCTATGACGTGAAGCAGAGCTTGCGCGTGCAACCACGTACACAGGATGCATTTCTGCATGCAGGTCAACTCGTACTCACTCTGAAGGTAAATGGGTGGGAGGGGTGGAAGAAACAAATGTTAGCATGTAAAGTTAAAAAAAAAACAAAACTGGCCTGGATTATTAGAGCAGGCATGCAGTAAAAGTCTTAAACCCACAATAAACTAGGTTAAATGTATGGAACATTAATTAAAAAAACAAACTATAGAGTTTCTAATTTGTGTGCTATGTACAGATATACAAACTCTTCCACAGATCAGGCGACTATGTTGTGCTCAGTTGATAAGACTAACAGCTTCTTGGTGCCTTTTTTACACGTTCAAGTACAGTATGTGCACATTATACATACATCAGAAAGTAGACTGGAAAATTAAGACAAAGAGGAATACAGGTTTTAAAAAAAAAAAACAGATAAAGGTGTTTTCTTCAAGTAAACAAATTTAACATCAAATCATAAAAAAAAAAATATCAATCGCTCAGAATCAAACTGGTAACATGGTCACTCTCCGGAAACACAGAAATAATAATTAGGAAAAAAACTGTATTAAAAATTAAAGTGTGTATAAGAGCTTTGACTCTGCGGCTGACCTCAACACCTGAACTGGTAAAAATGAAATGGTAAAGACGGATGTGTGACTACGGTCGCGCTAACAGCATTGAGGTAGCTGTGCTCTGCCGACTGCAGAAAATAAACAGAATGGAGCTCAAACACACACACGGGCACATTTTTTAAACTTTACCCCATTATTGGTAGTTTACTCTGACATCTCTGATGACCAGCATTCTTCCCCCCCCTCCAGAAAAATGACCAAACCAAAAAAAAAAACCCTACAAAATATGAATCATTATAAAATAGTGTAAATTCTCTGTACAGCTCACACAGCTGTGGCGCCCCAGACTGCTCAAAACAGGGAATCAGACGGGAAAAAGCATGATAACGTAATAAAACACAAAGATGTGGTCAGTCAAAGTCATTAAAATATGACTAAAACACCCAGCCCCACACCCAAATACGTTTATCCTAAATCCAAAACCATCCGACGGCAGAGCGCCAGAGAACGGGTGCGAGTGTTGACTGCTAAATGTTCCCAGATAAAGTAACTGTGTTAGATGTATTAATGTCCACTTCACACTGGTGCACGGGGAGGGGAGTGCGCTGGAGTCAGTCAGGGCCACAGCATGGCGGACACGTTAGTGTCGGTGCTGTAGATCCACAGCACCAGGGGCAGGGCGATGGCCACGAAGGGCCAGGAGATGCCCTTGGAGCATGCAGGCAGAGCGCAGCCTTTGGCCGACTTCTCCATCTGTTTACCGAAGTCCATGTAGTGGCGGGCGGAATACTTTAGCAGCTCGTCCAGCAGGATGACGGGCAGGGAGATCTTTAGCACCATCATCCACTGGGTTGTGTCCAGCGGGGTGATCTGGAAGATGACCTGGAGAGAGCAAGGCAACCTTCATCCAGCTACTCAGTCACAGTTCTTTTCTAAAATCACCACCCACCGCAGCACCCTTCTGAAGGAGCTCAGCTGAGACTGTGTTCCATTATGAAACCAGTTGTCATACTGGTCTTACTGGAGCACTTAATTATTGGTATGACATGGCTGCAATGAGACCACGCAGCCACAAGAGGGCAGAAAAAACACTGTCTCATTCACTACTGCAGATTATAAAGAGTTTAAGAAGCAGCCAGTGTATTAGGGACTATTTAAATATAAATATGAAATGTATATTGTTGTTATACTTACAGGAAGAGGCTCCACGTAGAGGATTAGGAAATGGAGGGACATAGAGAGGCAGATGGCCCCCAGGAGCCAAACATTCTCCCAGGGAGGCATCCGCAGCAGCGACTGGTTTTCCGACAGACTGAAAACAGACAACGATGCTGTGAGTTTACACACTTCACCCCCCAGGTGCAAAGCGCAGCCGTTTATCTGTTTTACCTGTTCAGAGCGTTGCACATCTCAATGGTGACGAGCACAGACAGCGCCATGGTCATCGGGTAGGGCGACTCGAACACGTGGCAGTCCAGGCCCTCAAACTCGGGGTTGTCTGGGGCGCACTGGAGGAAGTGGCTCTGCGGAGAGAGGGGCAGGAAGTGAGCTCAGGGCGGAGGCAGTGGGTGAGGGTGGAGAGAGAAGACTCACCAGCTGGTACAAAGTGACCTGAGGGCCATCTTCAGAGAGCGTAAACCACCAGGCAGCAGCTCCCACTGTAGCTGCACCTACATAGCCTACCAGTGGGGTGGGGTGGGACAGATTTATATCACCAAACTGAAGGATAACCAACTTAACAAGAATGTTATTACTGTCATCAACGGACCTCCAATGGCCAGGTATCTGAAGAAGAGCCAGCCAGAGATGAGCGGCTCCTTGGCGTTACGAGGGGGTTTCTCCATGATGTCCAGGTCTGGGGGGTTGAAGCCCAGGGCTGTGGCAGGGAGACCATCGGTCACTAGGTTGACCCAGAGCAGCTGAACTGGAATCAGAGCCTCGGGGAAGCCCAGCGCTGCGGTAAGGAAGATGCTATCGAAGAAAGAAAAAGTTAGAAAAATGCTCAAACGTCCATTAATTCTGCTGCTCTGCTCCTGACTCACCAAACCACCTCCCCCACGTTGGAGGAGATGAGGTATCGGATGAACTGCTTCATGTTGTTGTAAATAGCTCTGCCTTCTTCCACAGCGGCCACGATGGAGGAGAAGTTGTCGTCGGCGAGGACCATCTCGGAGGCGGACTTGGCCACAGCAGTGCCCGAGCCCATGGCGATGCCGATCTCTGCCTTCTTCAAGGCGGGGGCGTCGTTCACGCCATCGCCTGTCTATGGAGAACAACTCTGGCATCAAAACACACTGGCCATGTCTAGGGCAGTCGCGAATATTACAAAAATCATCAATCGCAATTCATTTTTCATATTAGCTATTATTTCTTTATATGCATAATTACCGTCAATTATTTATTTTATCCACAAAAAAATGCATAAAATAACTATGAATCCGAGTCTGACGTCATCGTATTGCGCCAGCAGCAGCAAAATTCGTACCATTGCGGTGATTTCGTCAAAGCCTTGCAGATATTCCACAATCTTGGACTTGTGGGACGGCTCAACGCGGGCGAAACAGCGGGCGTGTGTGACGGCATCACGCTGAGCCTGCGGGGACAGCTCGTCAAACTCCCGTCCGGTGAACGCCATACACTCCACGTCGTCGTCTTCGCTCAGGATCCCGATGCGACGGCAGATCGCCACGGCCGTGCCTTTGTTGTCGCCGGTGATCATGATGACTCTGATACCAGCCTGACGGCACAGCATGATGGACGCGGCCACTTCCTGTCTGGGAGGGTCCAGCATGCCAACGCAGCCAACGAAGGTGAGGTCAGACTGGAGGCAGAGAGACAAACGGTAAGAACGGAGAACACATAACCCGACGCACTAAAGCAGAGCTTCTCAAATATCTGCTGTTAGGCCCCCCCACCGTGACTACAAACAGCATTATTTCTCCATAAAATTGTTAAATAACTTTATTAACATTGTTTTTAGTCTGAACAGAAAAGATTTAAAGTGCTTCAATTTGCCTGAAATTAAAAAAATAATAAATCCTTATTTAAACTGGAAACCTTTTCTGACTGCCATTTGATACTGAAAGTAAACTTACCGGTAAATAAAATCAATAAATAATAGTAAAAAATAATTCAAATTGATCTGCAACATTAACTCAGGGGCACAAAAACACTTTAACCTACAAAACAAAAATGAATAGAACAATTTGTGCCAATTTTTTGTTTTGGTTCGCCGCCTTATCTGACGCTAACATTGTTAGCTGGTTTAGTGAAGCAGCATTCACAAAGCGGGATGATTTCTGGCAATATTCGGCACGTTTTCGCTGAAAAACCTCAAGCGTCTGATCAGCATGAATGTATTGAAGTGACGCCTTCTTTTATTTAGCTTCCTGCTGTCCGCTACCAACATTTTAAGACACGGAAAACACACCTGTCTTTCCTCGTCTCCCACCGTAGTAACAGTGAAACCTAGCACTACTTACGCTTCGTCATATTTTCTCGTCTTAGCTTTTGGGTGACTTTCGTTTATTTCATTATCTCCGTCTCTCTCCATCTTTCTTTTCATACCTGTAGAATATTTTTCAATGTCGTCTTTGTTCGACATATCTGCACTAAACCTATTTTATTCTATGTTGTATATATGTATAGTTTATATTTACACACGTTTGCAATAAAGAGTTTCTTTTCATCTCGTTGTACATGTAAAAAGGTGTATGACAATAAAAGGCATTCTATTCTAGTTGAGGTGTCTCACTTGTTTCTCTCACACACTGACAATGAGAGTGCCACTGCCACCTACTGGAGTGGAGGTGCAAGTATGGAAAAAACAACGCCCCACTATTTGAGAAAGACTTCACTAAAGTCACCAGAACCGAGAGATCAACTTACCTCGTACTCTGCAAACTTGGCGGTGTCAGAGAGGATCATGTTCTCTATTTTGGGTGGGTTGTCTCTTGTGGCGAGAGCGAGGCACCTCAGCGTGTCGTGACCCGTCCCGTACTCGCGGATCACAGACATGATCTTTTCCCTGATGCCCGCGGTGAGGGCAACTTTGTTGTTTCCCACCCTGACGTGAGAACATCTCTCGATAACTCCCTCTGGGGCGCCCTAATAGGTACAGGAAGAGAAGAAGGTCTCCAAGAGGTGGAAGATGGCGCAACTAAAGACCTTCACTTGCTTGTTTGGGCATACCTTGACAAACATTTTGCCCATGGAACGGTTTTTGGGGGTGCAGTAAACGGACATGGACTTCCTGTCTCTGGAGAACTCCAGGGTGAAGTCCTTCTTCATCAGCTGCTTGATGACCTGATGAGACAAATGGATGGACGGGGTGAAGAAATTCTGCTGAGTCAGGAGAGTGGAAATCTGCACAGTCCAGGAGAGCAGGAGAGTTAGCGGCTGTGGCTCACCGAGTTGCAGGCGTTGGCCCTATCAATCTTTGACAGGCTGCTGACGTCAGTGTCAAAGACGTTCATCTTCTCCACCAGGCAAGTCAATGCCGTCTCAGTGGCCTCACCCACCTTCTCATACACACCTTTCACCTGGAACAGAAATATAAATGTGATTAGAGTTACGAAAACTGATCATTACAGTTGTAGTCACTTATACTTAAATGATCTCCACACAGCACAGGGGAATGAAATCTTCCTTTCCTTTAAAGCAGAAAAATGTTGGTATGGCATATTTGAGTTAATTTGCCTTATTTGGGATTTCCCCAGACAACTGCTCAATTCACAGCCTGACATATTGCGCAGCTTTAATTCCAAATAAGGCCAATTTAGGGCTGTGGTCTGGTACAGGATATCTATTAATGATATCTGGGACAATGTCAGTGATATTTCACAAAACAGAAACAGAAAAGCCTCACACTAGTTAAGGAGGAGCTGGTCTAAGTTCAAAAAATCTTCAGAAATGTAATTATCTGAGCTTCTGGCTGCTGATCTGAGCCGCCTTCAACACGTCCGTCTGTTTTTAAACTTCTGCTTACCGCGTCGACAGCTGGTGCAGACAAATAACGGTGAAGAATACGAAATTGTGCAGACACACAAGTGAAAGCATAAAAAAGAAGCAATGTTCAGACCTCATTGAAGTCCAGAGAGGAGTCGTTGCAAAGCGCACAGATGGTTGCCAGTTCAACCAGGGCGTCGTTCTGAGTGCATTTCACACGTTTACCATTCTGGTACCTGAGGACGAACGTGCAATATTAACCTGCAGTTGTGTCAGAGCTCCCAGCTGTTAAGGAGAGAGGTTTTAGCAGGACACTTACACTTCTCCTTCGGGGGCATAGGTAGAACCGGTGATGGTGAACTCCGACAGAGAGCAGCTGTCAAGTTCCACCTTGTTGAGGACAAACATCTGGAAAAGAAGGGAGAGAAAAACTGAGCATAGCGCACGTAACAAAAGCAGCCATCCCTCCTCAGGCCCTCGTGGTTTACAGTTTGTCATCCTCCAGAGATAGTGACTCTGAGGGCCAGGCTGGGTGGTCAGATGCCGGATCTGAGGAGAAGCCCCGTTTGTCTTTGAGAATAGAAGACTGGGAGTAACACTGACAGCAGCAGAGAGGCTATTTCACCACATCAGGAGGAATGACTGCCATCAACAGAATTCTCTGAAGGAGAGGAACAACAACATGGACACCCTCTCACATCCTCTCATTGTTTGGATGGAAGCTTAGATTAATTTGAATTGGATAACTGCCGTCTTCTTTGCTGAAGGGACACAGAGAAGAAGAACTGTGCGTGATGCAAGGTCAGTTATGCAACAGCAGCAGCAGCTCACTGTTGATTATGGGAGCGGTGCTGTCTTCCTGTTAAATAACCTGGATACACAAGCAGAAGGAAAACTGCACATGTTTGCAGAGCATTAACATTTTAACCGACAGATGTATTGAAAGTGAGGAGACGGGAGGCTTTAACAGTCGAGCACTTCTGGGTGCCAGAATTCCTCCAGTTGATAAACACTAGTGACAGCTAAACGTTGGAAGCGTTTGCTTAATAAGAAAATGCTATTGTGCATCTTGAAAACCTGGATGTTTCACCTGAAGACAAGTAGAATCTTGGTTATTTGAACGTGTCAGCCTAAACAAATGTTTAGCTAACAAACTGTGCTGCCCTAAACACACTTTCACCGGAACAGGTCTGATGCTCTGTCTGTGCCTGGTAAAGTGCTGGTTAACACACTGAGCTGTCATTAGAAGATTCCCCATGTGTACTGTGGTCAGTATCTAGGAAAAAAAAGGAGGGCCAACTGGCGGTCTATTTCAGAAACATAATTTCCTCATGCATTAAATTCAATTTCTGTCCAGCAGCTTCCTGGAGGATGTCAGAGCCTTGTCACAACATTAACCAGGTTCTTTATCCCATTGTAAGAAAACCTATCCATCACCTGGGAAAAGTGAATTAAACTGCCACCTAAAACTTCCGGAAGGGACAAAAAGAGGACAATGCAGCCATGGACGAGCTCAGCATTACATTAACTCTGTGTGTGTGTGTGTGTGTGTGTGTGTGTGTGTGTGTGTGTGTGTGTGGGAGACTCACTCTGCATACAGACATCTGGTTGGTGGTCAGAGTTCCTGTCTTGTCAGAGCAGATGACAGAGGTGCAGCCCAGAGTCTCCACAGATGGCAGGCTGCGCACGATGGCGTTCTTCTTGGCCATGCGGCGTGTGCCCAGGGCCAGGCAGGTGGTGATGACAGCAGGGAGCCCTTCAGGGATGGCAGCCACTGCCAATGCCACTGCGATCTTAAAGTAGTAGACAGCCCCGCGAAACCAGGAGCCTCCGTGGACGGGGTCATTGAAGTGGCCGATGTTGATGATCCACACGGCGATGCAGATGAGGGATATGACCTTGGACAGCTGCTCGCCAAACTCATCCAGCTTCTGCTGCAGGGGCGTCTTCTCCTGTTCCGTAGCAGCCATCTCATCGCGGATCTTCCCGATCTCCGTATTGACGCCTGAGGCCACGACGACACCCACTGCTTTCCCAGCCGCGATGTTGGTGCCCTGAAATAACAGCAGCGTGATGTTAGAAAGAATAAATGATGAAATAAGTTTGGTAGAATGAAACTTCTTCAACTTACAGAGAAGAGCATGTTCTTCTTGTCCTGATTGACAGCGCGAGGGTCGGGTACAGGGTCAGTGTGTTTGATGACGGACACAGATTCACCTACAAAGACAAGCATGAAAGACGTTAGCATGCTAACACCATTAAAAAATAAAAGTTTGCAACAGGCTGCCTGTCGTGTGGCATTTTTTCCAGGGTTATAATGACTCAATCAAATTCTGATGCTAAATTAAATCTATAAAAGCCAATCTCGGAAGAATGACACAGGAAGACATTTTGTTGGCTGTGATATCACCAGTAATCAGGTCTTACCAGTCAGAATGGACTGGTCTACCCTCAGGGTTGTTGATTTGATGGAACAGATACGGATGTCAGCAGGAACCTTATCTCCAACTGCAACCAAACAGATCAATAATCATACACACCACCAAAAGCACCGCATCTCTGATTACACCAAATATGTAAAAAGTGTGTCATAAACAGCTGACCAAAGTCTCTGAACCATTATAGGTTTGAACACCAGAAGCAAGTCGCACAAGTGTGCATAAGGCTGAACAAAGCAGGCTGTAATTTAGCATTAGCGTAAATTAAAATGATGGAGCATCGCTCATTACTTTGAGATCGCTCTACTACACACTGGCCAAGCAATAATGGCACAAAGAGAGAGTAGCGAATAAAGAAAGAGGAGGAAAAGAAGGACCAGAGAGCCATAAAAGGCGCGTCTCAGTGGAAAAGGACAATTTGAGCATATTGGAGTAGCAGTGACCCAATTCAGCTTCCTACTGGTACATAAAGGCAACGGAAACTGGGAAAATGGCACAGTTTCTATGGGCGTAGTCTACATATAGGTCTGCTGTGTTAAAACGGCACATTGTGTCACACTGTTACAAGGGAATCCAGCCAAGAAAACAGTTCAATCTGAACAAACCTCATATATCAGAGAAAGACACTGCAGGAAAGTCTTGAACCCAGGAAGTTAGCAGCGATTGGCCAGATATTTTAACACCATGATTGTGACTGATTGTGATGAATATTCTTAACATTTAAGTAGAGAAACTAAATCCATTACTGTGAGAGAAGCAGCAATATTTCAAATTGCATGGTAGTTCAAAATTGGAAATATTTACCCTCACAGCCGAAAAGCTTTTCAATAATGCCCTGTATTAAGCTTCATTTGCCAAGTGATTCATTAGATTCTGCAGAAAAACGGGGAGGCAGGCCGGCTTTCTGATCCAAACGGCACACCGGGAGCCTGTAGGAGCTGCCAGTGTCCAGATGCTGTCAGACTGCAGACCTGCTCTCATGATGAAGCGTGTGTGTACATCAGCTGCCCTGCTGTGTCAACATCCTCCTTGGTAGCAGTCCAAGCATCTCCGCAGGCACGAAGGCCTTTTGACTAGATTTGTTTTCATACATTTCTACAGCGACAAAATGCCAGAGCTGATGATTTAGACCCGAAGATAAGCTTTACTGCAGCCCCTTCTGTCAGGAAGCTGAAACAAAGTTGGCAGCTTTAACTGGCACCTGCCTCTGCCGTGTGTTTGAGCGGCGTGGTTTGACACGGCGAGCCGCCTGCTGCCACGCTCAAGAGGATACATGTGCTGATGGCAGGTTAACAAAAGGCTGCCCTCCTGTCGGGTGGAGTGGGTCGTCATACGGTTGTAGCATCCCGCAGCTTTCTGACGCTCAACTTCCTAACGCTGCAATACTAGCATTGTCATTTCTTTAGTAAAATCTTGAAAAGAATCAGAATTCCATAATATTTCTGACACAAGCAATTGGCCCTTTGTGCCCAGGGCCACGATGAGTGTGTTCACTACTTCATGAGCAAACGAGGGAGAATACACATAAATAAATAAAAACCTTTGAAGGCTTTTCTTTTCCTGGTAAAGAGTCAAATATTTAGCAACGAGCTGTTCTGCAGCTTAGCGTGAGTAACTGACGCTGAAGTCACGTTGGCCAACTTGTTGAATGAGTAGGATCTGACCTCTGACCTCTATTATGCAATCACCCGTGCCAGCGACGTTTTCTCATGCGGGCAGCTTAGCCTTGGTCCGTTTTGAATCTCAAACAGCAGCAGGCCTGAGCCTCCGCATAGCAGAGCGCAACTCTTCCTGTTGCCAGGGTAACGGCTCTTGTCCAAAGACAGGAAGCGCCACGGCGCTTGTCGAAATTGACCGTGGGTTTATTTGAAGTAACGTGTGATTTAAACAGGAAAAGTATGCCGAATTTAAGTAAACAGTGAAACTGCACTCCGAGAAAAAACTCTCAAAGCCCCCCCACACGCAACGCAAAGGAATGAAGTTGCGACCTTTGAACCTTTGGGTGCGACACCGGCTAAAACCTTTACATTGTATCCTACAGCTCATTGGTGGTTCACGTTCCTTTTATGCTTTGAGGTCAACAACGCCTGCTTTGAGGTGGAAGCTCAGACTTTAAACCCCCGTTCAGGGTTAAAGTCTCACCTCCTGTCCATGTCTCGCATGGCTTCCTGGCAGTCGGTATGATTTCAGAGATAACATGCGTGCTGTTAAAAAGCTGAGCAACTGTAAATGCAGCGTACGCTTTTCTAAAGTTTTAAAATGTCTGAAATAAATAGACAGCCCATCAGATTTGTGCATTTGTAGAGGTCTGGCTTAGCTGTCAGGAAGATGGGATGTTTCCTCTGCGTCTCGCTGACACGTCTGGAACCTTCGCCAAGAGGAGGTCCCTCAGTGACGAGGGACGCTTGCCAGAGCAGTGAATGCCACATACTATCCATGGTGTCTGGAATCTTAGTGGGGGGGTGCAGGAGCAGATGGATCGGGTCTATTCTTTTAACATGGTAGGGTGGGACGCTTATTCCATGAAGCGCTTCCCTATAAGGTCATCTCTCTCGCACAATAGCAGCAGATGAGACACCCCCACTGCAGCCACCCCTCCCAGTCCCACAACTTCACAGGCAGCAGAGAACAAACCCCGCTGCCCTTTGAAAGTATCCGCACTGAACTCTGTGAGCCCTTAACACCAACCTGCAACTGGCAACACACACCGTGGCGTGTTCTTCAAATCTCTGGTATCAACTTCAAGCCGGCAAACTTAACATATTACATTTACATATTTTTTTGAGGTTAGATAAGTGGGGCAACAGTTTGGCTGTTGGTGCGACCCTAAAAATAGATAAAATCTAGATTTGATCCTTGGTGATATCAGGATAACGCTGATGTGAATGTTCGCGAGACAACGTCTGGAATAATTATCATGTAACACAATGAGTATCCATGAATAATGATATAAATATAACTCATCACAGGTTTAGAGAAAATGCTGCTAGCTTTGTGCAGAATAATTTGGAGGACATGAAATGAATTTGAGTGAATGCAGAGGTGTGAGTAGGAGGCAACAGTCTGATCCAGAGCAGCGCTCCGACAGATTGCAGCGTTAGATCAGCTGGAGGCTCTTCTTCTCACGGCTACAGCAGCCGCCGAGGGCTGATCTGGGAGCCGTCCTCTGCCTCAGCCCTCATCTGCGTCATCACGCTCCACCTCTGCACGGCAGAGGTTACTTAATGCAGCTCCAGGCAAATATTCAAAGAATAAAGGGATGCTTTCCAAGCAGTATTAAAAGTAAGCCGACGAACTTCTGGGCCATCCAGTTTTACCGCCTGCTGGGTTGACATTAAAACACCAGCAACCACTCATGGAGCTTAAACACCACATATTTGAACACCTGACTCACATTTCCATTCCATTAAACCTGCAAGAAAAGCCCCACAAAGACATAGATGTCAGTTTCCACACATGGCAGCTTAATTTGTCCTTGTCAAGGTTACTAAGGAGGTCCGTGTCAGCCATTGTGCTTTTGAGATGGACAGGAGGGGGCATGCAAAGGGTAGAAGCAGACACCTGTCATTTTCATGACTGTCACTAACTCTATAAATACAACATTCCATCATCTAAGCAGCCGATGATCACTAAAAATAAAATATACCGGTATGAACAGAAAAACTATGCATCGCTGCAGTGGCTCCAGGTCAGTAGTAAAATAACGCTGGTCTTTCAAGGACTTAAACATTCGCCAATGCATCCGTGTCTGCTCATCCCTCTGCACAAGATGTGTGTGTGCGCTGCGGGGCAGGTGCACAAGGACAGCAGAATAGATCACTAAAGAACAGAGAGGCATTAAGATGAGACAAGGAGGACGAACGCAGAGGTCAGACTCGTCACACTCACTACCAGTATGGGCATTAGTAGCATTTGCCCTTTAATAGGATGAATGAATAGGAGCATCTTGAAAGACGCTTGTTAAGGTTGAGTCACCTCTGCAGTGGCAGGAAGCGTGGCCTAGCATTTAATTCAACCGTGTGCTCAATTATGGATGATCATATCTGGGCTCATCTGATCCGTGCACTCTACCTGAGGCGCAGCTAAACCTGTTTGATCTAAAAAAAAAATATATATATATATATATATATATATATATATATATATATATCACACACTTATTTACTGAGAAGTACAGAGTACAAGTACCAAACTACAGAAGCATTCAAATTAAAATGTTCTGCCAGTTCCAGCCTAAGTTTTCCAAAAACCAAGACTCAAACATGTGCAAGCAACGCAGGCACCTTTGTCACCAACAACAAAGGCACGTCTGTTCGCACGAAGGGAAAAGCAGATAAGCCTACCAGCGACTTCCACGATGTCACCGGGCACGATGTCGCGGGCTTTGATCCTCTGCACCGTCTTCCTGTCCTGTCGGTACACTTTGCCCATCTCAGGCTCGTACTCCTTGAGCGCCTCGATGGCATCTTCAGCATTGCGTTCCTGTTGGAATTCATACCAGACAGTTCTGAGATGACCTAATAACGTCAGTGCTGTGTGTGTGCGCATGCGCCTGATTCTGCTAGACCCATGGTGGAGCCCTCCACCTGAAAGACAGATCCACTCTCAAACCTTCCCATTACTGCTACCAACAGATCTCTTTAATTCATCTTCTGGGCATTCTACAACCATATTTGGTTGTGTTTTAACAACACAATAGCTGTGGAACAATCCGTTCATTGATGTTGGAAAACGCATCCCAGTATCAGACCTCAAAAACATTATTAAAGTTAATTAAATAGGCTGTGATTAATTTTGGAAAGTGCAATTACAGGGTATTACTGTTAGCTTTCAAGAGTAGACCTCCAGCTCAGCGCTGGAAGGCACATCATCTCTAAAGGCAATAACATGTCTTGCATTTTTAATAGTTTATTCCAGTTTAATCCTAAACCAGGTTAATTACATGGCGATAATGAACATCTTACCTGCCACACACCCACAATGGCGTTGGCTATAAGAATGAGTAAAATTACAAAAGGCTCCACAAAGGCGGTGATAGTTTCTTCTCCCTCCTCAAACCAGGCCAAGACCTAAAAACAGCAACAGAATTGCATCATAATGTATTAGGGACATTAAAACAACACCGTTCATAACAGGCAATAGAGTTGAACTCACATTTTAACAGAATGGTTGAATCCCTTGATCCTGTGACGTCTGACTACATTAGTTACAAAAACACAATGTGGATGGTTGCTGTTGTGGTTATTTAAGTATTGATTTCTTTCTTCCTGCCAACAGTCATCTGTTTCAACTGTGTAAGACAATCGAATTTTCCAGGGGCATTAAGATGAAATCTAAAGATCTAGTCAAGTCCAAAAGCTCAACTTTTATTCTATATTAGAGTGGGAGCAGAAAGTTCTTACTTTACTTTCTATCCCTTGAAAACTGCCCTAAAATTAGTACAAATGTCACAGTTAGTTAGTTGTCCTGAGGTTAATTGTTTGATGTTCCCTAAGGCAATCAATCATTGCCAGTGTGAGCTTTTTTAACTTGTTAGCAACGTCCTCGAAGAGACGGATCTCACACATTCTTAAAAATAGCAGTTTGTTACTAAATTGTGGCCTTTGATGATGACGGTGACACATTTGTTTTACTTTAAAGTAACATTTTCAGCGTCAGATAACTTGCAGTGCATTTTATTATAAGTTTTTTATGGGGCACCATTTGAAAATATTTGACATAACATGTGCTTTGTGTTCATTAACTAACGTCTCTCCTTGATTCATTTCTGATAGACTAAAGTGGACACGCTGGAGACCAGCGCCTTGTCTCTGGTGTCGAGATGGGTATGCGTGTTTGTCCAGTCAGAGCCCACCCACCGAGGGGTGCGGGCCCAAATATGGTCCGGAGTAGTGCTCTGTTCCCATGTCAGACAGCAGCCACTGACACCTCTGTATCACCTGACTGGGCTCAACACACGCAGTATAGATACATATGGAGGGCCTCACTTATCAAAATGTTCTGCGGCTCTAATCCTTAATCTACTGTACAGTCCAGTCAAAGAATGTGCACTGCGTGATCAAAGTATGTATTACACAATTTGGCATTGTTTTCTTGCTCTGCGTTGTTAATTTCTGCAAACTATCACTGCAAAGATTAAAAATAATAATGTAAACAAGTCTCTACCAAACATTTATGTCAAACCCTTAAGGTCTGCTGCTGCCTGGGGGAGGGGGGGGGACTAAGAAGAAGTCATTACGTGGCAGCAATGTTTGGCATCTCAAATGTCTTACTTGGCTGGCGGTGACCGCGGCCACTGCTGTTGTCACCATTCCTCAGATGGGTAACTGGCAGTCTCAGTTGTTAACCTTCTAATAAGTGAGTGAAACCTCAGTTGGGTTACACAAACTGAAGACGTTCACACTTAAGCGCCACGTATTCAAAGACTGGCTGTTCAGCACAGAGGATGATTTACAATCCAATCCCAAACTGTTCACTTTGAATAAACACGATAATAGCGAGCTTGTTAGACGTGGTGGCCTGTCCTGAAAAACCCTTCACTGGTTTCTCTGCTAGCTTTAGCAGCATGCTTTTACTGTGAGGGTGTACTTACAAAAGATATACACGCAGCCAGAAGAAGAATTCTAACAAGTAAATCTTCAAACTGCTCGAGGACCAGCTCCCACAATGACTTCCCTGCAAAAAATAGAGTTGGTGAAAAGCAATACCTTATAAAAACTTGTATTAAATCATGGCAAGTAAATCAGTGATAGATATAATTACCTTCTTCTGCTGGTAACTCTATAAAGATGTGAATCCAGGATGTGCACATGAAATAGTTAAAAAAAAAAGAAACAATCTAAGTGGTAAAGTAATGCATTAAAAAAAAATAAATCTATGTGCCTCCTCAAGAAACGTCTCGGTTCTTATCTCTAAAGGAGGAACTCTCGTACAAAAGGAGGAGCTCAACATAATCTGAAACCAAGATGGATTTAAATGTATGCGTCACATTTCACTTAACAATTCAGTTATTCAAATCTGTTCACTCAGAATCAAAATGCAACAAAATATTCCCACAGTAGTTCAGATTTGCACTTTAGTTGACAGATTTTACTGCACAATTGGAAAACGCCAATCAATCCAAAGGTCAAATGATTCGAGGGGTATGGAGTCGATTGCCTCTCATGACCTCCCAGGTGATATTAATATAAAACAGCTGTTTAAGCCTGGGATAAGGGAGATTAACTTTGAAGGGTAACGTTACTTCGGTGATTGTGTGGCCTCTGTTCAGCGGCGAATGCCTGCTGGAGCTCCAGGCACATGGGCTGATGGGTTACAGTCCTGCTTTGAGAACGTCAAGGTTACCGTGTCCAGCTATGCTCTATCTTTACATGTTCTGTCAGCAACCACGAGGTTGTGTTAGCTGATAATTAACAATGATGCCATACTCGGACAGGTAATACAGTATTGTATACGAGTGTTATTATGTTACATAGGGTTAGGTATTAATTTATGCTTAATTACTATACTCATTCTATTGAACTCTTACATGTGACTATATGCAGGCCACTTTACCTCTCTGTCCCACTATACAGTATATTTATATTTACAGTAGTATTCCTATCTGATACAACAACCGGTCCCCTTAGCCTCTGTCCGGGTATATCCGTCCAATTAGTCTCCGTCAGGTCACAGGAGGTAGACTTGATTAGCAAAGTAGCAAATTTGGAGGTCACCTGTGGATCTAACGTGATGATTTATCTTCAAGCCGTGTTTCAAATCACATTGTGAACTGGTTTAAAGTGCGGAAGAACGCTAACGCTTACCTTATGCTTCACTAGCATTAGCATTGCTGTTTTAACAGATTAGCATTTTGTATATATCTCAAAGTAGTATACTGTTAATACAAGTACCTGGTGTGCTATACGATTACCTAAAAGGATCACAAAATTATTTAAAGCCTAATATTTTGTGTGTAATTCCTCCTCCGTATTTAAAATGAGCAATAACCGGCTGTACGCGACCCCTGGTTATTCTGTAAAATCGGAAACCCTCGAGGTCACCAGTGATGACGTCAGCCAAAAACCAGTTTACGGAGCCGGCTAAGAACTGGTCTTGCGTAGGATGTTGACTTTTACCCCATATGCTAAGCACGCGTTACATGTATGAATCTGAAGTCAATGGCAGCGGCGGTTCTGAGTCATGCTGATGAAGGTAAAGGAGGAAAAGAACATCGTACCGTTTAGGCCCCATTTCTCCCTCTGCCGCTTCACCTCGTCCAGCGAAAGTCCCGTGCTTTCATTGACGCAGAAATAACTGTAAACTTCTTCCACACTCTTCGTGTGAGCGTTCTCCATAGCGGTAAGACGGCTCCTTCCCACACAGTCTCACACAACCGTACGGTACACTCCTGGACCTTTAAAAACGCCGCCAAATACTTTCAAAGGAACTGGGGATTGAGCTGAGCATTCACCCTAGCGTAGCTATCGACAGCTAATGACCGCGGTTACCTCCTTGTTCCCGGGCTTCTTACTGAAGAAAAAAATGGGTCGAACAGGCTTTCCTCTTCTTTTACAATAAAAAAGCTACACTGGGATTCCGTATATGTCCGAAAATGGTAGGAAGGTGTCTTCGGCGACGTGCTGTGATGAGGACTGCATTCACCCGGTCCGGTCTGCGGTGCTACGGTGCCTTGCCCTGCCTCACCGTGTCGCAGCTCTCTGTAGCTCCTAGCGGGTTTGACGGTCTGGTTTTATGAAAGTGCCTCACTGCTGCCCCTTTTCCCTGCGCTGCATGTGGACTAATATCATTGGATGAACGGCGTCGGCTTCCTTCATACGGGCAAAGACGGAAAATGCCGAAGAAAAACCGGAAGTCAACGGGAAGGAATTAGCCAACTAGTTTACGTGGTCTTATGTCATTCATGTTTTAATATAATAAATGGCCGCTCGTTTTTGTGTCACTTGACTTTAGTTAAGTTTATTAAAAGGGTTAGGGGTTTTTTTTAATATATAAATATACTAAGAGTAAAACCGTTGTTGTGGTGTCGGGGCATAGCGACTTACCCTCATGTGACTGGGTTTTTTTTTTTTTTTTTTTTTTAATAAACTGGTTTAGAGTTATTTTTACACATTTTTCCTCCTACATTTTTTTCTTTTTCGGTTTATTTTAGACCACAAAAATTGAGCGTTTAGGCATTTTAGTTTTAGGCAAAACAGCTAAAAGCTATTATTGCATAATCAATTTTACAATATCAGTAACCATTCTACACCCAAACCAGAATCAGCCAGGGCCGCACTGTCCTGGAAAGAGTATTAAAGCAAACAGACCATTGTGTTTATCCTAATTTAAGTGTGATCTTACATGTTTATCTCATGAACCGCTCGTTAAAAGTGTGTTTACTTTCTGCTATGCCAGGGCCTGCCCACAATCCAGCAATAGCCAACTTTACAAGTAAAGAGAGGTTAACATTTGCAATAAATCTAAATAGCTGTAAATGTTTTGGGGAACACCAAAAGGGTCCTTTGATTCCAACCTTGCCTGCTCACTGCCTCAGCCTATGGGAATTCAATACCCTAATCCCGTGTTTTACTTTTATATTACTTCTCATTTACAATTAATTAGAGGGGATGGAATATATCGGGTTGCTGCTGAGAAGAGATGGAGCTTGTCAGAGCCTAAAGTGGACCACCTTGAAACCACCACCACCAAGATCAGAGGTCTTACTAAATATGGCCAGCCTGCTACATATGATCAATGAGGTCAACAGTTTTCAAGCAGCAACGGTAAAGACAGTCACTTTCACAGACACACGCGAGGGCAATAGGACAATCCTTTAGCCCCCAACGCCCACCGAGGTCCATAAGGTGGGGTATCAATGTCAAATGCTTTACAAGACTGGCGTGCATCATCTGTTAACATGCCTTAATAAGGCCTCAAGAAGCACAAGGTGCAATGACAATAACAACATATCACTGTCGGCTTTGACATGGAGCAGCTTTAGACAATGCACACTTGATCCTTTTGGCAGGAGAGTCACTAACGTCAACAGCAGATTAAGTTCCTGCAGAATCATCCACGAAAAGATATTGGCAGGAAATACGAAGCTTTCAACCCACAAAACCAAAGTCCCCGTGTCCTTATAAAGGAGGAAACTATTTTATATTCATGTGGCTGATTTTACTATAATCTTTCATTATACAAGTCCATTATTAATCAAGTAGTCACAATTAATTTAAAATAAATTTAATGCAAAATCTATTTCATACAATATCCAACTAAGTATGATACAGATACTGACTACTTTCTAAGATATTTGTATATTTTAGGATAAAGTATACACAAGCTGGGGTGAAATGCTCAAAGGAAGAGATCTAGTGAGTTGCAGAGTCACCCTGTACAAGGCCGTGGCATTGACTGCCAAAAATAGTTGACCGGGACCACATCTTAAGTGCACCACTTTGTAAGCTTCTATCTTCAGACACTTTAAACACGTATTTAAGATGAGAAAATAGCAAGAATCACCAAGTAAGAACGTCTCCTACGTAATTTTAGGAAGTTTTAAAGGATGTGGAATCATTTAAGCTTAATTCTTGCATGGTAATCTAGTCTTCACAGAACCAGCCTGTCCTCTCCCCCCTCCTGGATGACCTGTCCGATAGACGCTCGGCTCTGGGCCCTGATCAAGCACTGTTTCTTACACTCCAACAGTTGTTCTAAGTCACGCCACATCTTCATCTGCTCCATGTTGGCGCTGTGGTTCTCCCTCACCATCTTCTGCTGCTCACGCAACTTCTGGAGCCCGCAGAGAATAAGACAGACGATGAAGATTACTTGAACTGAACCTGTATACGTGTCCCACAGCGTTTGCTACAAACCACGTCTTGGACACATTTTTCTCACCTTGCCAAGTAACTCTTGCTCTGCGATGTTCTTCATGTACGCTTCTCTATAAAAAGCAGATTAAATTCAAACAACAGCAATTTCAAAGACTCATTGGACCTGTCAAACATGACTTATTAGAGAAATTACCATCAAATTATCAGACGTCAAACAAGATTTAAATAGTCAAATATACTATTGTTCAGTCCCGCTAATTACAATGCACATTGAACTGAACAATTAAAATATCTTGGTGATTGTTGTGCAGGATAAAAGACTGGTAACAGGAGCTTCCTGAGGTGAGGGGGGGCATTGATGCTGCGAGCAGCTGGCCGGCTCACCTGATGGCTTTCTTCCTCTCGTGGGGATCGGAGGAGACGTAAAGCTTCACCTCTTCAGCCGCCCGCTGGATTTGCATCTCAATGATCTGGGGAGGACAAAGGGGGGGTGAGCTTATTGTTCTAGTGGGTGTCGAGGTCACTTTATTGCATCGCCGCAGCTGCCCTGTGGGAATAAGGACGCTGCTTTTCCTTGTGAAACAGTGATAAATAACAGTTTCGTCCCTTTAATCTTCCTTTTCAACATACTTACGGCTGTCATGGAATTGATGTAATGATATCTGTTTTCTTCATTTGCCGTCTCTTCTCTCAATGACTTAACTTCCTGTTAGTTAAAATAAGACACATAAAAAATAGCCCATTAGGATACACTGGATAAATAATCATATACTAATATTTGGGGGAAAAAAAAAAGACTCTACCTGTTCCAACTTTGAGCTGTTGCTTTCCAAACCGGCGGCACAACTTTCATACTGAGCCTTCTTTTCCTCATATTCTTGGCTTAGCTCCTGAGATCACAATATCAACACACACATTACAGGAAGTGACTGTGAACAGTTTAACACATTCGCATTAGAATTGGACATAGAGTGTAGATAAATAATGACTTTGGGGGTCACACACGCGGCATTGTCTCGCATTAACGTAACATCGCAGGTGGCATCTGAGCAGTTGAAGTTACCACAAAGCTCTTACAAAGTCTATTTATGTCTTCTTGCTGCAGCTCTTCAGTAGCAGACATTACGCTGTGAGACACAAGAGTGATTCTGGGAACTAGCGTAGGAAAATCTAATCCTCTGGCTTAGCTCAGTGATGCGGGGGGGCTTTCCCATTGTGCATTTATTGGTATGTGAATTATTCTTCATGGACCCTGGACATGACGCCACAAACGTTAAACTGTTGCTGAAGTGCAGACCGTAACTTTTTAACCAACCTAAATCACTCCTAGAGTCTGCAACAAGGTAACAGCAGTCAATCGTGCTGATCATTCAGGTAAAAAAATGATCTTCCTGACCTTAAACTGGTGTGTGTGTGTGTGTGTGTGAATTCTGCTGACCTGACAGGTCTGCCTCAATGACCTGAGCTCCTTTATAACTGGTGCTAGTGCCGACTTTTGGTCCACAATCCTGGAGTTTAACTCCTTCACCTGTAATACAAAAACAAAACAATTAGACATGATACAGGAAAAAAATATATAGAATCTAAAATTTCTACTGCAAGTTAAATTCTTATATCTAATATCTTAGCGTTTAGGTGATTTTCACACCCAATAAAGCCATTTATGCACTATGGCAATAATAAATATTGAAACATAATTTTGGGAAACAGAGGTCGCATGATGATGAAATTTGCCAAGATAATAAAGCCGAGCGGTGATAAGAATCAGACAGGGAGCGCATCCACAGTTAAGATTATATGGCAGTATCTTTTCAACAGATTTTAAAGTTCATAAAAATCTAACAAACTCGTTTGGGGGTTGGAGTCACACTCATCGTCTTTATGATTAGTCTGTAGTTTGCCAAAAGTGTGAGCTGCCAATGTGATTATTAAACTCGCTGCAGCCTCATCAGCTATAGGAAGTGACTCAGGATAATGGCGGATATTTAAGATGCAACCTTTGAGCTTTCTAATGGTTTGTATAGTATTTGCTTGCATCTGTCTGAAGGCCGTTCTGCTTGTTCTGCGTGTGAATCCCCTCCCAGAGTCGTTGTGAACTGACACGTAAGAGTAAGTTTTATTGTATTATTCTCTTTTTTATTCATTCAGTGCCCACAAACGTCAGTGTGTGTTGTGCAATATGCCACCTAAGCTAACACTGGATGTACCAGACATGACTGTCAGTAGGTGATTTTGACGCGCACACACACACACACTTACCATTTCAGACATATCACCCAGGGCACGGCCTTTTCTCTCATCTAGCTCACTTTTGATGGCCGACACCTTCTCCAGTTCTTCCTGAGTGTTACTGTAGCCGGAGATGCCTTTCTCTGCTTCCACTGTTTGCTTTTTTTTTGAAAACACCACAGAGACATAATGGTAATTGGTGCACAACTTCGAGGACAAAATGGCAGCATTATAAAAGAAGCCCAAAAGCCACAGGAACAAATTTAGAGTGTGATGTAGAGAAAGAGGAGCAGCAGCAGATGCAGCTATCAGAAATAGCAGCTCAGCACTCATCAGAACACCCTGCCATCAGGTCAGGTGCTGGAAGGACGTAGAGTGTGTGAAGCCATTTCCAGGAAGCTTCGACAACGTTAACGTTTGCACGAACCGTGTGAACACGAAGACCACGTGACAACGTGAGGTCTTCTGTGAAGTTGCTTCTACCCAAGGACCCAAAAGGGTTTGAAATGTGAAATGAAATCTGATGCAACTCCTTCCTTTTGCTTCTTGTTTTATATTTCGTTAGTCTTCCATGATGGAGACATTAATTACCAGTTTGTGCTGGATGTCCTCGTGCCTCTGCTTCAGAATGTCCTCTGTCTGTTGCAGAACTGCATATTCTGCTTTGAGCTCAGCAATTTCCTGTCGTTTCTTCTTGTACACAGTCCCCTTGCTGCGCAATTTCCCCACCAGACGTTTCAGCTGTAGGGAACAAGTAGAACAAAGAAAGGGAAACCAGTCATTCACATTTTTCCAAGCAGCCACTGTGTCAAACATCCATTTGGTATCCTATCAGCTATATGCTAATGCAGGGAGATTTCTCTCCACTGCAGTCCTGTAAATAGGTTCCTCCAACATAATTGCAGTTGGAGTAGGAGTTGGAGTAGGAGGCGGCAGCAGCTCGGTCTGTGGGCGACTGGGATCAGTCCCAGTTGCAGACCTAGAAACTGGAAAGTTTTCTGGAAATTACAGGCTAAAATGTGAAGAATTGGTAAATTAAATGAGATAAATGAATGCAGTTTCTATTGTTCCCAACCCAGTTTATTATCTATGAAAGGGCACCGGAGAAGGCAAAGCATTGAGCCAGAAGGGAGGGATTAGGGTGGCAGTGACAGGGGCCCAAGTCACTGGATCCTTTCTGCCTCGCCGCCAGCTATGCAGCACACACAACACACACACACACACACACACACACACACACACACACACACACACACACACACCTTCATCTGGCAGCAGAACTGCTGTTAGGGGCCGACTCAGTCATTCATCCCTCCGACTGTCTATCGGGACACAATGAAACTCCTCCAGGCTGAAGAGCAGCTATAAATGAACACAGACGTGGCAGAAGAGCCCCAGAAATCACACACTGTGTTTCATGTCCTTTGGGGAAGCCTGACGTGTGGATGTACATTATTCGCGGTGTATTTTGGGACATCAAGGGCAGACATCGCAGAGTGGAATTAGCGCAGCGCAGTAATGCTGCATTGTGTTCCTGAAACAACTGGCTGAGAGCGCAACCGTAACACCAGCACTTGTCTCATATACCAAATAACTTTGTGTAGGACATACTGTACATCAACACAGCTTCCTTTTAAAAACAAATGGTCATCCAGTAACAATAAACCTCGCTGTCGTTTTTCCAAATAAAAGCAACCAAGTTGTCCAGATCGGCTCTCGGCTGCAGGAAGACTAAATTTAAACACTGCGATGAAGCTACGCGATGAAGCCGTTTCATGTTTCGGACCGACCACCGATGAGCAGCGGTTTGCAGCCATTCCTCACGCAGGGACCCTGCAGTTGGTGGCTGCGATGTGATGACATGTAGCCGGCGGAATGGAAAATGCCTCAGATAAAGTGATCAGCTCCCCCGAGGCCAAAAACTACGGAGCGGTCTGATAAGACGTGTTTGACTGAACATTTTCCATTGACTTTGCTCTTCTCAAGAGCCCTCTTTGTCTCCGCAGAAAGCCTCCTCTCATCCTTTTCAACCTGACATAGAGCCACGTCAACCAAGTTGACCGCCGCTGAAACACACGAGCTTCTTTCTTATGCAACGCGAGCAGCTCAGTTTCGGTGATATCACTAAAAGCAGATGCCTGCTTTTCTACAAGCACGTGACAAATAGGTGGTTCTTCACTAGTGACGCACAATGTGCCTAAGCTAGTTATTTTACACGACCTGGTTGCCGGTTAATGGCCTGGATAATCCACACATTTTTTTCCCCTCAAATACAAGAATGAGTTTTGGGGTTTTTTTGCCGCTCTGAGTCGTCTGTGTTACATAAGAACGGGCTACTTACGTTAGATTCCCCCATTTGCTTTGATTTACATCACTGGGGTGACGATTTGTACCAGAACAAGCTCCAACTCAGCACATATATCCAGAGGGGTTTAGCAGAAGGCCCCGTGGGACAACCTGGACCCCAGCGAGGGAGCTGCTGCAATTTCAGACACGCTGTGCATTTGTTTCATTTTTTTCTCAGTCCCCTCCCCCCACAGCTGTTTATATTCACCTCTCTAGCCAGACACATTATTTATGCAGACTGAGACAAGAGATGGGATTGTTGAAGCCTTAAGTGCAACATGAACTCAACCCCAAACCAGTAGTGATCAGTTCAGTTCTAGCCGTCGACCCAGACGTGCATCTGTAAGCAGCTGCATCACCACCAGCAGATTCCACTGAGGATCAGAGGAAAAGCCAAGTTTGTGGCACTTTTTCCTGTTAGGGCTCTTGTTCTGGACATTCTCCGCAGAGTCTATTTATGGCCCTGCATGGGAATGTGGGGGAGATTGAGGAAAAGGGATAAGTAACTATAGACAGCGAGCCTGTCCATGTTTAGATAAGAACAGAAATAGCCTCTTCTGTTTTGTGTGATTTTGAAACCTACCAGAGAACAGTAAGATAAAGCAGATAAAGATCTGTTTTGCAGGTGATGAAGCAAAACAGCTACCTCTAAAAGAGGAATCCTGCAGAAACCCAGCTTTTCTACTCAGAGTAGAAAAAATAAGCAAACCTAACTCGTGCATGTTACGGTAACGAGTTCACATCTGCATAAATTCAGCGTTTGCTGATACTTATTGGAGAACACTTGACACACCTCCTCATCCTGGATGACCTCCTCCCCAGCTGGGGCCTGGCTGCTCTTCTGCTTCAGCTCCCTCTCTGCAGAGGCCAGCTCCTCCCTCGCTTCCTGGAGCTCCTCGGCTTTTGACTCCTTCTTTCGGCTGACGATGGAAGCCTGGATGAGTCACGTGGATACATCAGATAGTGGCAGATTTGAATTCGGCTGGCCCGGAATGACAGCAAATGAAGATCATGAAGATGGTCTGGCTGGGACTGCCCCTGGCTAGTCAGTCACAGTGAAATGGACATAATATATCGAATCAAGTTGGTTGCGACACAGGAGGCTCGCATGACTCATAATTTAAGCGAAGATGAATATCAAGATGAGCATGATAGCAAGAAAATGTGGACTTAACAGTGTGCAGACACTGGGACAAGCTTAGGAGTAATTTTGATGTGAAAGCATGAAGCTTTTCATGCCAATAAAGACTGGTCGGTGAAGCAGGAAGTATGCAAAAATATCAGCATATTTATACAAGAGATTCTGGATATTTCAACAAGGGAGGAGCAGTAGGTGTGAGCAAATTCTTTTCAGGTGAATTCATATTTATCTAGGAGGTGAAATTTAAAACCGACAACATTTAAAAAATACATGAGATCCATTTTTTTCAAAAGATGAGAGGCTGAAGAGAGCAACGCCACAGAGAGAAGAAAGAAAGAGGAAGAGGAAATGGCTATTTTCTAAAAGTCTGGGAGGCGTACGTCCCTAAAAGTGCTATAAAAGAGAAGAAACGGTGGAGACATGAATTACTGTATGCTATTTCATAAACATCAGACACATGAACAAATAAAGGCAAAATGACCCATACAAACACGTTTGTACTATCTGAGCAAAAGTCAGAAAAGGTCAGAAATATCGACAAAAAAGATTTTTAAGATAATTAATCTAAAATTAGAAAGTAAAATAACTATTTAACAAATTAATAAAAAGAAGAGAAATTTATGTTTGTTCCAAGAACAACAACATTAAGTACTTAGGTTAATAATGACTTTTAATGAGTTATTAATGAGTGCAACAGGCCAAGAACTGAGGAAAACCCTTTTTTAAAAAAAGTCCGCACCTGCTGCCTGTAAAGCGTCAGCTTGTCGTCCATTGGATCATTTCTCATCATCCTCTTATCGATCATCTGATTAATCTGAAAGTCGACTTCTTTAATCTGCAGATGGTTGGGTAGAATTTAGTACCGTGAGGAGTCATGACGGCGATTTGAAAAAGCCGGTGCTGACCTTCTCCTCCAGCTCCTGAACATCTGCCTGACCCATGGCTGGTTCTGCTGTAATCTCCTGAAGGTACTGCACTCTGCGTCTCATAGCCTCCAGCTCCTTCGGGAGCTTCTCTGAAACCATGTAGGAGTTGATCTTGTTCTCTTCTTCCAGCTTCTTCATCAAACCTGATGGGCCGAGATTTTAGCGAAGCGTAAGAGAACGCAACTAAAGACGAAAATAGCCACATGAATATGTAGATAATGTTTCCCCAAAATAAATTCTGAGTATCATCACTGCAGAGAACATATTAAATAATACTGGTAACACCTGAAACAGGGATCTAATGACAAATTCACAATAGATGTAGACAAAATATATATATAAATTTATATTTTCACTGACTTGAACTGTGCAGCTACCGCCTGTCTACAGATTATTTCAGGAAGCACAAATGTGTAAATACTCTCTGATCTGACTCTCGGGTCTGAAACGATGGAAGCCTATTAGCACTGAGAGCCTTCCTGTCACACCCCCTCCGCCATCTCTGCAGGTGTCCTACGCGGCGCTAAAGCGTGGCCTCTTACTCTCCGGACTGGCATCGGCTGCTGCCTGTTGCAAATCTTTCAGTTGCTGCTGTGACCTCTGGAGTCTCTGCTCTGCCTGGAACAACTGTACACACACAGAACTGATTACTGATCCAGGTACGAACGCATTAGCATTCACAGCCTTCTGATATTCAAATACACCGAAATGCAACGTTTTATTCAGCTCTTGAGAACAATAAAGGTGTCTTTAAATGCTGTTTTGAGGGGAGAATTACTTGGTGCTTCTGCTCCTGTTTCTGGTGGCTCAGGGCCTCCTCTCTCTCCTTTTCCACGCGCAGCTGTCTGGCGTGTTCCAGCATCCACTGATGGTTGGACACCGACTCCACCTGGTGGACAAACGATGTTAATACACCCACACTGTCTTGATAACCCACGGTAATAACCAGGTAATAACCAGGCATCAGTAACAGGGTTATGTTTCACCTTTTGGCACAGACCGTCATGAAATCAGCACCTGGAAACTTCACAGACTTGTTAAGACAGCTTCACAGCCTGTCGGGTCTTTTCGACAAGCTGCTAATGTGTCTGGAGGTCATGTTTTCATTCCAGAGTGAATCCTAAAGGATTCCAAGTACGAGAAGCATGAAGGGGCCTGCAGGATCGGGCTGCCTTACCCTCTTCTTCAACCGCTCCACACGTTTTATTAGTTGATCCTTCTCCTCTTCCATCGCACTGATGTCCTGTTTCAGGAGAAAATGATAATGAAGTTCATCAATCTTGGAGGTGCAATTTAATTTCTGAGAGAATTAAATGGGTTAGAGAGGCCATTTTCCATCTTCTCTGATTAACAAGTGCACCTTCATTCTCATCAAATGATCTCCAAAGGCATATTTTAATCGGGCCACCTCATGTCAAAAAAGATCACTTATAAATGGATGACTTAATTTAAAACATTAGTACAAATTATTGATTATTGACAGTTGATACAATAATCTGAAATAATCCCCTTACAAAAATCACCATTGTAAACAAGTACAATTTTCATGTTTCTAATGCATTTAAAAGGCCAAAAAGCTAAATACACACAAGTAAGAACAAATTCTAGCATTCCTCTGACCTTTTTAATTTCAGCCGTGGAGAACCCTGAAGTCCTCAGCTGCTCACACTCTTTGTGATAAGCCTTAAATCCTTCCACCAGTTCTTCATACTGGGAGCAAATCAGTGAGACTGTCATAAGTGTTTTTGCTTAATAAACCGTTAAAAACGAGGACAGTAACTTGTGTTAAACTTTCAAGAACCTGGTGAAAGGTGTCATTGATGATATCATCTTGGAGAAAGTCTGCAGGTATGTCCAGTTTGACAAGAAATCGAGCCAGATAAGCCCTCTTCTTCAGTTCTGGGACCCTCATCAGCAGCCAGTGGAGGATGGGGTGGACCACGGGCTTGCTACCGGTGACCAGACCTTTTCGAAAATCGCTCCTGTGTGGGATCAAAAGGGTTTTACATGTATTCTCTTAAAACATTGGATCAAACATGTAGACATCAGCTATTCTAACTGCGCATCACTTACACATCAGACATGATAGCAGGGGGTTTATACTTCAACAACCCCAGCACAGTAAGCATCCTCTTCACGGTTTGTTCAGGCATTTCTTCGCGGATATCTATAGCATGCTAAAAGCAAGAGTCGCATCAAAGAAAGAAAACGTTAATGTACACGACGCTGCCTCACATTTTACAACTGCTGCTAACCAAAATACCTTCGGGTCTATTTCCGCCAGGACATCGTTTAAAACTTGCAGCAGCTGCGTGGGTTCCAGGGAGTCAAACGTGATCAGATTAAAACTTTTCTTAAACGGTTCTCTGTTGAGTTGTTCAATGATGAATTTCAGCTGCTCGCCCATTTTTTTAGCCGCACAAAACTCGCTTACTGTGAGTTTAGATTGTTTTCCTAACTAGCGTTTAGCAAGCTAACGTCAACTTAAATGTTAGCTCCCAATCGTCAACTAAGCTTTCAAAATGCCATGAGGGTGACTCTTGTTGACAAGCTGTATTTTACAAACGACGCAAAAATATTTCCCTTGACGCACATATGTATATATATATATTTCTTGTTTGCTAATTTGCTAATTCTGCTAATACACAGGCACAAAAGCTACCAGTCAACAGATCCATGGAAACCACCAGGGCGTCGCAGGTTGGTTGCTAACAGGAAGTAGAAAAGAGGATGAGGATGTGTTTAAAAGGGTTGTATTGCGTTAAATATGCGCAAATGGGAACAGAGGGGGAAGCATAAATATTGTCAATACATACTATATTATCACATTCAGGTCAAAACTTTTCGAAATCTTGACATTATTTTCAGAAACCAAGTCACTATTCTGAATAATACTAAGTCATTATTCTGAGGACATAATTCTTAGTTATAATTGACTTAAACTTTTTAATCACCTTTGCAGAAATATGCTCCCAAGCTGATTCGTTCCCCTAATCTAAAGGGTTTTTTTTAGATTTTTAATTTAGATTTAAATTAAAAATAAAAGTGCTATACATAAGAAAATATCTTCAACTGTTCTAATTATTGGTTTAAATGCTCGGAATTATTTTTTTATCAGCCACGCTTTTATGGAAACTCTGGTAGTTTGCCCCAATGTCCGCGAACGCAACACTCGCTGGGGCAGGCTGAACTTTTGAACCGTCAGATGGCGACATTTTCACTCGGCACGGCTTCAGGTCGCAAAACAATGAACTTTGGCAGGATTACCCACTGGAGAATAACTGAAAAGACAAGTGTGCAGTGCCAGAGAAAAACAAGCCAAGACCTGAGGCCAGACAGAGGGAAATACTGCGCTCCTAATGAAACGATTGAAATAATGAGTCCTCTACGCGATTACGTGTTTTGGTGGTTGATATAGTCGGACTTTCTTCTTCCACCTGAAACACCCTCATACGCACTTTAGGACGGTTTCTTCTTTTTAAAGTGCCAGTTAATCTCACATTTCCTGCAACTAACAGCTACATAAACTTGGGGATTCGCGTTATTGCTGGTCTTATTCGTGTTTGCATGAGTCGTTTCGTCGTCGGCGTTACCTGGGATCTCCGTTTGGGATTACGAACTGCTTTTTGAAAACTTGTGCTTTAATCCACTTGGATTTAGGGGAAATCTCGTCCACGACCATGCTCCTCCTCTTTGTGACGGTGACGGAGAGCCAAGAGAGCTGCGAGTTAGTCTGACACAAAACAGAGGAAGACGCGGGATCTCCGGGGAATAAGAAGGATAAACTAACATTTCTGGACTATATCAGCAGGAGAAAAGAGTTCTAAAAGGATTTTGGTCCTAATTCCTGTTTGCTTCTGTGGATTGGATCCCTCTGCTGCAGCATGGCAGCTTCCTGCGTCTGGAAAGAGTTAAGTCCAGTCTGTGCTGTAGGATATTATGTTTGTGTTGTTAGTTGATTTACTTAATCTGTGTTGGAGTATTAACAATGGTTGAACCTGTGGGGTTTGTGGAAGCATGGAGAGCCCAGTTTCCAGAATCCGACCCTCCGTACATGGACCTGAACTCAATGGGGGACATTGAACAGGAGCTGGACAAGTGCAAAGAATCCATCAGGCACTTGGAAAAGGAAGTAAACAAAGAGCGCTTTCGCATGATCTACTTGCAGACTCTTCTTGCAAAAGAGAGGAAATCTTATGATGGCCAGCGTTGGGGTTTTAAAAAGACGGCCCAGGCGAATGACAGGGATCCGTCAGACACTCAGATGTCCCCTGGGCACGAGGCACCGGCGGAGCCGCAGCAGAAGAGGGGCCCAGTGAAGGCAGCCAGATGTATACCACATCCTGACGGAGGGGTGGATGGAGGCCTAGCGGCTAAACACAAAAGCGGGTTGTCGTCGGAGACTCCCGAGATCCCAGTGGGGACGGGCTCGGTGGCGGCCCTCCGGTCCAACTTTGAGCGCATCAGAAGAGTGAACTCTCAGGGCGCTGCAGACAGTAGAGGGTTGTCAGTCATGGGGGGCCAGGAGAAGCCATTCTACGTAAACATGGAGTACCATCACGAGCGAGGGCTGGTCAAAGTCAACGACAGAGAGGTCTCGGACAAGATAAGCACCTTGGGGTCTCAGGCCATGCAGTTGGAGCGGAAAAGGTCCCTACACTCCGTCCCCGTGAACCTGTCGGCCGCCACGGGGGACATCAGCAAGGCCGTTCAGAGAGGCAGGTCCGCTGAGGGGAACTGCGGCCACAATGGCTCATACGATGACCCCGAGGTCAACCCACGCTTCCTAAAAGACGGCGTGCTCCGCTCCGGCGGGGGGAAGTGTGAGCAGCAGCCAGCAGAGTGCCAGCCCTACACCAGCGTGTATGTTGGGGGAATGATGGCGGACGTTGATACCAGAGTCATTCACATTGGCGGCCGCCCCGCCGAGGAGGACCTGCGCCACACCTGGCCGGGGCGTTCCTACTCCCCCAGCAGTCTGGAGGAAATCGGAGGCGGCTACACGCCAGACTGCAGCTCCAACGAGAACTTAACATCCAGCGAGGAGGACTTCTCCTCGGGTCAGTCCAGCCATGTGTCTCCCAGCCCCACCACCTACCCCATGTTCAGGGAGAAGAGCCGTTCGCCCTCCCAGCGCTCCTTCGAGAGCAGCAGCCCACCAACGCCGCTGTCTCAGAAACGGCTGAAGCAGCAGGTGACGCTGTCTGAGGCCGCCATCGTCGGGGTGAGGAAGACCGGGCAGATCTGGCCCAGTGACGGAGACTCCACCACGTCCAGCAGAACCTCCCATGACAACAGCGTTCCAGGAGACCTGGGTATGTGCTCAGGATGAGTGTTTGTCCAGCTAAATCATCATGACCTGTCGCATCAACAGTAAAGATCATTTATTTATTTTGTTTAATTATCTAAGTGGAGAGGTCTGGTCTCATTAGTATTGTTATTATTAGCAGGGCTGCTCATAAGTGAGGTGAGGGAATGTTTTCTGGTTCCCACGCTGTGAAAGGTCAAACAAAAAAAACAATTTTACTGACCTGAATACAAGTTTATGGGCCACATCAGAAAAAAGATTTAATTATGGCTTTATTATTGTTTTTTTTCTGTTCTTTCGTCTCATAATTTCTGACCACACCTCAGGATTCTAAATTGTTTTTTTTTTTCTACCTAATCTGGTTAAATATTTCCCGGATGGAAGAAATGCACTTTTAATGAAATCCCAAGCCTTGAGCCAGGATCCTTTTGCTGTGCGTTCCAGGTAGTTTCCCTGCCCAGAACCGAGCTGTTAGGATTAAAGTGTCCTGCAAAAAAGAGGCCAGGTTTGATTGAATTTCTGCCCCAGTAATGAGTTTTTGTTTTTTTTTTTAACTTCCACCCATGTTGAGTGAGTCAGAAATATCACACCATTCCAATTCGCCCTGATTTGACTCCGCACACTATAAATCTGGGTTTTAGCTGGCTGGATGGGTGTTTTCTTCAACCTCTGTGTGCAGGCCTGCTCCCTTTTCTTTTTTACCCCCTTCTGCTCATCGCTGATGCTCTGAGTGAGACAGCGCCCCCCCACCCCCGGGCTTCCTGGTCGCTCTCCCCTGTCCACCCCGAGTCTTTTCGCGTCAGCGCACATCACTGTTGTTGTCCGCGCTGCCGGGTAATTAACTTAAAGGGGTTTGTCTAGCGTGATACATTTAGGGAGGCTTTTTTTGTTACAGGAGTCGGGAGGAAAAGCCCTGACAACTCATTCAGGAAAAAAAAAAAAAAAGGATGATCGAGGGGCTTAAAGTGTGTCATGGGGGCTCCAATCAGTGTTTCCTGTTGTTGGACGTAAACACAATAGGAGAATCAGTCATTGAGCGAGTATTGACACGGTAACAATGTAATGCTGTTAAGTGGGATAAGGCGAGACGGTAGCACCAAGGACAGAAGGAGGTGGACGTTTCTCCCAGCGAGTGAGGACACAGAAAAGGATTAGGAAGCCGAAACGGCCATTACGAAATATTCCGCATCCACATCCACCCCCGCCTGCCCAAAAAAGAGTTATCCCCCCCGGGTCAGATTAAGCAGATGAGCAGAATAATGTCGTTTATGAAATAATGCTCTCCAAAGCTCCGTGACACAAAGCATGTGACTGCTGATCTAATAGGCAGGAGGTGTAGCTTAGCGGGCTGCTGGGACGGCCGAAAAGTCCAAATTGATTTGAGCAGGGTCATCCTGCCGGGCCAATGGACAAGCCGATGCACAGAAGACCAGATTGTTGTCCTGCGTGTGTGACACTCAAGGCCAGAAAGAGGCTCCTCTTTACACAGAAAGCTGTTAAATCCAGCAAACACAATTGTGCGGTGCATGCAGTTAACCGTGAATGTAAAGCCCAGAAACGGGGCATGTAAAGATATGAACGCCATTGCTAATTGTTCCACCTATCTGGACTGGACGGATTAAAAGCAGAAACGCAGTCATCAAGAGTAATTCTGATGAAATGACGCGAGTGACGCGTGTGTGTGCGCTGAGTCCACCGGTTGCACCAGCAAACTGCCTGTGAACTTTACAGGTGGAAAGTGTAAAGTGTGTCTGCCCCCACGCTGCTCTTGTCCAGACGAGACGCCGCTGACATGATGTCACAGCTGCATGCGGGCCTCCTCTTTGGGATTACGAGTAGTCTGGATTTATTTTCTGATGTTGTAATGTCATCGCTGGGTTCGTTTGCCGGATTAGGCCGGGCAGGCAGCCGCTTGGAGGCGTTTTTCAAATAAACAGCTCTGTGTTGTGGTTTGCAGCTTTTTGGGAGCAGTCGGAACTTTTTTTTTTTTTTTTTTTTTAGGGGGTTGGCGTGGGGGTGAGAAAGCCCAAGAGCACCCTCTTAAATCTGTTATATGATCCAGTAAAAGTGACATCATCTCGGCGTTGTAAAGATGATCGTTGCCTCAGTTGTCTGACGGTCGCGCAGCCTTCCAGCTGTGCAGTCTGCGGCGATTACACACGGCTTTCTGCGTGCACGTTCCGCCTCCCGTCTTGGAATACGTGGGCCGTTAAGACAACCTGATCAGCTGACACAAACAAACCCAGACTTGTACGTCAGAATGTGCACCGTGAAATCTCCCGGAATGAAGACGCACCAAATGTGACATGTCTCAAGGACTTTTTTTATCTATAAATAGAGGAGTAAGAGTCGTTTCTGGTTATCTGGGGCGTTTGTCAGGCCTCGCAGTGGGAGACGTGGTGATTAGCTGCGGGCCTTTAAAGAGGCCAACTCTCTGAGGGGTCTGTTTTGCCATAGTTAATTATCGTCATGTCAGGGGCATTCCTGTAGCCACAGGAAGGGTCTGAGTATGTGGACTGTCTCGTGATCGTTTATTACGCCGTAGCTGCTGAGGTCAGCCAAAAATGAAATAACCTCCAACATTAGCTGAACTGTAAAAGGCGTCTGTGATTTGTTGGTCACATATCTGCCCCTGGATATCTGGAGCCTCCCTGGGATCCTCTGTTGTCCCACAATCATCCGCAAAAGCCTCGTGATAAAGAGGACCGGGTCCGGATTCGGGGTCAGACCAAAGGTGGATCGGTTCATCGTTGGTGTTGGTAGCACACACACCCAGATCCGGGGCAGGTAGGCACGCCTGGCTGGGAATCCTGTGATGCTGATTCAGAGTGTCGGACTAGAAGGTCTCTGTCTGCGTGCCTTGGCCCGGGTACAGACGTCGGCGGGACTTGCTGCCTCAGCTGAAGTGGCAGGAGTCAAACTCCGGTCTGACTGCAGACTCATGAATACTTGAGGAAGCCCAGACAGGCCTGTCGGGCTTCCTGGATAGCAACACGCGAGGCGTTAGTGATGAATTCGGCCTCGCCCTTTCCTCCATGAAATGGCAGCCTTACTCTGTTGTCTGGAAGTGCGACACCTGTTCCACTGGACTGGGTAAACTGGTGGAAAGCTGGCAGGCCTTTAGCGCACCAGGCGAGGCATTTCCAGCTGCTCTAGCACAAAAACCCTTTTGTTCCTCTTTGTTAAAGCTCCTGAGCGATCCCAACATATTCACCTATTAACTAGCCACACACTCACATGCATGTTTGTCAGGATAGAAAAAGATCAAAGTCTTTGGCATGTTTTCGAGTGTGTGGGCCTCCTCGGGCTCAGGGGTCCTCCCTCGTGCTCGGCCTCAGCCCTGTGGCCCTGCCGGCTCCGCTCCCCTCCCTGTCCCACTCAAAGGGCCCTCTGTCCTGCTGGCTGGCAGGCCAAGTGTTTATGGAATGTCTCAGCTGCTTGTTTTTGGGCGTGAGTGTGTGTGTGTGTGTGTGTGTGTGTGTGTGTGTGTGTGTGCACGCTAAGTATAAGTTCACCTCTCTCCCTACAGCCTCTGACCCTCGCAGCTTGTTTAGTCACTCCTGTTTTTCAAAGACAGAATGTTTCCTCGCAGTCGTAGCGTGAGTGAGGGATGTGCATCATTTCGCAGGTAAATCTGGGAATTTTCTGCCTTTCCTAACCCGCGGTTTGTTATATTAAGATAACGGGAAACAGGAGGCGGAGCCAGTGTGAGATAGCTGGAATCAGAGTTTTATTGCGCGGTTCAGCTGAAGTTAGGCCCATTCATCAGGTGGGTTTGCGACACAGATTTAATCTAAAACATCTCCCTGACTCAGCAGAGCCCTGCCCCAGTTGTTAATTGTTTACCGGGAATGGTACATTTCCTGGTGAGCGTGCATGGGAATGTTGACCGTTCTGTGCTGTCCAGCCTGATTGCATCTTTAAATACGATGTGATTTGGTGAAAACGTGTCAGATCCGGTGTGGGCTTACAACAGCAAACATCAGCCCAGAGATCCAGGTGGACCTCTGACACCAAACTTTAGCTTCGACTCTGTCTCCATTCTGACATCCAGACAGAATTAAATACTCCTAAAATCCAAAACCCGAAGCCATAAAACACATGACACACATTTTCACTAGAGCTTTTAATGTTTGAAATTCAGCAAAACAAAGCAAACTGTTTGTTCACCACCCAGTATTTCTCCACACTGAGCTGAAACCCATTTTGCCAACGTAATCAGTTCAATCCTCTGTTGCCGGGCAGATTATGATTGATCCGGTCAGGCCAGCCGGTTTTTTCATATTTAATGCAGCTAATTTTTAATCTTACCTGGAGGTCAAGGTCATTTTTGATGGAGATTAGAATTTAATCTCAACATAAAAAAGACTCTTTATGTAAAGAAACAACTTAACTCTAATGTTTTGGGAGTTTTTTTCTCGATCAAAAGCGATTATATCCTGATGAAACCAACAGTTATTCCTGTCTGTGTCCGCTCGCAGCCGCCGGCTGCTTGTCTGTGTATATTTTCACAGACTGAAATAATTTTCAGGCTTTAATTCTCTGCCTTCTGCAGCGCTTTCGGACGGATCGGTCTGACCGCTGGAGCTATTTCGACGCACTGATTAGTAGGTGTGCTGGGCCGGGGCGGATCTTTGCAGACCCGCGCCGCTTCACGCTCAGGAGTAATTTTAGGCCGACGAGAGTGCTGGTGGGCCAGCCCTGTGCCGTTAAAGGTCCTCCTGACCCAGCACAGACTGCAGATAATCCCCCCCGGTGATGATGACGATGATGATGATGATGAGATTTCTAATATTTGTTGCCAAAGCAAACAGCAGCACGCGGACTATTTCTCGACAAGGTGAATTTACACCACGAGGGAGGACCGCACTGCCTGTAGTAGTTATTTATTGCTTTCTGGAAGCGTTCTTGGATACAGGATCGGAATTCTTCTAGCTCATCACACACCATAAGACAGATTTTGGGTTGTCCGTGTTTCCAGACTGAAACGTGGACTCGCATCGTTGAAAACGACGTAAACAGTTTGAATAAAGATGCTGCCCTCTGCTCTCGTTCCGCAAACAGCCAGTGTTCTGTCTGCACACCCTCCCTGACTCCTGTTTCCCCAGTTACCACCCAGTCCAGGGGGGAATCCATGTTCCGGAGCAGTAAAGTGGTTAGCGTGCTTTTAGCACCATCTCACGTCGGCCTCCTCGGCTGCTGTTTTGAGTCCAAAGGTGCAGTTTTCTCCCTCGATCTATAAAGCCATTTGCGTGACAGCAGGACGACTGTCCTTCGCTGCTCCTTTTCCGCTCTTTTGTACATTATTGATGCTTCAATCTCATTTCCAGCCTTTCCTGCGCGCCATCATTCGGGATCCTGTCATTGAGCTTGTGTCCGGAGGCCCTCTGGTGTTTGTGTGGGTGGTCGATACGCTCACAGCGGGGAGCAGTAAGCAGGTCTCTGATTTCTCCCCGGTTAGATTCCAGGCACCAGTCTGCCTCCCGCCAGCTATTTAAACCCACTGATGGCCGATCGATCAGCATCACCGTGGCCAAGTGTGGGCATGCGGCTATTCTGGTTTTCAGGGACGCCTCGCTAAACTGGTTTGAAATCCAGGTGGACAAGTTGAGCCAAGGCCCCTCTGCCTGGACTTCCCAGAAGCGATTGCAAACCTCATCCGCGTGATTATTCCTCTGATATCTCTGATGCTGTGTCATCATCTCTGCCGCGCATCTGCCACTCTGCCGCTTCATCTCCGGATTAGGATCAGAGTTTTCCAGCCTGGCTTTGCTCTGTCATCAATAGAGCCTCCATCACCCCCACCCAGAGGCTCAGGTTTGCATGCGAGAGGAAGCAAAAGCCTTTCCTGACTGATTACTTTCCAGAATTGGAACTAGTTATTCGGACAAGTTCTTACACGTTCTCGATGCAGCCAGGCTGTTTAGCGCGACAGTCTCGGGGACGCGTCGCCGCAGTAATACATGTTAACACGTTTTGCTTTGCCCACATGGGGGAAATAGTTCTTGAAAAATACAAAATGACAGAATTTGCAGACAGTCCAAAACCCAATCAGCTCAGAGCAGCTCACGGCCACATCTGCCGGGCTCGGCAACCTTATGTAATGTCATTAGAATGTATTTATCACCATTTAAGCTGCAGCAGGCTGGGCGTGGAAAAGTCAGGATTGCTTTGCCACCATCCATCCTACTGTGTGATATTTTACTCCCTGAGAGTGGAAACGGGACATTTGTCTTTCCATTGTGTGTTCTCCTCAGATGGGAACCTCTCCTGTTTTATTTCTGTGTGCGTGGAAGCTAATAGATCACAGCTGACGATAGCTGGGTCGTAGCGGAGCTAGTAACCGCTGTCAAAACTGTCTGCAGGTAGTTTATATGAAAGAGGACACCCAAGGAGCGGTTTTATTGGCCTAAATTAAGGGTGGCTAAAGCCAGGCGGGTAAAAAATAAGTACCATTCAGTATGTGCCCAAAGGGTTTTATATAGAACGCTTTTACAGTCCCGACCGGAAAACTGCAGCTCGCGAGCAGGGTGGAGGAACACGGAGCGAGATGAGCTGGGTTTGAGTCCTTTCTAAACATATCCCTGAAAGTGTGGAAGCTTTCAGGGCAAATGTGACTGGAATGTAAACGCGATCCAGCCGTGACGGCGGGCCCGTCCGTGTTGGGTGTGAGAAGTGTTTGTGAGAGGACGACCTTGTGCCGAAAGCCTGTTTCCGCTCCCAGACGGATGAATCCCTGAGTTTCCCGGACAGGCCTACCCCGGACACTTCCTCAAACAGCAGGCGCTCGCCGAGGGTTCGCTGCGACGCCTCGCACCAGCGCGGCCTGTTTGTTCAGACGCAGACGGCTGTTGAGCCTCATGTTCAAACTCTGCTCTTTCCTCATTCGCGTTTGCAGTGTTTTTCCATGCTGCCACTGTTTGCTCTGCCTGTTTGAGGGGAGGGAGGGAGGGAGGGAGTGTTATTCATCCAGGGTGGTGGTGGGGGGGTGGAGGTGTAATCTCTGTGGAACACAGAGTGGCCTTTCACATGGACTTCCCCAGTGTCCTCAAGCTCTTTGGCCTGCTTTGGCCAGCCTCTTCGTCACACGGTCAATAGAGCTCTCCGCCTCGCTGCCAGGCCTTTTGTGTTTGCTCGGGTCCTTTGTCGTGGCCTCTTTGGACGTGGTCCTGTCAGTCCGCCTGTCCTCCAGGCCTCTCCAGGGCCACTTTGATTGATCCTCCCCCAGTTTCCGGAATCCTCTCTTTCCTGTTTTCATGCTGCCCTGAACCAGTTTTGCAGCCTGTTGTTCTCTGAAGGCAGCGGCCGCATGTTGCAGCCTCATGCTGCCGCTTCTTTGCCGGTGATGACCGTGATAATAACGGTGATAACGCTGCTGAGTCAGGGCTCCTGTCAGTATCCTCTGATCCTAAAATGTCAGAAATCCCAGGGGTGACAAACACAACACACATTTGTCACCTTGTGATCCAGTATTTCAGCACCGTACAGTAAAAATGGCTGTTGTGTTTTGCTGGATCATCGACTTTATTGACGCAGACATCCAGAAAATCCGATTATATTAGATTTCTAGTATTTCCAGACATCCAGACAGCAAAAGTGGCAACTCCTGATTTTTTTAATCACTGTGAGATTTGCATATGTCTGTCCACGTTTGTATATGTGATCTTAGAACATCTCCACAGCAGAACACAGATACGTTTTCTTAATGTGCCTGGAGGCTAACTAATCTGGATCAGCGCAACATTAGTAATAATTATAAATAACGTTCATTATCTCAGCATTCAAGGTTGCTGAGTGACACTGAAACACGTTCATTCTGGCTTGTGCTCGTGTCCACTTGATGAATGAAAGTCCAATATTTACTCTTCAGAGGTTCATTAAGAGCCGAACGTGCGGATGAAACTAAAACAGCTGTGGAAATGCTGCTTTTTTGGGCTCTGTCTCCCGTAGCGATGACATGTTCAGGCTTCGGCGGCGGTGCCTTTGCCTCGTAAAGCCAGTCCCATCCTTATTTCGTACTCCATGGGTGCTCAGTCAGATTTGGATGAGGGGAATTTTAGTTCTTTTTTTCTCTTTTGTCTGGTGTGGCCGACCACATGATCCGTCCGCTGGGAACCGGTGTCATGGGGCCGGCCAGGCGACACTGGCAGCGTGGAAATCAACATTATTCACATCCACTGGCATTCATGTTGTGGCTTCTCAGTGTACGTTAGGCCGTATGAGGTCTCAGGAAGTGTATTTCTGTGCTCACTGGACGCCTGTGACCTTTGACCCCGGGCGGTTTCTCGTGATTTCATAGCACCTTTCCTCCATGAGCTAACAATGTGTTCACACGCCATGTGACTGTTGACCTCTGATTCCCGCAGAGGTGCCCTACAGCGAGACTCCCTCGTCCTATGGCTACGACCCGGAGGAGAACGCGGGTCGTCGGGACGACGACTCACCTCCGTCCTCTCCGAGGCTGCGCTCCAAGAGCCGGAGCAGCCGGAACACGCAGTCGTCGGGTTCCCTGGAGTCCACGCTGTCGGTAAGGCTGCTTAACCCGGACGTGACCGTTGTTTCTTTGTTTCCTCGCAGTTCCTTTTGAACTTTTACTCTTTGAATAACAAAAACAGCCCTTTAAATTGTGAAACTTGGCTTGAGCGCCGCCGGATTGCTGTATTTTTTTCCATCAGCGCTATATTTGGATGCACACGGCAACACCGCTGCTAATAAACGGCCACAACCAGAATCTCCACACCCTCCAGTTTGTGTAATAAATGACATCACTCTGTGTGTAAAAGGAGCCTTTTCCAAACTGCAGGAGCGCCCTTCAGTCAATAAAAGATCCTGCACACTTAAAAGAAGCGTGGGGCCAACAGATGTCGCGAGGCCATGCGCCTGCCCCTCCTCCTCTCCTCTCTTCCTGTCCTATCTGTGGTATTCTTCTCCTCTGATGTGTACACTTGTTGATCTTTCAAGTCTAAACCGTGGCGGAGGAGATGGGGGTTGGGGCGCCAGCTGTTTTTGTAGCACAGCTACCATAATGGCACAGCTTGGTACACGGCTTTTTTTTTTTTTTTTTTGCTGACGTGATAGCCAGCACCAGCTCGACTGATGGTTGTGGACATTGTGGAACAGCAACTCCTGCAGCCAGAACCCCATTTGTCTCTGGTGCAGGCCTCCTGGAATGTACAACTCCTACGGAGGCTGTGGCTAATCCCACAACTGTTATCTGCAGCCTGAGCCGTGCGGGGGCAGTTTAGCAAAAACAGAACCCATCTACACGTACCTCATCTTTGTGTCATCTGAAGTCTTTTTGTCGGAGCACGGGCAGTGTGTGTGTGTGTGTGTGTGTGTGTGTGTGTGTGTACGCCTGTTGTGTTCTATCTTTGGTCACCTTGTGTGTTTTTGCTGCGCTCTTGTGTGTGTCAGGTGGAGCTGGACCTGGACCTGGAGAAGGGGCTAGAGATGAGGAAGTGGGTTCTCTCTGGGATTCTGGCCAGTGAGGAGACCTACATCAGCCAGCTGGAGGCCCTACTGATCGTACGTGTCCTTTTCAGCCCCTTGTTCCGGTCTTAACTACATTCTCAGTGTGTGTTGGCCCCACTGTGGAAAAACACTGACTCTGGGTGTGCTCAACCAGCCCATGAAGCCCCTGAGAGCCGCAGCCACCACCTCACAACCAATGCTGAGCACCCAGCAGATCGAGACCATCTTCTTCAAGGTTCCAGAGCTTCACGAGATCCACAAGGACTTTTACGACGCCCTACTGCCCCGGGTCCAGGACTGGGGCCACCAGCAGTGTGTGGGCGACCTCTTCCAGAAACTGGTACTCCTTCTGAAATATTATCTTGCAGCTTTAGTGGGGACGTTTTGGGGATTTTAAAAATATTCTGTGTAGTCTGACTTTAACACCGTGAACTTTGATGCTCAGACGACCGCTTTAGCTAATTAAAACCTTTGGAAACCTGATGCTGTCACCTCATGTGTTTTATTAAAACATCCCATACATCCTTCATCTCAGTAACTTTCAGAAAGTAGTTATAGCACTTCTTCACGGAGCTTTTCAGGGGCTAAAAGTGGGATTCTCTGTCTGTTGCCAACGTTTAGGGGGTTGGGCAGGGCACATGTGAGTAGACTGCCTAGAGGCGTCTCCTAGTCAGATTAAAGCATCACTTCACCACATAACAGGCTGTAAAAGAGAAGAAAACGCGCTGTAGGAGGCCACCGTTTACGAGTTAGCTCAATCTGAGCTGCTGAAAGGAGAAGATGAAAAGCAAAGAGACGGGGTGGCGCTGGATGTTTGAGCAAACTGACTCAGAACTGAAATCATTTCAATATAGCGACGCTGAAAAGTATCTGATCAAAACCCAAGTCCACAATGACTGTCCTCTGTTCTGCTTGTGTTCTGAAGGCCAGCCAGTTGGGAGTGTACCGCGCCTTCGTGGATAACTACAAGGTTGCCGTGGAGACGGCGGACAAGTGCTGCCAGGCTAACGCTCAGTTTGCACAGATATCTGAGGTATGTCACCGGGGAAAGCGACGGTAGGTGATGACGGGGCAGTTTTCTGTGCGTCCTCAGACACACACAGCGTGCAACAGCGGTGCTGATTGTGTTAATCGTGCTGTGGGGCAGTTTTAACGCGGCTGGTTTTCCTCTGAACGCTCCCCTTGGTGTCTTCCTGCCAGAATCTCAAGGTCAAAAGCTCCAAGGACTGCAAGGACCAGACGGCTAAAAATTCACTGGAAAGTACGTAGTGAGCGAAATGAATGAGCAGCCTTCGCGTTCATCGATATTGTCCATGACTCCTCCTCCTCCTCCTCTTCCTCTCGCAGATCTTCTGTACAAGCCGGTGGACAGAGTGACGCGCAGCACGCTCGTGTTGCACGTAAGTGCTCCGTCCTGCGCCGCTCCAGCTTAGGGCCGCTCATTTTTTACATTTTTTTTCCACATCTATTGTAGGACCTTCTGAAGCACACGCCCTCCAGCCACCCAGACTATCCGCTATTACAGGACGCCCTGCGCATCTCCCAGAACTTCCTGTCTAGTATTAACGAAGAGATCACCCCTCGCAGGCAGTCCATGACCGTTAAGAAGGGAGAGGTCAGTATGGAAAACTGAACTGCGTCTTTAAGAAGGTTAAGTCTTTAATCTCTTCCTCTTAAATGTGTTCTTTGCTGATATATACAAGACACTCAGCAATATAAGGACTATAAAACCCTGTTTTTATTTTACTTTAGCGTTCAGTAAGGTTTTAGAGGACAGGCTGGAGAAGGCAGAACTTTTCCCTCTCCGGAGTGCTCGTTCCCTCTGCCAAGGACATTTTTCAGTGGTTTGAACGGTGCGGTGGCCCAGCGATGAGGCCCTGCACCCACTGTTCACTCCCTCTGCTGCCCCAGCTTTTATTTAGTTTTATATTCGCTCGGTGAGTCACTAACTTCCACCCATTTTTGTCTTCAAGCTCAGAGCACTTTTTTTTTTTTTTTTTTTAAATAATGCAAACAGCATTTCATATTTAGTCCATTTTATCCATCTTAGTTTTTATTTTTCTTACCAATTCTTTGTATCCGACCTTGTTTGAATGTCGGTCAGCAGCACTTGTTCTCTGAAAGATCCTGAAACACAGATTGTGGATTTCAGAGCCGTACCCGCCCCACCTCTTTGGGTTCATATCACGAGGGTTGGCGGAAAACTCTCAGATCTTCGAGGTGTCTGGAAAGAAGCAATAAAGCCAGAGTGAGTCAGGATGCTGCTGAGTCAGCGCAGTCTGTCTGCTGCAGTTGTGAAGGAAGCGGAGCGCAGAGGAAGCTCGTGACAAAGCAGTGGAGGCGAAGGGGGCCAGAACAGCAGGAAAACCTGCCAGTTGCTTCCACGCTCACTCCCATCCTTCCTCATCCAGAGCCTCAACCCCACTTCCCAGGACGCGCTCTTATCAGACATGCTGTCCCACCAACCTTCTGAGTCAGATGACCCGACCAAGCACTTCCCTTTACTCTAGAATCCGGCTTTACCCGTCAGTATGTGATGTTTAATCAGAGTTCTTCGGAATGCTCTGCTAAACGCTGCCCAGGAAAACCTGAAGACAAACAAGCAACCGCACGACGTCAGCTCGAAGCTTGACGTGCTTGTGTTTGCCACTCTTGGTGTTTCTCGGCGGTGGCCTGTAATTACCGTGTAACACCCTGACTTTGGTACATTCCGCTTCCGAAAGATTCCAGCCGTGAGGGTGTGCGGCGCTGCAGCTCTTGTTTTTCCATTGGATTATTGACCTGACTGGTGGTCGTGTTTGTGCCCGCTACAATAAGCGGATGTCACCCTGCCGCCTCTCCTCTGAAAGCAGGACAGCGCCGAGCACGTCTGCTGGGCTGCAATCAGCCGGCGTTGGAGCGCGGCGTGCAGACAGCAGGATAGGAAACCCGCGCTGGAGCCATTTCCTTGTTTTTGCTGAACTGTGGTCAGCGTGGGAGTCTCACATGGGCAGTGTCAGAAAAAACAGCCTCAGCTCGGAGGTCAGGTCTGGGCGGGAGAGTCGATGCATGCTGCTGCTGCAGGAAGAGCTCATGACATCAGGTCAGGCCTGTCACCTCACGCTGGGCGGACCCACACGCGCTGGAGGAAGCGCCGCGGTTAGCATTCATCGTTTGGCTGATTGAGCAGGTTCCTCTACTGGGAAAATATTTAGATGTTTTAACCCTGTTGGGTTTTTAGCTGGTTCAATTAAAGTAAAAAGTATTTCATGCCTTTACGCTCAAACTGTAGAACAGGAAACGCCAAACCAGCTTTGGCGGGCGCTTCGCTGATGTTCTGCAGCGACATGTCCGTGTTCTCCACATCCCAAATGTTGCGGTTGTTTATACAGCAGTTGCATCACACTGTTTTGCAACCATGTGCAAACATCTCGGCTGGCGAACCCCAAATATGAAACTGAGCATTCCTTTTAAACTTCAGTACTCGTCACATCAGTGGTTAAGTCATGTGACGTGCGGTCTGTCGGCAGAACCGTCAGCTGCTGAGGGATCGCTTCATGGTGGAGCTGGTTGAAGGTTCCAGGAAGCTCCGTCACGTCTTCCTGTTCACCGATCTGCTTCTCTGCGCCAAGCTGAAGAAACAGGCTGCAGGGTGAGTTTATGACCAGCTCACGGGATTACGATGGGAACGTCCCCCGCTTCAGATTCCTGTTGTGGCACGAATCTCTCTGATGTTTATGTACCCAGGAAAACCCTGATCAGCATTTAATTAGTAAATATATTTGTGCAGAATGTGTCAGCATGCGTGTTTGTTATCTTCTAACAGAAAAGGTCAACAGTATGACTGCAAGTGGTACGTCCCTCTGGCGGATCTGACCTTTCAGACCATCGAAGACTGCGAGTCCACCCCGATCCCTCTGGTCCAGGACGAGGAGATCGACGCCATGAAGATCAAAATATCCCAGATCAAGAATGAGATGCAGAGAGAGAAGGTAGGCTTGTAAATAAACTAAAGCTAAGAAGATTAAAAACACAAGTAAATCATATCTAAACTCTCCTCATATCTGAGAATGGAATGGAAGAAATGTGCTGCAGCGACACCATAAGAACGACGGCTTTGTCTCAAAGGCCTGAAGGCAAACTAAAATAAAATGAGGAAATTGAGGCCGTGAACGGAGAAGATGTCTAGACAAGAGTGCTGTATTACATTAACCTTGTCACGGTCGATATGCAGAGAACCACCAAAGGACCAAAGGTGATTGAACGGCTGAGGAAGAAGTTGTCAGAGCAAGAGTCTTTGCTCCTGCTCATGTCCCCCAACATGGCCTTCAGAGTGGCAAACAGAAACGGAAAAGTGAGTCTTTAGAGGGAAGATTCAAGAGCAAATTCAGTGAGGAGTGACTGAGGGAAACGTACATCCTGGTTGTGATTGTAGCGGTGCTGCCCTCTGCTGGTCAGCATTGCGACATTACACCACGAGAAAGGAAGAAAATCCCTAATTAGTTCTCCTTTTTTCAGGGCTTCACGTTCCTCATCTCGTCTGATTATGAACGTGCAGAGTGGAGGGAGATAATCCGTGAGCAGCAGAAGAAATGTGAGTAACCTGTCCTTTTTTAAATCTCTTGACTTGTACATGTTCATACCATATCGATCTTGATGTAAATTCTATTATATGCAAAATCATTTTTAGGTGTTCCGGTAAAAGCAGCGAATCTTTAAATCTACTCTTTTAAATGCAGAGTTTCACTAACACCAACACGAACCTTTTTGCGAGCGTGTAATTATATTTTCTGCCACTAGAGGGAGACAGATTACAGCAGCGTGAAATTGAAGTCCGTAGCAAGCCTCCATACATAAGAGTTGTTACAATTTTTTGTCGATTTTTTTTTTGTTTTTGGTATTTTAAAATCTTCTATTAATGAAATAACGTTTACATGTAGGAAATCTGGGGAAAAAAATCATTTTAAAATAGCTTTAACTTTTAAAAATGTTATTTACACAGCGTTTTAAATTGGTGTTTGTGTGACTTCTTGCAGGCTTTAAAAGTTTTTCTCTGACATCACTGGAGCTGCAGATGCTCACTAATTCATGTGTGAAACTTCAGACCGTTCACACCATTCCAATGACCATGAATAAGGAAGGTAAATTTGGCAAAATAATACCCTCTTTTAACAATAAATATATATTTTCATGCAATTTGCTTTACATCTTGAGCATTGCTCTCCCCAGATGATGAATCATCCGGCTTGTACGGCTTCCTGAACGTCATTGTTCACTCAGCATCTGGACTGAAGCAGAGTTTAAGTAAGTATTTCTCCTGTTTTTCACCCCCTCATTGTAGGGGAGCTCAGTTTCATCGCCCTCTGGGTCTCTTCAGACTCATCTGTGGCCCTCCAGCTGTCAGCTAGGAGAGCAGCTGCAAGGGGAACATTTAGGATTAGCCGGGAACGCTGCGTACGAGTCACTTCAAATTTGCCTTTCTCAAATCTCTGCCTGCGCAGGTTCTTTCAGCACCTGTTACCAAAAACTAACCAGTGGCACCCCTTGAATTTTTAATACTTCTCACAGACTCTTTGTCTTCTCTAGATCTCTACTGCTCTCTGGAGGTGGATTCATTTGGCTACTTTGTCAATAAAGCCAAAACTCGCGTGTACAGGGACTCCACAGAGCCAAACTGGAACGAAGTAAGAGCGCAGAACAGACAAGTGGATTGGAACTATGGTTTAAAAAAGGCCCGATCGTGACTGAGAGCCTATAGTAACCTGTGTATGTTGTGTTCTGTGTGGCAGGAGTTTGAGATTGAGCTGGAGGGCTCACAAACACTCAGGCTGCTCTGTTATGACAAGTCCTGCAACAAAATCAAGCAGAGCAAAGAAGACGGAGAGATGACAGATAAGATCATTGCTAAAGGACAGATAAAGGTACTGACACAAAGTTGCTGTAGGAGAGGAATTCTGGGTTAATTAAAAGTTGTTTATTAGGAACAAAACAACAGAAAGGTGTGTAGCTCTGTGTGAACTCTCCTGGTTAATTATGGCTGTCAGTCCCAGTCGTATTAAAACTTCTTTCTTGGGGTTTTGTCTGAGCTGTCCCCTCGGAGTCCTTTCATGTTGAAACTAAAGCTCTGAGTTAGCCCAGAGGTCACTTCAGTTTGACCCCTGATAGGTTGTTTGGACAGAGGACAGATTAGACTCTGGGTTGACCGAATGTAGCCGATGGCAATCCTCCATCCTGAGAGGGAGAGATCAGGCAGTGAAGGGATTTCCCTGCTGGACAGGTGGTTCACAATACTCAGGAGACGGAAGCCTTTCTTCCTTTACTTCACTAGATAAAACGCTAAATTTAATTGGAGCTGACTTCCAAAGTACCAAAGTACCCGTAACCCCCTCACAGACACGCTAATTAAGATCAGAATCTCTTTGAGAGAGACTTGAGAACACGAAACCGTCACCAACAAATAAACAAATGACTCCACTTATTTCTGAGATAAACGTGGCGGATGGGTCTTTTAAGGTTCCGTGGCGAAGATCCAGACACAACCAGTGGATTTCTAACCAGCGCTCCTCACAGTGACACCCGTGTGCACATGGGTAATGAGGGTAGGAGGGGATTCTCAGGAGCTAATCCCCCAAATCCATCAGGGAAGTAGAACAACACAGAAGCAAGCGTGCTGGGCAGCCCGACTGGCTTTGTTCCTTCCCTGACTCCCAGATTTGACTCAAACAATGCTGACGCAGGCAGACACCGCGGGGAGTTTGGTCCGGATTCGTCTCGGAGACGTCCGCGAAGATCCTCAAGCCTCTTTGAGACGATGCCTTCAGTGACCAGTTGCTCAGGGAAGAATGACCTTCTCCTGTTAGTTTGGAAATCAGAACAACGTGAGAACAGTCAGCCGCCAAAAGCTACATTTTCAAGTTGAGTCAGACTGATGCCGGAAAGAATGAGCCAGTGCAGTCCTAATGAGGAGGAGGGTGTGGATCATCCCATTTTAGAGGAGGGAGACTTGTCTCAGAGGAAAGCCCCGAGCTCTGGGGCCCGTCTGTGGGACAGAGTCCGCAGCAGGCTGCTCAGACCCAAGGTAAATAACAGCTCTGACCTATGATGCATCGATTTAAGGGCAGGCTTACCCTTTACTTTACCTCATCTTCATCTTTTATAGCAGTGTTTGAGTCACAGACTCTCGTTACTCTCGCTAAGATTTAGATTTTGGCCTTTTAATTCCCCGAAAACACTTCAGCAAACAAAGGATTATCTGATTGGGATTTCTTTGGTGCAGCAACATCTGCCACGTTGGACAGGCGCAGCACGCAGGGGATAGAAGAGAATGTTGTCGCATTACTCATACCTGATCACTGAGCGAAGCCCGGCAGCGCGGCGTTAGTCGGCCGTATGGATGCATGTTTAAGTCTGGCTGATAATCGTATCAACTCTTGCTTGCATGCATGACCGTAGTCATGTTCTATAAATGTTACCTGAAGTCAAAGATGCACCTGAGTAGCTCACTGCTTCAGGCTGCAGGGGCTGAAAGTGACCTCTGCTCCACCGCTGTTGTGAAACCGAAGAGGTTTGACCTCTGACCCCACGCCGGGATCCTGCTGCCGCACGCTTACGGGTTTTGAAGCAAAAGCTAGACTCGATGCCCTGGTTTTAACTGCAGATGGGCATTATTTGGAAAGGGAGGCTGCAAGTTTTAACGGTGTATTTGTGTTTTTGCAGCTCGATCCTCAGACGCTGCAGAACAAAGACTGGCAGAGGACGGTCATCGGCATGAACGGGGTAAGCCTTCCACCATCGTACGCCACCTTCAGGCCTACGAACCTTTGCTTTATTCCCAATTTCTGTTTTAGACTAAAGCATAGCGATGCTCTCTTAAGAGTAACATGTTAGCCTTAAATAAATATGACTATGTTTGGTTTCAGATTGATGTGAAGCTTTCGATGAAGTTCACCAGCAGAGAGTTCAGCCTGAAACGAATGCCTTCACGCAAACAGTCGGGAGTCTTTGGGGTGAAGATTAACGTTGTTACAAAGTAGGTTTTTAAATTTGAATTGGCGTTTTCAGCTAATTTGAGAACAAATCATTAAAATGTGAGAGAAACGTGATTCATCTCATCCATCTTAACTTCTTTGAAACCGTTCTTACGCCTCGGCTCTTTAACTTTTCTTTGTTGGGCGATGTCCTCCTCAGACGGGAGCGCTCAAAAGTCCCCCTCATTGTGCGACAGTGCGTGGAGGAGATCGAGCGCCGAGGGATGGAGGAGGTGGGAATCTACCGAGTGTCGGGCGTCGCCACTGACATCCAGGCTCTGAAGGCTGCTTTCGACTCAAGTGAGTTTGATCGGGTTCTTTGGTTCGGATTTCTGCAAAAAGAGGAAACTGACTTTTGCCTCCTGCAGACAACAAAGACGTGTCCATGCTGATGAGGGAGATGGACGTGAACGCCATCGCCGGAACTCTGAAGCTGTATTTCCGTGAGCTGCCAGAGCCTCTCTTCACCGATGAGCTGTACCCAAACTTTGCCGGAGCCATCGGTCAGTGGCGGCGGCTTTCGTCCCGGCGTAGATGCTGCCGCCTCTCTTGATCCCAGCTCATTTTCTCTGGTCTTTGTCTCCTGCAGCTCTCTCCGATAGCGTGGCCAAAGAGAGCTGTATGCTCAACCTGCTGTTATCGCTACCAGAGCCTAATCTGGTCACCTTCCTCTTCCTGCTCGACCACCTTAAAAGGTCAGAGACGTTAACAGTATGTCTGAGCTCGTGTAGGTGCACATGCTTTAGTTACTACGGACCGACCGTTAAGATGTGGCGGATAAATACAACAAAAGAACGCGATATGACTGTCGTGAAAACGGTGGTATTTTCTAAATATAATAATAAACGTGCGTCAATAGTGAGCCATAGACAGATGTAACGAAGAGAATCTGGTTATTTTTCAAAATAAAACATTGCTCAGTTTCAGATAATAAATAAAATGAAGTAATGTAAGTTATTTATTCTTTATGTGCGGACCGGTACCAGATGACCCCCGGACCGGTACCGGTCCACGGCCCGGGGGTTGGGGACCGCTGCTTTAGAGGAGCAGTTTGGTATTTCGGTGCTTCTCTGACAGGGTGACCGAGAACGAGAGCGTCAACAAGATGTCTCTGCACAATCTGGCCACTGTTTTTGGGCCCACGCTGCTGCGGCCCTCGGAGAAGGACAGTAAGATCCTGAACAGCTCGCAGCCCATTTCCATGAACGACAGCTGGTCTCTGGAGGTCATGGCTCAGGTAAGGCACTTAATAAAGGCCACGGTGGAAACTGGCACAGTCGATGTGGGACTGATCAGCGTTTCTGCAGGTGCAGGTCCTCCTCTACTTCCTCCAGCTGGAGAGTATTCCAGCGCCTGACAGCAAGCGTCAAAGCCTTCTCTTCTCTACCGAAGTATGACAGCAAACCCCTGCAGGTGAAAACCTCCTGGATGTTCTCGGCAGAGGACAGGACAGTTGCTGCTTTACGCTGAAGATGCTCAAATTAGCAACCAGGTGGAGCCTTTGACGCAGCTTTGTAGGGGCCAAAGCATCCGTTTGGAGCAGATGTCCTCTGTGCACACTTTGACAGACGTGTGTTTAATATAGCATTCCTAAATTAATTTAATCTCCACGTTATTTGCTGTGTTCATGCTCCCCACGCCTCGGTCTCCGTGCACAGGAGCCTCACGCTCACAGCTCAGTTATTTCCCTGGTCAGATGCAGCTGAACGTCTGAACGCTCAGAGCCGTTTTGGCTCTTGTCTCTACGTGTTTTTACTTTCCCCAGTGTTATTTGACTTGATTCTGAGTTCGCCTGTGCCAATGATTCCCTGCTGATGACCGTTAGAATTTCCAGAGAACGACTTTATGTTTACACACTTAACTTTGTACAGAATCACACAGCAACATGCCGGCGTGTTGGCCTAACCTCCCCATTTAAGGGGTTTCGCATCGGAGACATCAACCGTGTGAAGAAGGACTCCTGGATTGATGCGTCCATCAGTGGAATGTAACCTGTTCTGCGTATGATGTATTTTTTTTTTTCCCCCACAATCATATCTCAAATGTTTTGGGTCCATTCTTTCATCTCCTGACTTTTTGATTTATTTAGTCCCAGTTGATGTGTATTACTCCGTGCATTCCTTCTCTGGGCTGAACAAAAGCATCTTGAAAAATGAAAGCATCTGGAGATGATCTGAAACTCAGATGAAAGCACAGTTTACTCATACCTGTGTCTACTGCTTAAATAACATGTTTATCATGCAGTTGTTTTGCTTTCCTATCCAGGTAAAAGTAGTGTGCTGGTGTTTTTATTTCTCATTCCAGAACCACTTTAAGCATCTCTCCCTAACTCAATTTGAGGGTGTGTGACGTATGTAAAATGAGCAATAATTTGTAGTGATTCCTAGACTGGCTAGCCTGGCTCCTGTATGTATTATTTATGTAAATAAAACTTGGTAATATTACACTTTCAATATGCCATTTCTCAGGATCACTTATAGAAAAAAGTAACACCTGAGTGGAAGTAAATGTAAAAAAAAAAAATTGAAAGGCATCCGTACAAAATTAATAATAAGTAACACTAAAAAGTTATAAGTATTACTACTTTCATCAGGCTCTCGGTTTTTCTGGAAAGTTACCTTTTTTAAAAATCGAAAAATATGCAATATAGAAAGACAGAATTCCTGTTTTATTTTTCTGTTGCATTATGTTTAATTCTGTTTTATGCTTAAAGCTGTTATCAGTACCTATAAATGACCAGTTGTCTGATATTTTCCTGATAATTAAATGGTAGATTTAAAGACAAAAATGATGATGATGGGCATAATCCTCCAGACAAAATATGCGAGGAAGGAAGATTATCGGAGGCTGCAATCGTTTTGGTTCAGCTCCAACTTGCACCAGTAAGTAACCAGTCCCGGTGGGCCCTCGGTCTGCCCCGCAGACAGCAGGGTGTCCCCTCCGGCCCGCAGAGGGGGATGCTAAGATGATGCAACCAGAGGAGGGGACACAGGATCGTCCGGCCGGCTGCTGCTGCCAAGAGAAGAGGGGCTGGTATCCGATAGCGATGCTGCCCGACGCTGTCTGGGGTTAAGGCTTAGTGGGCTCCCATGGAACGCCAATGAGCTGCCATTTATCAGCAAGTCAAACGAGGGAATGAGGAAAACTTCAGGTATGGCCGCTTTATCGCTTCGTTGTCACAGCGCTGTCTTTATGCCGGCTATGCTAACACTGTTAGCAAGCGTATTAGCCATAGCATTAGCACCTTTGGTGTGATTTCTCTTTATGACAGCAAACGGGAAACTAGATGACCGGAGAAGCAGCGGAATTAGAAGCTGTTGTTGTTTCAACTTACCAGACTAGTATCTTTCATTGTGTTTGTCAGATAATTGGTGTTTTAGATTGCTTTTTTGGTGAGTTGTTAAGGCAGAAACTTTCACATGGACAGCTATTGGTTATTTCAAAATAAGCTAGTGGTTCACCAGCGCTGTTAAAACGTAAATGTGTGTGTGAAACTGTTAGATTATGGTTTATCAAGAACAGAAAGTAGGTTTAACCGTAGAAATCTTTTGGTTGGTTTGGTGTTGAGGCAGGCAGGCAGTAAAAAACTGTACCTGTGGGTAAACTTGTGATGTTACCATAACACTACCCAGAATTAGTTATAGGAAATATTTTTATTGTTAGAAATTTACCCTAGCTGAATGGTTAAACCCTATTTTATGTTTGATTTTTGTGTCGTCAGTGTGAGTTTTTGTTCATGTTTGCTTTGTTTTGAAAGTGCGTGACCAAACAGGAAGTGAAATTACTCGAATTCCCTGCATGCCTCCCTTTGCTAAATAACTAGATGAGCTGTCTCGTTGTTTTTAATTTGTTGGTTGTTCTCAAACAAGATTTTACAGTTGACTGTTTGGTAATAGTGTCGCATAGCTACCTTTTGCCCAACGAGTTGGTTTGTAAACGCTGTTGCTATGAGGCAGCGTTTATGCTAGCATTTTCTGCTAATGTTGCTGATGTGGGTTTAGCCCAGAACAATACTTATTCACCATCCCCCTGAGAAATTCAACAGCGATGTTGGAACGTGTCAGTGTTGCTTTAATTACCATTTAAAAGTCTCCTTTCTCTATGTGGCCAGGTCATAATCTTCGTTCCGTTCTGATCATCTCAGTAAAGAAAGAATCATAAACATTTCCCAAAAAGAAAAGAGAACAGTGTCAAAGCTCATCTTCCTAAGTAAATAATTTGAGAGACTAGATAATAGATAACTTGGGTAGACTTGTCACTTTGGAACATTGTCTGAAAATGTTTTTTTCCATTCCAGACTTGATTGCGAAGCGTGGAAGTAAAAGCCGTCCAGTTTGACAGTGTCCTCCCTGTTTGGTGCTGGACCGGGGCCTGTTTGTCCTTGTACACACAGTCACCCCTTCAGGCTTTGCTTGTCTGTTTTATTGGAGACGCCACTGCAGGAAACTGATGTTATGGTTCGGAAACGCTCCCCCCGGAGTTGCACATGAATAAAGAAGGGGAGCAGGGAAAGAGTCCTAATGAGTTACTGGTCCAGCACCCCACCACCAGCTCATTCTCTCCACTGTCTTGTCTTTGTCCCATCCACCGTGATGTGATGTGATGTGCTTTAATCAGTTGTCTGTAAAGAACCTCCACCACACACACACACACACACACACACACACACACCACTGTTCCTTTGGGTTCTCCTGAAATGAGACCAGTCTTCATCATCACTGAAGTTCTATTTAATTTGAACTGTTTTGAGGAGCAGTTTTCAGTCTTCAAAGCACCGAGAAAAGCTGTTCACGTCCTCGTTTCACGTATGATTTCTGTAATCATAGTTATAGTCCCGTTTTTTACATTTTAAACAATGGTGCCCTTTTATTTTGTGCCCCAACACTGTCCATCCTCAGCAGATGAATGCACTTGGCTGTCCGGTGGTCCCCTGGCTTCGGTTTGAGAATGTGTGAGAGATTTAAGCTCTCAAAACAGGAATAAATCAGTATGTCACATGTGGTTGGCTGAGTAATGTTGAGTCACTGATGATAAAGTTATTCACGGTGTTGTTTTTCTTCTGCTGATTTTGTAGGTTATCCCAGGAATGATACAACACACAGCTCGCACAAGCCTTTTTTTCTGCAGGGAATACAAAACTGCATCTGCCTACAACCCAGTTTAGCTGCCGAACCAGAGCCGTCGGCTCCGTTTTTCAGACGTCTCCTTTGACACACATTCAACTATTCAGGTTGTCAAGTTGTTGAGCTGACACGCTGGAACAGAAAACACCCTTCCACATGTGTTTTGAAGAGGTTCTTGTCATGCATGCTCGCCAAAGATTGCCATATCGCTTCAGTCTTTGCAGTGTTAGCAGATGCCTCAGTGTCCACATAGGTGCTAAAAAAACGCAAGAAAAGAATGCAGATATTGTGCTTTTGTTTTTGTTTTTTATTCTTTAGTGAAACGTCACAAGGATCTGTGAAAGGAATCTGCTGCACATCTGGATCACAGAGCTGCAGAGGCTAAATGACTGGAAAAAATGATCTTCCCACACGTGATGCAGGAGCTTGTTTCTCCTGTTTACTTGTTGGTCATGGTTAATGAACATGTGACATGTTTTGTGATGACATACTCGCCTCCACTAGAGCAGATTTTGGTGATCAGATTTCTATTTGTGTAGCTCAGATTCCTGAAAGTTTCTGTTTGTATTTTCTAAATTCGTCCTCCTGCTGGCCTATTTGTTTTATTAGCTTATCGGAACAACAAACCCTCTAGAAAAGGGCGGATTATTGGCTGGGAGAGTGATGGTTTGAATTTCTCTGAGAAATACATAACTTTAACAACTGTTTTCCTCTTTAGAGCCTTGAGAACACAAAGACTTCCAAATCTGTGGTAAAATACTTACACCTCATCTCCAGCTGTGCGGTCGTAACATCACGCCGCAACGCTGAATAGAACCTCCTGTCTTTCATGCGTGCCTTCTTTATGTAGCTGTGGCTTTTATAGTGGTTGCGTGTTTCTTTGACTGCCAGCTGAAACCAGTTCAAGGTGCTTCGTGTTAAACCTTTCGAAGTAACGTTTTTCACTTTATGCTCAGGAGTTTGTTTCCATTTGAGTTGGCGGTTCGAACTTTCATGGCCCTAATATGATTTCTTGGCAGTTAGGGATGGAATCCATCGCACTGCACAGCAGTTGCTCGGCAACAGACTAACAGACTCTTCTTTTTGCTGAAAAATATTTGACTTTGATCAGTGAAGTGATGCGTTATTTCCTTTTTTGGATGTGCACCACAGTTCTTTGCTCAGCAGAGTTATTTCTCTCAGATAAATACACGACAGACTCCACCGCCGCCCACGCGGATGCTTATTTGTGTGACTGCTGTTGCAGTTGATTCGATATCACAAAGAGCAGAGCCCCCTAGCGGAGACACACTTGTGATGTTTTATATCCTCTCCTGGGTGGTCCTCCTCTGTCCTGGTTGTGAGTACTCCAGGATTAAAGCCATCACCTTTAAACCGCTGTGCTATAGTCGCTCCTGCTTCCAAAACAAACTTTGTCAAATAACCTTTGATGAGAGAAACAGACAAGTGTTTTCTGGTGTTCGGTGTGATGATGATTGATTCTTTTTTTTCTCTCTTCTGTTGGTGGAAAGAATTTTTCTTCCTTGGAAAATTGGAGCTATGGCTGTGCATTCTGACGTCCTTCACCGTTCTCCTCCCCTCCTCTGTGCTCAGAGCGAGCTGTCGATGAACCAGCGTCAGAGAGCTCAGCATGAAGAAGTCGGTGCGGCCAGCGGCGAGTAAGGTGAGCGGAGAGAGAGGGAAGCCAGAGGTGGCCGGTACCGCAGGCACCGGAAAGCCCGCGTCCAAAAGCAGCGCAGCAGCACCTCTGTCTAAGGTAGGACTGGGATTAGCAACGCAATACTATAACCAGAAAATGATTTGATTTTAGTTTGACCATAAGGTATTTGTCCACTTTTCTGCTTCCAGGTGAAAAGCAGCGATGACCTTTTAGCAGCCATGGCTGGAGGGAACCCTGCGTCATGTAACGCCGTCACCAAGACCAAGAGAACAGCATCTGTCGGGACGACTGCTAGCACGCTAGACAGCAAACCCAAGACGGCATCAGGCATAGCTTTGCTCTTGTTTAATCTCTTCTGGTGTCTCTTGAACGTGTGGGGTGACTTTCTGCCTGTTTTTATTAGGCACTGCATCCAAGCGTTTGACATCTGCGGTTTCCAAGGAGACAAATCTAACACGAGACCGCCTGCGAATATCCAGAGCCTCGGCCAATAAGAAGCAGTCTGCGGCAGGTACGGTGGTGGGGGACGCAGCCTCGGGAAAGCGCTCGCGCAGCCAGACGCTGGCCGAGTCTGAGAGCCGCATGAGCAAGTCCAAGTCAGACGGCCAGATTAGCGATAAGGTTGCCCTCGAGGCCAAAGTCAAAGACCTGCTGGGCTTGGCTAAAAGCAAAGATGTGGAGATCCTCCACCTACGCAGCGAGCTGCGAGACATGAGGGCCCAGCTTGGCTTGGGAGGGAAGGAGCTGCAGGAAGGTTCCGGGGAGGAGGAGGAGAAGCCCCACGTGTCAGCCATCACAGCCGCTGACGTCGAGTCCACACTTCTCCTGTTACAGGAGCAAAACCAGGCCATCAGAGAGGAACTTAACCTGCTGAAGAGTGAGAACAGGATGCTCAAAGATCGGCTCAACGCGCTTGGCTTTTCTCTGGAACAGAGGCTCGATGGCTCTGACAAGTTGTTCAGCTATGCCTCGCTCAGCCCAGACCTGGCTGCAGGCAGCGGGCAAAGCGATGGCGGAGGAACCGGAACGCTAACCTCTTCGGTGGAGGGATCTGCCCCCGGGTCGCTAGAGGATCTGCTCACGGGCCACCAGCACGGAGGTTCGGCAGACAACCTCGACAGCGAGTCGAGCGAGGTCTACCAGGCCGTCACCTCCAGCGACGACGCGCTGGACGCCCCCTCTGGAGCGTCCTCGTCATCAGAGTCAGAATGCGCGCCCAGCAGGGAGCGTTCTCGGAGGGGCAGCAGCGGGAACGCCAGCGAAGTGTCAGTGGCCTGTCTGACGGAACGCATCCACCAGATGGAGGAGAACCAGCACAGCACTGCTGAGGAGCTCCAGGCCACCTTACAGGAGCTGGCTGACCTGCAGCAAATCACCCAGGAGCTGAACGGGGAGAACGAGCGTCTGGGCGAGGAGAAGGTCATCCTGATGGACTCCCTGTGCCAGCAGAGTGACAAACTTGAGCTGTACGGCCGACAGATCGAGTACCTGCGCTCTCTGCTGGATGAGCATCACATACCGTACGTGCTAGAGGAGGACATCAAGAGCGGCCGCTACATGGAGCTGGAGCAGCGCTACGCAGACCTGGCAGAAAACACCCGCTTTGAGAGAGAGCAGCTGCTGGGAGTCCAGCAGCACTTGTCCAATACGCTGAAGATGGCCGAACAGGACAATGCTGAGGCCCAGGAGATGATTGGGGCGCTGAAGGAGAGGAACCACCAAATGGAGCGCATCATGGAGTCAGAAAGGCAGGGCAGGGCCGCCGTAGCGGCCACGCTGGAGGAGTACAAAGAAGCTGTGAGCAGCGAGCAGGCAGAGCTGAGCCGCTGCAGAGCCCAGCTGGACCAGGAGAGACAGCGAGTGGCGGAGCTCTACTCCCTCCACACCGCCGGGGACAAGAACGACATCTGCCAGCTGCTGGAAGGAGTGCGTCTGGGCAAAGAGGAGGCCGAGGCCAAGGCAGCCAAGTTAGAGGAGGGCCTGGAGCAAGCTCACAGTGACCTCAGCCATCTGCAGGAGACCTTTAGTAAGGTACGCTCCACAGAATGTGTGTGGGCTCGCTTTTTTATGTGCACAAGTCTAGTTTAGACACAAACTGTACAAAATCAATGCGCATAAATCAATAAAATGTGGCACTGTTGAAGCCTCCTGCAAATAAGTCAACAAATAACCACGCTTTCTGTTCATGAAACGAGGCCGACTTTCCTGTGTGTGCAGCTGGACAGGGAATACCGAGAGTTCCAGGAGCAGGCGCAGCAGCAGATGGGCGAGCAGGAGCGCGCCCTGGAGAAGCAGCGCATGGATCTGCAAGAGAAAGAGACGGAGATAGCAGACATGAAGGAAACCATCTTTGAGCTGGAGGACGAGGTGGAGCAGCATCGAGCCCTGAAGCTGCACGACAACCTCATCATCACCGACCTCGAGAGTCAGTTTGCCTCTGTTCTCCTCTGTCTTGTCCAGCGTTGAGTATTGAGTCCTTTACCAACTTTATTTCAGACTCGGTTAAGAAGCTGCAGGACCAGAAACATGACATGGAGAGAGAGATTAAGATCCTCCACCGCAGGCTGAGGGTGAGGAGAGACAGGAAAACCGCAAACCGCACAAAGAGAACCCCAGAGAGCTCCTGCACTCGTTTCTTCTCCTTCTTGTGTTTGCGTGCAGGAGGAGTCAATGGAGTGGCGTCAGTTCCAGGCAGACCTGCAGACGGCCGTCGTCATCGCCAATGACATCAAGTCGGAAGCGCAGGAAGAGATCGGAGATCTGCGACGCAGGCTGCAGGAGGCCCAGGAGAAGAACGAGAAGCTGAGCAAGGAGCTGGAGGAGGTCAAGAGTCGCAAGTAAGAGCCACTTTGGAGAGCTCCCGCGGTCACACTGACACAGCCTGTCCACTCCGCGTAAACAGAGGAAGATTGAACTCTGCTTATTTGATGATAGGATTATGCTTGTGTATGCTCAGTTTGTATTAGTTTATCTCTGAAGAACTCCACAGTTGATAAAGTGTCTATGCAGACCTACTTTCAGTTCCAATTTCTCCATAAATGTCTCTTCCACATAATCTAAACTGAATTAGTTTGCACGGGGAGGTCAGAGGCTGTGAGTTTACAGCCTGAGTGGATTACTGTGTGTGTGTGTGTGTGTGTGTGTGTGTTCCACAGGCAGGATGAGGAGCGAGGCAGGGTGTATAACTACATGAACGCGGTGGAGAGAGACCTGGCCGCCCTCCGACAGGGGATGGGCCTGAGCCGGCGCTCCTCCACCTCCTCGGAGCCTTCACCCACGGTTAAGACGCTCATCAAAAGCTTTGACAGCGCCTCTCAGGGTACGACGTGCTCGCCACCCCCCGCCAGGATGCTCACCATCGACTGGACTGAGCTGAGTGTGCGTGTGTGTGTGTGTGTGTCACGCTTAGGTCCACCTTCCAACGGCGCTCCTGTGACCCCGACCGCCTCGGCTGCGCCGCTGCCCCGCACCCCCCTCAGCCCCAGCCCCATGAAGACGCCGCCCGCAGCAGCTGTGTCACCCATACAGGTGCTCGCACAGTTGGTGAAACACAGCCGAGCGCCGTGAACTCGGTAGAAACTCTGTTTTCATTCATAAAGTCACGCTTTTGTGCTGGTGCTGCCACTTCAGAGACACTCCATCAGCGGGTCCATGTCAGCAGCGAAGCCCCTGTCCTCCCTCAGCGAGAAGAGGCCCACGTACACGGACATCACCATGCCAGGTGGGTGATCTGGGAGGTCTGTGAGGCGGCGTATGCAGACCATCACATCCTGGTGTTTGACTGGGTTCACTGGCCCCTCTGGGAACCCGGGACTTTCAGCTACTTCCCAACATGTTGACTTCATATCCTGCGTAATCAAACATTGAAATAAGGGGCAGTAATGAGGCAGCAGATACAGTAATGTTTCCCCGAGTTCATTCTCACCAGTAATGAGTTCAAGTGTCTCATGCGAACGTGCAGACCGGACCATAGCCTCTGTGTTATTTCCCCCCCCCCCTCTGATTTATTGTTTTCACTCTGGACGAGGAAGCCTCATTGGCCGGTACTTCCTGCATCCAGAGGGTCTGGAATGTAGCGCTTTACTGGCGATATTTCAGGGGAAGGACCTTATAGAGACCCCTCATCATGTGCGATGTAAATACTGTCCACAGCTGAGCACCTCCTCAGGGGAAGCACAGCGAGCCGGCCTCCATCTGCCCTCCAGAGGGTCTCCAACATGGACTCCACCAAGGCCATCTCAGGTCAGGGAGGCAATATTAGCCACGCAGACCTGCTAGCCGCTAATTCTACCACCGGATTAGAGGAAAAAATAATCAAATAATTGTCTCCTATTTCCTGAGCAGTGTCACGGAGGAGCAGCGAGGAGATGAAGAGGGACATGTCGGTTTCAGACGGGGCCTCCTCCACCTCCCTGATGGCGATGAGCGCTGCTTCCTCCCCGCTGTCTCTGGCTTCGTCCTCCCCTACCGCCTCTGTTACCCCTACAACACGGAGCCGTCTCAGGTATCACCTGGATGCTGAGCAACCGCAGAGCTATTTGTTTGTTGTCCTTTCACGTCATCACCATCAGCTCAAGGGGCGTTTTGATATTCAAAAACACCCTCCGGTTGTATTTCCCTGGGATTTGAGCTGATGCGCTTGGTTACATTCCACTGCTGTTTCTCAGACTGTAGTCGTGACAGAATATAACATCTGTGATGCATGTGTTTGTCTCACCCATACAGTAAATACATAAGTCTATACATCATCCTTGTTTGTGTTCCAGAGAAGAGAGGAAGGATCCACTGTCAGCGCTGGCCAGAGAGTACGGAGGCTCCAAGAGAAATGCTCTGCTCAAGTGGTGTCAGAAGAAGACTGAGGGCTACCAGGTAACAAACCTATGATGTTATACCTAAGCTAGACCCTCCTGGAACTGGCAGAGTCACCAGTTCTGCAAATATAGAGCAGAACTATAACAGTAGATTAGAATGTTGACAGATTACAAAAGCTGCTGTAAAGTAGTCGCCCACTCCTCATATTAGCCTCTGCTAGCGAATCGCCCTCTGACGATCAGCAGGTGCGTCAAGCCCCACAGTGATGTTTTCCCCCATTTAGCTGACATAGGTTGCAGTCTCCATGGCAGCCAGGGCCTTTTTCAGGAAGTGAGCGACATTTAGCACATCCTGTGTGTTTGAAAAGCCTGGTATGACCCATCTGTGGTTCAGAGGACGTCACACCCTCTGAACCACAGATGGTTTAACACCGAAGAAAATTTATAGATTTACAGGCCTGTTCGTAGAATGCCGTCAAATCAGCTCTCCGCTGTTGCTAAATCATTTTTAATGCTTCCATGAGAACCCGGTCTTTATGAGGGTTATATAGCTGAAAGGGCTGAAAGCCTGTAATTGTGCCTCAGTGGGATGAAAAGCTGTGCTGTCCTAGTTCAGCAGCTAGGAACTCAAGACGTTCACACAACTGAAGTTAGCACGCTAACCAGCGAGACTTGGCCACTCCGTCCCGCTTTGAACATGTGGACTGATAAAAGCAGCTGGTCCTCACTCTGGTGCTATCGCGGGGCACCTTTTTTTAACTTATGAACTTGTTTTTTTTAGAACATTGACATCACCAACTTCAGCAGCAGCTGGAATGACGGCCTGGCCTTCTGCGCTGTGCTGCACACCTACCTGCCTGCTCACATCCCGTACCAGGAACTCACCAGCCAGGAGAAGGCAAGTAGAGGCCCAGCTCTCCATCTATAACCCAGAAATGAATGATTATTCCTGACGTTATGTACAAAATGATGATCTACCTTAAAGCTGATTGAACATCAGAGATTTCGCTTTTTTGCTGAGGGATGTTTTGTTAAAAAATGGAGCACCTTTAGGTCAAAATCTTACTAGGACGGCGTCACACTGGTGTTGGGATGTACCACAGTCAGTGACTCTGATTCTCTTCGTATCTCAGAGGAGAAACTTCACTCTGGCTTTCCAGGCTGCAGAGAGCGTGGGCATCAAATGCACTTTGGTAGGTTCAGCACTGCCGTCACACGCGGCTACATCGCAGGAAGTCACTCGCTGATCGTGCTCTCGTTTCCAGGACATAAACGAAATGGTGCACACAGAGAGGCCGGACTGGCAGAGCGTCATGACCTATGTCACGGCCATCTACAAGTACTTTGAGACCTGACTCCAGCAGCCGCCTCCTCCTGCAGAGACCCACCCCCACCCCACAGATACTCATGTCATGTTGCCTGGCCGATATTCAACCACACCCTCCCCGCTCAGCTCCTCCCAGCCCCGCGTGGACGGAGCTTTGCAGAGAAGCGAAGCTAAAGGGCTGTTACATTTGTAAACTGAAAAAAAAAACAAAAAAAAGGCGGAGCAGCGACAAGGCTTCAGAAATCACGTTGTCGGTGCCTTTAAAGTCTTGTTCACACTACGTGCTTTAACGCTTTAGAGAGACTAGGCGCCAGTGTGAACCTGGCTTAACTTGACGCGCGAGCGCCCCCGCCTCACGTTTGTCTCCGTGGTGTTCTGGGGGGATTCGCACTGATCCGACCGACGTTTACAGTTTTCTTTCTCTGAGTTTGAGATGTTGTGGAAAGCCACAAACCAAAAAGCAGCGCGATTGGAATTCCCCCACGGCGCTGAAAAGTTCCACTGACAGGAATTCAGAGGGCCTTTTTTACACCTAGTCTTCCACATGGTACAGCCTACTGCAGATGCCTCAGCTTCAGGTCGGAGTTTGGACGCAGCAGACGCTCCAAACCTCCTTTTCCCTACAGATGGTGAAGCTGAACATCTCTCGAGTCGAGGCCAGAATGCTTCAGACGGACCGATGCTGCAACTCAACGTGACTGCTGGCGTCGGCTCCAGGCTATCAAACCGATGCACGCTTCGCTGGGCTACACCAGCACTCACACTTTCAATGCTAATATTTATTTGATGTGGGCTGACTTTGCTAGCAGCTGAAGCGGGATTTGGAGTTTTTAATTAGCCTTAAATTCTCCCATCCTGGAGGTGAAAATGTCCCACGCAGTGGCTTCATGCACACACACGCACACACACACACACACACACACACACACTCCTGTACATCAGTGGAGTTTATTATTAAAGAAGCGGCTCAAGTTCATGGAATTCACTATGTTGCACATGTTAGATGAGATCATTGATGCCACTCTTGTGCTTTTCTAGCTTTTGCTCTTTTCTACCAAAGAAAACGCTCACAAAATTAAGAAAACAGTCTTGTGGATTAATAGACACAACATTTTGTTTTGTAATATTAATTGCACTTAATACACATTTCCCTTCCCTAGGCACAGCTGTCAGGAGCACGCGTTTGGGATGGCGTTGAAGGTCGTTTGGTTTCGTATTTGAAAAGATGCTCAGAAGTTTTTCTTTTCTTATTAAGGCTATTTTGATCAAATTACCCACTTTACTGGGCATCACTGGTGTTAGGGGCAGCGCGGCGTTGGGCTTTGGGTGTTCCACATTTGTCTGATATTTATCTTTGGAACAGGGCCATGCTAGCGGTTGTGCCTCTGGCTTACACGCTAAGATAATCACTTGCAGGCCTGCATGAGAGTGCATCATTTTCTCATCTTGCATCTGGAAACGAAGCAAACGAGCAGCGAAATGTCTCATTTTAATTTGACGTGTTAACTCTGATGCGGTGATATCCAGCTGGTTTTCCAATAACTGTTACCGTAGGGCTATTTTGTTGTGTGCCACATCATTTACCTTCTCTGGTTTCATTAGGCAGCATTAATAGTAACACTTTAAGTCCTCATATTCATAGTGTTAATAAGCTACAGACCTAACGAGCACACTAACATTAGTCAAAAGCTTTGTACACTTTAACCATAGCATCTGTCAGCAGTTGGAGCTGCGTGAAGATGCGTTTTATACCGTTTATTCATGTGTTCTTGCCGCCTTCACTTGCTCACCACAGGACATAATCTGCCTACATTAGTGTCCTCTACACAGTTTAGCCAGAAATAGGTCGGCCTTAAAGTGTTAGCATGTAATGCCTTGTGGTTATGTCACCTTTTCAGATTCATTCTATTTATTATTCATTGCTTTATTCTTGTGTGCAAACATATATTTATAACATGTAGAGTAAGTTGTAAGTGCACTGAGATAAGCTTTTTTTGGTTGTATTTGACACTATTTTCCTGTTTGTGTCATTGTGAGCTGCGGTTATTCTCCCCCAGCAGACAGATTATCAGCCATTAGCTGCAGAATCAGGAATAACGTCTGTGTGCTTGCAGACACACGCCTGAGGGATGGAAGCCCACTCCAGGCCCAGATGAGGCAGATATTAGGGACATGTATTCTGAAGCTCTGGGTAAATTAGCTTTACACAATCAAAGCAAATGTGAACAGTGTGTTTATTGTGCCCTTTTTTTTTCTTTTTTTTTATTGGTCCACTTCAGCACGCTACGTTTGTAATTTGTTTACTTGAAAGAGTTCTCAGAATTCCATTGAACGTGCTTTATTTTGTATTTTTATTCCCACGTTGCCTGTTTTTTTTTTTTATTATTATTATTTTTAATGACCCCTGCTGCTTTTTCAGTCAGTGTGGAGGGTTTTTTGTTTGTTTTTATGCAGTTTTGAAACGGTCTCTTAGCGACAGATTGCTAAATGAGTTCAGTGTGTGCGTTAATGTGTAAAGGGATTAAGCTACAGTATTGAGAACACACAAATGTACACTTAATCAGCTGTTAAAAGACGCCGTTTGGTTTTTATGTTGCTTTTTTTCTAGCAGTAGTTATAAAAACCCATTGAGGCAGACTGTAGTGTCTCGTTTTTCATTTTATACCATTAACCCAACTCTGCCGTAATTAATTAGACTCCTTAATTACCTAAAAGCTGCGTAAGGGTCAGCTGTTCTGCTGACGTAACCAGCTACAGTCTGAAGAGTAAAATAAGAGCAGATGCTCATAAACACTGTTTTATATTTTTACTCTGTGTTTAAATATTAAAAGGTTCATACTGGGATAAGTTATATGTAGTTACAGGTGTGTTAACACTATTTCGCTGAGCTCAAGGATACCTGGCGCGTATCTGTGACGTCACCGCTCCGCGTTGGCGCAGTCCCGCCCCCGCAGAGGAAGCAGCCCGATAATGAACGTGCGCTGCAGGGAGGTGTGCGTGTGAGGGTGTGCGAGGGGAGAGAGTTTGTCTGAAACTCTTGCCGGAGACGCGTCGTTGCTTCTCCTCGTCTGCGGCAGATTGGGCGCCCTTTCAAAACCGCTTCCTGTCTTTTGCGCAAAAGTTTCGAGCTGAAGAAGAGCACCGAGGGTGCGCCTCCTCTTCCTCACCTGTTCGACGTCTCCACCGGCCGACGTCAAGTAATGAAGGTACTTTTAAAAGACACTTTGAAACTTTATACAGCCGTATTTGGGCGCAGAAATGACTTCGACCGATGCAGCAAAGACTCAAAACGTTATAAACTTAAAAATGGCTTCTATAACACCTACAGTTCAGACTTCTGGCTCAAATGTTGAATTTTTGGGACGCTGCATGTGACATTTTTGATTTTGGGCATTAAGTTTGCGCAAACCCTGAATTCGCGCACAGCTTTATGGCACCTTTATGGTTACTTAAGTGTAATTAAGTGTGAAAAAAGCAGCCCTGTCATATTTAATGCTTTATAACGGAGAATATTAAACGTGTTGGTGCAAATGGAGATTGTAGAATAGGTTTGAGTGTGACGCCTGAGCGCGTGTGGCGAGTGCGTGAAGAACACGTTTGGTGCAGGATGTACATGAGTTTATCTTTAAAAAGGAAACCGATGAAAATTCACAGCGCTCAGCGTCTCCGCAGCTTCCTGACAGACACATGGTGCGTGAAGAGAAGAAATGACTGCAGAGCATCCTTTTCCGCCCGGCCAGCAGGACGTATATCACTTTTAGCGGCAGAGACAAAGCAGCTGTGAGCAAAGCTCCACCAGCGAGTCAGTAAAGGTTACAACCAATAAAAGCGCCCTTTAAATGAAGCCAACGGCTGCAGATGATTTCAGCGTCAGCAGCCAGTCAAGTGACACGACTGTAAGAGCAGCAGAAACAATAAAAGGTTGTTTATGGGTAAAGGTTAATGGCCCAGATCTGTGGGCTTTTCTCTGAGGGGTGTAACCGCGCCCTCTAGAGGCCGGAGTAGGTGCGCTCGGCTCGGATTGAGCTTTTCAGTTTCGGGGCTGGAAGAGGTTCCCCTAAATTTTGTGACTGTTTTCAGGTTCTAGTGATGCCTTTTGTTAGAGATTAAATGACCTTCTTCCGTTCTGGCCCTCTGCATCTTTCTCACGTCCTCCATCGCTGACGTCCCTCTTTTATCCACGCCCCATCCTCAGCTTGTCCTCTCCACCTTCTTTTCTCACAACTACCGCTCGCTCCTTCTCTGTTTCACAGTTTACCTCAGGTCCTGGTGCACCGTGTGCACCTCCACTCCCGTGTAACCTCATCGTTGCACTTGTTCCTCACTCTCGTTCACACCCGTGGAATCTATTGTGCGGTAAAGCCCAGAAAACAACGCCCTTTCTTAGGTTTCGTCTCCCCTCTCTCTGGTTCTTCATCTTTAATCAACATAGGGCCTCTTCATTTTTATGTATCTATTTTATGAAGGATAAAGGTTCCTTCTTGCCTTCTTCCTAAGCCACAATCGTGTTGTTTTCTCCGGACTCACTCTGACCCAAGAATGAACTGATTAGAGTTTTGAGGTCAAAGGTCAACGTGACTTCATACCCCATCAGTCAGGTATATTCCTGCAGGCTCTTTCACCTCACCCGCTGACCCACCCCAGGCAGTAAATCTAACCCAGAGCTGAAGGTATTTGGAGCCACCGGGCTGGAGCCATCGTGGCGCCTGAATAAGCGAGGAAATCAAAGCTGTCAGGAGCACAAAGGTGGTAAATCTAGAGAAAAGAGGGCAAAGATGAGAACAATTACAGGAAAATAACTATGACTTTTCGCTTAATCTGGTGTGACCTCTAGAGAAGACAGCCTGCAGGTAGAAGATTTTGATCATCTCAGCTTGGACCCATGTTTCGACAGGCAGCGACCTGTCTACACCCACTAAAAATATCTCCTTCTCTAAGAGTGAAGAAGAACCTCACAGGCCTCAGGCAACATCCCAGCAACATTTTTCTCTGAATAGCTGTATTTACGTAAATACAGATAGGCTACTTGCACAGATGTTGAAAAATAGGGTGCTTACTGCTGTCACCAAACCTTTATTTATTTATTTATTTATTTTCGTTATTTATTTATTTTGTTATTTATTTGGCAACGTGTATAAAAGCAGATATTTTAATATTTGTAAGAAGGAATGGCTGCTGTATAATGCCCCCTACTGGTCAAACACCAGTAGTGGCCTCATGATCCATCACCTTGTTTTTAATGACGTTAAATTAGATTTAAGAAGGAAACACAAGAATGTGCCTTCAAGAATGTATGTGACGGGTGACAGCTGGTGCAGTGTGTTTTACTTTGGAGCACCTCAGCTGGTGAATAAATCTCTTGGTGGCAAAGTTTTGCTTACGTGCACGTCAGAGTCCGGACGGAGTTGAATTACGAGCCTGTCCTTCAGGGAGACCCCTCTTTCCCTGGATTATGCGCAAATCCCCAGAGGTTGTTATTGTGGGACGCGCCAGTAACATGGGAGAATCAGCATGTGGGGCATCATTTCCTTTACTGTCCTCTGGGATCGTTGGTCTGGATGCACTAATGCATGAGACGGTTTAACAAGCTTTTAACGTCAGCGGCTGAGCTTTTCCAGCCTCAACTGCTCACAAAGTCACCTTTTTTTGTAAAGGTAACATTTGTGTTGTTCATGTTTGTTACAGTTCTTCCCTGATGGCTTGAACAGTGTCAGACACTATTAAAGTCCAATATAGACTCGTGTTTTCCCTCACACGCTCTTTACTGAGGCGTTAAAACCCCAGAGGGGTCAGCCGTGTCACTGCTGCTCTGCAGGGTTGTGAAGGCCCAAAGTTTAAATTGGATATTCATCTATTTCATCAGTATGTTTGTCTGTTGGGAAACGTCCTGTTGGCGGCTGCTTTTGTTGGGCCGTAGAAGCGTCTTACTTCACCGTGATTGGCCAATATTCTGGCAAACAAACTAGCTTTCTGTTCATTAGCTGTGAGGAAATTGTTATTTTTAGATGGCATGAAATATGTGATTCTCAAGTGCGCTTGCTGAAACTCACTTCCTTTATTCTAAAAGCATTTCCCCTTTTTCATTTGTGCTCCTCTGTCTTCGGCAGCATAATGATCCAGACATGTGTGCTGTTGGCGGCGTATCAGCCCCTGGAGAGCATCATGGGAAATCGCTGCTGAGGGGACAAATCTGAGGGGAGACGGAGCGGAGGAGCTCTCCGGATCTGAGGCCTCGGCGATGCTTGGCTGAGTTCCGAGAGGTGACGGTGACGGGAGCGGACCGGCGGAGGAATCTGACGGACGCGGAGAGCAGGCTGAGCTCACTGGCTGCCCGGCTGCAGATATGGTCCTTGAGGTCAGCGTTCCTCCCGCCTCATCAGTCATCCCACCACTTGTGCCATCATGGACATCTACCACTTCATCTACATCATCCTGGAACTGCTGATTGCCGTGTTCTCCGTGTTGGGCAACGTGCTGGTCTGTTGGGCCGTGTGCCTCAACAGCAACCTGCAGACCATCACCAACTTCTTCCTGGTGTCTCTGGCGGTGGCCGACATCGCCGTGGGCGTCCTGGCCATTCCGTTTTCCATCGCCGTCAGCACCGGTTTCTGCTCCAAATTCTATGGATGCCTGTTTATCGCCTGCTTCGTGCTGGTCCTCACCCAGAGCTCCATCTTCAGCCTGCTGGCCATCGCTATAGACCGCTACATCGCCATCAAGCTACCACTCAGGTAAAGATGTGGGGATTACAACAGGAAGTAATGCAGCAGTATAGATTAGCATTTCATTGATGAAGGTTAAAGAACAGGTAGCAAAAAAAAACCCTGGAGAATATCTTGTAGAAACACCAGTTATTTTCTCTTTTCTACTCATGATGTTTGACCAGAACAGTCCGGCTGAACAAATATGTCTAGAAATGGACTCTCTCGAGGGTTCGTCCCCCTGGAATGCTCCAACGAGGAGGCTTTTATTGCTTAACCAGACAGCGCAACGCTCCGCGCAATCAAATAATATTTACTTTACTGTTAAAACTTCAAAACTCTCCTGTTTGGAGGCCTCCAACCTGATGCCAGCAGAGGCGGCCTCGTCCCACTCTGGGTCCCTGCCTCCCTTTTCCCCCAGCACCGACCTCTCCTGCCGCAGATACGTGAGGGGTCCTTTGTTTTTTGCATTACTGAGGGGGAGTGGGGGTGTGTGCTTGTTTTTACGACATTAACCTTTGCACTTCAGCGTTTCAAATATGTGAAAAAGGGAAGACAAACGTCTCAGCTGCTCTCCCACACTGAATTGCAGGCGCACTCAAAATAGCCTCTTCCGTTGAGGACGCCTTAAAGACTTTGTTTGTCCTTTGGCTGCAGGGATGCAGCTTCCAGCTCTTCACCAGTCTATTTTGGGCTTTTCTACCTCTTCAGCCCCCACTGATAGTTGGTTGGTTTGCAGCAGCGTTAAGGAAAACCTACGGCGGTTGACGCTGTCCCTCTTCTTGGTTCCACAGCAGTTTTGTGACCTTTGTTTCATTTCCCTGCAGGTATAACAGCTTGGTGACGGACCAGCGGGCTCAGGGCATTATTGCCATCTGCTGGGTTTTGTCCATCATCATCGGCCTGACCCCCATGATGGGCTGGCACGAAACACCCAAGAGCTCCGAGGAGTGCCCGCCGGGCCTGATCGAGTGCCTGTTTGAAGACGTGGTCCTCATGGCTTACATGGTCTACTTTAACTTTTTCGGCTGCGTGCTGATCCCCCTGCTGCTCATGCTGGCCATCTACCTGTGCATCTTCATGGCCGCTCGGCACCAGCTCAAGCTGATTGAGCTGAAAGTCGTCCACGGAGAAAAATCCGGCTCCACGCTGCAGAAGGAGGTCCAGGCTGCCAAGTCTCTGGCCATCATCGTGGGGCTGTTTGCAGTGTGCTGGCTGCCTCTGCACATCATCAACTGCTTCACCCTCTTCTGTCCCAGGTGTCAGCGGCCGCCAGAGTTAATCATGTACATGGCCATAATTCTGTCCCACGGCAACTCGGTCATCAATCCCTTCATCTACGCGTACCGCATCCGAGAGTTCAGGCAAACATTCCGCAAGATTATCCGGCGCCACATCCTGGGCCGCCGCCAGCAGCTGGAGAGCAGCGGCAGCGCGCGCACTTCCATTTACAACAGCGTCACCGACTCCATCAGACACAACACGAACGGCCTCAGGATGGACCTTTTCAACGAGCACGGCGGCAGCAGCTGTGGGAACCCGTGCCGCTGCCCGGCAGACGTCTCCTCTGTGCGCGGCGGCCTGATCGCAGTGTCCCACGCGCCTCTGTCCATCATCATCTCCCACTGTCCTCACACGATCTCCTGTCCACGCCGAGCCCTCAAGCAGACCAGAAGCGCCGCTCATCGTAGCGTGCAGCACGCGGAAGGACCGCAGGACAGCGGCACGCCTGAAAACGTGGTGGACAAGCAGGACCTCGGCTCGGCACAGGTCACGGTGCTGCTAAATGAAGGGAAATCAAATAGCTGCTTCACTGAGCTGGCGCTGATGTCCTGACACATGCTCTCTGGTGCGTACCGCTGACAGGACTTGAAGGCAACGTGGAAGTTTTGATGCGACGTCTAAATACGGGGGCGTGATTATTATTTAAAAAAACCAACCATCAACTCTTCACAGGTAGCGCTGGTGTTGTCCCTTAGCTAAGCCCCGCCCACACGGATTGTGCCGTTACTGAAGTGGGATTTATTGTCGTTTGCTCTGTACATGCAGCAAACCCTCCTTCCTGGGAAATAATGAGAACCTGTTGGGAAAAAACACAGAAGTTCATCGCATAGCTGCAGCGTAGGTTTTTTCTTTAGTTTTGGCTATCTTGGCCAACAAAACTAAAATCTACTCTGTATATACAGCTGACTCATTAAACATTAAATTAGTGAAAGGTTTTGTTTTCAGGGATACAGACACACACAATGGATGTCAGGATGGATTGTGCGCGCCGCTGCAAGAAAATGTGCACTTTTCAGTTCCATCCAGGGGCCCGTGAGGTATACGGAAGCCTGTTTAGCACATTTCAGAAACTTTTTTGCAGAAACTTTTTCTCCTGGAAGTGATTTCGGTGTCTTCTTTTTGTGCCTTGTGCCAGATTGTCCATGTTTGCAGTTATAACATCATGTTTTACACTTTACAGCACATGCCCTGACACGATTCCTTATAGTTTAGGTTTGACACGAGAGTTTTTAACTTATATTCATGCAAGTGCAGGTGGTTTGGTGGATGCCAAATGTTTGCTGAGAATTGTGGGTAGCCTGCATTGTGCAGCGACGGCCTTCTGTCTTCTCAAGCCACCTACAATAATGTCTAAATAAACTCTTTCACATTTAAAGAGTTTCAAATGGAGTATTTAATTTAAACTGCCATGAAATTTTTCCCAGACTCATTTATCCAGTTCCAGGCATGCCACTGTTTACACCAGGGAGGCTCGTAATGGAGAAGTTCAGTGAGTCACTAATCTGGTTTTCTCATTTCAGGGAAGCACTTTGTTAAACACTCAAAGAATATTTAAAATACATTATTCTCCCAGCTTTTATCACAATTCCCTTGTGAGCTGAGGTTGCAGGGCCAACGTATCTGGGCAGTTTTAAAGCGTCACCAGAGACCCCCCCACCCCCACACCCACCCCCTCCTTAAAACTTCACTTTAAATCAGAGTACTGCAGATTAGTCAGAATATAAATGCCTCTGGGATTCCTGAGCAGCGCCAGGAATCTATTGGGTGCAAATGCGTGAAAAACTATTTTACAGTAGAAACTGACTATACAAACTAAAACTACCTACATTTGACTATTTTCCGCCACCTGCTGGCCAAAATGTTAACTCTAACTTTAATATAATTCAAAAAATGCTTATGGTTGGAATAAATGTAAGTGAGGACTTTAAGTCAGAAATGTGTGTGTGGAGGGGGGTGGATAATAATGAGATAAATATGTAAGTTTTCAGAGGAAGTTGCGTACTTTACACGCAGATGTGCGTAGGGAGGCGAACGGTTAATTAATGACTGGCGCTGTTGACCTTTCCTGAAGTCTTCGCTTGCGTCAGACTCGGTCCAGAGTTATATAACTCTGAAACAAATAAAACCCGCACACAGTCCGGGGTAGCCGCAGACGCCGCCGCGTAGAGCTGAAATAAAAAGCGTGAAAATGTCGGCGTGCGAGTTAGAATCCCTGGAGAAGTCGTTGGAGGCTCACCTGCCGGAGGCAGAGCTCCGAGAGGTGAAACGCATTTTATTCGGCAAAGACACAGAGTGAGTTATCGCGAGAACTTCTTCAACAGCAGACTTCCGGGTTTATGTAGACGTTAGTGTGCATGTTAATTAAAGTAGGACAAATCAAAGTTTTATTCGTACTCATTCCTCACAATGTACAAAGGATGACACGGGGGAAAAGTTGTTGGTTGATTTAAGGCAGTTAAAAGCTGCAAGCTAAATTCCTCAGTTATCTCTAAATTAAGTTTTTGATGTAAACTCATCCTTCATTTCACATATATAGGTGGTGGTGGGGGGGTAAAGGGCTAAAGTACCCTGGTTGTACTGTGAGATTTGATTATCTGAGTTTACTTTATTACTTGGATGAAAGTACAGAATAATAGTATTTTGTTCTACACAATTTCATTCATTTTAACTTTAATGTGTTCCTGGTAAATATTTTTTCTGCGTTTATGAACTTTGGTCAGAGTTGCTGTATATTTTAACACACAACCTTTAACCTGGTCAGACTTCCTACAGTACTGTCCGTTCATGTATCGAGTTTAAGTTTGTCCATGCTGGAACTAAATGGAGTTCCTGATTAACCACCAAAATTAATTAATTTACTGATACTAATATTCAGTTGTATTATTCTATTCCTTTTCCCTACCTAGCTCCCTTTCTCCTTCTCCTTTACCCTTGACTTCTTTTACTTAAAATTGTATTTTTTGAATTTGACAATACACTATAAATATTGCTTCAAAAGGAAATATTTGCCAAAAGTAAAGTTTTTACAGTCTTCAAAGGAATCTTTTTTTATTTTCTCCCTGGGATGTGAACAGGAAGTTGGACCTCCTGACCTCTGCTGTGGAAGCTGCCTGTGAGCGTAACTTTGAGCTGAAAGGTTACAGGTTTGATGCTGTGCAGGAGCAGCTGCGGCCGCCCAGACGGGTCCGTGTGGGACTCATCCAGCACCACATTGTGCTGCCAACCGATGCCCCCGTCCTGGAGCAGGTACGGATCGAAACACGCCACCACTTGTAGTTGTGTGAGGTGGTTAGTTCTGCTTTTGTTATTAGTAATCATCAATCCCCCGCAGATCAATGCCATGCACAGCCGCGTTGGTGAAATCATTGAGGTGGCAGCCATGTGTGGCGTAAACATCGTTTGTTTTCAGGAGACATGGAGTGAGTTCTCTGACTCATTCCTGAGCAGTGGTGTCACGTAATTAGAATTACTCAGAAACTCTATTCAAATATTGTTTGAGCTTCTCTTGTAAATTTCCTCTTTATTTACATATCAGCAAGATAGTTAATATTGACCTTTTACTCAAACTACACAAAAAGTCTTTTTTTCAAATGTCAAAAGTTTTAATCAGAAAGTCACCTCTTTTGCTCTCTGCAGCCATGCCCTTTGCTTTCTGCACCCGCGAGAAAGAACCGTGGACAGAGTTTGCAGAGTTGGCTGAAGAAGGAATCACCACACGTTTCTGTCAAGAGGTGAGATTCCGGTTGGGCGACAGTGGGACAACGTGCTGCACAGCAGGACACTAACGCTGTGGCTCTTTCCTCAGTTGGCCAAAAAATACAACATGGTCATCATCTCTCCGATCCTGGAGCGAGACGAGCTGCGCAGCACCATGTGGAACACCGCCGTGGTGATTTCCAACTCTGGGAATGTGCTGGGAAAGAGCCGGAAGAACCACATTCCCAGGATTGGAGACTTCAATGAGGTTGAGACCGCGTGTTTTACGCTGCCGCGTCTGAGCCAGTGGAAGAAGCTAAATGACGTCTTTGTTCCAAACTCAAACTCAGTCTACTTATTATATGGAGGGAAACACGGGTCACACGGTGTTCCAGACTCAGTTCGGGAAGATAGCTGTCAATATCTGCTACGGGCGCCACCACCCTCTCAACTGGTTCATGTACAGTCTGAACGGAGCCGAAATCATTTTCAACCCTTCAGCAACCGTCGGAGCTCTCAGGTGAAAATAAGGAATAACAGAAGGGCCCTTTTGTCTCCCTTCCTCCCTGTATGTCATCACTTTCTGAGATGTCACATCTGTGCTGGGGTTTGAACGGATGTAATGATGTTGGTACATCTCTGGTGTTCTCTCTTTCCTGCAGCGAGCCCATGTGGCCCATTGAAGCCAGGAATGCAGCCATAGCCAACCACTGCTTCACGTGTGCAGTCAACAGAGTTGGGACGGTAAGTCAGTCACTCCAGCTGTGACTTGTCTGAACTGCACAGACAAATCTGGTGGAAGGTTCCACACCTTTGCAAGCCCAGGAACTGCCCTGAGCTCAAGGTTCCTCCCGATGCTGCTCAGGTTCTACATGACCCTGCCCTTCCTTCTCATTTCCACAGGAACACTTTAAAAGTGAATTTACATCAGGCGATGGAAAAAAAGGTAACGGCTTTGTTTCCTGGGATCCAGAAGTTGGTTAATGGCGGTAAGTCTGACTGCCCGCTCTCCTGACTGCACAGCTCACCACGACTTTGGGCATTTCTACGGATCCAGCTACGTGGCTGCTCCTGACGGCAGCCGCACCCCGGGCCTCTCCAGAACCCGGGACGGACTGCTGGTGGTAGAAATGGACCTGAATCTGAACAGACAACTCAGTGACAAATGGAGCTTTAAGGTACAAACAGGCAGATGTGCTGGATAATTTCATCTCGGCACCTGTGCACTTAACATAAACTTCCAAGCAACGATGAAAGCTAAAAAAAAACCAAAAAAAAACACGTATTTTATATAATTCACAAATTGTACAAAATAATTAAAATAGTAGATACAGAAAGTCAAGATTGCATTCTTGCAAATAAATGCTATCTTACTGGATTTTATTTCTGTGTAACAAAGTTTAAGGCAGAATAGCTTAAATCTGTTTTAATAATATATTTAAACACCGCATGCTGCTTAGATTGCACATTGTACATAATACTTGGCAAAATACAGATATCAGGCCAGTGCTGAGGTAAGAAAGTCACTGAATATGTTAAAGAAAAACCAATAAAGCAGCCAGTGCTGGACGTCATGTTTCACCCGTCACCTACACTCACGCTTTACTCTGCCCGCTTATTTTACAGATGACTGGACGGTACAACGAGTATGCAGAGGAACTCGCCAAGGCTGTGAGACAGGACTTCAAGCCACATATAGTCAAAGAGTAGATCCAATATTAAAAAAAAAAAAAACACGGCTCCGTTGTTACTTTCAGCTGTGGTGAAAATCAGTTCGCACAGAAAATAAACCCTAACAAGACCCTCATGATTTTCCTACTTCTTCCCTGCATCTACAAATATAGTTTCTACAGGTTATGGCAAATATATGTATGGGAAAAAATCACATTATGCCCATTTTCTAGATTTTTAATTGCATCAGTAATTGTGGCTGTTCCTTAAAAAATATCTGCAGTTTAAAATAGGTTATTCACAAGCAAGATGAGAGCTCATAGATTCATAAAAGCTCATGTATGGTTACCGTTTTAAATTTAAATAATGGTGTATGGTTTCAAAAGAGTAGTGCAAGTAAAAATACATAAAAATAAGAAAAGCTGAGAATAAAAAGGTGAGGAAATCACCTGTTTCCAAATTAGATATTTGTTTGGTGACACAATTAAAGAAGAGTCAGAAGTTAGAACCTGTTCACTGGTTTTCAGAAACAACACAGGTGTGACCCTGGAGGCCAATCATTACCTGAGACTCTCAAAAGTACAACTGTCCAGCTTTCCTGTTGAATCCTCAATAGTCAAAAAAATAGCTTAAAGTTGAGTGGAGGTGAAGTATCAAACAAGATACATTAAATGTGCACATTTTGTCCTAGAAGTTCCTTTTCTCCCATAATTCCCACATTCATTCAGTTCTCATTCCACAGTCTGAATGCATGTGAGAGGCTGCGGCTCCAAATCTGTGAGCAACCACACATTAAAATTCTACAATGTGATAAAATCTGCTCCGACAATCTTCTCTTCCCAGAGTTTCTCCTTTTTTTCCCCTCTCTCTGGCCTGAGCAAACCAGGCTCCCAACGCCTGGAGGGGGGGGATAGCACCAAGATGTGGCTGATGAGTCCATCATCAACTGTCCTTGAACACAAACAGGATGTCTTCATCCGTCCCATAGCTGCGCCACGCATCCTCAAAATTGCAGAAGCTGGTGCAGCACACTCCTGGAAAACCATGCAAGATCATATTAAATTTCAAACTTGCATGCTTTTAAAACAGCGTAGCACGATTATAAAAGGGTACACATCCTCATCAGCTCGGGTGTTAATGATTTAATGGTGAAATGTATCACTGTTTTGAATGCATGAACAAAAACGCTTTCCAATGAAGCAAATAGTGCTGGCAAAACAAGAACCTAAAGGATAAGGTCATCACCTCCGAAACATCTGACTGATTATCGTGTTGACTGGTTTCAGAATTAAAATGTACTCACGGTCAGAATATGCAGGATTGTTGTAGTAAATGGAGCCAGTGGTCTTGTTAAAGCCGCACAATACAATAAAGTGTCCCTGATATTCCGGTTTCCGACAGAAGCACTTCTGGCCCACCGGCAGAAAGCAGCAGTACTTTACAGGTGAGGAACAGAGTTCACACGTTAAGACCACGGCGTTGACGAGCACGATGGCAACGTGGCCCTGCTCCAGGTGAGACTGGATCTTCTGAACCGACACAGAGCTGTGGAACAATAACCACAAATACAATGTTAGAATAAACTTTAGCAGCGTGACAACACAACGGATGCGAAGTGCTTTACCAGATGAATAATATAAAGCCAAACTCACCACTGTTTCACGACAACACCTTGACTTTCTGCATTATGGAAGAGTTTATTCACTCGGTCTTCTTCTGTGTCAAAGTGTTTCTTGTAAAAATTCTGCAACAGACAAAAACATCACTGCTGGAGCAATAAAAAGCCTTTAAGTCTGCACTGACTGGGAACCTTACCTGATTCCGAAAACCCTTATCAACACCCAGAGTTTGTGTGCAGAAGCAGTGCCTGATTTCCAGATGGCGCATGAGGTAGGCCAGATCAATAGTCCAAACACTCTGGGTCAGCTTCAGCTCCCTGCACGCCTTCTCAAAGTCTTCTTCACTGACTGGATGGAGATACCTGAAATATCCAACAGACTGAATCAAAAGGATGATCAAAACACTACCACGAACCACCACTTGTGAGTGTGTGAGTCAGGAACTCTGGCGTGCATTTACCTGAGAACCATCTTGGAGCAGGCTAACCCGCAGTCCCAGTGATACTGCTGCTGAATGGTGGGCACATTCAGCATCACATCCTCTGACAAAACATCAACATTCCATCAAAAATCTGACAGCAACAAATGGGTATGTGTATGGGTCTTGATGTTGGATTTTATTCTCACTCACCTGACATTCTGCTGGATTCCCAAGTCATAGGCCAACTACCTGGCCGGTCTTATTTACGACATTGAAGATGGGTTTGGTTTGCTCATCTATACTAGCTCCGACGCACTAGCGGCTAAGTTTAGCTGCCGGCCTAACAGCGGCCTCTCACTACAGCGACGCTAACTCAGCACAGGAATATGGTAAGCAATCAACCGTATGTAAAACGATTAAAGCTTTTCAAGTATTTTCTTTCGGAGTTCTGTTGACAGAACCTCTTCTGAGCGTCTTCTTCGTCTTCGTCTGTTGTTGGCTTTTCGCCTGAGAGCTCAGCTGTTGAGACACTAGATAATTCTGCCCCCACATGGACGGGAGGATTCATCAAATTGAGGCACGATAAACGCCTTTTTTAATCTAATGGACACAGCATAATTAAACAAAACTACATAAATAGAAGACATAAAAATAATGCAATGATACAAGCAAGGAGAATTACAATATAAAATGTAGCAATTAGAGGAAAATGCGCAGAATAGTTGCATGTAAAGTGGTGTTAAATTATGTTTGCTTTTGTTGTCTTGGAAGCCATGTTTTAAAATACTGATATGATCTGAAAACGGAAGAGGCATGTGAGTTTGATAGTTTTAAAAGTTTGTATATATATATATATATATATATATATATATATAAATTCCCTTCTCACCCCCCGTGGGTGGTTCCTCCTCTATTCTAAGCTCGGGTCCTCTACCAGAGGCCTAGGAGCTTGAGGGTCCTGCGCAGTATCTTTGCTGTTCCTAGTACTGCACTTTTCTGGACTGAGATGTCTGACGTTGTTCCAGGGATCTGCTGTAGCCACTCCTCCAGTTTGGGGGTCACTGCCCCGAGTGCTCCGATCACCACGGGCACTACTGTCACCTTCACCTTCCAAGCCTTCCCAGCTCCTCTCTGAGCCTGGTGACTCTCAAGTTTCTCATGTTCCTTCCGCCTGATGTTGCTGTCACTGGTTGCTGCCATCACCTGACAGAACTCTCCTCTGCCTTTATCCAGCCCTGCGATATCACGGCTGGTTCGCCATCACCATCTGTCTGTCTGTATCTGGAAGTCCCCACAGGATCTTCAGCAGTCATTCTCCTACCTTTGGAGGTGTTTCCCATTTGACCTTGAGGTTTCAGCCCATACTCACACAGATGTTTCTGTAGACATGCCAACTACTTGGTTATGGCGTTCCATGTATGCTTTCCCTGCAGCATCTTACACCCAATATATCCCACCTATATATATATATATATATATATATATATATTTATATATATATATATATATATATATATATATATACTATATATACTATATATATATACTATACACTGGACAAAAACGTGCTTTATTGTCTGTCACTGAAATTTTTATTGAGGAATTCAGATTAATTAATGTTGATTTTTTTTTTTTTTTTTTTTTTAAACTGCAGAGCACTTTTAAATTTATCTGCAGAAAAATGTCCATATTGAAATGACTGCGGTGTTACTTTTGGGTTCCATAGGTGGGTCCCATTGACAGCACCTGTGGTAAAAAAACAAACAAACAAAAAAAACATGTGACGTCATACCTGATCTGTCGGCAGAAACAATGAAAGTGATCAGTAATGTACCGATTCCGTGTCAGGATCCTCCATCAGGACGGACACCTTGTGTCTTTTGTAGAGATCTCGTTTTCTCATGAATGTCAGCATAACCCAGTCTGTAACTGGAGGAACCTGAGTGGGAGGAAAAACTCTAAAACTCGCTGATCTTTCTTGTTTCTCACGAACACAACTATGGAGGACTAAAAGCGCCAAAATTAAATAAATAAATACATAATTAAATAATATTTTTTTTTTTTTTACCGACAATGAATTGGTATTTGAATTAATTAATGACGCATTTACTAACACATTGATGTATTTAATTCCAAATGTAATTAATGACACATTTGATTAATTATTTCAGAATGTACTTATTTCTTTAATTTTGGCCCTTTTAGTCCTGCATACCACACCTACTTACCAAACTGAGCAACGCTAATGCTGCAGCCAGGTTAATTATGGTTGGTACAATTCCGAATTTTCCTGCCTGCACGATCACAGAAGGGTATTATGACAGCGTTTATATGCAAAATGATACGTTTTAATAATGTGTTTTTGCAGCCTCACAGTTCCAAAGACAATAACATCAAACCGGAGTCCATAAGCTTTAACCAAGGTTCTTCTCTCTTTCCCATCGGGGGTTTGGTAGTATTTGGCAAATCTGGAAGCAGTGTTTCCCTCATTAAATACACTCATGTCCATCTTAACCCGATTGTTTAGAAGCGGTTTCACCTGAAGTTTAAGCCAGTGGCCACGTCGTTGAGGGGATTCTTGTTGTCAAGCCTTCTGAAGCTGTATTTGGGATTACATTTGTTCCCTCCTGACCAGTCCAGGTCACAGCTCCAGTCAACGAAGATCCCGAGGACACCACCCTGAGTGAACATTAAACCAGTTCAACCATTTCCCAACAACCAGGGGCACGCGTGCTTATGACGTCAGACCGCCTCAAACGGAAACCTAGACTCTAAACGTGTGCTTTAAACTGCGCCTTCTTTGAAGCTTGGCCAGACCTTCACAGCCATGTCCTGAAACTCCTCTCCAGCCTCTGAAACCATGTATTTGAGTTGGAAGATGGGGCATTCGGGGTCAGTCTCTACGTTGTATTCGCATTTCTTGAGGTAGGAGGACTCGATGTGCGGGAGTATGTTCCTCCTGCGGAGACAGCGGCAGGTGGAAGATGCGCGCACACGCATGATACGCCCCCCCATGCGCACAGACTGACCTGTGGAAATTAAACTTGGGGTAGGTGATGCTGTTCTTGATCAGCACGGTGAAGTTTTCAGCTGCTGCCAAGATCGCAGATCTGCGGGTCAGAGAGACGCGTCAGTCCGCAGTTGAACGCCGGGAAAGCGCACGGACGTTTGCTCACTTTGGCAGCTTGGTGCTCATTTCTAGAGGGCACCAGGAGAACACCTCACACGTCTTCACCTTGTCCGAGTACTTCACACACCGTCCTGTTAGTATACCTGAGTGACAAAGTGGTTTTATGAGTCAGGACAAATTAAACGCACGGCGAAAGAGAGGAAATCCCACCGTCTCCGCGGGGGTCGCTGTGGCCTTTGACGCAGTCGGAATCCTGCGCACACGTAGTTGATGGGCTTGGAAGCTGGAGCAGGAAACAAGAGAGCAAAAGAGTGTTAATTTGTCAACCAACACGCTCCCGTTAATCCGTATCAAGACCGTAGATAGATGGAGGGTGGTGCGCAATCAAGACGGACCACAACAAACCACAATTAATATGCAACAAGACTGAGGATTAGTGAAGCTCAAACTCCAGGTTCTAAACTTAGATAGGTAATAACAACGTGGCAGTATGACATCATAATTCAGTCACTCACCGCAGGACAACGAGACTGACTTTGATTGGCGGTGATGACCATATTTGTTAACACAAAGAAAGAATCGGCACCCTGTGGAAACACGAGATCCTCAGGTAGCACCAGGGGAGGATGTTAGAGTCCCTCCGGAATAAGAACGATACACACCTGAGGAGGGATGACATAATCTGCCACGTCCCAGAGTCTGTCCTCCATGTCAGAAGTGTTGGTGAATGCGAAGCCTTTGACTTTGGTGGTGACGGTGCTGATGACGGAATCGTTCTCCTGGTAGGACTTCCTCACCACGCAAATGTACCTGCAAAGACCGGGAGGATCGCTGCACCGACCGGGAAGAGCTCTGCACCGACCGGGAGGATCGCTGCACCGCATCCCCGCGTCACAGCTTTACTTACCCGACCACATACAGCAGGATGAGAATCTGGATGAACCTGAACACACATCCCACCCGTATGTTGGGGATGACCAGCGTTTTTGATGTTTCGTAATCAAACACCGCGTGGAGACAGTTCTGGCAGAAGTCTGCGGTCTTGCTCATCTCTGCACCGACACACACACACACTCACACACACCAGTGATGATCTGTGCGCCAACATGCAACAGTTGGCCTTCAAACGCACATATTCAAATCAAGTGGAACGGACACATCCTCCACCTGTCGAGCGTGAGCGCGCACAGTCGCCACATGAACAAAGACAACTTTTCATCTTTTAGTCTCTAATCTAGATCCAACTAAAATGGCTTTCACACAACTTTTCACAAAGGTTTGGCATATTTCATTCAGCACTTACAACCCTTTTTATTGGATTTCCTTTAAGACTGAAGGTCAGGGATGGTCTGAATCCTCCCCACACAGATAAATAAAGCAGATTAAAAATATTAGTTAATTTCTGCTGACATCTGTTCATCGTGCTGCACTGACGAGATAACCTAAACCTGCAGAATACTCAGCCAAACTGTCTTCATCCGAGACAGACTGATGGTCTACAGCATGCAAAACCTCTCCGGCTCTAATCTCCTGTTGTAGTAAAATCTACTCACCGGAGAAAAGATTAAACACAGCAGAAAACCGCACCTTTCCATGCAGGTTGTGCTGCTATTCAAATCGTCTGCTCTCGTCCTTCTGGAAAAGGCCTTTGATGAGAGCGGAACACACCTTGATGCACTAGAATTTAAATCCTTAAAGTTGCACATAATCAAAGTTGTCAACAAATTTACAGTAATTCTGTTCAGATTACACACAGATGCTGCTTTGGTCCAGGAGTAAAAAGTCTGCACACGAGAATTAAAAAAACATCGACATTGTGTTTATTAGTGTTAGATATTTTGAAATTGCTCACCTTGAGGTTTCTGTTCATGTCCACACAGCTAAAACAGGCTACAATGCACAATGTACAAATGAGTGATACTCATAGTGATATACAGGGGATATAAATATTTTTTTGGACACTTTTGCTAAAATTAGACAAAGACACAAGTTATTTTCTATCAAACAAGGAGTAACGTTGATCTGGGAGTCAGTGCAAATGTTTCAAGTATGATATGAAGCAGGGCTGCACCAAATTTGACCAAATTGAGATTATTTCAGGATTTTCCCACTTTACTATGTGCCAATAATCCACCGACTACAATTAATAAATTAAATACAAAAAAAAAAATCATTTAAAAAAGTCAATCATTCCTCATGTTGCTGACAGAAATGTCAGGAAGCTGTTTAAAATGTTGAATTTTTTAGTCATTTGAACAATTTGGTGATTCTGACTCAGATTTGATTTACTGCGCAGCCCTAACATGAAGGCATCTACAAAGCTCCGAATAAAAATCTAGTCCACAGTAACAAACTACAGTAAAACACAGATCAAGAAAACTCTGGTTTAAGATCAGTTAACAGAACCTTAATGCTTCCATAAGCCTTAAGCACAAGACAGACTTGATGCTTGTGCTCGCTTTACTTGCAGTGTCTAGTCTAGTGCCGCTTTACTTGTAGTGTCTATCTACAAGATGTCATCAGCGGTATCCAGCAGAGTGGGGACAAAACGTTCAGAGCTCACATCTGGCCAAAATCAAAGTCCAGCCCCCCATCGTGCAGGCTGCCTTCGTTGGCGTTGTCAAAGCTGTTCTTGCCGTGAATCTGTTTCAGGTGTTTGCGGAGAACTGGTTTATGGGCGAAAACCATGTCGCAGTAGTTGCAGCGGTGCGGCTTGTCCCCGCTGTGCAGATTCAGGTGATCCTGCAGAGAACACTTTTGGGTGAAGGTCTTACCACAAATTTTACACTGGAAAGGCTTGATGCCAGCGTGGACGCGCATGTGTCGGTGCAGGTTGCCCTTCTGCGTGAAGGTTTTACCACAGAGGAGGCACATGAACAGCTTGTGCATCTTGAGGTGGTTGGCATAGTTCTCCAGCTGGCGGAACACCCGGGTACATTTGGGGCACTGATGGTACCACTGACGAGGGTTGTCGTAGTTTCTCGGATGCCCGCTGTACTTGTCAGCGGGAGGGGGACCGAGTGGGAATCCAGCCACGCTGAGTGGACCGGCCATCTCGCTGCTACGGCTGTCCACGGTGGAGTTGATGAGGGAGTGTTGAGGTTCAGGGGAATGAAGGGCGGCAGGGGGGCTGCTGGTGAAGTGACCAGAGGTGGAGGTTTCGGCTGCATCATTAACAGACTCCACTTTTACTATAGCTATGTTACTGTCTACCATACCCTGCCTGGGACATCTGCCTAAAACCTGAAGAGTAGACTTGCGCTCAAAGATCACATCATCATCATCATCATCATCGTCATCACTTTCAGCACCATCATTATCGCTATTAAGCTGCTCCACCTCCTCACCTTCCTGATGAACAGTTCGGACCTCAGAGTGCTCTTGCTTTCTCTGAGGCAGGAAGGACAAACTCTCATCCACCTTTTCCCTCCTCACGCCCAAATCCACCTCTAGTTTCTGTGCCGATGATGGTTTGATGAATTTGTTGAGAGCCTGAGTGCACTGTTCTACAATATGGCCCATCTGCAGGAAGCTGGCCACTGTCAGGTAGTGCACCAGCTCCAGCTCTGGAAACTCCAGCTGCCCAGTGTAGCAGGACAGCAGCAGCTGGCGCCCCACCTCAGCTTCCTGTATCATGGTGATCTGAACCTCGTTGGAGTCCTGCTGCAGGATGAACTGATCCCTCAGAAAAGACGAGCCAGCCGCAAACACTACTTTGTGACCGGGGACCTCCAGCTGGTTGATACGAACAGTTACGTCACAGAAGCGTCTCTGGTGTCGGAGGAGATTCATCTTCTGTAGCATGGAGTCACCAAATGTGGCAAAGCGGAACTGCAGGATCACCTGGTTCTGGGCCATAGTGAAGAGATCGCCAGCACACCTGTTAAAAAGAGCCACATACTGTGAAGCTAACCTGCTTTAACTCGTCAGCTGACTCTAGCCATAAGTAAAAATGAAAATAAATAAATGAATAGATACTTTTTTTAATTTACTGATAAATAAATATAAAACACTCACTACTGGTCTGTTTGTTGATGTACTATTATGTCATTAATATTTAAATATTAATTCATAATTAGCGTCATGTCTAGCTTCTTGCGTGCGACGGCAAAGGATGAGGGAATATATTGCTTGATTAGGTAGCATCATTTGTCCACTACCTTCGCAATACATTATGGGATACATTGAGTGCACTAGAAAGGGTACAGCGATCCCCACCCAACATTCGGACACAGAATAGTGTACACACTATTGAGTGCACTATATAGGGTATAGGAGTGATTTCGGACACAGTATTAGCTTAGCACCATGTTTTCATATTAGCTTATTTATCAAACGCCTATAGGTACAACGTTATCACAACACTAACCCCGTTTAAAACGAGCCTCTGTTCCATTAATAATAGTTATGTAAAAGCAAACAAACTAACTAACAAAAACACCCAAAACCACATTTCATCATTTGGCCGGAAATTATTGCTACTCCAATTTCACCCACCTCAAATCTACAGATAATATACCGCAGCTAGCTTACTAGCGATGCTACCAATAGTTAACGCAGGTTAACATTAAAATATGTCTTTTATACCTGTTTACCGACGTAGACGCACGCGTTAGATGTGGATTTGGGCTCCAATTGATGGGAAACCAATATTTGCTAATCCAGTGATGTGAAGGAGCTGTTTTGAAATACTTCTTCTTCGTCGCCTTTCATACGTTTAACAGCCAACCTAATGTCGCATTACTACCACTAACTGGTGAGGCGGGTGGAACTGCAGGCGTTTTTGCATACTTCTAATAGTAGAATAAGTAGTCTTAAATTAATAAATAAATGAATTAATAGATTCTTTTTAAATTATTTATTTTTATTTTTTACAAAATATACATTCCCCCCTCACAGAACTAAAGCTGTGGTGTGCCTTCTTTAAGAACCTGGAATAGAACACAAACACACAATTATACAAAAATTTAAAAAATAGTTGTTTGGTCTTAAATAACTGTTGATAAAGTGATTATTTACACTAACAGAGTATGTGACCATTACTGTCTTCCATACCATGTGAAACTGTATCCACCCAGTATAAGGATAACAACCAGTCCCAACGATGTCAGGGATGAAACCTTCATAGCGTAGGATATACCTACAACACGGAAAACTATTTTACACTTATATCCTTCAAAGTTGTATAAAAACTCAAAATATATGTCAATATGCAAGTTCTAAGTCAGAAAATACAGTTACCTTTTACTTTAGCCCAAAGAACACAGGAGCTTTTCAAAGACTGGGAAAACAAATGTTAAAAGGATGTATATATAAAAGAAATACATTGTGAGAAAATATTATAAAGTCGATAATTATTGTATCACCCACCATGTTCCATTGACTGACGGCTCGTAAAAAAATATAATAGTCCCTGCCGTTCTTCAGTGGGACATTAAGGAAGCCTCCGTAGTAGAGTCCGTCGCCAACAGTAAAGTTCATCCCAGTCCCGATGTAATTGACGTCAATCTGTGCTGTTATGTACAGCGATGATGACTTTAGGTCACTCGAGGGGTCAGAGCAGTCAAACACCATAATCCCCTCCACTGGAAGCACAAACACCTGGTACAAACTGATGATCAGCAACAAAAACAGTTGCTTTAGTTAATGACGGTAGGCAAGCTATTACCAAATGTTTGGCCTAAATTTTATTTTCCAAACCCCCTGATCTAATACTACATCGTTTAATTTCCTGTTTCAGCTGTTACCTTATTGGATCCAGGGTACTGACTGATCTACGTAGCTCCAAAGTTGGTACCGGGGTCTCAAATTCTCTGTAGTAGACATCTGGTGCTGGTGGTGCTATTGATGTGAAAGGCTCTCGGTGTTAGCAGCAGCATTAATGTGATGCAGGAAGTACTGTGTGTGGCAGTACCTGGTAAACTGGTGTGTGTGGTGATGGTGACTGTGAATCTGACGGTCAGTGCTGTGACCGAGATGCTGTAATTGGTGACAGGAAGCAGGTTCAGACAGAGTTCCATCTGATCTGCCTTGGAGCTCAGAAACCGCTTCCTGCTATCATGAAAGTAATCCTGGTAATCTCTGCTTCCTGTGTATGTCACCTAGAATGTTGGGAAAATCACTGTAAAACTGTGCAAAATCAAATGAAATGTGGTTCATGAAATGAACTGAAAATGTTCCTTCTGTTACCTTGTAAACTTCTGTGTCTGCCTCATATTTCTCTGCTCTCCAATGCAGACATCTTTCATTGAAAATGAGCAGCTCAGTGATCGGTGGCTTTATTTCTATGAGATATGCAAAAACATTTTTCTTTTTTCCCCCATAATTTCAAACAGTCACGTGCCTCATCCATTGATACTCACCGATGCAATTCAGTGTAGCTTCGAGCCACAGCCCTGAGTTGCCACAAACTGATGTGTTGCTTCCCCTCCAGCTGTGATAGCCTGGCACACACCGGTGGATCACAACACTTCTGTTGTGCCAAACCACCTCTGAGTTGGCGAGTTGGGGAATGGGGCCACATTTAGCTGGAGAGACAATGAGGCTGTTTGCTTAACACGGTGCATTGACTGGAACAGGGCACAGTATGATGGCAATGGAGGTCAAAGACAGTTCCAATAAGATGCATGCATGCAAAAATGCATTTTTTCTTAATTGGCCAGTGCATGGTGGTAGGTACATAAGTGCAGTACCAACATAATCCAGTAGGGGTGCATTTTCACATTACCTCACACGTTCAACACAGCTCTGATACAGGAACAGTCGTTAAATGTGCCCGTGTGTGGCGATGATGGCCCTACCTTGACACTTTACAGATACTTTCCCCCACTCTCCTGTTTGTAAACATGTTGACATGTTAGTTCCGTTCTCTGGGTAAAATCCTTCCATGCACTCATACAGCACCACACTGCCAGGCCTGCTCCTGCCATCCCACAGGGGGTTAGTATTGGGGAGGTTTAGTGGGGGGCCGCAATTTATTTCTGCACACAGACACGAATTAGCTGCATTAAAAAGCACACACAAAAAAGATTAAAACATGTAAAAGAAACTAGTTTCACATTAATAATCATTACCCGTATATGCCACTAGGGGCAGTATGTGTCCTATGAATAAGATTAATATTGTTATCAAATATCACGTGTGAGGCTCATTGATCTGGGTATTTATTTGTCAATAATTGAGGTGTCTGTTGTAATCTAGGCAATGAGACTATATCCCAAATATCAACAAAAAATGTGGCAGCATATTAGCGTTAAAGACACTGCAGAACCTTCACACCAGATATCAACATCCTCCCACAGTCCATTTGCTCCACATTCGGAGGTGTTTTTCAGGCCTTTCGTGTAAAATCCTTCCTCACATTGGTAATACACCACACTGCCAACACGTGACGTGCCATCCCAGAGCGTTTGAGTGTGAGGCTTAAAAACAGGATCTGGGCAACTGATTTCTACAACAAAAACACAGCAGCTGTATCAGACTTGAGTTAAAGTATTGGAAATGCCAGGAGTGATGTGTAATAAAACATTGGATGGGCTCAGGAGGAGGATGGTTCTGTCCAATAGTCAAGAGGAAAAGCTGAAAACGGAGGAGCTGAAGGTGTTGAGGTGGATTGCCAGGGTTAAAAATGAGCATGTCAAGAGGACAGGTTGGAAATTTTGGAGACACAGAAAGTATAGATTAAATTGGTTGAGACATGAACAAAGCAGGAGGCAAAAGATAAGGGGATCTGTGGATGAAAGAGGACTGGTGTGAGAGGAGATGATGCTGAGGAGGGAAGGGGATGGAGGAAAATCTGCTTTGGTGGCCTTGATAAAGACAAGAGCTAACACTGTCAGACAGACGTAAAGTGTGGAAGAGGATGAGGGTCATGGTTGAAAAAGTCTTTTCTCGTTCATTTTCCTGGCAAAAGTTTTATAGCACATTTTTACCTTTGCATGAGATGTTTGGTTGTGTCCAATAACCATTACTTGTACACAGTGACACATTTGTTCCTTCATCGTGATAAAATCCTATTTTACAGTAATAAGAAACAGTGCTTCCAGGGGTGGAGCTGCCATTCCACATCTGGCCAGAGTGGGGCAGTATAGGAGGATTCCCACATAATATCTCTAAGACAGGAAACAGAATGAGTGCGTTTTTATATTTTTCTCATAAATTATTTCACCCTTATACCACGTTGTGGTAAACAGAAAATATCAGAAATACCTTTGCAAACCAGCGATGGGACGCTCCACTGACCCTTTTCATTACAGACTGAGATATTTTGTCCTTCTTTCTTATAAAAGCCTTCTTTACAAAAATAGACCACGGTGCTGCCAGGGCTTGAGTTATTGTTCCACACCTGCTCAGTGGATTCAATTACGGGAGGACGTCCGCACGAGGTCTCTACAATGAATAACACGCACCACGATTGACGCAACCCTGCACTTTTGAAAGCAGAAATGATCCTGAATGTAATTTTGACTTTACCTTGACAGACCACACCGGGTTTCTCCCACTGTCCCGTAGCAGCACAGACGGATACGTTTCCCTCCCCAACACTGTGATATCCATAGTTACACCGATAAAACACCTCAGCACCCATCCTGGAGCTCTTATTCCACAGCGTGTGAGTGTGAGGGAGGTGAGGGGGAGGGCCACAGTCAACCTCTGAGGGCCAAAATGAAACTGTATTCAGCACAGTTCTCCAGAAGCTGCAGGTGTGCTGTCAAACTGCTGACAGAGACACTATAAAGCTCTCACTATTAAAATGTTCTTTCAACATTTTCTGAGTAGGAACAACTTGTTCCTTGTAACAAGGGTGGAATATTAAACAGGCTATGCTTCTCATGTTTGTAGCAACCCCTTAAAATGATCTCCATCTTTAGAAATCTGCTGAATTTCTTATTTCTATGGTTGGATTACATGAAATGTTGCACAGAATGAAGCGAAGATATATATTCTGTAGTTGCTATGGTGCTGAATAGTCACATGTGATGTATTGGATGTGTGTTTTTACCTTCACACCTGATGGAGACTGGGGTCCAGAGTCCATCAGCACCACACGCTGAGCTGTTGTCTCCGCTCCTCCTCAGGAAACCTTCATCGCACACAAAGGTGGCCACGCTGCTGTATGTGGTTCCTGTTACTGACAGCAGGACGGCGTCCTTCGCTGGGGCCGGCTGACCACAGTCCACCACTGAAGAATGGCAGGTTTCAATCACGTGGTTACCAAGGCTACCATCAGTTTGCTTTACCTGTACAGGAGGCTCTGTCTCTGCGTGGATTGAAGGGTTCTTTTCCATTTCGGACTTGATATCCCAGCTGGCAGCTGCACGCAAAGCTACCAGGAAGGTTTGTGCACTGAGCTCCGTCTCCACACACACCTGTGATCCTGCACTCATCAACATCTGCACAGGCAACGTCACAACGTCACAATTTCACAGTCTTGTTTGGTCCAGGGTCCAGCTGAAACTCACCCTGACAGTGGGTTCCATCGTTGGGGATGAAGACGGCCATGTTGTTGGACGGGCTGTAGCCGCTCAGGCAGGTACAGTAGTAGCTGCCATACGTGTTGTGGCAGGTGGTGCTCTGACCGCAGATTTTATTAGCCTCTATCTGACATTCATCTTTATCTACAAGACAATCAGAATTAATCAAAACATCATTCAAATCTTGATAAGACCGATTGCTCACACTTGCAGAGATGTAGCTAGACATAAATGGAATCAAAAATGCTAAACCACAGTTAAAAACAGACAAAATTAGCTCCAGATTCTGTGGCATCAGTGATTCTTTTCTTTCCTACCTAAACAGAAAGTCCTCCCATTTCCAACAAACCCGTATTTGCAGTTGCAAACTTTTCCTGAACCATCCGTCTTTTGGTCACACGTGGCATTGGCGTGGCAGGTGGCGCACACGTCCAGAGAGTGGCCTTCTACCAGGACACCTGAGGAGATGACAGGAACAGCGTCTCACCGTGACCTCAATCCCCATCGAGGAATGACGAAGAGTTTCACTGACCTGCCGTGAAACAGAGGAGAAACAGCACCTCCATCATCCCCTTTCTCACCCTCCTCTGTGAGCGTCTGCCGGCTTCACCACCTCTTTATCCCCATCTTCAGGTTCTCACTCTTGATTTCCGTCTTGTGGACCATGTTTGAGGCTGAGCGGGCTTGATAACCAGGATTGGGAGGACGTGGTGGGTGTGTCAGCTGAGGTCACCCTGGGAAATGGCTCCTTTTCTTCACGCTCGTCTTGCAGCTGGTGGTTTTGTGGCTTCATCTTGTCACCCGCTGACACATTCAGTTACTCATCACACATGCTGGTGATATGTTTGGGGCTGCTGTGGAAGATAATGGCTATATTTGGCCCACCAGGCCCGCTGGGAGCCCCCTGACTAAAAAAAAAAAAAAAGGTTTAAAATCACATTTGCATGTTTTTCCCACCAACTATAACTTGTTTACATGATTCCACAGGCTCTGCCGTCTGCTGAGGGGTGGCGGGTTGTGGGAGGGGGAGATAAGTGCGGTGAGCTGCTATCTCTGTGGCCAGCAGGGTCCATGGTGGGGTCTCTCTGTCACTCAAACTAACGAGCTACCGCCTCAAAAAAAGGGAGTAATACTTTTAGACTGTTCTCGGTGGGCCCCTCCCCAACCACACAACTGGCTTCCCTCTGGGGCTGCTTTAACCCCGAGTTCATCCCGGGTCTGACACCTCCAATCACACCAAAACCTACAGCGGAAAACCTATTAAGGCTAAAATCACCTATGAATAAAAGATATCAGGCAGAAAATGTACTTGAAAAATAAAAGTGAAAGTCTCACATAAGACTAATTGAATTGACTGCGTTGCCAAGCTCAATCACAAGCAAAATGTATATTATATTATGGTTTCAAATAATCAGAATGCAGTAGACAAAAATGGTCATTTTAAAGGTTTTTATTTCTTTTTAGGAACTCTTCTTCCTAAACAACGCCTATAAATCTACTGCGGTGTCGTAAAAAAGGACACAAAGGGTACAAATAGATTAGTAAAATGTAAGATACTGGAAAAACAATCCCCCCTCCACTGAAGCATTTGCTCGATCACGTGCCTCCTGGTCATAGAATGGAGCAAAGACAACAGCCTGTTTTGTCTGGCGTGGTTCGGGCCTCTTCTGGACGAGGATCAGGAGCTGGAGACTCCACTTTACCATCTGACACTGAACCACTGGAGCTGGAAAAGAGCCTCCTGCACACCAGCTCAGCAGCCGCCCCACCCATGACCGACATGTCTGTGACCGTCTTCTCCCTCAGCGACATGTCCCCGTCGTCGTCATCGTCTATCAGCACAAACTCCTTCAGGTAGACCATCCCCACGCCGTGAAGGCTGCTGCTCTCCTCGGTGCTGTGGGCGTCCACAAAGGTCAGAGTTGACGACTCCGTCAGGGTCTCGTGGGGGTCCGTGGATTCGGCCTGGCTGCTGGAATCCATCATCCAGCTGGACTTCCTCGCAGCGCCTTCTTTCACGTTGTAACACGGACCGTGGCTGTTCGGGACGATGTCAGGTACGGACGCGGCGAGCTGTTCTCTCCTGGTGTGGGATCCATCTTCCGCGGCGTGACCATTGCCAGGGCACATCTTGAAAGTCACCCTCTGGTAGTCATGGTAGACCTGCACGCTGCTGCTGCCTGTCGGAGACGGCAGCAGGATGCCTGCAGGGCCGCCTTTTCCCTGCTTCTTCATCCCTTTCCTCTTAATACGCTGACAGGAAACACAAAATTGGTAGTTTAAGATTAATTCTTTGTTGAGTCAGGGTTGTTGACACATTTTACCACGACAACAGCAGGAGTCTGCACACACACACACACACACACACACACTTAAGAGACTGGCCCTCTCACACTTGGCTGACTCACATGCATGACAGATTCGGGACTCTTATAAATTAATAATTAATAATTAGGATGTACATGTTGCCACAATAGATGAAAAGTAGACGAGACCGAACAGCTTCGTTGCATTTACGCTTTATTACACTTGACTGGTTTTTGTCCCAACACTGTAGCAACAGCAGATGGAACTCTGACCAAAAGGAAGCCGAGACACCTGGCACTAATTCATTAAAATCTCAAAAAGATTCACATTAGCGTGAAGAATGACCCCGACCCAAAGCAGTAAATCTATTATTGTTTGAAGAGAGACGGAGCTGAGAGCAGCTTTTGTTGTAGTTGATAATAAATCGATAACAAAGCTTCATCATAACCAGACACTTCACGCTCGTTACAAAACAACAAAATGTACAAAAATCTAAATTATATTAAAAGAAACTACTCAAAAATCAAATATTTAAAATGCGATCTTACCCTGTTTTACTGCGATGATGGAAGGAAAATCACATGGCGGAGCAGGAGTGACCCCAGAGGGTGTGTGTGCGTCCATTGATGTGCAGCATAAACTGATTTTTCCTTTGCCTGGATGTCCACACACACACACAAACGCCCTCCCATTGTCTCAGGAGCTACAACTCCTCACAGTAGTTGCAGGGAGGAGTTTGTTTAAACATGCAGAACATCAGACGAGACTATTTTTAGTGCCTGTCGTCAGTGACGAAGATAGAACCCACACACCTTTTTATCTATAATTATGTTACTACCATTTTAGAGTCTTTTAGAGTCAGTGAGCCAGGTAATCTCAAAAACATCTCACCTTCCTTCCCTTAACGATGTTGTGCTAAAATTCTGGGATTTTATCAAATAATCCACCACCTCGTCTCCTCCCAGTCCTTCATGAAATGTGCAGACATGCATGAACAGCCACTTCTCTGGGCTCCATAAACTAAATGTGCTCCGATAAATAATAGAAGAGGAGCTTCACATACATGAAAGCTGCAAACAGGAGTGTAGGATCAAATATTGAAGTGTTCCTTTCCTGCAGGGGTGATGTCGCCATTAACCTTGTAAGCAAAAACATCCAGGAGCCCCATAGTAAAAAACCACGTGGATAAAACAAGCATAACCATAAATCTTTGGTGGCCTTTGTATTCTTTTCCAGGCACACGAGTCAAATGACTAGTTTAATAAATATGTTATAGTAATATAGTATAAATCTATAAAAGTGGCTCACATTCCACAGCAGGTCTCTGTGGCGTTTACTGATTTTCACAAGCGAGAGATGAGCCCCGTCAGGTGTGACACCTTTCCTCCGTGATGATGCACGCGGAAGCTGACGTCATCGGACGCCTCCCAAAACTCGATGGTTACTCTGTGCGGCAGCGCCAGAGGCGGCCTAAACCAGGCGCAGAGGATCACTGGAGCAGTGATGGCTTTAACACCTGGAGGCACACAGGTGAGAGGATCAAAGCCGGACTCCAGGGAGCCCCAACGGGGATCGTGCAGAACGTGCTGACATTTGCTGCACCGGGTAATTGTTCTGGGATTAAAAATATCAATCACCTTTGTGCTTTTCTATTTCAGCCAAGCAGACACACAACATCCAGAGACTCGGTGAGGCAAAACCGAGGAGCCTGGCTGGCAGAGAGAGGAGCAGACGTGGGGAGTACTGAGAGAAGGACCAAAGACTCGGCAGAGCAGCAGTCCTGGGAACTCTGACTTCTACTCGCGTCACATCTTCTGGGTCAGGTTCATCTGAAAACAGTCAAACAAAATGACAATCCTTCAGTTTCCTGGTTTAAAAAGATTGAAAACAATGATTCTTGGAGGGAAACTCACTCTTTTCTGTGCTGGGTGGGCATCTGCCGGCTTCCTGCGGCTTGTCTTGGGAGACCAGGGTGAGGACGCTCTCCCAGACCAGGGCTCCCGTGCGAGAGGTGGCAGACAGACGGATGTCCACCTCCACACATGCCTCCATTTGTCGGTACATCAGAACACCAGCCTGCAAGGTGAACGGTCCCTTCTTCAGCTCATCCACTGGCTCCAGGGTTTTCAGAGTCTGACGCAGTCGAAAGAGACCTGCAGAAGGCACAAGCATATCAGCAAGAATGTAATTAACGAGAATATCATCAAATTGTTTTTCCGGACGTTAAAAACGAAAATGCTGAGGGAATGTGCGCAGTGACAACAGCTGTGCATCATTTACCGACCTGCTGGGCTGAGCCCGAACCGTCCATCAGTCAGTACCATGAGCAGAAGTCTGGAGCAGAGAAACTCGGGGAAGCACAGCGGGAGGTCTCTGAACTCAGAGTCCGGGTAATCCCACCCGTAGCCCGCAACGCTGCAGAAGCTCCTCAGCAGGGAGGCGTCCACCCTGGTCCGGACAAAGACACCAGAATCAGAAGGACAGAATGAAGCTGCTCAAAGGTTCCGGGGGCGGAAGCTCACCTGCAGTTGACGATGGTGTAAAAAAGGTCGCACCTGTTGGTGGCGTACAAGCGGCCCTTCCTCCGAGCCACAGCTCGGCTCAGATATTTGAGGTAAAGGTACGCGAAAGTCGGAAGTTTGTTGTAGTTGATTTCAGTTTTCAGCAGCTTGTGTGAACGGTAGACGTGCACGTACAGGAAATATGCAGAATACGCAGAGATCGAAACTAAGACGCAACTCTGCACACTCCCCATTGTTCTTACAATAAACAGCAACTTAAACGAACTGTACTTAATTCAACTGTCAGCTGGAGCCTTAAACTCTGAATAAAGATTTTTAGATTTTATAAATACTGGAGTTAAAAGTCCACAGATAACACTGGAAACGCTGCCGGGAAGGACGGCGTCTGAGATGGGACAAACATAACGTCTTCGCGTATCCACACCACCATAAAACCACGATTTTCTTTCAGCTGTTTTATTAGACAGTAGTCAAATTAAACATTTTGTTTCTAGCATAAAAATATACATCAAGTGTCCTATTATATCAAATTACTTCCTTATCATTCATGTGTAGAAAATTCCTGAGGTGATGAAGATACAGCAGGTTGTCGCATCTTCAGTCGGTCCTCTTCACCCAAACAAAAGCAGCAGCACTATGCAGACTGAATTCACTGCAATCAACGGCACTATAGGGAAAGAACAGTACTCAGTACAGTGAAAGGTTTGATAAAAACAGAGGAGAGAAAGAAATGAACCTACCTCTCATTACTGTTCTCACAGAGCGGATCAGATTCATTAACTGGACTTTGATGCCCGGTTCATCACCAAAACCTCCAACACTTTGGTCCACTCCCCAGCCGACTTATTCACAACACACACAATACAACAACGGTCATAGACGTAAATAAGGCCGGACAAAATATTTCACATTATTTAACAATATTGTAATTTTAAATTACACTGATTAGCAAAAGACATAACGTCATTGTCTACTGTTGTTTGTTAATAAAGCTGTAAAAAAAGATATGCCAGAAGATAAATATTATATTCTGTAGTTCAAAAGGTAATTTTGTCACGCTAGTTTATCCTTTCAGTTTAGGCAAAAAATTAAAAAAAAAAAAAAAACAACAAAAAGCAGCAAACATTGATTTTACAGGTGTTTTACTCAGGTTACAGCGTTAGTACAGTCGGAGACGTACACAGAGCTAGTTCCTGTTAGCATTAGCCAACCGTTTAATTTCTCCTGGTATCGCATATGATTAAAAAAAAGTTGAACAGCCACTTACTTTTACACAAAAACCTTTCTTCGTGAAGTACAGCGACGGCATTGACGCACAAGATTGCTGCTTGAATCAGGGAATACAAAGTAAAAGCCATGACATCGGTAACACTTTACCTCTGACGTAGCCTACGGTAGCCGAGAAAAGGAAAACAAGACGCCAAGCCGTAAAACAGAAAAGCGCAACCAGAAAAGGTTAGGTTGATAAAAATCTCCCCTGGATTGGTTGGCCGAGCAACCATTGGTAATTAAATACAATTTATCATTAGTAGAGATTTTCATTTTATTGCAATTAAGGATTTTATACGTATAGTAGAAGATGGAAGCCAGAAATGACCCAGTCATATTATCAAGTTGTTGTTTTTTTTTTTTAATAGAGAATTGCTAAATCGAGTTTGATAGCTCTGCTATCTGGTGTGAAATATAAATACATCAAGTAATCACAATTTTTCAGTTACAAAAATGAACAATTGATTTAAAATGAAAGTTTCTTACCCGGTAAACTGTGGAAGAAAAAACAAAGAATTCAAGAGAAAATCGAAAACTTTATAGTTACAACCTGGAAAACATTTGAAACATTTACTACTTTTTAGATTACTGTCTAATACCGGGCACTCCTGTTTATGAGGACATACAGGGACACACTAGACCGGATCATGAGAATAAAAATCTTTATTAGTGTTTTATGAAGTCTGCATAATATGCCACACGCCTGAGAAGCTCATGGTCAGGAAGGGGGGCGGGGGGTAAAAAAAAAACAAACAAAAACAAAATCTATAAATACCGCCCTCTACCGGTGAAACAACTGCAACGTCTACTGTACTGACTGCTTTGCAAAAAAAGGTTACTGTTAAATACACACCGACTGTACTACTGTTATGTATATGTATGCCTGGTCCACATTGGCATTTTAATGGATCTTTTTCCACATTCATATGTTGTAGGTTTGACATAAAAACTATGCAACACTGTACCCCAACACATGGTTCAATTCCCCAAATCTTAACTCTAGGACTGGTGCACTTAAAGTACAATCAGCACTGTGAGGAAAACATGTTTGCGTCAGAAAGAAGGGAGATCAGAGGCAAACACGTTAATCCAGCAACAGCCTTGTGACTAACAAACGCTGAGTTTAATAAAAAAACTCCTGTTGTACAAACTGCTTAACATTATTATTATTGTATATACATAATGTTCCAGAGTGCAGTACTTTTTGTAATATTTTAATTTAACACCAAAAATTTTGTTTAACCCGTTTAAATAAACACAAAAAGCTCCAAAAGGTCAAAAGCTGTTAAGAGATGAATGAATGAAAGGCCATCAAGTTTAAAACAAATCATAAAATCATGTTAGAAAATGTACTTCAAATGCACCAGATTTCTTTGGAAATACAGAATAAAGGATACAAGCACGCTACACATCATGTTGGGCAGTGATATATATATATATATATATATATATATCCTTTTTGTTTTTTACCTAGACAAAGAGCTGCATTTTTAAAAAAGGAAATTTTCAGGTCAAATGAAAGAATGATCCAAGCCCTCCATGTCACTTTTGAAACAGCAGTGGTCTTTACAATATTACTTTAATAAAAAGTGGATGACAGAAAAATGTAAGTATATTTATATATAAAAATTCATGATAATACAAAAAAGTAGCAAAACAAAAGGGGACAAAGGCTAAAGACAGAACGAAGTCACTAATACCTTCAATTTCTCCTGGTGAGATATTTAATACGTCACCTCAGAGAGTTCCAGGACTCCCAGTGTCATGTCAAGACTAAATCAAACAAAATAAAACACTGCTGATATTCTCTGGTCCCTGCCCAGCATACCTTACAAAGAAACAGTCTCATTTGCTTTTGTACCAGGCTCTTCAGTGGGGGTGTCAACAAGAGGGCCCCATGATGACACATAAAGCTACAGCCGAATCCAGCCTGAAGTTCGTTTGGGTTTTCTGAATGATTTTTTTAAATAACATTCCTATTTGTCAATTAATAAGAGTGTCTTATGACACATGTTCACAGTTAAAAGTAAAGGGGGAGTTGGATGCTGCCTAAGTCCAATTTAATTCTGCCCCTCAGACAACAGATGGGGCTGAGATTCCCAGAGAAAATTAACTTAGAAGAATAATTTTATGGGACTTCATTAAAAATTAGTTTTGCAATCAATCTCGTGTTACTAATACAAGCAATCATCAATACTGAAAAAGTATTCACAGATTTTTTTGGTATTTCTGCCATTTCCTTGACTAAAAACCAACATATATATATATTTGATTTGTACCACAAATAGATCTAATATTAAAGATTTGGGGAAAAGCAATTTAACAAGGTGCATATCAATGAGTAACAAAGTGCCAATTTTCCAAACATGTCTGTACTGGTGAGTGTGTGTGTGTGTGTGTGTGTGTGTGTGTGTGGGAGTGATTCAGTGAAGTGTTGGTGCATCTGTATTTTTGGGAGGGTTTTAAGGTATTTGGAATTATGCCACAAATACTATGATGAAAACTCACCGAAAACTCGTTCTGCGGGGGTTCCTCTTTCCACTGAGAGGACTCACAACTTTAGAATTCAATGATCATATTATAGACTGCAGGGTGGCTGTTGAATGGATGAGGGTGAGCGTTTCTTTATCCATTTTAGGACATGCTGGAGCAGCGTGCTGAAGGGGAGCCCATCTGGGTTAGAACCTTGTCCAGCCACTGCAGGGGTCCATTTAGATGCAGCTCGATCCAGCAAGGAGTGCTCGTGACAGTCTGTCGTCTAGAAAACAGAGACACCGTTTTTTCATTTCACAGTTCTGGAAAAGGCTAAAAAAAAACATATCCAAGAAGACTGGTGGCGCCATGGGTTCGAGGCTCAGCATGAGGCACAAGAGACTGAACTGCTCAGATGACACAGTTGGCTGTGCTCACCTGTATTCAGCCCCCCAGCCTTTGACGAAGCTCATGCGAATGGTGCACATCCTGGTCAGCTGGTAGACCGCTTCAAAGCCTTGGTTGACCGACTGAGCCAGCAAGGCTGCAAATTCTTGGTTGTTGAATATTTTTAGATTACAACCTAGAACAGCGAAACAGAGGCTGTGAAAACAATTTTGGTAACACTCCAAATACAGAATTAAAAACCCTTTTGCACTTTTGAGTTGCAGCAAAGGATTATTTACATGATTTTTCTTTTTTTTTTTTTAAATCACCAGTCCAAAATTTGACCTTTTCAGGCCTGCATTTATAGCAGAACAGGCTAAAAACCAACAAGCAAAGATGTTGAGCAGCTTACGTGGAGGAATTTTACACACTGTTGCTGGATGCCAGCCATACCGCTGGTTGCAGTTTGGACTCTGGACAAAGATGGCGCTATCACTTAAACACTCTGCAAATACCTCCCCTCCAATGTAATAAAGTCTAACTCCTCTTCCTGCAAAAACACAAAAATGAAGGGTTTTATCCAACAGAACTGGAGCTGAACGTTGAGCCACCATCACCATGCACCAGCTGCAGCGTACCTATATGCCTCCGAGTCATCTCCACTGTCGCGTTCCTGTTAACGTTTGACAGCAGGCCCAGACAGAAACGCTCAGAGTTGGAGGGATCCGTGAATCCGTCTACTGTCAGCGAGGGCTGCGAAGCGTGGAAGGTCTCCCCCACACGCTGGTTCAGCTCATAGTAGGCTATAGAGCACCAGAAGGCCGGCTCTGAGTAGGTCACCGGCTGCAGGTCTGCAGGACAGGAGCATCAGCTTCATTTACGCCAACTACTGTGCAGATTAGCCAGATGTAAATTCACACACTGCTTTAAGGTTTGCTTCTTACCCATGCTGTGATTGACAGGTGAAAGAGTGCTAGGGGACAGCTCTGCTGGAGAACCTGACACACAAGGAGGAAGTCATTCATTTGGACGGACTAGGAGGAAACACCTTTACTCGAGGATCTGCTCGTCTCAGGTACCTGTGTCCATACTTTGGTTCATCTGTTGATCACTGGCCTCTCCATCCTCGCTGATGTAACCTGGTGGAGGTGTTTCTGTTGGAAAGATGAGGGAAAACTACACCTCAGCCTCCAGCTCAAAAGGCAATGTTGAGATCGTAGGTTGTTTTGGATTAGATTATCACCAATAGAACCCTAACACCGTTGGTACAAAAATCAGGAGGTCCGGTGCAGAGGTGGACCCACCTGGTATATAATTATTTGGAGGATCGATTCCTGCAGGAAAGTTTGTGTTCTCAGGTATGGAATGAGTGTAGTCATCGATAATCGGCAGCTCTGGTAGGACGTCTGAGTGTCTTGGCACAAGGACAGGAGGCAGCACTGCAGGACCGGGTATGACCAACAGAAGGCACGAGTTACATTCCTGCCATTTACAGCTCCATTTGGTTTGTTCCTCACAGCTTTGTAACTGCTAAAGTCCCAAGGGACGCAAATTTAAATGAATGATGAGCAAAAATTGTCTGTGTGCAACAGTTTTTGTGACTGTCTAAAGGTAAATCCCTTCCAGGGACTCTGGGATGGGATTATTATGTCTGCTTTCAACATTCGAGCTACATACTCTCAGCTAAGAAATGATCCTGCTCATCAGAAAACAAAAATTCAAATTTCCTCTAAACTGCCTGTCTTCCATAAGGCTCAAATGTAATTACAGTCACCTCAAATTACAGTGCATGTTTTAACACGAAACGTGTAAAAAACAAGTCTAAAAATGTGTGAAAGAAATATACGCAAACAGGACTGACCTGGGGTCTCCACCCTTTGGTAGTGGTATGGGTTGATGCACACCTCGTCCTTTTTGAGGTGGAAGGCATACTCACAGGCCTCAATGGCACGCAGCTCATGGTGGCTGTGGAGGTCCGGCCACCGCCACAAGCGACAGTAAATGATGTGAGGAAGCCCCTTACGCTGGGAGACCTGCAGGCGACCATCCAGGGATCTGGTAGAACAGTAAACGGGAGAAGAACTCAGCAGAGTGGATTGAGGAAGGAGAAAGCACTGGCACAAATGTCCCACATCAAAGGTGTCTGGAACACCATGCAGTAGTTGAGGACAGTCACCTGGTTTGGTCTGGGTAGTTGTACAGGCCTGATGTGTCCCACTGTTCTATCGTATTCGGTGAACTCAGTCCCCATATTTCAGAGCAATTGCTGTGAACAGAGACAAAAAAAGAAACTACAGCAAAGAAGACATGATAGACACGGGGCATGGCTCGTTTGGAAACATCAGAGTGGGTAATGTGAATATTAAAAGGCCCCTTTTATTTGACTCTTGCTGCAAAATAAAGAAAACAATTTTCAGCTGTGGAAAGACGGAGGACACAGTGAGAGAGACAAAGAGTATTCTTTTCCAGAATGCCATTGTATCAAACAGCGAGAATAACTGAACTTATCTGATGACATTCAAACAAAGGCTGAAGACACACAATGGGGCAAAAGTAAGTGTGTGTGTGTGTGTGTGTGTGTGTGTGTGTGTGTGGGGGGGGGGGGGGGGGGGGAGGCAACCTTGGAAATAAATATCCATTTTCTCAAAACATTCACTAGAAAATGGACAAAAGCTAAAATGAAAAGCTCAAAATGATGCCACATGGGAGAAGATGCTTCTAAAAGACGGGATAACAGGAGAAAACTGCAACACAACAAGATCCTAACTTTTACCACGGAGCAAGAAAAGTAACCAAAATGCAGAAGAACCAGTCATCTCTTCCAAAATAATCCAACTTAAAAAGTAAAGTAAGAGGCTATAGAGCAGTTCACACAATTCATCTAATCTGAAATACTCAACATTTCATTCACGTTGAACCAATGACTGCACCTCTACAACCTAAACAGTGCAGCGTAGAACAATTCTCAGGCGATAAGGGGCACGCTATCTGTACTCATACAAACATTTGACGTGGTACTTGGCAACACATTAGTGGGGAATAAAACTTTTAACAAAGTGTTCCCACTGAGCATGAGTCTGAAGCATCAAGGCTGGCTGGCTGATAAAGACCGCAGATTCTCCGACCTCTTTCTCCCAATGAGAGTAATCCAAACCGATACAATACACTTTTAATTCATCCTCAAAGTGGGATTTTAGGTTATGCTGTGAATATTCTTACATTCCTAAACTGTTTTACATGTTCTTTAACTGAATAAAGGAAAATAAATGGAAATATGCAGCAGCTGCAGGTCTAATCTAAGCACACTTGCAGAGGCAACAGTCTTTAGTTTGAAGAACTTACCTTGGAATTGTGACACACTTGGTGTTGCAGTTCTGCGTGGTGATAGCCTTCTCCAGCTCATCTAGCTGAGCAGTCTTCTTTAACTTCTTCACTAGACTCTTCACAGCCTTCTCGCACCATTTCTCCTCTTGGCCATTCTGCTCTCCACTGCCGGCTCCGCTTTGGCCAGTCGTGGTCTTTTTCCATCCCAGCAGCCTTTTCACCACAGGTGGAGTAAATGGCAAGATGGAGGACATCTTTCCTGGCAGTGAGTCTCCCGAGGACCCAACACGAGGTACACCTAGAACTACTGTTTGGGCCCTGGCACTGATGAGGGCCCCTCTAGTGACCAGTGAGTGACAGGCTGGAAACCAGTACCTAGTTGAATACACTCAAAAGAGATGGACACCTTGGAAGAAAGTCACATACAAAGGACATTCTCATTAAATCAACTTAAAGGATTCTACTACAGTAATTTTAACACAATTTTTAAGTGCTACAAGCAGAGGTGCCCTTCCTTTAACGGTCCAACTCCGTGCATGAGCGCAGTCACGACTGACGAACACAGCTAAAGGTTTGAAATGACAGTATACTGTGAACACCCCCGCTACAAACTGGCTGGAAAGGGCCCTGATGTGGTTTTGCGTGTGTGTACTTGCGTGCGCGTGTATGTGTGTGTGCGCGCGCGGGGGGGGGGGTCTTAAAAATCACATCACATCAGACTACCGTTACATTCCGAGTGTTAAGCAACAAAGGCTGAAATGGATTTTGTACGACATGAAAGGAAATGCAACATAAATTAGTATATGGGAAACAATTACTGGAGAAGTCATCACCATGCTAGGTCAGCTAACGTTAGCTTCGGGATGCTAGCTGCCAGCTTGTTATCAAAAATCCTTTTGTTGTGATCCAGAAAAAGCCTCCGATGCGCAACAGTCAAGTCGCGCTACTTTGTTAAAACCGTCAAGCGTGTCAAATGAATCCAATTTGTATTTCATCTACAAAGAGAGCGCCTGTTTATATATTAATATATATTATTTAGTTTGAACAATGGAGTGTAATGGCAGGGAGTTTTACTTAAATAGCGACATGACACCAAAAGGAGTTAGCATCTTGAGCGAACTCTTCCAAACTGAGCCCTGGCTCCCGCTGGCTAACGGACCTACATCTCTCACACAAAACAACACGCTTTAAAGTCGACAAAACAGACAAGAGCAATGAAATAATTACCCCAGTTTTAGAGTCCGGAGTTCCACCGTTTGAGGACAAGATATGAAAAGAGCGCTAAATGCCCCGCTGACATGAAAACGCCTCAAGTGTGTTGTTACCGCTGCTAATTTTGACAGGGCTTGTTGGCTCTTCGCAAGTTGCTACCAGTGCTACTGGAGCTAGTTTCTGTGTTGGGTAGACCGGAACAGAATCCGAACATGATAGCTACGTAAACCCGCCTACCAAATTACATGATTGGATTTCGGTAAACTGTACTTTGAACAAGAGTTGGCATATTTTTTTTAGAGTGTTTATTTCGGTTGCAGAACTTACATGCATTTATACAAATACAAAAAAAAAAAAAAAAAAACCAAAAACAAACAAAAAACAAACAAAAACAAATATTGGTAAAAATTGGTTTTGTATTTGACTTATAGGTATGACCCCAAATTTCAATGCCATAAGTCATATACGGTACAAGGAGAGAACAATATAAGATATATAATGTTGATTTGTTAAGGAAATACTTGATTTTATGTAATATTTCTATGATTATGGGTTTTGACAAATCCACCAGTAATTTGACAAATGTAGTGAATATAAATAGCTCATAGAGGCTTGGGAGTTGTTTTTTTTTCTAGTTACTCAGCATTTCGGTGTGATCTATAATTAACCTGTGTTATTTTCTAAAGACAGCACAACTGTAAAACAGTACTAATTCTTAGAAACAATCCTTTTCTTAAGCGCCTTTATCATATATTGATTTTTACCTCTGATTTTTATCTCTTCATTTATATACAATCATGGTTGATATAGGAGAAAACCCCTCCCCTCACAGGGCTGTACAATCATCAATTTGTATTGGACTCACCTGGTACCTGTTTGAAATACTTCACCTTGGATCCCAGCAGCTTTGTGGCTTTTTAGTTTTGTTTGAGGCGATGGGTGGGTGCCTGTTCCTCTTTGTGCTGTTTCTGCAGTTGTTGGGATTCTTGCGAGGTGAGTCAATTAGTTTTACTTACAAGAGGGACATAAACCAATGATTTACATCAAACAACTAATGTCTTCCTGTGTACACTTTTACAGGTGGAGGCAGTCCTTTAAAATGTAATCTGGGCTCTCAGTTGTGCAGTGATGGCTTAGAATGTGTCCGCACCCAGCATTTATGTGATGGAGAGTCTGATTGCAGGGATGGTTCAGATGAAGAAAACTGTCAGACAACATGCAATAAAGGTACCCACCAGGTTAACAGATGCTTGAGTGGTGTAATTGAATTCACACTAATATTATTTTAAAATATTCATTTTGATAAATTCAGTTTGCAATGTTAAAGTGTAGCCTGTATGCTAAGTGTTTTGATATTTTAACACAACAGTGCAACTAGGTAACGTATCCAAACGTGACTTTTATTCTCATGTCAAAATTGGCATTCAAACAGATCAGTTCCAGTGTGCCCATGGGAAGAAGTGTATTGGTAAAGACCAGGTATGTGACAGCATCCCTCAGTGCCAGGACCGTTCTGATGAGCGGGGCTGTGTGACGCAAACGGACGTCTGCGATCACCACTGTGACAATAAAAGTCGCTGCTTACCTGCAAAGTTTGTCTGTGACGGAGAGTGGGACTGTCTGGATGGCACAGACGAGGCCAACTGTGGTAGGCTGACACAACTGTAGAGTCTCCTGCGTCTATTTCGTGTCTAACTACGAGCTAAAATGTTATGTTTGGATTCCTCAGACGATCAAGAGGCAGAGGGAACTGAAAAGAAAAAGGGAAGCACATCTGTACATGTAGCCCCTGAAGGCTCGCCACCCATCCAGTGTGCTTTTCACTCTAAACCCTGCAAGAATGAAATGGAATGTGTCCATCACCTTCACTTCTGTGATGGAGAAGTGGACTGCAGTGATGGCTCTGATGAGGAAAACTGCACATTAAAATGTGAAGCTGGTGAGACGCTTAAGTGAAAAGCCGATTCTGTGATTTTCAGATGCTGCCCTCTAGTGGGCAACTGTTTTTGCAGTAGTTTTCAAAATTGGGCCTTGTCGCCCAGTCCTGCCAAAGCTGTGATCATGTGATTTCCTCCTGCAGACCAATTTCAGTGTGCACATGGGAGAAAATGCATTGAGCAGGACCAGGTGTGTGATGATGTGCCTCACTGTCAGGACCGCTCGGATGAACGCGACTGTTATAAGATGGAGGGCTGCGATCACCAGTGTGATGACAAGAACCGCTGCATTCCTGAAACCTTCCTATGTGATGGGGAAGGAGACTGTCAGGATGGCAGTGATGAAGCAAACTGTGGTATGCTGTCATGCATGCAGATATTCTGGCTATAAGCTGCAAGTAAAAAAAAAAAAAAAAAAATAGCCTTGATTTTAGGTAAACTATAATTTTTGAACACATGGGACCTGACTAAATACTCATCCTTGAGAGAGATTATTAAAATGTAATCAAATTGAAAACTGGCTACACTAGCTGTACTGCAGAATAACACTATCTTGGCTGGTGATATCATTTTGCAAGCCAAATTTTTCAATGTATTTTTTTTAATCAAATCAGTCTGAGACATTTTTGTGATATACAAATCATTCTTCCTTCAATAGTGGACAAAGACTGCGGCTCCACAGAGTTTAAATGTACCAGTGGCCAGTGCGTGTCCTCTGTCATGCATTGCGATGGTCATCCAGATTGCTGGGACCACTCGGACGAAGAGAGCTGCACCACTGCGCAGGTCTGTACCACCAAACATCGCTGCCCTCAGAGCAAGGAGTGTCTAGTGCAGGAGTGGATCTGTGACGGAGATCAAGACTGCAAAGACGGGACGGATGAAAAGGTGCACACAAAGCAAATATTGTTCTAAAGCAAAACAGACTTTAGGATTTGTTCAACCATCCTATGCCATGCCTTAATGCACCAACATTAGGGCATATTTTGACTGATCTTATTTGACTTTTGTTATGGTAGGATTGTCCTGTGACTCCACTGAATTGTGGTGAATTTCAGTGGTCTTGTGAATCAGAGACCCAGTGTATCTCCATAGTTTGGAGGTGCGACGGCATGGAGGACTGTGACGACAGGAGTGATGAAACCAAATGTCGGTTGTATAACGTGGAACATTTTCAGTTTGTAATCATATCTCAAAGATGTACCTCTGAGGTTCAGTGTTGTGTACCAGGTGAGGCGATGCCCTGCCTCCCGCATCAATTCCAGTGCAGCAGTCAGGAGTGTCTGGATCTGGCCCTGGTGTGCAATGGCTTTAGTAACTGTGCAGATGGCTCAGATGAGGGTGGCAGCTGCCAGACAACCTGCACAGAGGATGAAAAGAGTCATTGCTCTCAGAGCTGCTACAGCACCCCACAGGGAACGGTGAGGACTGCAAATATAAACATGAAGTTTGAATTGTGGTATCGTTCGGTGTACTCGGTCTGCTACGGTACCTGATATATGGTTGTTCTGTAGCGTTGCCACTGTGCAGCTGGGTACAGGCTGATGGAAGATGGCAGGACGTGTGCAGATGTTGACGAGTGTGAAGGCCCTGATGCGTGCAGTCATCTGTGCATCAACAGTCCAGGGTCTTACCACTGCGACTGTCACCCAGGCTACGTAATGGAGGCAAATGGACAGCACTGTAAAATCAGAGGTAAAGTCCTGTAGGCTGCAGAATGTACACATGCAGCACCTCGTAGCAGCAGCCATACTGATGCGGAAAGGCATGTCAACAAGTATTGAATATCCTTGCTCTAATGTAAGTTGTTGTGACTGGCTCCATCAGGCGAACCCTTGTTGTTGACATCAATCCAGACTGACCTGTTTTTGTTGGGCCTGCGCAGCGGCAGCCTTGACATCTTGTCGTCCGCTGCCAAGAAGGCAATATTCTCTTTGGACTATGACTGGAAGGAGCAGAGGGTCTTCTGGGTCACCGTGGAAACCGACAGCATCAGGTGGTCCTCACTGGACCATAAGACTACAGGAACTCTGATTAAAGGTAGGTTCAGCATGCATGTGGAGTGGTGTTGGTGTGCGTATTCCCCGTCACGGTGCGACTCCCACAGGGATCCGTGCTGATTCTGTGGCCGTGGACTGGCTCGGGAGGAACCTGTATTGGATCGATGGCGTGAACAGCCAGATTGTTGCCATCAGGTTGAGGAGGAGCACTGTGGAGTCGCTGGCCCACAGCGTTATCCTGGATGAAGACCTGGATCAGCCTCGCTCTCTTGCTTTGCTACCACAGAAAGGGTCAGTAAGTCCTTTCACTCTAAAGCAAACCCAGTCCTCTAAAGCCTGATACCATAGCTGTCTTCCCCCCAACAGCCTGATGTTCTGGACAGAAATTGGTAATGTGGTGAAGATTGAGCGTGCTGGGATGGACGGCTCAGAGAGGAGGGCACTGGTGAACTCCAGCCTGGGCTGGCCGGGTGGTGTGGCGGTGGATGCCATCGCTGAAAGAGTGTACTGGGCAGATGAGAGACTCGGGGCGATTGGTTCTGCAATGCTGGATGGAAATGACATTCGAGTAAAGCAGTTTGGGGAAGGAGATGCTCTTTTTTTTTTTTTTTAAATCGGTTTCCACCCTGACATGACCATTGTCTTTTTTTGCCCCAGATTCTCCAGACAAGAGAGACCTCAAACCCGTTTTCTTTGGCGGTCTTCAATGACATGCTGTATTGGACTGATGCCAAAAACCGAGTGGTGCGCGGCGCTCGTAAAGTCTATGGCAAAAACAGCCATATTCTCCTGAAGAGGCAGAGACAACCTTTTGGTGTGAAGGCGAGTAAACTACTGAATGAGTGGTCGTCACTGGAGATGAAGTAATGACTGAATCTTTCCTCCTCTGTAGATCATCCATCCGCTGCTTCAAACGAGTGCTGAGAGTCCCTGTACGAAGAAATGTTCCCACATGTGTGTGTTGGCCCCTGGGCCTAGGGCTGTTTGCAAGTGTCCCTTTGGGCTCTTACTGGCTGAGGATGGCCTGACCTGCTCCAGCCTGACTGATTCAGCATTCCTTCTGATGCTGTCTCCCTCCTCGGTCACAAAGGTGCAGCATGGAGGTCTTAACTGCCTGTAGATCTGTTGCATGACTACGTCATTTCAAACATGACACTTTTAGAAAAGTTCTCAGACATCTGTGTAAGGATATAGGCTCTTGCTGAACTCGGATATCTCTTTAGATCCATTTGCAGTCTCGAAACACGGCAGCAGAGCTGAAAGGCTGGCCTGAGCACCTGGCTCTGCAGATTCCCGGTGTCAACGAGGCAGCCATCATGGACTACAGCATCCGTGACCACACCCTGTACTTGGCGGATGATGGCACAACGTCTATCAGCTCCTTCAAGCTGAAAGACACGGAATTGTTGTCTCGGGGTCAGCTCCTAAAACTCCTGGGCAACACCATCACTGCCATGGCCTTGGACTGGGTAACGCTCAATGTCTACTGGAGCAGCAGCAAGCAGCCCCGTCTGCAGGTCACGGCCATCGCCAAAGCCTACACAGCTGTTCTGATCAAGGACGGTATTGGTAGGATAGAGTCCATTGCCCTGCACCCTCCCAGTGGAAGGCTGTGTTTTTCCAATTTAGGTCTGCAGGATACCAACACAATAGCAACTGTAGAGTGTGCCAACATGGACGGTACTGGGAGGAGTGTGCTGAGGAAGGAAGCTGTTGAACCCACATCTCTTTCCTTCTCTCGCAATGGGGAGACGATTTACTGGGCAGACATTGGTAGAACCTATTTTTGAGCTTTTGTACATCTACACTCTACATACAGTTTAAAAAGTTGGCTTTTCTGCAGGTTTAGGCAGCATTGCTGCCGTTCGGTTGGATGGATCTGGCTACAAAGAGCTGAAGGTTGGTGATGGACTGGCTGCTGTGGCTCTGACTGATGACCTGTTGTTCTGGATGACTGTCGGAGGTAATGGCTCATGCGCCTATTCCAGTTGTAGATTGTAAAATCTTAAAGGTGTGACATTACTGAGATGTTTAAGATTACCTGATCTTTCTGTCAGACAAGATCATGCTCTGGTACCAGGATGAAAACAGAGAGGACAAGCTGTGGTTCGAGGTTGACACTCAGGTGGTCGGTTTAAAGGCGTTCAGCAAGGCCAGCCAGGCTGGTACGTAAGAGAAGGGCTGAGGCATGCAAAGAAGAAAAAATGGTTTTCAAAAACTCTATGCCCCCCAGGATCCAACCTGTGCACAGAAAATAATGGCGACTGCCAGCACTTGTGCCTTGCTACCCCGGGCGGTCGGATGTGCAAGTGTGACCATGACCACGTCCTTGTGAACGTCACCCACTGCCGTCCAGAGCAGAGCTGCCCGGCTGGCAGCAGGCCCTGCCTGGACCAGCTCTCGTGCCATCCTCAGGAGAAGTTCTGTAATGGGCACGTCGACTGCCATGACCACTCGGATGAAAACTGTAAGTCCATATGACAAACGGAAAATGTCCTGCTTCTCTACCTCAGGGTCATGTCTGATTTGTGATCGCTTAGGTATCGTCATGAAGCAGTTGTCGGGAGGCACTGGCCTCGCTCCTCGCACCTACAGCGCCTCCCCCCCTGCCTCCTCCATCTATGTGCTCTCTCAAGTCCCTGGCCCAAACACCACCCTTGATACCAGCAGACGGTTGTTGAACTTGGGTGCTGCGGAATGCAGCAGGAGGCGCTGCAGTGACAACGGCCGCTGCGTGGAAATCAACGGAGAAACTGCCTGTGTGTGTTCACCGATTTACAGGGGCGACTCCTGCCAAGACCACATCCTGAAGACCATGCAGGGTCCAATTGCCTATGGTGCATCGGGGCTCTGCGTGGCTGTGGCGATTGTTATTGTGATGGTAGTTGTGGTTAAGAGGAGGAAGAGTGCCAGCACAGGGTTAGTCTCATTCATCATTCACACTTGATGGAATAAATGATTTAATATGCTGAGAACGTTTGAGCCACCGAATAGCTCAAGTCCCTGTCCTTCCCAGTATAGAGTATCTGCTAGTAAGTGTGCTGTTTCCTCCTTGCAGGAGAACCAGTTCAGCAGCAGCAAAAGAAACCAGTATGACAGAGATGGAGAACAGGGCTGAGGGTTCGGGGGCTCAACCCTCTCCAGAGACGGCCAAACCGGAGGTCAACCTTCAAACTTGATGTCTGACATTAGCTTAAATACATGCAGGATAACTTTTCTTTCTTCTCTTTGCAGGAAGCGGTGTCTACTGTGGACTAAAGAAAGCATGTTTTAAATAAAGTTCCATTTTGCCTAATTTCTTTACTGTTAAAGATAATTTGTATTACAGCTCTTCATAAAAAAAACAAGATGAACATCTCATGGTGGATGGAGGGTGACTTTAGAGATTTTTAAAACCATTTAATGCACAACCTAGCATCAAGATCTGAAATGGTTAAAATGAAACGTTGAAGTCTAGTCCAAGATGTTAAGGTTTAACTGTTTCTGTACAGCACTTGTTTCAAAATACATGACTTTTTCTCAGCTTGTGCTGATAAAAATGAGTCTGGCAGAACACAAATCTTACATATTGCAGCTGTGGAAACTCCTCTGGCACATCTTTGAAATATAGAGAGGTCTTTCACAGATCAGGAAAGTTTAGAGATTCTGGTGTTGCACCCAAAATAAGGTTACATAGTACTGCTGTCCTCAACACACAGCTCCAGGACTTTCTGCTTAGACACTTTAAAGGAAACCCTCAAAACGCTGAAATAAACATGCATCGATTCTGTACAGGTTCCCTTGTATCATTACCATCTAATATATTCTGGCTTCAATTCACTGGTCATGTTACCATCTTTATTTGTGCCAACAATAAAGTTGCACATTGTTTTAATGTTGCGTAGGAGAATGGGGCTGGATCTGCTGCTCTGGCTCTGCTTCAGTCTCAGTGTCCTGCTGCTGCCACACGAGGCCTCCGTACTGCGCAGTGTTGTAGGAGCCGCAGCTGCTGCACTTCATCCCCAGCACGTGGAAAGCCACGTTGCAGTGGGCTTGGCAGTCATTGCATATGATCTATAACAAAGGAAACAAGATTATATATGCAGAAAATCAACCAAGTGTTGATGCCTGGCTTTAAATTCAAAATGTTGTGTAATCCTGAGGTCTTACTTTGACTGTTGCATTCTGGTATTCAGGCGGCATCGGTGTTTGGGCAATCTCTTGACCCATCTGTTCCCAGTGTTTTTCCATGTTCCAGACAGAGTGCATACACAAAGGACAGCGATACGCACTAGAAGAAAAACAAAAACACATTCTCCTACCAAGGTTTTCCATCATATGAATATTTAGGAAAGAAAATTCACCTTAATCAGGACTCATGTCAGACAAATAAAATATGGGTAGTGCACATACCTCATTTTGACCATGTCATTAAAGCAAGTCCTGCAGAAAATGGGATTATTATAAGTTAGATGATGCTCAGTATTATCACAGAACTACATTAATCACTTCTTTCCTGTAATGCAAGTTAGGTTTAAATACACCTGAGTGTTACGACACCAAGATAGTACAAACTCTTACTTGTGTAAAAGGTGGCCACATGAAAGGACCTGAGCCCCAATCCTGGATGTGTGAATATCCTGTAGAAAAAAAAAAAAATGTTATAATTGTTTTCTAGAAATCTCTCTGTTAGGGTTCCTTACCTCCATGCAGACTGGACAGTTCTGCCTTGACACATTCTCAACACACTAAAATGTTAAAAAAAAAAAAAAAGCTGTGTCAGCAGAAAGGACATTTGTGTTTTCATCAAACATGATGTGAGTGGCACAGACACAGATGCCGAGTATAATATCCACCTTGTGGTTCCCACGTAGGTCCTGGGCTAGACACAAATTGCATTTCTCACAATGGAAATACTTCTCCCTGGGCCCAATCCTGCAAAGACAATGACACATTTGTTACTCACAATCCAGTCATGAATAATAATTTAGAAGAGATGCTAGAAAAGATCTCTAGCTCTGCACTGTATGTCAGTCAGCTAATTACTCCAAAATCATCCTTATTTCACATTAAATACTTCTGTCATCTTCTGTCAACTTAAGGCACTACTAATTTTTAACGGATCAGATAATCAAACAGTTCATCAGTATAGGGTTAGCCTAACCCTAACCCTTTCTTTCTGGGAAGGGAAACCTCATGAAAATGAAATGAAAAACTGTTGCTCACCTGCATATTCCACAGGGTTGACAGTGATATTGCTTTTTGTCCTTGTCAAACAAGTGGCAAATATCACAGTAATATTCTCCAAACTGTACATGGCACTGCTCACAGGTCTGCTGTGCCTTTAAACAACAACAAACACCAATATAAACACAAATATATAACCAAAACCTGTGGCATTACTGGTATGGGTGGTCCTGCTACATCTGCCAGTGAAGGGGAGTAATCCTCACTCACCTGCTGTATTGTCTGACACTCGGAGCACTGCACCTCCATCACCTTGAACCGGTCCATTTCATGGTTCTCTTCTGCATCATGACATAGCCGGCAAACATACAGTTTACCACAGCAAGGAGCCTGCAGTACATGGAAACACATGACTGGAATTATAGCCTGTCTGCCTATCGATCTATCTCAGGGACAAAACATTCAAAAGAATATGGCTTCAAAAATTCCAATTGTTACCCAATCAAAATAGGTATCAACAGACCAATATTTAAGAGCGGTAGGCTGAAACGTATGCACTCTTTACAAAAGCATATTCTCTAACATTAAATCTGCCGTTTATGTGTGACTGACTTACCCTTTTATCCGTAATAAAGACTCATTTTAAGTCATTGTATTAAAATTGTAAAGTAGTTATTTATACAACATATTAAAAACATATTAAGGCTTAACGAAGCAAAATATGTATTTTGTTGAAATTTGCCACGCAAAAGCATTGCGTTTCTACTTAACTTTGAGTAGTAGCTATTTTGCTACAGACAGAAACAATGCACTATCCGTTTACTGCAGGATTACCGTGGCATATCGTGGCATATCAAAACATATCAAAAACATTACAAAACAATACAAAACACAACATTTACACCTACTTTCAAGAGACAGCTACGGACATAATGCTCACATCCAGCAGGCGAAGCCATATTTCTTCTTCTTCTTCTACGGTTTCCTTCTTCTACTTCTTTTGTTGTTTCATTGGCGGTAGGCAGACAACAAATTGGTGCCTTACCGCCACCAACTGGAATGGAGTGTGGATCAAATCGCTATTACTATTCCCCCTTCAAACAAAAAGCTCGAAATTATAACACATCAAACTACTTTGTACTAGAAACAACCTCATATTTTAGGCAATGCAGTATGATGTTATATGAGGCCACATTTCTACTACATTCGGGTCCTTGTTATTCGTTTAAACAGTGTGATAATTTCCTCTTTGGTCAAAATAAGAGAGCGTCGCTGGCGTCGTATTGCCCCCCGTGGTTGTATTACACCACCACCAACAACCACCTCCCCATAAAATGAAATGTAGTGACAGTAAAAATCTACCTCGCTTGCAGCAGATATGCGTGATAGTATCTTGTGCTGTCAGTACCATTAAAACATTTACCATTATTATTGTGACATTTCTTAACTAGTCAGTTGATGAGAGGTTTTCAACGCGCCGCTGGTGTAGTGGTATCATGCAAGATTCCCATTCTTGCGACCCGGGTTCGATTCCCGGGCGGCGCACGCGTTTTGTTTTGTTCCAGCAACCATCGAATACGTGACATAAATACTCTATTTTAATTTACTACTACTACTTTACTACTTTACTATATACTGCTTTCGCTAAGAATGAATGGCTTAATGGTAGATACATTTATCGTATCTTGTGATTTTTTTCCACCATAAAATTTGGTCAAAAAAATGTATTATACCATTACATAAAGCTACAAAGTCGTCACGCGTAGTGGACATTAAGGAAATATGATGGCATATTTAGTTATCAGGGGGAAGTCCTGGATTTTATATTCGCTCTCAGCGCGCAGATTGACGCTGCTGACGCTGCTTCTCCGCCATCTTCAACTTCCTATTGTTTGCAGGCTGTCTGCGTCGTCAGAGAGGGCGAGAGAGAGAGAGGGCGAGCGAGAGAGAGAGAGCGAGAAGGACCAGACACATTTATCAATAATAAGTAGATAGAGCATTTAATATTCGCGGTCCTTGGAGTTCAACACAAGGTATTTGTATGTCATTGGATTAGGTATTTCTCAGGACAAGACCACTAAACCTTGACGATGGAGGATGATCAGCCTAGAACGTTGTAAGTAATAGCGGCCCTGTTTGTGATCCGGACTGGTAAGGCTCCGTGGAACTACGGCGCTTCCGAAATGTTTCCACGTTGCTGTTTCAATTAAATATTGCAGTGCGTTTAAATGGAGCTGTAAAACGAGGATGTAATCACGCCACGACGACAGTCCTACAGTGATTCCATAAACTAAAATTGCCTGGAGTAGATTTGTTTTTGTCTAATTTTGTCGTAGAAATAAGGCATGGTTATCGAGCCCGAGCATCAATCTCTGGTGGTTTTCATTCCGTCTTTTAAAACACGGAAGTTTTGAGACGTGGATGTATTCACTGATCGGTCCATTTGCTCATCACTATGCGCCATCGTTTAAATCTAATCTTTAGAGACGTTGACTTGCAGCGTACCCTTACTTGCCAAAGCACTTAGCATGAGGCCTTTGCAACCGGCTAACGTTATATTTAGCTAGCTGACAAGCCACGTCAATGCTCGGAAACAACGCTCAGACACCCGGGGCAGCTCCAGTCATGTGTGGCGGGGAAACTGAGTAAAATGTGTTTGAAAACGAGTACTAGTTATCCCTTATCGCTGTTTACGTTCGTAAATCTACTCAATGGTTGTGGGCAGTAGCTAGCGGGTTTCGTAGCCTTTGTTTGCATGCTACTTCCTGTTTGACAAAGACTCAATTCCTGCCGTCTCTGTTCCTGTTTGCAGGTATGTGGGGAACCTGTCCAGGGATGTAACCGAACCCCTCATCCTGCAGGTTTTTACACAGATAGGACCGTGCAAGAGCTGTAAAATGATAGTTGATGTAAGTGTCAATCCTGGTGTTAATGGTTTTGATCCCAGTCGATGACAATTGTGAAATTTGATGCTGGTTAGAAAATCCAAATAAACTAGTAACGCTGTACTGACTTTCTCCTCAAAAGTGTGATACCTTTGACACTTTAAAGTGCTCCTAAGAGTTGTCTTGTTTACTGACAGACTGCTGGAAATGATCCATACTGCTTTGTGGAGTTCTATGAACACAGGCATGCTGCTGCCTCACTGGCAGCCATGAATGGAAGGAAAATAATGGGTAAGGTAAGCTATCGTGTCTACAGGGTGAGTGGGAACAAGTGGGTTTCAGTTGTACCGGTTGTTTACATTTGATCTAAAATAACCTGCTACAGTCATGATGGAAATGTCTATAGTTCATGTAAAACATCCAGTAATCCACATTGATCTGTATTGAAGATTGATTGAGTTGAACATCTCGTCCTCTGTCGCATTAATAAAAATTAACATGATATTTAGTTCTCTCATTATCCTGAAAGAAAGCCAAAAAGTGAAGGTAGTGTTTTTCTGGCTTTGGTTGTGGTGTGAAGGACTGGAGATAAATGTGCGAACTCTCCCGCACCAGAATAAGGTTTACCGAGGTTTGCTGCTGACCTTCTGCCTGTCCTGTGGTCAGATGTCAGAAATTGAGGTTTCATTGGAAAAAGATCCTCATGCCTGGAAGTGGAATGATCTTGCTGCCAGTGGAACTGATGCTTTTTAGTAAAAACGAATTGGAAAGGAGGCCACATCTGCTCATTGGTGTGGGTTTTTAACTCATCAGATTCACTAATATTTGGAAACACTGATAAGTTAGGTCTGTTGCGGATTTACTACCCTTTTGTGACAAAGTGCTGTCTGTTCGACTCAGTACTACATAAAGAGTGAAGCTTAGTGCGGTATACACAAATTTTAAAATGTAAGTTTTTAGCCACATCTGTATTTCTGTAATTCCTACACTCAATGGAGAGAAACTGTATTCTCTTTTACAAACACATGGTAGCTTTAAAGGTGCTCTCTAGTCAGAGGCCGTTATAAAGGAGAGTTAAGGTCGATTGTCAGTCGTGTAAACGCCCCCCCCCACCTGGTTCGTTCTGTTTCTGCCCCCTTTTGCAGGAGGTCAAAGTCAACTGGGCCACGACGCCAACCAGCCAGAAAAAAGACACAAGTAGTGAGTGAAAGTGCCTCCGATTGAACTTCTGATCTGATTCTGGAAAGTTTCTTTTTCCAAGCAACGCTCGTCTGAAGTGCGATCTTTCCTTTCAGACCATTTTCACGTCTTTGTCGGAGACCTCAGCCCAGAAATAACGACAGATGACGTCAAAGCGGCCTTTGGTCCGTTTGGGAGGATATCGTAAGTGTCCAGATTTACGGGCGAAGATGATAAAAACCAAAGCTGGGTGAAAGATACCGAGTTTTATGTTTTTAATATGTGCTGTTGTCTGCAGAGATGCTCGTGTAGTGAAAGATATGGCTACAGGGAAATCCAAAGGTTATGGCTTTGTGTCTTTCTTTAACAAATGGGTGAGTCTGCCGATGAGACTGCTGAAGAAATGTAGGTTTTACTGAAAAATCCTGATAATTGTTGCGTTTGAATAATCTTTGCTCGATTTTTCTTTGTCATTGGAATGGAGCAATTCTCTAAAGTCATTCACATTTTGTGAAGAAAAGCTGTTTTTTTTTTTTTTTTTTAAACTTGGAGGAATAATGTGACATTTTGCTTCCAGGATGCAGAGAACGCCATCCAGCAGATGGGTGGTCAGTGGTTAGGAGGCAGACAAATTCGAACCAACTGGGCCACAAGAAAGCCCCCAGCCCCGAAGACCACCTACGAAAGTGCGTAGCTGTGCACGCGGACGCGGCGTCGGGCCACACCCTGGGACTCTGACAGCAACTCATCTGTGTTCTCTGTGCAGGCAACTCCAAGCAGTTGTGCTTTGAAGACGTGGTTAACCAGTCCAGCCCCAGCAACTGCACGGTGTACTGCGGTGGTGTCAGCACAGGACTGACGGGTAGGGACGCCAACGTCGTCCCCAGAGATGAGCACCTGCAGGGTGTCAGATCTGACCTTTCCTCTGTGATTGTTACAAACAGAACAACTGATGAGACAGACCTTCTCCCCCTTCGGACCCATCATGGAAATTCGAGTTTTTCCAGACAAAGGCTATTCATTTGTGAGGTGTGTGGAAGTATTTCTGACTGTTGGATTTTCAGCATAACACACACGCACAGGAAGGGTTAGCATGTCCTTAGCCCCTCTCCTCCGTGTTTTTGTGCAGGTTTAACTCCCATGAGTCAGCAGCCCATGCCATTGTGTCAGTGAATGGCTCATCAATAGAGGGGCACGTAGTCAAATGCTACTGGGGTAAAGAGACCCCGGATATGATGAACACCATGCAGCAGATGCCCATGCCCCAGGTAACGATTCAACGTCCAAGTCCTCTTGTTTTTTTCCCTCCTCTCCGGTAGCTGGCTGAGAAAATCATTCTAGCCATTGCTGACCTGTGCTGCTCTTCTTGTAGCAGAACAAGATGAGCTTCCCTGCAGCCCAGCACTACGGCCAGTGGGGCCAGTGGTACGGCAACGGGCACCAAATCAGCCAGTACGTCCCCAATGGGTGGCAGGTCCCCACCTACGGCGTGTACGGCCACGCTTGGAACCAGCAGGGCTTCAAGTAAGTAGCACAGTGTGCACCGGGCTACCCTTCATCACCGCCTCCTCCCACTTCCGCACCATCAGGGACGCCAGGGCAACAAGAGCCAGCTCTGGCAACGGGAGGGAGCCATGACCTCCCCTCCCTCCTCCAACACACACCCACCCTCATCCTGAGGATCAACACACACACACACTCATGCAGAGAACAGATTGAACTTTTTTTTTTTTTTGTCGATTATGTTTGAATCTGTCGTTATTTCTTTTAGCACAACCTCACATCATGTCTGTTTATATTTCACCACCTGAGTTACGCAGGAGCGCTGAATATTTAGAAAGTGCAGACCCAAAAGGATTCACTCCCTCCAGGATTTCAGACCTTTTTTTGTGATCGTTGCAGCCTAATCGCCTGTTTTTGTTGCATCTTGATGCAGGGCTTTTAGGCAACTTGTTGTAATTAAATTGTGAAAGTGCGGCCTGGATTCTTCCACCTGTCTGAGTCCGTCTGTTCAGAGCAGCCTCTGCGTCAGCGGGACTGGACTCTTTGAGTTTTAACCCTCTCTTTCTGTTCTGTAGTGGGTCACTTTCACTGCTACTTAGCTGAGATTATTTTTTTTTTTTTGGTAAATGTGAAGCCTGTTAAAACAAACTAAAGGTTGTGCTGAATTAACAGGAATAAGTTGCATTTGTAGTTATCGTAACTCCTGGAGGGTCTGTGAACTATAAGAAACGCAGGCCAAAGCATATTTCAATAAATTAAGTTAAACGTTTAGAATTTCAAAGATTCATACTGTCTTCATTGAAACCTGCTCATTTTTTGTGTATGTGCATGTCAGATCTTGTTACATTTTGTCAATTTGGTTGAATTTGTACCTAAACTGTCCTTTGGAATGTTGGGTAGGCCACACCAGATATCATATTTAATTAAAATGGATGCAGCCAGTGTGTGTGCAGTCATAAATACGAGAGGCCCAATGTGAAACTCCCCGGTGATGTGCGTAAACGGGCTCTGGATGAAGGCGTGAGGCCATGAGCGCAGTAACGTGTTTGATTGTACAGTAAAGGCACACTTCCTCAGACTCAGACCTTCTGGTATAAGCTGCGTCTTATCTCAACACTGACGTCAGAGTCATTGAAAAAATGATGTAAAACCTAAATTGACATTTTATTTAGTTTCCTCATTTGGGTGAAGCCGCTATCTGGAGAGTTGCTCTCACACCACCTGAAAGGTCCCACGTTGAAATATTTGATAGAAACCTGTAACCATTGTTGTTTTAATTTGTAAGAGTCAAATAAAGGGGGACCCAGCAGAGGCATAATGATCCAAAACGTGTTTTTTTTTTTTTTTTTTTTTTTTTTTTTTTTTTCCACCTTTTGTGTGCGCAAATATAATTCCATGTGATGAGAAATCGAACTACTGTCCCAATGGTGCTCAGCAGAAGTGTGCAGGGGTGTCACTGCATGTTCCATAGAGCTAGAAATCCCCTTATTTCTCCCGTTTACTTTGTTTATGAGAACTGTTACAGACTCTCAGCGCCAACCTGCGCTGTGGTCGTCGGTGAGCTTTCGGCGCCCTCTAGTGGACTGGAAGGGCAACATGTTTTTATTTTCTGGCCAATAAAGATGAGTTTGTATTTCAAGTAAAGGTCTTTTTAAAACGAATATTTGATGACTGACACCCCTGAATTCACACGATAGCCTTTAAAACAGAGCAGAACAGTCCGAATTCTTGTTTGTATGTGTTAGGAAAGATTAACTCGCTGTGCTTAGCCTATATACTTTAGCTGCCTTTTCACTCGCATTTAATCAAATTGTGCATAACCTTCTTTTCCTAATTGTTTTCTAGCTTTTTATGCTCAGCCTACCTCACTCACCAAACCTCCTCCTCCTCCTTGTTCTCATTCTAGCTTAATTCTAGAAGCTCTAATACGAGACTTCTGCTCACTTTCGCCTCGTCTTCTCTAACCTGCTGGCATTTTTTGTCTTTCTCTCTTTTTACCTCATGTTTTGCAGTCACTTACCGGCCAGTGCTGGGTGGACTGGCATGAGCACCATCACTAACGGTGGGGTTATGGAGCCTACACAGGGATTGAATGGGAGTATGCTAGCCAGCCAGCCTGGTATGGGAGCCACAGGATACCCCACACACTGATGAGTGGGCAGGGTGGGAGTTTTGTTAACCATCAGCCTCTCGCTGGCTGTACGGTGGCCCTGCGGGGCTGTGAAAAGATCTCCTCCATTTGTGGCAGGACTTTTTCTGGGATGTGGAACCAAATGGGGAAGGTTGACGACTAAGGAGATGTAAGTGGGATGTGACTGGGAGAGGGGTGGGGGGCTTCTAACGGGAGCCAGGGCGCTTTTTGACCCACACAGGTACTTACACCCCCTGTGGAAGGCGAGACTGGCCACGAACCAGGGCTTAACATTTTTAAGTTAACTGTAAATGACTATAAACGGTAAAGGAGAAACTTTTGGATTTTTCTTTGAGTTTAACAAATTTCCCCCCTTACACTGCCAGAGAGGAGTTTTTTTTTTTTTAAACAAACCTACAGTCAGAGTTGTGCTAAGTTAAGAAACGTAGTTATAACCTGAGGAACGGAAATCAGCTTAATTTGTCCTCTTGGATTAAACCAATTGCAGGGATTGTTGCCACTGTTGTTTCTCTCTAAGGCAGATAAATATTGCACAGTTTTCCCCCTCTCTTTTCTGGACAATTTGACACTGAAGAGTGCTTTTTTTTTCCCTTCCCCACCTCTTTCTGCATTCCATTTCTCCATATCTTTCAGACAGCCTCAAAATTCTTTCACCGTGTAAATAACCATTTATTCATTTGAAATAATGTAAGTAAAATGCTACTGTTAACTGTGGGTGCTTGCTTTTTTTTTTGGTTTTTCTTTTGATAACTCGACAGTTGACTCCAACGCTGTTCGTAGCGGCGTGGCACTATCGAACGTGATGCTGGCACAGTGCAAACACACGATTCTTCCATGCAGGGATAAGTAAGCATTGCCATGCAGTGCGAACTTTAAAATTTAACATAATTCAGATGTTAAAGGGTGATCATGTTTGACACTTCTAATGGTTTTTAAATATCTATTAAGACGTCAGTGTTTTCTATACAAAGTGAGCAGATTCAAACTTCACGCGTGCTCATTTTGCCAGAGAGATGCGGAGGCCTACGTTGTAACTGTTGCCTTATAGAGCTGGTTTCTTTTACCTGAACAAGATAACTCTTTTTAAATTAGGCAGTGCCTACAGACATTTTCACATCCTTTGTATAGAAAGCTGTTCGCCCCGGGAACTGATGACTCTGCTACTGTAATCATTGTTTTCTTGCTTTGTCCAATTAAAATGCTAATGCACATAAATCAGCATCTTTGCCTTTTTCGTGTCTATAATCTAATATAATCTTTAGTTCTTTTGTATCTATTGATTAAAACATTGCTCCTGTACCATCTGTGTAATTAAAGTCAATATTCACATTTATAAATTAGCTGTTGAATAACTAACATTAATACAGTAATAAGCCTGACTAGAACTACTTTCTACTTTCTGTCTTGCTGACTTTTTTAGTTGCTATTATAATGAACTCTATCATACCTTCATTAACAATTAATACAAAACAACTTTAAATGGATTTAAAACGTTTAAACGACACGTTTTACGTGTCTAAAATTTATATGAATCTATTACGAGAGACTTCTAAATCATTAACGGGTTCATTTTGCTTCTAGTACTTAATTATTTTGATAGACAAAACGATTATGTATCTTATTAGTCTAATGTTTATAAAATACTATTTCTATGTCTTGCATGCATCAAAATAGTAATAAAAACATTAAAACTATTAATCATAATGTAAACTTTTCATTTGGGTTTAAATTAATTCGGGCGTGGGCGTTTCTGTGTTCGTCCACTAGGTGGTGACATCAGTCTGCTGGTGTGTTAGACTGACTGGTGGGTTAAACCAGTCAAGGTTGTAAATGTAGCAGTGAAATAATATTTGTGAACAGACTTATTAAATCAGCCGCAGAAATCAACCGCCGTCAGCATAAATGTCAATTTTCTAACTTTTTATGAACTTGCGTGTGTCCGCAGAGAGTAAACGTGTATTAAAATGTTCAAAGTGAGCTGCAGTGTCAGCTCTGTCTGTCACAGAGTCAGACTGTCAACAGGAGACGAAGAGCTGATGAAAGATTCATCTCTCCACAGCTGCTCAGTCTGGAGACAGAGACGTGCGCGCGCGCGCGTGTGTGTGTTCTTGTACTTGCTGCTGAGTACCAAAATAATGTTTCTACTAGCAAAGCGAGGACATTTTAGCTGCTCCTCACGACTTCTAAGGCCTGTTTGAGGGTTAAGATGGGGTTAGAACTGGCTTTAGGTTAGGGTTAGTTGGGATGGTCAGGGTTAGCGTGAGGCTCTGGGTAATACATTTAAGCTGCAGCTTGACGGCAGATTGTGCAACATGCGCTGAGAAAGAGATGTTAAAAGCCAAAGAACTGCTGAGGGACACGAGCTGCCCCGCAAACTGTGTGAGCGAACAGTGTTTCTGTGTGTGTGTTTGTGTGTTTCCATGTCGCTGACAGCTCGCAGCGGCATCTGACAGCAAATAAACATGTTCCAGTAATTAACCTTGACAGGCCCAACGTGGTGGCAGCAGCAGAAACCTGCTAATGACACAATTAATCCATAATTAAGGCATTCTGTCACAGCGCGCTCACAGCCAACACTCTGTGTAAGTGTGTGTGTGTTTAATCTGTGCGTATCACAGCACACACCAGAAAGAGAGCCAAAAACATGAAAAAACTTGAAAAGCTCTTTGAAAATGTTGTAATCTTGCAAATCAAATGTCTTTTATCTGCGAGACATACAGAGAGCACGTAAATATGCTGATTAAAGCGTTTGTCTGTACCGATGATGAGGATGATGATGAATTTAAAGAGTGAATGCAAATGGATGGAATTATATCTTCATTCTGGTGACCTGGTGCACGTCCCCCTGACCTTGCAGACGTTCCCACAGAAGGCCTGAAGGGGGACGAGCGCTCTCTCAAGCTCACACTCAGAAGAAGAAACCCTCGGTGGAAGCAAAGGGCCCGGCTGAAATCTGGTTTTAAGGGAAACACCAGCTCGGGTTTGAGCGAACCATCTCAACTCTGATGCTGCGAAAACTTCCCACTGCCAAGTCCTATTCAGAGCTCCGGCAGCTTCTTTATGAGTTTGACAGGTTTATTATACACTTTGTGTACGGCCTCAGCTGCGAATCAAACTGCTGACGTGTGTAAACACACTCGCAGGTGATTTTGCGGCTGTCAGAGTGTTTGCGAGACAGTTGGAGCTGATTTATAGGTAGCACATCAAACACAACCTCAATAATCCAGCAGGCAAATAAAGATGGAACTGTGCTTTCAGGTACACTCAGACAGCAGAGGCTTCCAGTGTAAACACAGATGCACGCACACACACGTGCACGCACGCACACTTGCAGGGACTCTGACCCAAAGCACCACATTGACACAGAAGCTCTGCTCAGATGGTTCACGTGCGACTTCAGACGACTGTTTGTTTGCGTTTGTGTGTGCGGCTGTTTGTGTTCAGCCGCACACTTACGTCAATGCGTGCGTGTGTGTGTGTGTCTGTGTGTGTGTGTCAGGCTCAGTGATGACGGGTGTGTGTCACCTCATCGCTCAAGCTGTCAGCGTGGCAGACAGAGAGGAGGAGAGGAGACGACGATGAAGGACGCTGGCTGTCTTTTCCCTTCCTACACACACACACACACACACACACACACGCACACACAGAGTTTAGAATCTTGGAAAAGTCCTATGTAGGACAAAAGCAGCCTGCGGCGAAATCATCCCCCATTACCACTGTCTGTAAAGCTCTATATGAAAAAAAATCCCCCATCTGACTTGAGTCATCGCTCATCAGCAGCACGGAGCGTCAGAGCGCGCTCCCCAGATCAAAGCCTGAATGTCACAGCCCCCCCTCCCCCAAATTCATCCAAAAAGCCAAACTGAGCACGCTTGCCAAGCTCTTCCACTTGAAGTGTGTGTTTATGTACTTTGTCACTCAGGAAAATGAGATGTGTAAATCCAAATGTCAGCGAGGAAGAGGAGATTTCTGACAGCGCCAAGCATCGTGTTGCTGTTTTCCCCCCACGCTGCCTTTATTCCCTCTTCGCTTTTGGCCCACTGGACGCACGGATGACAACTTGGTGTTTTACAGAGAGCGGCGATCTGAGGACGAGCGAGGAAGAGTCAAACTCTGGTAATTCCAATGCTGCGTGGCTGAAGGTCAGACACATGGACCAAAGATGCTTTCCAGGTTCTGTGGTTGGTTTCAGAGCAAAGGTTCGAACAGTGGTGAGGTTAATGAATAGAATAGAATAGAATAGAATAGAGAGCTGTGCAAACTTATATTTGATGCTTCAAGAGAACAAATTGAAGTGAAGCCACTGTAGTGTTCGGTGAGTGTGTGTGTGTGTGTGTGTGTGTGTGTGCAGCTGTCGCCAGTGCTCAGTGGCCCTGCCATTCATTGGTACATACAGGGGGTTGACAGCTCCCGCTTAAATGTGTCACTTGACATTACCCATTACCGGAGAGAGAGAGAGAGAGAAAAGGGAGGAGTGGGTGGATGAGAGGATGAGGCGGCAGAGGTCTGACTTCATGCATCTGACCACGGACCAGGAAAACACAATGCTTTTTGGTTATGAACCATTAGCATTAGCCTCACCAGAGACGGAAGCTGGGTGCACCGGTGCTTCTGTTGCCTGCAGAGGCCACGCCCATTACCACTCCCTCAACACCATCTGATGTGTCTGTTTATTGCGTTTGTTGTCCATTCTGAGCCCCGTTGCTGTTTAAAGACCACTGCTGCATTGAAATCACTGAATCGCAAAACAATGAAAGGCTAACATTACGAATAAATAAATGAACAGCTCAAACAAGTCAAGACCTGAAATGCAAAGGTCGAAAATGCTAAGGAGCAACATGTGTTGATAAACTAGCACTGTCATGCTAATTTGCCTGGATTGTTGGAGCATCAGCCTCAAAACAGGACACTGCCAACAGACCTGACAAGTGAATCCTCGGAAATACAAGAAAAAGAAATTAAAATTATCTGAAAGGATAAATCCCTCAACCTTATTTTTTCAAAGTTTCTCAGCAGTTTCTCAGCAGACGTCCCTGCAGATCGGCTGGTTATGTCTGAACATGCAGCGACTTGATCTGTGGTGATTAATAATGTCTGGAAGGAATCTGGCTTCTGTGAGAACACAGATTTCCACGTACGTAAACAGATCTGCTAAGATCTTCTCTCCCCTTTTTGTTTTTCTCTCTCAACTCTAGTTTGGCAACTCATTTTACGCCCGCAGGCACAAACACCGCTTCTGCCACCAGATACCAGCTCTCCCTCCACCGCAGGGGGAGGATGAGCCTGTTATGCATATTACTTTTCCTCGGCTGAACTTGTGTTTGGGCTTGCAGCAGTCATTAAACAAAATCTGTATTCTATCTAAAGGCTGCCAATCCTCATCAGGGACCCGTGTGTGAAGTTCTGATCCTCTGTCACATTAATCACAAAGGCAGAATGTCGAGGAACTGTTTGATAAAGGCAGAAAAAGTCTAAAAGGTGCAACACTGAATTTCAATAGGCAGAAGATGTCGGCGTCTGTGGCGGGTCAGGAGATCAACTCGCACCCGGGATGACCTCATTACAAAAGTATGGATTACTCTAATAATACTGAAAGGCTCTTTGGATAAAAACGGTGTATATTCTGCTTCTACTCTACACCAAAAAAGAAGTGATACTTTAAGAGACAATATTTGAGCTTCTGCGGTGACAGACAGAGAAGAAGACGCGGACGAGCCTGCGCGGATAAAAGTGACGGATGGCATGTTAAGTGGATATTTCAGAACAGTGCGAGTGTGTCGTGACAGGCGGGATTACGGTGACACACAGCTGCTCGCTGGGCCTAAACTCGCTGACTGACACATGTCGCTGATGCTTGTCAAGGCTCTACCAATGGAATTCAGATAAGTCAATCAGCGTCTGAATTTCCCATGACGAAGAAGAAGAAGAAGAAGAAGGAAATGGACAAATGAAAGTTATCAAAACAAAAAAGAGAGGAAGATTTGTTTGTGTGAAAATTAAAACGTGTAAAAATGCAAGAATGCGGAAACATGATATCTGGCTGTTTGCATGCTTGGCTTGACGTCTGGCATGTTATGTTTGGGTGTTGTCAAATGTTCTCATCCGACCCAGGCACGCACAGGTGCACACAGACACAGACACACACACACACACACCCACACACACAGACACACACACACACAGGCCACCTAAGTGAAATCAGATCAGATTCAGATGATGCTGACAGTAAATGTGTGGTCTCAGGTTCACACGTATGTGCTCTTTTCTCTCTTTCTGCATTTCTCCTCCATTTTTCCTCCTTTCACCCTTGCAGTTGCCTCATCATTCGTCCCTCCTCCCCCTCCTCCTGATCTGGCATTAATGTGGGAGTGATTGAAGAGGGCTGTATGAGCAGGCTGACAGAGCTCATCTCTGGCCCATGATGCATGGCTTCCCCAGGCCTCCCTGCTGCCCCATTACACCCTGATTAATTGGCCCTGCTTAAGTCAATAACTCATCCATTAAAAAACAAAAAGCTCCAGTACAGAAGGGGGGGGGTTGGGCAGCGAAGGACACGACCAAGCGAGAAAGTGTCCATTTACTCTACAATGTACAATTAAACATCAGGAAGTCATTAGAGGCACCATCACCTGATGAACTGCACCACAGCTCAGAGTTGGAAACGATCATATCTCACATACATTATTTATGTTTCAGTAAGTGTTTATCAAGGTTAATTCTGCAAAGTAGATTTTTATTTTATTTTGGAGATCATAACCTACCTAACCTAACCCCAACAGCATCGTTCCCTCTGAAAATCACAAAGTAAACTTGTGTTATCAAATGAACACATGCCTGCAAATGCCACAAAAGGTTTCAGCTAATACCCTAGGCACACACACACACACACACGCACGTACACACTACTTGCTGAGCAATGGACCTGAGAGCTGAGCTTCTGTTATCTTTGTTATGGTTTGCAGAGCTGACGTGTTTGACAGCGGCGAATGTTAGTAGCAGTGTTATGACATGTCTGAGCAACCGTGAAAAGGGCCAAATACTGTAGGGCCAAGGTTTTGGGTCTTCATGCTGGCCCTGACATGATGGCGATAAGAGTGAATAAACACAATGAAGCGCGCTGATCTCCGCCATTGTCAGTGCAGCGAAGAAGCTTTCATTCAGAGACATGTGGGGATTTATTAGTTGGTTAAGAGGCTGTTTTGTTTGCGTCACAAAAGTGAGACAAACACCGCGAAAGCGTGAAAACAAGGAAGAGTGAACAAGTCAGTCGGCTATCTTTCCATCTTTGCACGTACAATAATAGACATCTTTTAATCTTCACCCTTCAGCAGATAACACAGACAGCCTGGCTCCTTCCTGCCCTGTACACAGATATGGCCTGAAATCTCACTGTCACACACACACACACACACACACACACACAGCGTGGAGCTGTCAGAGCACACACATATGAGCCTCAGAGGAAACACGGCCCTGCTCCAGTCATAAATAATAATGGGATTGGCTACATGACATGTTGAGTGATGGGGCCCCTCTCAGAACTCATTTACATGGCTTTGTGTAGCAATCATCGGCCCCCTAATGTAGCGCTAAGCAAATGAGCCTTTCGGAATATTGTGCAATTTATCGTGAGTCAACTGGCACCAGGCGGTCGCTCTATAAATCATGCTCATACACATGCCCCCAATGACAGCTAAATCAACATGGAGTAATTGCTTTGAAATGTGGAGGAAGCGAGCGGGCAGGCTGGACAAAGCAGCGCGCTTAATGCTCGAGTTGTGTTGCTAACCTTGCGATGACTCTGGACATTTTACAGACAGATGTTTGAGAGAAATGAAAATAAAAAGTGAAGAAACCCTGGGGGGCAGCAAAAGAAGTAAAAGGCCCTCAGAAGAGTTGATCTTTGGGACTAAAAATGGTATTTCCTGTGCTGCTGCTGGCCACCAGGGGGAGTTTGGTTTGACTAAACTTTGACTAAAGACAGGAACCAGCTTTCAGCTGTCCTGTGTGTGTGTGTGTGTGTGTGTGTGAAAGAGAGAGAGAGAGAGAGAGAGAGAGAGAGTGTGTGTACGTGTGTGTGTGTATGTGTGAGCAAACACAATCTTGTCCATCAGTGTCTATTATCCTGACAGCGAGTGAGATTAATGACCATAGGGTCAAAGAGAGTCACACCGACCCGCATGTGAACACACACACACACACACACACACACACACACACACACACACACACACACACACACACACACACACGGTTGTATTTGTTATTACTATTTCTCTGTTTAACTGTCGTGTGCATCAGAGTTCTTTAATTGAGAGATCTTTTGTTTACAAGTTGAATTACTTTGCACCAGTTCCAGAGATAAATATTGGCCAATTTACTGCACAGCTTGTTTTTAAAGTGATTAGCATAGGCTGCTCTTTGGTTGCACATTTCTTTTTTTTTTTTTGAAAAACCAAACTCAAACTCAAACAAATATGCATGTAAATGTAAATAAGAAAAACACAAAGCTGTAAACTGGACGAGCATACAACTTATTTAATGTACAAATGCTGAGTTGTGGAAAACAGCCAAGTCTGACTGGAGGTAGTCACTTTGAAGAAAACGCCTTAACATCTCTGTTAATAACAATGTGGGACACTTAGCGATCTTAATTCCATTTGCATAATGAGCCTGAGCTGATAAGCCACTCATCAGAGCTAATGGAGTGGCTTTCATGAATTAAAACATCTCATTCCCACTGCTGCTTTCATTACTGTGCCAGATGGTTGTCATTACATCCCTGTTTGTCAGTCAGAGACTCGACAGCACGTCATCAAGCGCCAGTTAATATCGCTAACAGAGTCAGGAGGAAGTACTGCATGTGTAAATTAGTTTTGGGGGAATATTTCCACCCTGCAGCAAAGTTAGATTAGATCAGACGTGAAGTTTGCAGGATGTCCTGGTGCCTCAGACCACCCCACAACCCAATAAGATAAATCAGACAAATATGGGATAAACATCCAGGCCTCACTGTCGTGAACTCTGATGCTACATCAGGCTAAATTTCTTGATTGATGTAACAAAAACACCACAAAGATGTTGTTTAGGTGAAAGTCAGTTAAAGGTCCACAGATTACGATTAAATCAACAGCAGATGCAGGTTTGTTTATGTCGACGCGTACGAGGCTAATCACAAAACAAGGTTTAATAGGCAACAAATTTCTAAATAAAACTTGAAATCCTACCCAGAACTCTTATCACAAAGTTAGAAAAATCAGACATTTTCCTCTTGATTATAAAGGTTTGGGTGTCCAGGCTGAACAGACAGAACTCAGGGTTTGGGTTCCATCTCTCTTCTCCTCCGTCATCCATATGGATGTCATATGTCATATGGAACCTGTTATAAATACATCAGGTAATTCAATAACCTGACTCACTTGTGTTGTGCAGAGTTTTGGTGCATTTCATCGGATGATTGATGCACAGGACTCGCGTTCCAGACTCATTTCATTAGCTGGAGAGATGATCGAAAAACGTTGGACTCACCGATGAGATCTGCTGCTTTTTTTTTACATTTTTGGCTGATCACAAAGGGCTGACGGTGCTTCCTCAGAGTAGCTGCATCTGTCTCCTGTTTATGCATGAGGAAACTTGGCAAAAATGATAACAAAACTGACACAGCAAAAGTGTTCTTTCATTTCCCTGCTCTCTTTCAATTCAAATCACGTGTCTGCCCAGAGCCCCAGCTGATTAATCCATTAAATTTGTTACAGACTCTCACAGTCCTTTTTTGGATTGTTCTGCTTTTGATCCAGTTCCACAGTTCCATCGGCTGTACTTTCTGGTTTGATTGCTGATTTGGCCTGTTAGCTAATACTGCTAATGCTGTCACGCACCATCAAGCTGCATCTTTTTGTCAGATAAAGATGAGTAGTTATCATATTTTTGGACTGAAACAACACCTTCTGTTGTTCCAAACTGTCCATCCATCCATCCATTAGCTATCTAGAGGAAACCAAAACAAACATGGTAAAAACATTCAATTCAATTTCAGCGCAACTTTATTTATAGGGCATCTGTTACGATCAAGATTGTCTTGTGTTTTAAATACACGGCACAAATATAGCATTTCTTTGATAATCGCTGCTTGTTTTCCTTTCGACTCTCAGAGCTGTGCGCATGAGCGCTAATCTGAAGTCCTGCTCGACAGGATGCATGGAGGGAAAAACAAGCTGGCATTACAGGGAGCTGCAAGGATCAAACTTGCATCCTGGGAATCCACACCTCGAGCAGCGTGAAGGGAAAACAGCAGCTGATAAAGAACTGGGTGGTCTCTGCCTGCAGGCTGTTTACCCGGCAACTCTTCAGAGATCCTGCAAGACATGTAAGAGGGAAAGGTGAAGGCAGGAGTCCACACAGGTTGGCGTGTGTGTGTGTGTGCATATGTCTTATAAAATGTGGAGCTGAGGGCTGAGTTAGATTAGGACAACATTATTTTCTCAGCCTCACCTGGTAATTGTGACTCGTTCCGTTCAGTCCAACTGTCCATTTCACTTCGGATCTCTCTGGCTGCACACACACACACACACACACACACGTGCATGTCACATGCACCACTGTGCCACTTTCCACTGTTCCTGTGCTCCAGCTTACTGCTCGGGGGATGAGGGACTCCAATTAGCCAGTGCTAACTCTCCCATCTCTACCATTACCCCCTCTCTCTCTCTCTCTCTCTCTCTCTCTCTCTCACTCCCTCCTTCGTTCTCACCCCCCCTCGATGGCCCGACTCTGCTGTCACAGCTAATCGAGCTGCTACCACCTCCCACTGCCGCAGACAGGCCCTGTCACTGCTGCTCGACAAAGGTCAGAGCCTGGCAATTAAAGCTACCCGCTGGTAGGGTGGTGGTGGCGGTGGTGGTGCTGGTGCAGAGACAGTAGGAGCGCGGCAGTAACCTCTCATCACGATAACCACTAGGATTAGCTGTAGGCTAGCGGGAGCTTGGCGTGATCACAAACGCAGGGCTGGGCGCAGCGCTAAATTCGCGGCTGGACTCATCGCTCTGCTTAGCAGTCCTCCTGCTTCTGTCCTTGTGCTCCTCACCTCCTCTCCTCCCCCCTTTCTCCCTCCCTCACTAGCAGCCAGACTAATCTGTGCCATCGGCCCCTCCTCTGCCATCCGTCAGAGCCCTCACATTGTTTTGACGTCTAGTTAATTCTGGCCCTGATGATTTATCAAACTCTTATTACGGCCTGCTGAAAGCCTCATTTATTGTCCTGATGTATGGTAATGATAGCCTCGCGCCACCGCCTGCCCTGAATCTTAACCAAAGCACTTTTTGTCCTCCCTTCCCTCTGTGTATATATATCTCCTTTGTGCTGTTGTCTTATCCTTCACCCCTCTGCTTCATTTTCTCTTTGGCACCGCACTTCCTTTTTTCTCCGACTCCCTCCATCCTCGGCTATTGTTTCCACTTCTGAGCTTTTCCATCAATGCCTTGTTTAATCCTCCGTGATATTGAGAAGTTGGCTATCTCTTGTTCCGTCTCATTCCACCTGTCTGTCCTGTTTTGAAATGAAAAGCCTTGATGTTGCTTTCATGGGCCAACACTGGAGCACAGCCAGGCACTAAATATCGCCGTCACGGCTTTCTCTCAACCCGATATGGGCACAAATCAGACCCACGGCCACTGGGGGGGAAAAAGTCACTCTGCTACCCTGAGAATAGACGTTTTACTCCGGCAGCAGCTCATCAAATAACGCCGATCTAGGATTACCATCGCTGGCCTGACACAAAAACAAAACACTGCTGCTGAATAATTCAGAGCGCGGCAGGATCTTAGGGGCATTAGCCGTCGACAGAGTGCAATAAAAGCTGGTGGGAAATCAATGAAGCGGGACTATACCCGTTGTCCACAAAGCAAGACCCATTCTTAACGCGTCTGCGGCTGTTTAAGACGAAGAGGGAGTACAGTATTCTTCACACTCGCGGCTGACATCATCCTCTCCGATGCTCCAGCCGCAAATTCACACAGCCAGAGGAGGCAGGAGTAACGCACAGATCTCCGTCTGATGCTCCTGCAATCGAGGATGGAAATGCACATTTTAATAAGTCATTAGCCGACATTTCGCTTCTCACGGCTGTTCTCCTGATTGAATTAACATTAGGGCTAAGTGACATGGCCTTAAAATAATAACATTGTTAAACCACAAAGGCTTTCACAAAGAAAAGCATTTCCCGTTACAGTAGAAGCTCGGTCTGCTTTTATGAAGGGTTTTAAAATTAAAGGTCACCAGGAGATTGCAAAGGCCGTCATCCCTCATTCAAACGCACAGGCTTCGGCATGAACACAGGGAAGAAATAAAAACAAACGCCATGCACAGCCAGCGATACTAAACCATCACAGTTAAACCTCTGGTGCAGCATCCCTGGGAGAAACCAAACCTTTTCATTTTAGCATTACCCAGACTCTCTCGGGCTCCACCAGTGTCCCCGCCCCACCCTGCTGCCCCCTGCTCTGGCATCCTTGTGGGGGGGTTTAAATACCTTATTGACCTGTAACAGTACCATCATGTCCCTGAGCGTCTCGTCCAAATGGAGGCTGATAAAACGTGAAGGCCGGAGGCCCGAAGCAACGCAAAACACATGTGGCTCCGGTGGCCGCCGCAGGTGTATCCCTGCCTCCGTCTGTGTGTGTGTGTGTGTGAGAGTCACTTCTAATCATACACAGAATTAGTGCAATTGTTAACATATAATCTTGAGTGTGTGTGTGTGTGTGTGTGTGCATGTGCGTGTGCAGGATCCTGGGTGATGCTAATAGCTCCTGACAAACTGTAGAGAGGGACTAACAAGGAAATTGAGATCATATCGTCAGACATGTAGGCAAGCCAGTGACTCACACACACACACACACACACACACACACGGATGCATATTTCACCTCTCCTTCCCCTTCTCTCCCTGTGTTGAAGGACGCTCAGTGAGTGAAGGCAGGCATTAGTACCGTTATCTGATGACTCCGGTGTGTGTGTGTGTGTTTGTGCGTCTCTGTCAGCGTGTGAGTGTGATTGTGAGTGCAAGTGTGAGTGTGTTGCTCAGGCCATCTATCAGACAGCTGTCTTCCTGGACTCTCCATTAGGCCTTGGACCTGAGTGATGGGTGTGTTCGTCCCCCATTCACCACCGCTCACCCTTACACACACCCTCCCACCTATCACACACACACACACACACACACAGAAGACAATAAGCAAAACAAGAAAAAAACTCTAATCCAGTTCAAAGCTCCTCATTATCGTGTGTGTGGCTGTAGGAGCTTTGTTGCGTGTCTCTGTCTTTATAATCCTTAACTGCAAACACTCATTGCTGCGAGTGTAAATCTCATTGCTGACCATCATCAGGGTTTGTGGTGGTGGTTTTGATGTGTGTATTGCCCAGCCCCTTACCTGAACCCTAGCCATCCCAGCTAACCCCCTGACCCCAACCCTGACCCCAACCCTAGCCTGAACCCAACATTAACCCCAACCTTAAAACCAAGTCTCAACTCTTAGGAGGCCTTTGACGTTGTGAGGACCAGCCAAAATGTCCTCACTTTACTAGTAGAATGAATATTTTGGTACTCAGTATGTAGCAAGTACAAGCACACACACACACACACAAACATGGTGTAGCTGGATGTGACAATAGTATGACTTCATTAAAGAATATGTATTGGGCCGTTAGGCGTCTGAGGTCACCTTTCGTGCCTCAGCTTGAACACACATGAAATCCAATCACCTCTCTTTCCCTCTTTTTCTGCCTCTTCTCTCCTGCACTCCTCTAATGCATTCATCACGCCTTCCCTCTGTTCTCCTTGACCTAATTAAGGCGCAGACACCTGATCTTTCACCTCGCCAGTGATGTCACTCGCTGGCTACTTCATCAACATCACCTCCGCCTCTCGTCTCTCCATCCGTCTATCACTTTCTCTCTCTCCCCCCCGCACATTCTCTCTGCCATCCATTCATCTCACGCCTGGCAATTCTCTCTCTCTCCCTCACCTTGCCCCCTCCCTCCTCCTCTCCTCTCCTCATCTCTCCTCTCCTCAGCTCCTTATTGCTCTATCAATCTCCCTGGCAGAAGATCAATATCAGCGCCGCGGCTGCTCTTCCTCCCTTCCCGCTCTGCCTCTCTTCTTCTCACTCTCCAGCTCATCTTCTCAGAAGAAATGTGGCTCTCCATTAGCTCCCTCGGCTGTTAACTACCTCCACTGTGGTGTTGCTGAATTTCCTGTGGGTTCAGGTTTTCCCTCATCGAATTTCACGTGTTGCTTCTTCTTCTTGTATTTGCACTTAATCTCGAAATGTGATGATTCACAAATATATGACTTTACTTCCTCGTCCAGAGAAGAAAAACACAGACAAAGTTAGCTGAATATACCGTATTTCTACCACCTGACCTAAGGTTCTTTACCCGTGAGGAGACCTCCATGTAGCATCTGCTGATATATTTGCTGTGTTCCCCAGAAGCAGATGTGGGTTCTCAGAAGAGCTCCTTCATTTTTTATTACAACATAAATTCGAGAACATAACACAGTTACAGTAAGTTTATGTGCTGACCATTAACTCTCATGCTGCTGTAAATCAAAACCTTCCCGGCTAATGTTTACCCTTTGTGTCAGATATATAAGCACACTATATATTACACTTAAATACCCACTGTAAATTATGATATACTCATTAGACATTAGTGTATCTGTGTGTGTGGATCATTAAATGTGTGAATATGATTTGTCGTATGTAGCTTTATTTTCCCCTTTTGGTTTCAGTTTATTTTATTGTCTTACAGTCGATTTTTCCTACTTCTTTCACCTCCAAATGTGCAGTTTTCATACGTCTGTAGACGCATAGATGCAATTTTCCAAGTAAAGATTTGACAAATACTCAGGGAAAGTTCCAATTCTACAGCAGCCCTTTAATAACCGCGTTGATGCAGCGGTTATCAGAGCTCAGCACCCCTGCGGGGTCACCTCAGACCTTCAACCCGTGAAGATGTGCGGCGGCCACGGCGAGATGGACGGGCTCCTTTTCCAGACTTTCCAATTACAGAGACATTAGCAGGCAGCGAGCAGCAGTTAATTTGACAAGCTGAGATGATGCCCATTCATATCCAGCCTGCTCCAGTGGCCCAGGGTAAATATTTCCCCAAGCTCAGTCTAAATAGAAGGATAATATTTGAACAGCTGAGAGGAGAGACAGAACGCGGAGCGAGGTGGAGAGGAACAGGAGGGAAGATCTTAATCCTTTATGTCTACATGCATACATATTCATAAAGACAGTGGTGAAACTGGAGACCGCGATGGTATCTGAAGCAGCAGCCAGTAGGCCCTCGGCGTGATGATGTCGCATTGCTGCTGTTTTGAACGAGAAATGTGGCAATTTACTTCCGGGACGCTAAAAACCGCTGCAGGTACATTAAAATTGCATCGACCCGAACGTGCTGATTCATTCCAGATATTTCTGAGTGCTCCGGTCATTGAACAAACAACTGTGAATCAAAATGTGTCTAATTTCTTCTAAACGTGTCAAGTGGAGAACTAAATTAGCTCGTCATAAATCTAAAATGTGAAGGGAAAAATAAGGGAGAAGAAAATGAGCGTTAATTAGCACTTTTCACCTACTTAATGGTTCTAATCATATGTTTAAGGTCCACTTTCCTCCCCTCTGGAGCACATAGACTTCCTTCATACTCAGCTCCTATAAGAGCATGAAACAGGAGGAAACAGCAGAAGCGACTTATTTATCCACCACACTCTGAAAGTGTAACAAACAACCCTGACAGGACGCAGAACAACACGGTGGAAAACAAACCCTGCGAACGCTCCACCGTGCCCGGTGCTTTGACTGTCCCCACAATGGCTGCCATGCTGGCCCATTGTGCTGTCACGCAGATGGATGAGGCGCAGAGCGGCGGCGGGCTCTGGTATGTGGCACACGCTGCCTGTGCGCCCGTCCCCTCAGCGTTAGACACACACCAGCAGCCAGACGGGCTCTTTGTTGTCAATGCCCCACCCGGCCCACTCCCACCTGATCCAGTCCTGAATGTGTGTTCACCTGGAAACACGGATGTGAAGTGAGGAACTCCTGATGTTCTTACTGTTATTGCTTATTTTATATTACTTTATTACAGGAATTCCCGCTCGCAGACTGACGGCTGTCAAACTTAGTGAAGGCGGGAAAAAACCCGAGTCAAAAGACGACGGGCGGAGAAAGAAGTCAGCAATGTGGCGGGTGGAGGAGGAGTGAATAAAAACCCACAAACACCAGAGACCCGCACACATTTCTGAGATTTCCCCAGTGAGATGTACCTCTGACAGGGGTCAAGACCCTGAGACTGTACGTTAACCTCTAATCTGGGCTGCCAGAAGGATAAAAGTCAGCCTGCAGCCGCCCTGTGCTCCTCCAGCTTCCTCCGCTCCACAGAACAAAGGAACAAAAGGAAGAGGAGTCCCACCTTTAAGAAAGGAAGTAAGAGGAGGATCGAGTGGGTGAGACAAAAGAAGAGGGAGAAACTGGAGAGGATGTGAGTGGGAGCGGAGGAAGAGAGCAGGATGAGACCAACAGGGACGTGATGGATGAGTCATTTACTGACTCACCTGGGAGCAGTTTTCTCCTGACTCGGCAGAAACCAGGGCTGGTGCTGACTCAGCAAAAACATGTTGCTGCTGACCTTTGACTCCTGACTCCACTCATGACTCGACATACTCTACAATCAGAACAGACAGGCGTCGTTGAAACACCGCATGGCAGGTAATAACCTGATTATAAGCAACCAGGTACATCTATTACAATACACGCTGAATGCTTTTATAATCTCTAGCAACCTGCTAATCCCTTTGTCAGACTGGGTTTACCTTTGAGCGACGGTTCCTGCAGGAGACAGTGGAGGAGCTCAAGGCGGTGCTGGCTCCTCCAACACTTTTCTCCGGTCTTTATTTTTCCCCTGTGTTTGTATTACTGGTGTATTGAGGTGCTATGCACATCCAAGCACAACAAAATGAATGGAGCTCCAAACATTTCAAGGCAATATGGTTGACTCGACTCTGCAATGTCACGTGGACATTGGGGGCGGTACCACTGGATTGGCAGACCGGGGTGGTGGTCTCTCTTTTTAAGAAGGGGGTTGGGGTTCCAACTATAGGGGGACCACACTCCTCAGCCTCCCTGCCAAGGTCTATTCGGGGGTACTGGAGAGGAGGGTCCGTCGGATAGTTGAAGCTCAGATTCAGGAGGAGCAGTGCGGTTTTCGTCCTGGACGTGGAACTGTGGACCAGCTCTATACCCTCAGCAGGGTCCTTGAGGGTGCGTGGGAGTTTACCCAACCAGTCCACATGTGTTTTGTGGATCTGGAGAAGGCATTCGACCATGTGCCCTGGGGAGTCCTGTGGGGGGTTCTCCGGGAGTATGGGGTGTCGGGCCCCCTGATACGGGCCGTCCGCTCCCTGTATGAATGGTGACAGAGCTTGGTCCGCATTGCCGGTAGTAAGTCAAACTCGTTTCCGGTGAGGGTTGGACTCCGCCAGGGCTGCCCTTTGTCACCGATTCTGTTCATAACTTTTATGGACAGAATTTCTAGGCGCAGCCGTGGTGTTGAGGGGGTCTGTTTTGGTGGCCTCAGGATCGGGTCTCTGCTCTTTGCAGATGACGTGGTCCTGTTGGCTCCATCAGTCTGTGACCTCCAGCTCTCGTTGGACCGGGTGTGAAGCGGAGGAATTCAAGTACCTCTGGGTCTTGTTCACAACTGAGGAAAGAATGGAGCGGGAGATTGACAGGCGGATCAGTGCGGCGTCTGCAGTAATGCGGACTCTGCACTGGTCCGTTGTGGTGAAGAGAGAGCTGAGCCGAAAGGCAAAGCTCTCGATTTACCGGTCGGTCTTCGCTCCTACCCTCACCTATGGTCATGAGCTTTGGGTAGTGACCGAAAGAACGAGATCGCGGGTACAAGCGGCCGAAATGAGTTTCCTCCGTAGGGTGGCTGGGCTCTCCCTTAGAGACAGGGTGAGAAGCTCTGCCATCCGGGAGGAGCTCGGAGTAGACGCCTCCCTGGTGAGGTGTTCAGGGCACGTCCCTCCGATAGGAGGCCCCCGGGAAGACCCAAGACATGCTGGAGGGACTATGTCTCTCGGCTGGCCTGGGAACGCCTCGGGGTCCCCCCGGAAGAGCTGGACGAAGTGGCTGGGGAGAGGGAAGTCTGGGCTTCCCTGCTTAGGCTGCTGCCCCCACAACCCAACCCCGGATAAGCGGCAGAAAATGGATGGATGGATGGATGGATAAACACGTCTCCCACTTGTTTGACACGATCGTGCCTGTATAGATTAAACGGCGGCCTGCCTGCGTGTGCTGCAGGTCTGCCGAGCCTCACTGAAAAGGCACTAACGTCCAAACACTTGATCCTGGGGAGAAAAGTATTTATTTCTTCACTCTGCTTCTTTTGCGTGCTGTCTTGTGATGTCTGCCCGTGATGCTCTTCATCTGCCCAATCCCCCCAGGATTTTAAAATCAGACCCCACAAACACGCAGCGACTTGGCTCCGACTCCAACCTAAAAGGCCTCTGATTAAAATTGTTTGTTTAAATCCGCAGCTTCCGCCTCTGCCGGCGTATTTTTTATGATGTTATCCAAAATGTCATCTCTGCGAAGATTGAACTGTGCTGGCCCTTTGCGCAGGGACCATCTGCTTCCCGATAATCCCACCTATCAGACCGACAACGGGGATTAAGTCACCACCGAGCCGCTGAAGAGTTAACCGGAAAGTTTATTCATGTATGAAAAATGCGGCTGGGGGGTGTCCTGACGATCTTTATTGTAGCTTTGTGATTATCTGCGGTGGCAAATGAATCATCCGTTCAAAGAGTCTAATTTTGATGATAAATTTGAGTAATTGTAGCTGTTTTCATTCATTTGATGCTGGTTTTCATCATTGTGTTGGAATGTTGCTCCATCTTGGTTCTACAGTAGCCTTGAAAGGACAAACTTAAAAAGAAACCTGAGGAAGGAGGAGTTTTGAGGACGGACATCCACACAATTGAATGCCACCAGGTCTTACACTCAAACAACATAAATTCAATAAAAATACACCAAAACGTATAATCTTTTTTCTACATTTTATTTGCAGTAAGCGCCAGCTCAGCTGTTACCGGGCGAAACAGTAATTTAACTGGATAGATTTATGGATGTAGTTCTGCAGGCTGTTGGTAACACAGATGATGGAATTAGAAATAATCCCAATTACAGGAGCCACACAGACGATCCAGGCTGATTAATCATGATTCCAGTTGAGTTAAAAATCAACAGTGTTTCCCGTGTTTCATTTATCAGCTTCAGCTGGTTCTCAGCTCGCCTGCAGGCCTGGATCTCTCTGCCGTTCTGTCCAGCTGCCAAAGCAGGAAAAAATAGAAAAAATAGAAAAAAAAAAACAGGCCCAGAACTGAGGGCCCCACAGGCCCCTGCAATGGAAAGCAGATGGTCGTTTCTTCTGACGGCAGCCGGCTGCAGTCGGCAGTCCAGGAGAGGAAACTTCTCATTCGGTGTCATCCATCATCGGGCTTTGGAGGAGGAGGAGGAGGAGGAGAGGAGGACGGGGGAGGACAGACCGAGCCATTCCTGACACCCAGCGTCTGGCCTCTTTCAAACGTCTCCGTATTGGCACATTCATGGCTCGCGCCTTAGCACACATGTGAAAACACACGGCACGTACGTGCGCTCAGGACTGTGAAATTATTCTGGCTCACATTGGACGTTCTTGCCTTTCATGAAATTTATTCTTTTCAGCAGGGGGAAGCTTTTCCCTGTTTTTGTCTCACTGTGGCGCCATCATCACATCTCACTTCTCGTTATGACCTCTCAGATGTGTCGTCAAAGAATTTGAATTATCGTCTATGTAATATCTATATATGAGCAATAGGAGAGAATAGATTTTACTTCATTCCACAGGATTTTTTCCTGTGGGTGCTTTTACGGAAGGTTTGAAATGCCCTTATTTCCCTGCAAGTCTGATCATCGGGCAGCCATCTTGATTTTAAAATCTTTTCTTTTGCATTTAAAGCAACCGGTCACAGTGAAACTGAGAACACAAGAAGAAGAAGAAGAAGAAAAAGAGAAGAAGAAGAAGAAGAAGAAGAGATGCTAAGAGTCCCTGACAGCCAGGAATCATTAATCACTGTCAGACTTTAAAGAGGGAGAATGAAATAAAGGAGTTGGAGGCGATGGTGGTGTTTGACATGGCCACACACACACACACACACACACACAGCCTCATGCTGACTCACGTTCTTTCACAGTCATCACGTCAGCTTGTGATTCCACAAACGAACAAACACGATGAAACATCTGAAAATGACTGAGAAATTAAAAAAGCTGAAGAATTAACACTCGCACACTTGTTCGCCAAAATCCTGCAGGCCCCTCATGTCTGAGCCGCTGACACTAATGAGGGCTGTTGAAGGTTTGCCTCCACGCGGCGGGCTGCCGCTGCACAGCGGGGACGGCCATTCACAGCCTGTCAAGCTGCCCGGCTGCAGGAGGAACTGACAAAGAGCAGCAGAATGTGCAACTCTCACAAAGGCAATGACAGTGACACAGTGACTTCAAATTTCAGGCATGCAGGCATGCACAAAAACGACACACACACACACACACACACACACACACACACACACACACACACACTTGTCATCCTTGCAGCAGAACAGCAGCTGGCCATCCTGAATGTCTGTCACACTGATGTGACTGTTCAGCTATTTCCAAATTTCAGCTTCGCTCTTTCCCAAACGCCCCAGTTTTCACCGCCTGAGTATTTGCTTTTTTTAGTTCATTGTTATAAAATACAGTTTGAGAAAACTATTCCACATCTAGAGATGCCAGATCCACCCTCACAAATGTTTCAGATTAAATTTGACGTGATCAGAAAAGAAAATAATCACCTTATCAGCATATGCAGATGTTTTATCTGCCCAGTGCAGAACCTTGTCCGTCTAATGACTGTATACCAACTAATCTACTGATCATGAACAGGAACTATCAAAGCCTCCTGCTGCATAAATATAGATATAAAAAAGGCAACTGTGTGTAAACTCAGTGCTTCTAACGTGGCCAAAACAACAAAGACTGAAAATCTCTGATTCTCATGATTACGTAGTGACAAAAAGAACAGTCTGCACGTTGGCTCTGGATGGCGGTAACAAAATCTGCCTTCCAGGACCCCTAAAGCTCCGCGTCTGACGAATCTGTCCAGCTGAAGCGTAAAAACGAAGAGCCGTGGCTTCACGGGGAGTTACGCTCAATTTAGTGGTCGGGAGTCGCATGAGAGAAGTACCGGCCAGCTCGTCCAGCTCAGCACGAAGACGGTGAGCCTCATAACATTCTGGGCTATCATCCAGCCCAGCGTGCACCTTCATGCGCCATTTAATGAGGGTTTATCGTGCATCTGCATTATATACCGTCTAATACAAGATTTATCGCTGCTCACGAGTTCAAATATATGTAAAACCTTTAATTACCCACCGCTGAGTTCTCAGGGGTTTATGGCCAATCTGCCAGCAGCGTCACTGTTTCACTGAGCTCATTTTGTCGTTCGTTTTCAGAAAATATGCTCTGAAGCGCGAACATCATTCCTCCGTATCAGTTTAGCTGCGTTGTGCTGCAGCTGCTGGTTCAGGCAGACCGAGCGTGCTCGCTACATCCAGGAATAAAGGAGCCTAATAAGAGCAGAAAGCAGGCCAGCGCAGACTGGGTGGCAGCGCTGATTCTAGCAGACAGATCATCTGTCTCCATTATGGTTGCCCTACAAATCATCTACATTTCCCCTCTTCTCCTCTGCTGCCCACAAGTTCATAAAGCTAGCTTTTCCATGCTGCTTTTGGCAGAAGCAGATGCGAGAGGGATCCGTGAGGTGTATCATGGGTGGTCGAAAGCTGTGAGGAGCGACCCACACATCCACCGTGCACGTTGTTCAGCCTGGGGTCTACCACAGAGCTGCTGCTCTCACCAGAATGATACGTGTGCAGCGTTTGCTTACAGCTGAATAAATGCTGAGGGATAACTCTTCTGGCAGGTCTGCACTTCCACGAGCACGCTGGTCTCCTTCCAAGGTCGGCGTTGTTCCACTCAAGACATTTCTGTCACAAAGTAACGGTTCAATCTTTGCAATAATTGGATGATATCATAAACCTTTTTGTACACAGAGGTTTGCCGACGCCGCCACAACAGCAGGAGCACCAACATAAAGGTTTCCAAATTCCTAAATGAATATAAACACTGAGGAGGTTCTTCACATACCAAACCAAAGTGGTGCAGCAGCGGCTTTGGCTTGTGTTTCCATTTCATGAAAAGGTCGTTTTAAATCCCATTACTGATGGTTGGGCTGCTACTATTGATCATTCTCATCCACTTCCCTGGACTATATATAATGGGTTCCCTTCATAATCCCACACAACTCAATCTTGAGAAGAATTTATCTGAGAATTGTGAAGATTTCTGTACTCAGAACGAATGAAATCATGTCTGGAAAATTGGGATTATTCATTAGTTTACTCTCTGTTCACACCGCAGATAACCACCAGGGGGCAATCAACATGTTCTGGCTCCAATTCTAATAATAATTAGTCTGTACGTCTTTTTAAAATCTAAACATGTCTGTCTTCTGTGTGTTGTCTGCCCTGATGGACATTTTTCTCCATCTCAGCCTTGTTTCATGCAGCACCGGGATGTTTATTCATCAACATTTATATTGACTTCACCATCTATTCGGCTGCAAAGTAATTTATCTACCTGTCATGTCCCCTGACTTGGCTGTCTCTCTCGCTGCTCCTTACCACTTTGAAAACTTTTAGCTGGTCCTTTTTCTGTTCTCTTTTTTTTTGGTCAATTTCAATGAAACTTTCAGCGAAGCCCAGCGTGATTCAGCAGGATTGTCAGGACGACTGACAGCAGGCCGTTTCCCAGTGGCAGTTTAAAACCAGAATAATATAAAACACTCCAGTAGAAAGAAAAGCACCGGCCAGGAAATGGATCTGCTTGGGAAGTAATTGCAGTGAGCCAGTCGCACAGATGCATCCTAAATACGTTCTCCAAATTGTCTAATTTGCTTTTTGTGACATGTTATTAATAGAAGAGCAGCCGTTCTTCTCCTCGGTCAGAAGCTGGATTGAGGAGGTTAAAGTTCACTCGTACTTTACCTGCATGTAAAAAAACAAAACAAAAAACAAACGTTTCGCTCCGGCTTCACCGGCTATATTCCACCAAACCGGATTTGAGCAGAATTTGCAACTAAACAAAGCAGCGTTTGTTCTTTCCACGTTGTAGCCAGACAGCACGTTGCAGACGTGCACGGAAGGAGGCCTTTCTGCTGCGACCTGTTACAGAGCCTTATCAAATGGTGAGGATAATGAGGTTACGCAGAGAGCAAATTCTATCATGTCTACTTAATGAGATTTGGGCCCGTGTCTCGTGTCCTGAGGTCGAGGACTTGGACGAGGACACATACCAACACACACACACACACACACACACACACACACACACACGGAAGTGAATTCTTATCTGTCCCAACTCGCATCTCTGGCTGACATTCAGGGGAAATTGCATTCAGGCTCAGTGTAGGTGAATGACTGAGACGCCCCCGTCTCTCCCCTCCATTTCTCCCCCTTTATGTTGTGAAACAACCCCACCGCCACATCTGACAGTCTGTTTGATTTATGACTCCAATTCCCTTGTGCAGACACAGACGCAGGCCATACTCCCAACTATACAGTATATACCTGTTTTAGTCCCCCTCTCTCTATCTTCAGCTCTGTCTTTATCACACACTCACACAAACCCAAACCTTGCAAGTGGTGATTGATTATCCCAGCAGCTCTGTCTGGTGTGTTTTTGATCATTCTGATATTTAATCTCAGTGAGCACTAACTCTGCAACGTGCACGTGCATACGCTGGAGAGGTGAAGAGAGTTTTGGAAAGGAAATGCCAGCAAGACATCTGCGGGCCTTTTGGCACCGTATTTCACTTTCAATAGACAAACAACTTGATGAAAAGTCAGAGGGCCAGACGCGGACCCGGAGCGGATCCTCATGAACTCTGAGACTCAGGTTACAGCCCGACGTCATGTCATCAGATTGAAACCAGAAGCGAATTTGGACTCATCTCACACCAACAAAGATAAAAACGAAACCTAAAGGGTCCCACTGGGGCTCCGCAGCACCAGTCCCAGGCCTCAGTACAGGTAGTGAAATCCAAACTCCATTAGAAACCAGCCGACGTCATTCCAATTTCAATGTATATTTTCCATTCCAAGGTTTGTAAAATATCTCTTTTTTTTAAATGCTGAAGTAAAAATTCATTAAGTAACACAAGTTCAGTCTGGTATTTTTATGGGGAAACTGTTTAAACTTTAATACTGAATGCTGACAGTGCTGTCATATTGCATTTTTGTTGCAGCTATACCCACCACATCGAGTAGTTCGACATATAAAGAGTGTGATTTTAGGGCTTCTGAAGTCCAAATAAAGTAATTTTATATCTGAAAGACACACTGTATTTACATTTTAGGACAAGTAGGAATTGGCTCCTGGTGTTTCTGTGGATGCTCCACTGACACGTACCACCCACTTAAAACATTAAAACAAAAAAGGCCGCCTTGATGGCAACACCGCTGGAAGATGGGGCCTGCCAGAACCACGAATTCCAACCACGGATGGCTGAAGGAGCTTGTCAGTGTATAGCTTTGACCCGGACTTCAACCCTCCGGATCCCAGTTCAGTCTAACAACAGTGGGTGAAGGAGAAACCAACAGAGCCTAAAGGATCCAGTCCGGTGGAAGTACCGGAGGTCCACGGTCCATGTCCTGACACCTGGCAGAGGTGCCCATGTTGGAAGGTGGTTTGTAATTTGCCTCTTCTTATCTTCACCCACTTCTTCAGTTTTTGGTTATGGAAGCACCAGCATCAGTTGTCAAGCCAAGAAGCTTCTCCAAAGCCACAGTCCCCCCCCCCAAATGTCAGGGTCGTGTCCGAACCGTAATGGAAATCAAATTATTTTATTATCAAGGACAAGATGACAGCGCCGCAGCCTCATGATTACCGCTGGGTTTTATGGCGCTCCATGTTCTAAAACAAGCTAGTTCCTCAGTTAATTAGAGGAAAGTTGTAGCACGATTCTGTCACAAATTTCCACAAATATTTTGAGGTTCAAGGAGCGTCAGCCAAGTTTCCACTGGCACAGAAGAACATGCTGTAACGACGAATTTCACTGTGGGCTAATGTTACGACTCGATACTGTATTGCGAGTGGTTACATTTTTCAAATGAGAGCAGCTCCTCGTGACATGTGGATTAACGCTGATGTGTAAAAGCCATTTTGATAATGAAGCACTTTATTGCTGAGGGCGCATCCATTACACAGAGGAGCCCCGCTGGAGCGCTGCTTGGTGCCATCACAGGGCTTGAAACCAACAAGAGGAGGAAAAGAGAACTGGCGCCAGAGACTTGACCCAGGTTCACCGTGTTATTACTGGAGTGTGGGCGGCTAATGGCCAGGCCAATGGCCTTATCGTCAAATCATTAACATGGGGAGAAATCAAGAAGCCCGTAAGGGGCATGAATTAGCTGAGCTTTTCCTGCTCTAGGACATCTTATAGCTGGTTTCAGGACTGAAGGCCAAAAGTCCTGACACACAAGGTCAGTTCATTCATTCTGTTCATTCATGTGTTACTCTGATGCTTACTGGGTTAATCAAACTGGTTTTCACGTACCACACTGGTACAGTGATGTCATGAAAAACAAGTCCCTGTGTCCAGAGATGTTAGCAGAAGGTAGCTAACCCAGCTAATATACGCAGCTAGCTAATAGCCTATTTGGACACTGACCTGCCGACACAGCTGTGGTCTCAGATCGTTGTCTGACTTCTTCACCCGAGAGAGTTATCTAAATAAATAATAAATGAAACAACGAAGCACTGAGTTTGGACTGAAACACGTATGGATGGCTGGTCCGTGCTCAGTCCCAGGGTCATCAATCATTAACAGGCATTCATCCATAATGGACACCATATCTGTCTGTCTCTCAGCAGGTAGTGTGGACCACAACGACACGTACATAGATCAGACACAAAAGGAACCGTGGCACTTCATCCCATCAATACTCTTTCCTGAGAATCTACTTTTCTTCCTGTCTCAAGGGAGAGATTTGCAGGATACCCAGTTAGAAGCGGCTACATCCATTGATGTTTTTAAAGCCAACATCGGCAACACAATGGCTCTTCTATTATCATTGCTATGTGTCTTTGCAGATAGAAATGATCTTAACTTTTAAACTTTTAAAGCTTGGATGCAGAAATCTAGACCTAAACCTAAGGGAAACTAGAGGTGCTTGTTGGGGTGAAAAGGAAAATTCTGTCATTAGCTGTTTGTTTTGACATCGCCGCCACTATAACTTACTTATTTGCTGCAGTTTGAGTTTAAATAATGTTAGATGTGTCAGAGATGATGATGAAAGAGAAGCAACTGTTGACGCCTCGCTGGGAGAGGTTTTCTTTGCCTGGTGACGCTGAGGTTTTACTTTGATGAGATATGCAACATCTAGCAAGTGTATCATCTGTGTCACATGGAAAACACTTTCAATGAAGACTAAATTACAGCAAAAAATACAAGAAAGAAATAAAAAGCGCTCTTACAACCGACCGCACTGTGAAATCTGTTGCAAGTGTAATAGCTGTAGTTAATTAAGCAGTGAAGCAGCTTCATGAGTAAAATATTGCCTCACATCAGGACTATCATCTGTGCTGGTTTAGATGCATTTTGTCTTCTGGCTTCCTCTCCTCTGACCTCCACCCTCCTCCACCAGTCATCCATCTCCAGACTGGACCAGCCGGTGGCAGCTCCATTGATACGGTAATCCAGGCCTGATTAATGACCCAGTAATCATAGGGATCCTGAGATCAATCACAGGCGTGGTCAATAACCCCCAGCCAGGGCAATCATTTGCCTGCTGGAGTGTATCCTCCGTTCGACCCACCGGCTAAAACAAAAGACAGCAGAAGCGGGCAGTCGTCGTGGAGAACACGTGAACACGTGCAGTACGTGCTCATTTAAACAACAGCAACACAGTCAGAAACTGTATGTGACACCTCTCAGACGCCTGCGTGACGTGCGCTGATGCGTAGACGCTCTTTCTTTGCGGCCAGTGTGAGCGCAGGCCTTTTGATTTATGGGCTGTGTCCAACTGGTGCCAGATCCGCCGAGGATGAATGGACCTCAGTGTGGGCAGAGCTCGCCACCTCCAGGACAACCACTCTTCTTTTCCGACGCTCTCCCGATTAGCTGTGAACAAACTTGGGCACAACTGTGTACCTGTTGCTATAACAGTCCTGCCTGACAGCTGACAGCGCCGGTAATGTGGGTAAATAAGCCCACAGCCAGTCGGGCTAAGTGTCCATTAGGATAAGCCTGCCTGTTGTCAGGCTGGACGTCCAGTAGCCAGTGGGGGGTAAATATTCAGCTGTGGGAAACCATCAGGACAGACAGCCGGTCTTGTAAATATGAATTTTGTGCTGTTTGGAAACGTGGCACATGTCAGGAAAGTCCGTTTTAGAAACCCCAAAAATTGTTAGAGGAGTATTTGTAAACATCTATCAGGAGCAACTGACTGGTTTACAACCACATTAAAACCCATCTAAGTGTAAACAATGTTACCTGACACACCTTCCAAAAAACACGGTAAACTTTGGGAGGAAAACAAACAAAACCAGGAATTTTTTTGGAGCGGTATAAATTCTATTAACATGCTTGGTGCCATGTTCTTTATATGGTTTACATGCTTTTATTTATGTTAAATACTGCAGGACAGATAAAGATGCACTATTAAATACCAGCTGTTTGAGTGTGTGTGTGAGTGAGTGTGAGAGAGTGTGTGTGTGTTACTGCGTCTCATTCAATCTGTCCTTTTTGTACATCAACATATGTACTGGTACGCCCTGTCTTCAACTGTCCTCTGTGTGTGTGTGTGTGTCTGCTGTGTGTACCCATTTATGTGAAATGAATGTTTATGAGGGTAAACAGATGGTGTCTTAACATGGTAAAAAATGATCTGCTGCCAGACAATACGGTGGCGCGCTGGTGTTTACAACACACACATTACACGGCAGGACAGCACAGACAGCAGCCTGGCTGCTCTGTGTGATCTGTGGAGTGGAATTAAAGCGCCTCTAGAGTTGTAAATTGTCCGTTTTGCTTCCTCCCCTCTCTCTTCTATACTGTGGGAAGAGTGAAATCTATTTTGTGATCACACTAAATTAAAGGCTGTCTCCACTCAAAAATGTGTTTTTGTGTTTGCATGACCAGAAACAAGAAATTTGGTACATATGTATTTCTCTCAGTTAAAAACTTCACACACACCTTTGTGTGACCCCATGGCCCAGCTGTCCATGACGAATGATGACAGAGGTGCGACAGGACAATCCAAGCTGAAGACTAATGAACACCAACAGAATCTCTCTCTCTCTCTCTCTCTCTCTCTCTCTCTCTCTCTCTCTCTCTCTCTCTCTCTTAGCATGGACTATGGCGATCCTTGGTGATCATGTCGTCAGTGCTTGTCTTCCTAAGATGTGTATAAGAGACAGCTCTCTCTCTCTCTCTCTCTCTCTCTCTCTCTCTCTCTCTCTCGTGTGTGTGTGTTCCATTTGGTCTACCATCCTGATCTAGCCCCCATCTACAAAACATGGCCAGGATTTAAAGGCATCCAAACCTGTAGGGGGCAGAATTCTGCCGAATTTACTCAAATTGGCTGTAACTAATGTATCTGCCTAATTATGATCCTCATGTAAAATATTTTGACCAGGGTTAACCCTAACCCTGACCGGGAGGCAAGGGTCCAGCTCTAATCTGTGTCACAAGCTGGGGTCAAAGACGAAGTTTCATCTTTGAATCTGGGCTTTTGGAGTCTTTTTGTGAACAAAGGGAAACATTTGTAACCCCTGTCCTGAGGTTCTGTTTCATGACTTCTCTATTTCTTTTCTCTCTGCTATAAAAGTTGCACCCACCTGCGTTGCGGGGCAGAAGGGGGCCTTTCTCCTCGTTTAGCCAACACTGAACTCCTCAGTGTCCAGCAGGGCCCAAAGACAAGCGTGTCAGATGCTGATTGAGCATAAAACCTGCCTTTGAAGGAAAGATTCTTTTATGTTTCTTTGGTGCCACAGAAGCTACAGGGGATGAGCGTTTACAGTGATTTAAAACAGGCAAACATCGCGGCCGACCCCGCCGAGCGAGCCTCTGGCGGAGGACGCCAACTCAAAACTAGCGAGGCCTGCTTTCTGTCAGCAACACCGTCAGTGAGAGCTGAGGGGGGCGCGCGCACACACACACACACGCTGACTCACACACCGTGTCACCATACAATCTGGACCCATCTCTGCCGTGTGGCTGTTTACTGTGGATCATCAAAGCATCGTTAAATCACAAGCAACCTCCAATAAAGGCTGGAAATGGCAGCAGGGATTGTGATGTTTGCATGATAGGGATTGTGTGCATGTGTGCAAATAGTGGGTGGGGGTACAAGATTTACGCAGCATTTACTGCGGAGCGAGTTGTAAAGTGTAATTATGGGGTGGGGAGGAGGGGCCGATGCACCGCAGAGCTGCTACCCAGCGGGCAGACTGGCAGGAAGGCGAGGAGACAAGTGATCAAGGCCTATTCATCCCCGCCGCGGCTTCGCTTGTCCTTCCTTCATCTGCGTCTGTCCAGCTCAGACTCATAAATCAGCCCAACGAGCTGGAGCGCCAGTGCAAACAGCTGGCCCTTCAGACACGACGGCCTTCACAACAATGCGGCGTGGGCGGCCTGCAGAACAGACGCAGACGGACGGACGGAACCTCGGACGATAAGCTCCACGTCTCTGGTTTTCTGAACCGGGTGTTTTTCACAAGAACAAGGTTGCTGAACTGGTTTGTCTGGACATACTGGGAGAGTCTGAATCATTCTGGCTCATCTGCACGCACGACACGACCGCCTGTTGGCGCCATCACTGCCATTTCCTCCCCCTGAATTTGTCTGTGATTTTCTTTTCATCTGCAAGGTCAACAAAGCCCGACAGGCGCACAAAAGCCAAAAAACTGAAACTCTGATGAAAACCGATGTGCAAGTGATTCGACTGTCAAAGCAAACAAAGAGGAAGTGACATCACTGGCCCTGGAAACCTGACGGAACCAAACAACAGTAACCTGCCTGGAAACAGGGACCCAGAGCGACTCAACACTTCGTTCTCGCACCGTCGCAGCGCTGTCATCTTTTGCGCTGGCGTGCAGGACACACGGGCCTGTTTACGAGACGTTGCCTGTTGGTTCTCTGGGGAATGATGAAGACAGTAAAAGAGGGACAAAACTGAAACTGGGAAAATCCCTGGAGATTTATGGCAGTGTTTACCATTCCTCCTCCAACTTAAAACATCTCGCTTTAAAAAAGAGGCACATAAATCTGCTCATCCCTCTTTGAAGTAAGCGCGATCTGCGGTCGCAGGAGTCGGGGCAACGTTCTTTTCTATAGCACACCAAACCATTTTCATTTTGTTATTTTCATGTTTTAAAGTTTTCCTGTGATCTCCGAACAGTCAGATCTGCGTCTATAAAAAACAAAAGCGTACTAGGTTACAGAATGTTTGCCGTCAGCGCTTTTCTGGCCAGAGAACTGAGCATTTGTGTTGGGCTGAGGTGGCTGGAAAGCATTTATTTCTGAAGAAACTGAGGAAAAAAGGCAGCAGCGTCCTCTAATTACGGCATTTAAACTACTTTGCTGCTGTCAAATGGTTTTAGCAATTGATTAAGAAATTCTGTGAAACACAGACACACGTTTGCTGTAATTAACCCTTTCACCGGGGGATGCCGAGTGTGCATGAGCCCTTTTTTGTTTTTTTTTTTAAGTAAAGAAATGCACTAAATGGTACACCGGTGACATTTTTAGTTTGAACGTCTGCTGCTGCAAGAAAAACTGTGCCTAACAATATTTTTTAAATTTTGCCCACCCAGTTAACTCCAAGTCGACTGGCCTTTACAGTGACCCCTGACTGGGGTCTGGGGTCAGGGGTCAGAGGAGGTTCCGGGGGGGATTACGTTAAGGTTAGCATGACTTCAACAAGTTGTTGAGTTCATCCATCTTCTCTTCCAAACACTAGCCCCCCCAAGTTGTCTCCCACCTGCTCAGGCTGTCTCTCAGTTTTTCTCTCTCTCTCTCTCTCTCTCAGAGGGAGCTTTCAACGCACAAACGTGCAGGTAGTGAGAGGCAGAATCAACCTGTTTGTCTTTTTGTTAATCTGCTGCGTGGCAGCTCAGAACTCGGTAACACACACACACGCACCCACACCCACAGAATGCTGATGGCCAAAGCTCACTCCAAACAGAACACTCCTCTCTTGTCATCATAGCGACTCTCACACCTCCACTCCCTCAACATGCACACACACATTCTTTTACTTCTATCTTTGTGAGGACTTTGTGACATTGACATTAGAAGAACCCTCCACCAGACCGCCTCGTTACCTTCGGATCCAGCAGGCGTGATGAGGTTAAAGGGCCTGAGGCCACTGAAACACGTCTGAAGCACAAGCGCCTGTACATTGTCAGAGGAAGGAAAAGAGACAGAAACAAAAAGAAAGGATCTGACTTGCTTCAACAGGTCAAAAGCCAGCCTGGGCAAGGGTTGCCAGCTTTATACTGAGGGTTAATGAGCTGAATGGAGGACAGGTGTGCAGGGACTGAGAGGTAAACGGGGAGATTAAGACCAGGTGTGCGTGTTGGAAGGCGGAGCCAGGCCTGTAGGCCACACCCACTCTCACCAACATAGACAATGGAAGGCAAACACAAGGGGAACATTGGTGGAGTTGTGGTTCAGGTTACATACATGTGTTTGAAAATATAAAGCATTTCATTTCCTTCCTACCACAGATCTCCAGGTGAAAGGTTTACGTTTTAAACGCCGGTAACGTAGCAGACAGGCAGCAAAGGTACCGTCTGATGGCCTGTCCTCGGAGGCGTTCTGTGCCGTGACAGTGATGCCAGAAGACAAGGTTACGACATTACCATGATGAATCCTGCATCGTTTAATTGCTGCGTTACATTTCAGTGGCAGCTATCAGCTAAATAAGCTGTCACGCATATAACCTAATGACTGACGAGCAATTATTTTGCCGAATCAAAAGGCAGCGTTGCCTTGTTCTCCTGCCTTTCTCCTTTCAGGTTCATTTTTGTCCTTCTTGTATGTATTGTGAGGTGATGGAAATACACAGGATATACATTATTGCTTTGATTTTCCTGCAATCCCTGCCTGCTCTGTGGTTTTTGAAGTACTTTGAAGTTTCACCTTCACACTGGAGCATCGAGGACGTGGGGATGATGCATTTCTACAGCTATAATCTCAGGATGTGAGGTCAGGTGGACATTTGACATATTATTAGCTTAGCAACCCGATCCCGCAGCGTGTATCCAAGAAAATACATGTTGAGGCCTGCCTAAACCAACACGCCTGGCTGAGCCGCTGTGAGGTCTGACGCAGTGTGCGGGAGATAAAGTAGTAGTTTAGCCACTTTATGGCGTTCTTGGGATTTTTTTATTAAATAAGAAAAATCTAATTGCAGATTTTAATTAGCAGGAATGATGTGGAGGTTTGATCAGCGGCTAAAGTCTGACTAAAAAAAAGAAAACTCAAGGTGATTGCAGTCATGTCACCGTCTCTGTTTCTATCATTGTTCAGTAAAAGTACTCAAAAATTACAATTGGACTACAGCCGCCGTGCACATATTGGGAAAACAAAAGAGGAAGCGGGAAGTGTTGGTCTGTCATTGGAGTCATCAGTAACTGTCAGCACTGCGCTGCAGGCTTAATTAACTAGCCCACTCGTTAGCACTGATGCCACCTTTTCCTCTCGCTGGGAATGCCTGATTATTCTGTGCTGCGGTCTCAGCCAATTACAGGCTCCAAACGGCGCAGCATTAATCAAACCTTTAGTACGGTGGCAAATGCAGAGGTATCAGATTGCAGAGGGACACAAAACTAATATGTCACTGTCACCGGCGGTTGCACGGGCATTTAGCAGCTAGCATTAAGGAGACGGGTGAGACGGGTTATCGCCTGGGTGTAATATGGCGTCTGCTCTGGAAACCATTAGCATGACATGGCAGCAGAAACGCACAGCCAGTCCTCACCCCGCACTAATTTTTTATCTCTCCCACTGCCGCCTTTACCTCTCTCCTCTCTCCTCCCTCTTTTATTCTCCCCAGGAGGATAAATTGGGGGGAAGGAAGGAAGGAAGGAGGGTGTAAACTGGATGAATAAAAAAAAAAAAGGTGACATGAAGAAGTAATGAGAAGAGAACAGAAGAACCCAGAGGGAGATTGGAAAAGAAAAGAGGGGAGTCCTCATGACAGAAGAAATAAGAGCAACTGGAAATTATGTGCGTACGATATTCAGTTCAACCTTGGCTAATTTTGCATTTTTTTTGCCATTTATTCTCCGCCTCCGCAGGTAGGGGCACCGGATTGGCCCCACACGCAGGACCATGACCCAACAAACTGTGTCCCTGGCTTCCCAGCTCTTGGTCCAAACCATTGAGCCACACTGGGAGCCAGCCAGAGGACACGGCTGCATAATGGACCCATTAGGACAGATGATTAAAGCGCAGCTGAAATGTGCTAAATGCCTGTGTCACTGAAGTGGCCTTTAAACAGGCATAAATAAACAAGAGTTATGCTGAAGCTTGGGGTGTGCACCCTGGCAGCATTATAAATTACAGGGTAATGATATTAAAAGCACAGAGTCGTTAAGATGCCAGGCAGATGCCATAAATCCAGATGTGGGCTCCCACTGGCTGTCCCCACGACGAGTAATTAAAGCAGATTTACGAGGCGCATTACATCAGTGCTAGATAGTTCATATATCGGCCTCCCATATTGGACAGTCTGACAGGCGCCAAAAAATATTGTTTGAGCTCGCCGGCCCTTTGCAGGCGAGAGGCCTCTCCCAGCACTCCATCTTTTGTTGTGTCAGTCCTGTGCAGCTATGATGGATGGACTGATCCGCTCCTCCTTCGCTCCCCTCGCCGCTTCAGCTCCCCGGACCAGCTCCCCCATCCCCGCTCGCCGGGAGACTCGAGGCAGAAGCGAACAGCTTTATCGTGGCTTCTTCACGCTGGCGCTCAGCTCTTCCTGCTTTTCGCCGGCGGCTCGAATCCCAACTGGAGTTGTCCGACCTGGCCTGTCCACGCGGTTCTACGGGAGCGGGACATGAAGCAAGATCTTTCACTGTTAATCACCTTACGCTTTTAATGTTCCTTCTTCCCTACGCGTGAAATCTTTTCGTCTGTTAAGGAGAACACAAGCTGGGTTTCTCCCCCTGCAGTTCCAGCCTCATAAAAGTCAAGCCGAGCGTCTACATTTACACAGTTGTACATGCAGGAATGCCTCTGTGCTTATGATCCTCTGTACGTCTCCATTAAATCACTGTGCTCCTTAACTGGTGATGAACCTTAAATGCCCCCACAGGAAACACACACCGAGAGCCAGACAACTTAATTGGTTCAGCTGCATGTAAATTTAATAGCTGTAATTAGACTGCTTATTATAAAGAATCTCATAATAAATCATGTGAAACAGAGCGACGTGAACGTTTCCTGCCCTTAGAGCTGAGAATCACGTGCAGGAAACGTGAACATTCTTTTGCTGCAAACAAAATAAAACTGTTTTTCTTTTGTTTGTTTTCTTTCCGCTGCAGTCGCTGATGTTAATACTCTGCCACATTTTTAATCATGGATATTAATAGCTGCTTTTAAAACAACGGATTAAGATCAATGTGAAGAGATGAGACACATTTCGGCAACATTTGGATCAATCCAGTCAAAAGCCAGGCGGGAAGATTAGTGTGCCGTTAATGACGAGGTCGTAAAGCTACCAGTCATTAGTCTGCTCTCATCTGCAGCCGGTGCAGATTTGCATTTTACCATTCTTTTCTCATTTTTCTCTGCTCCTCTCTGACGACAGTCCTTCTTCCAGGACAAAACACAGCAAACGGAAGCGAAGTTCTTACCTTCAAGCCTCAAACGTGATGATTAAACAAATTACAAACAGTAAGTTGGTTTATGTCAACCTGAGCCCGAGATTAAATAAAGAAATTTAACGGTTTAAATTATATGTTACACAAGCAAAGGAAAGCTGTGATATTAAATGCTTCAATGCACATTCAAACACACACACACACACACACACGCCAAATCACCTGTGGTGCTTGGCCTTTTCCCCACAGGCATTACCCCCAGTGCAGCATCACCCTCTCCCCACGACCAGGAGAGCCACTTTTGAAGCCCCGTGCAACCCTCATCCCCGTCCCCCCGAATTAACGGCTGTGACAAGCAGAAGCCACAGGAGCGAACAATGCACCTCCTGTGTGTGTGTGTGTGTGTGTGTGTGTGTGTGTGTGGGTTCGCACACTCAGGAGCCGCTTTGTCTTTTAGAACAAAAGTCTCATCCCGTTCGTGGCGCTGAAGAGGGGAAGCTGGTCCGGTTGCAGTTACGGAGACATTTACGCCGATCAGCTGGCTGCACCTGAGTGTTTAACAGCCCTTCTTGTCTCCAGTGATTTAAAGGTTTATATACCTGTTAAACCGTTGTTTCAAGAAGGAGGAGAAAACTGGGGCAGTTTCTGGTTGGGTCAAGGTTTGTTCGTTCTACAGTTAGACCAATTAACCCAAATAATTAGCTTATATAATTAGAAACTGGGCAGATTTATCAGCTAATAAAGGCAAATAAAAGCATTTAAAATGTTAAATGGCTAAATATTGACTGCATTAATCTGTGGATGTGTAGGAGACCATTAAAAAAGCACTTCTGGTCATACTTCATTCTGGTTGTTTAGATTTTTGAATGCTTTCAGAAGGTAAAATATTACAGAGGAGACAGACGAGGCAGATCAGTGTTTGAAAGGCGTCGTGTCTCCGTCTCTGGACAGGCGGAGAATGAGAATGAGAACAAACACCAGTGTGCAGCCAAGAGTAGCCCGGCCACTCCATCACCGTGATAGGACTTGTCATTTCTCCCTCACTCCCTTCTGCTCCTTTGGTGGAGAGAGGAGGGCTGTAAAGTTCTCTCCTGCCTAATTTATCAGCCGCCCTCCCTCCATAGCCTGATACCCTCATTAGCTACACAAACTGACACCGCCCGAGTCAACACCCTCAATCATTGTCTTTCTTACAGCGAGGAATCCACATCAGCTAATTAAAGGCTAACTTGGACCACCACCCCGGGTGGTGTAGGTGGAGGTGAGTGGCTCTGGGTGAGCTCTGGACATTCTCCGTGTGTTGGGTGTGTCCGCTGTTGTCGTCAGCAGAGAGGTTATCGTTCCCGCTTTGCCCTCAATGGCAGCTGGCCTAAATATTCCCAAAATAATGTAACCGGCAGCAGCTTTATAAACGAAGCAACCGGCACAGCAAGCAGGTGCTTCTGGCTCAGGCCCTTGTAAGGCTGCAACCTGCGCTACCCTGCTTGGACTGTTAATTCCCAGTCAACCAACGGCCCTGCATGTTTATGGTACTCTCATAAGAGCAGATGGAATATGGGTTGCTGCAGCCCCACTATGATTAATGAGCAGCACTCGGAGCCTCGTGTGCTGCCTCCACACAGCAGCGATATGTCTTTTTGGGCCCGACATTTTGTATCCTCTGTGAAAAACGAGCTCCTTGGTGTCGTTCATTACGCTGTTCGACTGCCAGAACTCCCCCATGCATATTCCTACACGCTTCCACTCGTGACACGCTTGCGCTGCATGTGGGCGTCTGTGTCACTTTGCATTGAACTCACTTATCGAGACAGCTATCCAATGAAATGCACGCTGAGGGACGACTTAATCACAATTCTGAGGAGACGCGTAAATAGAGGAAGGCTTAACAGCCAAAAATGAAGGATTTCAGGGCTCGTGTAAAGGACACAGCACTGGCGCAGCAGGAGAGCAGGCTCGGCTCTGCTGAGCAGGCGCGCCGACACCACCAGGGCTCATAATCATCATTCCCCTTTTGAAATTACAATTCTAATTTGGTCTCCCGGAACCTGGAATCCATTTCTCTGAATGCTTGCGACAGATTGTTTCCTACATCTACCCCACGCAAGCAAGTACCGCAGATAAGTCCCCTCATATACTTTCATGTAAACACCTACAGCACTGTCACACACTGTTGCACGCACGGATAAACACGCTCCCTGCTACTCAGCACTCTCTCTCTCTCAAGGGCACGTTCCAATAAAGTGGCATTGAAAAACCGCCATCTGATAGATTGGTCCTGGAGACAGCAGAGCGGGCAAATCCCCTAATGTGGCATAAATAAGGCCACCGTGCTCCAGTTGCTCTCTGCAGACAATGTAAATTATATTGTCAGGCAGAGTCACTTCCCCGCTCACGGTGCAGCTAACAAGAGTCACCTGCCAAAGCCCGACAAGGAAGGGAGGAGCTCCGAGTGGAAAGAGATGGGGGAATTAATGAAAGTTGCAACCCGCCTGCTCCACAAGCACGCACACACACATAAACAGATGTGCAGCCACACAAACAGGTACATGCGTTTGATTTATTTCCCTCGCTCCTCTGCGCTCTCCTTCCTCCGGCCCTGGTGCTGCAGAGTGAAGGTCGATGCGGCAGCTCTGCTGAGCAATGGAGGCACAGCCATTTTGGGGCTCCGTGTGCCGACTCTCAAGGGGTCAACAAACTCAACGCAGAGGTCTGTCAGAAATGTTAAGTGTGATGCATCGACTTCCATCACATCAGAGGTTCCCACAGCTGCCTTGGATTGAGCCACAGTAAAGATGAGAGATTTGCTGTGAGCGTTCGTTGGCTGCAAACAGGCTTTTACTGAAATCGTCCTTCCTGTCAGCTGTTCTTTGTCATGTTGATTCCAAGAGTTTGTCAGTGCACAGCTGCTTTAGCTTTGCAGTAGTTGAGTCACAAAACTGTTTCTATGGAGGACGTTAATACAACCCGAAAGAGTTTGCTCTTTTTTAACCTCCAAAACCTTCGAACATAAAGCTGTATGCTGATGACAAGCTGCTCTGCCTATACAGACGTGTGGGCGATGTGCGACATGGGCCAGAAACGCTGCTGCTGAAAACTATGAAAGAGTTTGATGACAAAAGCCTCAATGATTTTGCTGTTTCACAGTCGTAGACGTATATTAATTTTTTGTTTTAATGAAATGATAAGAATATTCAATCAGATTGAGCAGAGAGTAGATGCTAATCATTTAGTAAATTATGAATTAATTAATAAAAGATCATTTAAAACAATAATCATCTCTCAAACAAGTATTTTATAAAGCCCACAGGTGCTGCAGGGTGCAAGTTCCCATGCACAGAAACAGATTTGCACTCTCTGTCAAATATTTCCTCCCATTGCAGGCTTAAAAAAAGTATTTCCCAATGCTGACAGGGAGAATGGATGGCCTCCATTATGCCTTGCTACAAACACATTCCACCAGGATGAAGGGGCTGTAAATTATCCCGAGAGAGAGCAGCTTAGGCCACAGCCAAGAGGGCGGCCCGTCCGCCCTCTGCACCGTGCAGCATCACGCGGCACGAATCCAAACACACACTGTCACCTACGCGTATCAACAGAACGTCACTGAAGTACTCTCCGGATCGGACACCTGGGAAAAGTCCTTGAACTCATCACCCGCACAAACAAGTTGCGCCTGGGATTTCTCGTGATGTCTGCGCAGCGAGCTGCGTGCTGGCTCCTCTGAATGGCGCGGGGATGCGGAATGCAATGGCGGGAACATCAACAGAGCGTCAGATTTCGTTCACAGGGCACAACAGCTGGCAGCAGCTAGACAGCCGTCAGCGACTTCTGAGACCTTGCCCGGTGACATGTTAAAGTGCTGAGCGCGTAAATCTTCGTCCATAGTAAAACGTCAGGCAACGTTGTGTTCCCCCCACAGAGCCCTTCCAGTCGGAGCCTGCAGCTCTGATGCTGACCTGGACCTTCTCTTTGACAGAGGACATAGTTAAATGTACTGCAGTTAACCCATTTTCTCTATTTTTCACACTCCAGGTAAATTCCTGAATGGCCCTTTTGTCTTCTTTCTGGGAATTATACAAAAAATAATTAATATTTGCGATAATCAGGAGGTTGTTTGTGTAGTTCCTGTCATTTCTTGCAAGTGACTGTGACTGGTGTTTATTTAAAGGGTTAACTCAACCAAACAAAAACCCATTTGGCTCATTAACATGTTAACTCAACGCTGTGAAAACGTCCCCGTTTCAATCCGTTATACCAACTTATGTGTTTATACAATCATCCGATTTTAGGCTCAGCTGTCAATCATTTTCATGTTTTTTATGGCCTTAAATAACTAAATGAAACAAGCAGCAAGAACTTTAGTGGATAGTGGAGCCTAGTCAACCACCAGGGGGCAGTTTAGCTGCTCTGGCTTTCTTTCTGGTGAGGTCACATGACCATGTTTAGTACAATTTGTGGATTCTAATTCTAATATCTGTACACCTCAACAGAATTCTAAAAGTAACAGCAAACTTAAAAGTTGTTTGTTTTAATAAAAATGAGGTAAATGAGCCATTTAAACGTACCTCATAACCTTTCGTGCTAAGCCTAGGACAGATAGCTGCAGGTTCCGCTCGAGGCGGAACGGGCCTCGGTGACAGGTTGCATTATACCTGGGTGCTGACAGGGTAAAAAGGGGGTCAGTCAGGCTGTCAGGTCTGAGAGGGACGGTGGCGGTGACAGGAGTGGGAGGTGGAGAAGTCAGGTGGGATACGGAGCTCTATTTGTCGGGTCAAGTTTTGAGTGACAGGCGGCGTAGCCGTGACACATGGAGAATTCCAGCACATGTGGGCTGGAGTACACACACAAAATGGAGGAAAATAGAACAGGAATGTGGCGGAAGGTTTTACCACCTTGTAAAACTGTCATAACTCTTAGCATAAATGGCTGTTACTAGAGAAAAATAAAATATATTTTATTTGAAACTAATACATAACAAAATGACCATTTTAACCCACTAGCTTGACATGTTCAGTATGTATATATATGTTGTACATATGTTTTATATATATATATATATATATATATATATATATATATATATATATATATATATATATATATATATATATATATGTGTGTGTATACTGTATAGCCTTACCTTAAACTTAATTCTAGCTTTAAAACCAAGTCTTAAGTTGGGAGGAACAGCCAAAATGTAAAATAATGTCTGCACTTTGCTAGTAGCATGAGTATTTTGGTAGTCAGTGTGTAACAAGTACAAGAACACACACACACACAAGCAGTGGAGGGAATATAATGCACTGAGCTGTTTAGATGCGTCAGTTCAATGTGCATAGCAGTTTTTGGCTCACCAGGCCGAATTACATCAAATAGACAGGCCTCTTCTACGGAGGTCTGGCCTCTTGCACTCGCTTTCCATCACACACACATACGCACTTTGTCCTGCAGGTAATTAGAAGCTGGAGGGTTTCCATCAAACACAAACTCACCCTCTTGACTCCACAAATATTGATAAAGAGTCTGCCCGCAGTAACTCAAGAGCAACCGCGTAGAGCAACAAAGAGAAATCATCACGGTGCTGTATGTGATTTGCATTTCATGTGTTCGTGCTCAGATATAAACCTGCACGATAGTACATACACACACACACACATACACACACACGTGCACTCAGGAGCAATGTGAGTTCAAAGACAGTCAAACAGTTGGCAAAGAGCGAGGCCAAGCATGATGTATGAGTGTCAGTCAGGGTAGATCATCCTGTCTTCTTTTGTCTGCTTGTCTGTCTGTCAGTGTGTGTGTTGTGTGTATGAGTGTGTGTGTGTGTGTGTGTGTGTGTGCAGTCTGGCTGTGCACATCCTGGAGTCTAGCCAGGCCATCACTCACACTTTACCCAAGGAGAGGGCGTTGGACAGGTTTTATTAAAACTCTGTCAAATGGTGTGTGTGTGTGTGTGTGCGTGTGTGTGTGTGTGTACATGTGTGTGTGCGCGTGTGTGTTTGTATGCCTCAGGCTCAGAAGAGATATCATCACTCCCTTGACATGTTCTTTCATCTTGCCTTTTTTCTTCTTGACAGACGCTATTTTGGTTGCCAGTCATCTTTTTTTATTGGGGCCTTTCTGCAAGGCTGACTTAATCCACCATATTGTGTGCAGCAGCGCCAAAGTTACTCTCTGCGTAAAGCCGTTTCGATCAGACAATCAACAAAGTGAATATTCAGATAGGACGCTCACAGAAACCTGACAATCTGGTGTTCATGTTTCACGACTGAAAGCTAATGTAGCATTTGAGTGGGGCCACAGAAAAGTACCTGACGTTCACAACAAAATGGCTGCAGCAGCACCCCCAGGAGATACAGCGGGGCCGCCATTCAAGAAGAATGTCTCCGGATCCATTTTGTCGGCTGGATTCGTGGTTCTGGAGATACGGCAACGGCCTCGTTTATTCCAGTTCACTCCTTTACAGTTAGCTAAATGCTTGTTGGATGTAAAGCAGAAATGAGCCTGTTGTCAACGCATTTTCAGGTTGAGACTCATCACAACAATAACCAGGTAACTGGACCATTTACCAACCATTTACCAAGCACTTACCAACCATTTACCAACCATTTACCAAGCACTTACCCAACGTCGCAAGAGGCGGAAACTTTCAAGGTTTCGAGCAGATTCAGCGAGGGAATAAACTCAATTCCAGAAACTTTGATTTTACCAGATGGCCTAAACAGATGTCTTTTCTTTCATTTCTCGGCCTTTTTTATCAGCGCTCACATTTTAGGCGCACCGAGGGATGATATGAGGGAACGTCATTAATCTTTCAGCGCGGTAAGAGTCGTCCACGTTATTATTTTAGATACGCTTGAAACAAAAAACAGGAGGCTGGTGTGACTCGCTCAACACGTTTCTGCGGGACGACCCACCAAAGCTAGGGCAACACATCACAAGCACGCGCACGTGCACAGAGAGGTGTTAGCTCTTACTGCCCCAGAAAAAAGAAGAACCACGCAGGCAGTGATTAAAACAATGAGACAAGGCTTCCCCTGTATGACGACCCCCCCGCCACCAGCCCGGCTCGCTGCTCACTCTCATCAACAGGCCGTAAGTTTTTAATCACGTTGAAATGATTTATTTAAACGTCAGGCGGCGTGTCACCTCACTTCCTTTCATTTTTCAAAATGTTTGTGTTCTTTGCCGGATGATAAATTTATCTTGAGACAACCTCAATATGACTAATTAACTTTGAAATATCAGAACCAGATGTGGAGCTGAAGGAAGTTCTTAGCAGGCGGCCAAGAGAGCTGGCCGCCTGCTCCCGCTCAGACGGCAGCGCCAACCTGCTGCCGCCCTCCTTCACACTCCGGCCTCTGATTTTCCTGTTCTGACACACACCTCAGAAGTTTGAGCCATCCTGTGGAGAACCAACCCCAGGCCATAAATCTGGCCACGGCGACCTGCGACGCCTCGTGTTTACCTCCTCCTCCTGTCACTCAGCACCTCCACCTAATGTATTCTCCTCCTCTCCAACTGGCTCCTCATTCTCACTCCAAAATTCAGGCTTTTACTGACTTACTGAAACTGTGCCCAGAAAGTGCAGCAAGACACCGGCTTAAATGTATGCACCCAGAGAGTCCAGATTTCAAACTTATTCCCTCCTTTTCTCGGCTAATCTCAGTCAAATGTACTTTTCCTTGATTTATGTCACTCCTGATTTCCGTCCGGTGTCAAAAACATTTGGATCAGGAGAATTAAGTGGGATACAGTTTCTCCGGCTTGCACAGCGAAAAACTTGTCCCTGCAGAAAAAAGCAAAAAAGCAAAAAAGGCCCCTGCAGGAACATTGCAGCGCTGACACTTTGACAGTTTGCCATGAGTGACGTGTGATCTGTACAAATTTCAGGACTAATAAATCTACCTGTCAGAGCTCGGGACTTGAAAGGGCCGCAGCCCTGCGGCACAGCTTTAACACAACTTGTGTTGATGAAATTCTGTAGGCTGGAGAATTATAGCTGTCAGAAAAACGCCCACATCAAACCTGAAGCCTCGCCGCTCTCTTTTTTCTCTCCCTCTCCCCCCTCAGCTCTCTCAACACTCACATATTGCTCATTCACGTCCTCCCTTCCTCCCCCGCTGCCGCTCCCTTCCAGACGTCTCTCTTTCACTTCCTCCTGTTCGTTCTCACTGGAAAATGAAACATAGGACTCCTTTCATGGCACGGTGACCATCGTTGCATCATTCTGACACCCCGTAGACACCCCCGACACTCACACACCAGTTTTTCCTGTGTCCACACTCTTACAATTGAGGGTACCAAGTGGGTTCCTTCTTGGAGTTCCACAACTATTCACTTTTTGAAAGACCTTTTCGGATAAATGGCCATTGTTTTGTCTGAAGTAAAAACAAGAACAATGAGAGGTTTTCAGAGAGTTCCAAACAGGTTCAACCATGTTGTTGTTTTTTTTTTTGTTTTTTTTTTAAACATTACTTGTTGGATTAGGTCTCCAAAACAGGAAATGGGAAATATAAAAGTAGTGTTAAGTTCTAAAGTACAGCAACAATGGAGGACGAGTTTGAGAACAGATGTTGATGTTTAAAGTACCCTAAAATCCACTAAATGTTCTACTCTTTTTGTTGGTCTCTCAACCTTCCTCCCAAGTTTCTGCCCTCCTCAACTGTTTGTCTGATGGTTTGAATCAGTTCTTATCTGTGTTAGAAACTTCTCAGTCTTATTCTGTTGCGTCACTGGTGCGAGGTTCCAAACCTGAGTTGTTTGGTTTTACTTTGGTTTTACTTCCTTAAAGAAGAAGAAGAGCCTTAAAGAAGTCCGCCCAATAGCTTTTATTTCCGAGTGTAAACAAAAAGACAATAAGTTGTCCGGGGTTACGGGTGTGACGCATCGGCTCGCATGCTCCCGGTTCCTTCCTGGCGTTGGTCCACGATGGAAGACAAGAGGGCAAAGCCGTGGTAAAAATGGGGCCCCGTCGCCAGAGAATCCGAGTCACCAGCTGGGGTTAAACAGGCCGAAAGGTGGGAACGCAGCACATGATTTTCACAAGAGGGGATGTTGTGTATGTGGGTGATTTAAATACCAAAAAGGCTCATAAATCAACTACCCAGCACTCCCCTCCTCCCTCCCACTTCCACATCCTTCCAGGCCCACTGCCCACTCCTCTCCCTCTCCTCTCCAGTTGGATTTATTCCTGTTTATCTTTGATCCTTCACTGCTTCGGTCCTCATCTCCTTTCAAGCCGAGCCCGATGCATCCTGTGGGTGATAAATCATCAGCGAGTGTTTAGACACCAGCGCTGCTGCTGCTGACTTTCCTGTAAACGTTTCAAGAGGGGCGGATCGTATTTGCATTCTTCAAAGGCTTGTCGTCGGTGTTAAAAGTTCACTGAAGTCCCGGGGAAGAATGGCAGCCGCAGCTTATTGATTTAAATGTCAAAACTGTGACTTTTTGCATAAGGTCGGGACCCTCCCAACATGATCATTCACTGACAGCCGAGTCAAAAGGGCTTGAGAAAGCGCTCGGCTTTATCATTGAAATGGCTCAGTCAACCATATGAGCAAGGTAGTGTTACACCTATGGGCAGGCTGCTGGCAAAGAGTGGAATTAATATGAAATTACAGCTGGAGACAGGGTGTCTTAGTGGATCAGTGCTGTCACGTAGCCAGAAAGTTCAGATGCTCGGTCCTCGCAGCAGCCACTTTGCGCCTGTCACGCATGAGTCGCTCCTTTCAAGGTGTCATTTTAAATACCTAAATTGCGAGTCAGATCGCGGTCCACGATTCTCTCCATCTCTTTCATCTCACCTAGGCTATTCTCCATCAGTCGTATCACATAAAGGAGGCACAATGGAAAATGTCTGCGCTCATTAGCCCCGTGCTGAAACAGCAGCAGTCATTTACACTACACACACAGCCGCCACAGCAATCTGTCAATCCACGCGCTTGTCAATCACTCTGCGTCTCGGTGGGAAGCCGCCTCTGACTGACAGCCCGTGTGATCTCTCCCAGGGGTTGGCAGCCCGGCAACAAAGGGCCCGGCTGCAGTAATTGGCAAGATAAAGACGCCCCGCCAAAGCGCCACTGTCACTCATTTGACTCCGGTGTGATGAATCAACATGAAACACACCAGTTAACACATGAACACACCAGAGGGAAAGCATGCGTGTTGGGCTAACCGGTAACCAACCAGCAGCACCAGCTCAGGGTCACTTCCCCGATGGCCCGCTGTGAGGCGACCTGTTTAAACGAACACAGTCCCACCCCCCCACGCCACCACCTCCCTGACCTCCTCACCTCTGCGTGACCTGCTGACCCTTTGCTTGGGTCAGCCTAAAACCCGAACCGCCCCACCCCCCCCACCCCCACCGTCTCACGCCCCATCCCTCTTGCCTGTTCAGTCTTACCCGTATCTTTCGCACACACGCCTGGTTCTCGTTTCTCGCCTTTCACTTTTCGTCAGCGCTGCAGGACAGATGCCAACCGTCCGACTGTCTGTCTGCCAGCGAGAAGCCCGGGAACATTTACCGTACGAGCGCCGAGATTCAGAGCGCCGATAAGGTCGTCTCTGTCAAACAAAGCTCTTTAGGAGCGGCTTTAGTGTCAAACACGAAATGAAACATGGTAAATTATCCAGAGTTTTTGTATGCTCGGAGCACGGAGATCACTTTTTAGGAGGGCACTCTTGCTGCTACCAATGTTTGTGACTTGGCAGCTCATAGTTCAACTATTCCTCTTTGCCAAGACTAAAACTGGAGCAGTTCTGCTGCATTTATCCAGGGATGTATGTGTGTGTTCCGTTTTCATTTTCTTCTTCTTGTTGTGCAGGGAGTCTTGGTAGTTTGTGGTCAAAATGCAGGAAAGTCATGACTTTCTGGTGCACATTAGATCTCGAGTTAAATCTTAATTTTCTTTATTCAACTGCCTCCAACTAAACTTTCTTCAAAATCCTGGAAAGACTGATTATGTGAGCTGGACGGCCCTCTGAGAGGTCAGGTAGGGGATCATCGTGAAGAAGAGGCCCTGTCAGTGTCTGCTGATGCCCCGTGTCTGACCTCCCTCCCTCAATCAGTCGCTGTCTCCTCAGACACCTCACCTCCTCCTCCTCCTCTTCCTCCTCCTCCTCCTCCTGCACTGCAACAGGAGAGCAAACTGAGCAGGGTGTCGGGGGGGGGGGGGTTGCTCTCTGGGACCCCCTGTGCAGCATGTAAAAGTCCCCCCTTATTCATACATGAGGATCTTGTGTCGGCCTGCCTGGTCTCTTCCCAGGGTAGTCATTAGTCATCAGGCAGATCAAAGGACGGCCACAGGAAGTGAAAGGACCCTGACAAGGAGGAGTCCATCTGGCTGGCAGGCCATCGCTCATGCCCTGACAGGGAGGCACACTCTCCATCTGACTGCTGTTTCCGCTCCAGGCTGGTGCCTGATACGTGGAGGCTAAGCTGGCGCATCAAGACAGCAATAACGTCCTTCCATGTGTGGCTTTGTCACTTACTTCCATCGTGCTTTTCCCATTAATCATTTATGATTTTTTTTTTAATTTTCAAATTTTTTGAGATTCTTTTTTCAGATGTTTGAAAAATGGCCTGTTCAAGTGTTGAAGTCAAATGAAAATAACAGTAACTCCGACTGCACAGCAGCTGCAGCAGCTGCAGCAATATAAAAGTTGTCATCTGCACTTGTGATTTGTTACCCTTGTTAAAATAATGACTCATACTGATGCTCTTGGAAATGATAAACTCAAATGTCTTGAGGTTTTTTTTTGAAGACGTGATGTCTCAAAAGCAAAAAAGATCAGCATGGATGTAGCCAAAGCTAAGCTAAGAGGTGGGAGAACCTCCGAGGGTTGTTTTCAGCTGTTGTCTGACATTATAGACAAATCCGGAAGAGTACAGACTTAATATTTTCAACGATTAAACATGGACCAGGTGGGAAATGGGTGGCGTTTTACGGCGACGCGGAGGTCAAGCACTCTTATTTTGAGCGTGAAGGCCTCAGAATCTGCACTAAATCACCCTGTGTGACCGGCTCTGTTACCGGCTCCTGCTTTCCAGTTTAAAGTCTTGCTCAGATTTACAACAGGCATCAAAACGCCGGCCGGGCTGGGTGATTTTGTGATAAGTGAGGTAACCTCCACGCTCATCCCTCACCCTGTCCTCACCCGCCGAGCCAGTCTGCGGGGTGACCTCTTCACTCGCGCTGCGTGACTGAGCTCCTCTCCTGCCACACAGGAGGCATCAATTACAGGACCCGGTCGTCCTGGTGTCACTGCTCTGTAATTAATGGGCTCTCCCGGCGCTGCGCCATGGGGCCTGGCCTCACCGTGAACTCTACAGGAATTCAGAGACATACACACACACACCCTCACACACACATGCTGAAACTTGGATGTTGCTTTTGAGTCACTGGCTCACACTTGTTTGAAAGAATTTTCAGAGGTGCACTTAATTTAAATCCCACAGGAAATCTAGTGTGTGATATATAGGCCTCTAAATCAAGATTATGGATTAGAGTTGGATCATTGATATATTACTGTAAAATATATCATCCATAAATTAATTTTAGTAGAAATGTGTGTCATTTTTCTGGCTCAGTAGTACAATACAAACATATCAATTTTACATACATAACTGTAAATTCTGTTACATTTGTTTTAAAATTATAGGTGTATTTTAAATGCAGACGTGGCATTTAATGACATTTTACTATTTTTTATTTTTATGTTTATGTTCTGGGCACCTATTATGAGGTATCTGTGAAAGTTTTTATCTTTCACTTTAATCTCTCTATGTCTTGCACCCACACACACACACATACACACATACACACACACACACACACACACACACACAGCCCTTTCATTTGTCATTCAGGCAGACAAACAGAAGCACGAGGTCCTCCAGGTCACAGGGTCATGGGATCCTATGATTCTCCTGGACACACACACACACACACACACACACACACACACACACACACAAACACACACACACTTTGATTTTGTAATTTTTGACATTTTTACTGGTATTGCTGGTTGGGAAATTCCTCGTGTTTGCTCCGCCCTCCCCCACCACCACCACCACCACCACGTTTCCTCACTCTCCCCACCTCAGTTTCCCCTCACACACGTTGCACCTTCCCTCCGGTTTCTCCTCTCTCTCCATTCTTCCCTCCCGTCCCTCCTTCAAACGTCACGCCTGGAGCTGACACTGAGCGTGACCCTGCCTTTATTGTTGCAGTGGGGCAGAGGCACAAACACAGGGCAGGAACTGTCACCCCAGTGATTAAAGAGCGCATGTTTTCACTCAAACGCCTCAGAGGGGGAGCGAGTCCAGAGAGACAAAGAAGTGGGAAACACTGGGGGATAAAAAGTTTTCACAGCTGAAAGATTATAAAGACATTCTGAGAGGAGACAAAGTGGTATGATGACTGCCCTCGTACATATTTAATATCATATTCACAACTACACACTAAAAATTACTTAACTGACATGAAAGTGACTAAAATCTTAAAATTACTATAATGCAGCATTAGCAAAATATTGTAATATTGCTTGAAGAAGTGAGTCAGAATTTCAAACTTACACAAAACTGGACAGACTGAGTTGTAAACACACACTTTTCCTGCAGTAGCACCCTGGTAGTTACATTCCACACATTTCCCAGTGATTATATGATAAAGGATTAAACTTAGCAGCAGGGGCGACACCCTGAAAACGCGCTGAGCCTTGTGTCCGCGAGCCTGAAGGCCGTTGCTAAATCACTGAAAGATGAAATGAGGGAGGGCGTTAACGTCACGTGAAGGTCTGTGCTGTTGCACAAGCATTTTCTCTGATGCCGTATTTCAACATGTTATTAGGCAAAATAAAAAAAAAAAACAGGCATTGTCTCCTCAGCTCCATAAATTCTCACTTGGGCCAACCCAAGTGTGACGTCATGGAGCGACTGTATGTGTGCTGATGTGTTCTCAGTGGCTCACAAGAAGCAAATAAAAGAGCAGCTTGTTGAGTTATGGCTGCCGGCGAGAAAACAGAGAGTCGCAGACGTGACATTTTGACCATTAGACCCGGCTCTGCAAAATATTAGTTTTATTAATGTGACCAGGAATCGGTTTCTCCGACAGACTCGCGAGGATTAAAACAAATAAGGCCGTGGAAGTGCCAGGCAAGGGAAGAAATAAATAAACAGACGGCCACTTCCATATTTCATGTAACAGTCACGTCCGAGAGCTGTGGGCCCCTGTGTTAGGCGTCCAAGCTAAACACTTGAAAGTTTGCTCAGCCATAAATTAACAGCTTGACAGTCAAAAGTGTTCAAGCTAATTTATCAAACTTCGCTCAGTTCTTTTTCCACTGTTCAAATTCATTACAGCAGTTTTTCTTTCTTTTCACGAAGCTTCCAGAAATATGTTTGCCAGCACAGGCAGTACGCCCAGATGAGCATTCTGGGGAAACTCAAAGTTCTTTGACTGCACAACACGTGTGCAGAAACCAGAATCCATCAATTTTCCTGTGCAGAGAGAGGCTTGAATTAATTCCCCACCAAATCCAATTTATATCCACGGCTGCTCCAGGGATCGGGCCGCGAAGAACCTCCAGGCATCCCAACAACATTTACCATTTCAACAACACGCTCTTCTGTTCATTCAGCAGCTGCGTCACACTAAGACGGGATAATAGTTATTGACATGTTTCTGTCCAACATGCCAGTCGAGTGTAAACACAGATGAACCTCTTGGCGTTTCAGCTGCAGGGCAACAAATGTCCCTTAGCCCGGATCCAAATGATGCTGCTGAATACGCAACAGACACCTTACACACACTTCACTACAGCGGCATTTCACTTCATTTCATCTCCTGCCTAGAAAAGCTACCACCCATCTAAAAATATAGATTCATACAGGAAGAAAGTTGTGTAAATACGTGTGGATTTAAGTGGCAGGAATACAGACGACTGCAGATGTCAAGCAGGTGTGGTCCGAGGTGTGGTCCGAGGTGTGTTCCATTCTCCAGCTGACCAAAAGCTGCAGTTAGGCTGATTGAGGCACTGAACGGTTCTCAGGTGTGCACAGAAGCTGGTTAACTGAAGTCTCCGATTTTGGCTTTAAGAGAGTCCAACCGTCTCTAAAAAAGCCTCCACTTGATGATCTTTTCATTTTAAATGAGACCACTTTTTTTTTGGTTTGTTTTTAGTGTGTGTACATGTTAGGATGGCAGACAAATTATCATTAAAGCGAGAAAGGTCATTTCTGCAGTCTTTGATAAAACAAGAGCTTAAAACTAGAGTCCTTGGCAATAATTGCTGCTCCAGTTTAATATAAAAGAAATTTCCCTCCAGCACTCCATTTAATGAAGCCTCATCAGGCCACCTGTACCTATTAAGCAGAGGGCGGAGATCAGTCAGCAGGCTTTTTTGTAATTTAATCAATCTTTTCATGAATTAAACATATTTTCCTCATCCAGGCTTTTAATTTGTGACTGCATAATGAAGCAAATTATATTTACCTGTACGTTATTTAGTTTATTTCCTCCTTTTTGTGATTAAATCTCTTATCCTCTTGGATCCAGGCCCCTCCCCTTCGCACGCCATCTTGGTTCAGTCCAAGGTGGAGCCAGAAGGTGACGCCTATACAAAGACGTTCAGACAGCAACAGTTGGGGGGCGGTTGTCAGTTGGAGTTTGTGCTGGGGTTGTGTGGGTTCAGTCGTCTATTTTTAGCTCGTGTGCTGTGTGTTGTCACACAAAGTTCAGCCTCCGGAGTCGTTCTCCTACCAGACATCTTCCTCCGCAGCCAGACGGCCACCAAACTCCCTCGTTTATGTGGAGTGTGGTCATTATGCCGACTACCCATCAAATTACACGCCTGAAAATACTGGCTGGAACACAAACCTCATATTTTTATATTATGTTTTTGGTTGAGAGAACAAGAGCCAAATATTGTTGCACCACCCGACCCTTTAATCATCACCGGTAGACTTCTGTTGGATTTACATCAGACTAAATTTAAAGGATACGAGCAGCCAACTGCTCTGAAGGAGCGGGCTGCTTTCGCAAAATTTCAATATTTACTGGCTGTAAATCCAACTTTTAATCAAGAATTCTACACTGCACATATTTTTATAGCAACAACGTAAAGAAACCAAGTTTAAATAAAGGTTCCAAACTTCATGTTGCGTCTGAATTAAAACATTACTGCATCATATTTTAGAAAAGTTGTGTATTTAGCTTTTAAAAGTGTCATCAAATCATCCAAATCAGGCTCCCTGTGTACCGCGTGACACCCGACTGCCTTCTGAACCTACTCTCAGGGAATAAAAGAGTGTATTTCCCAACATGCTTTTGTTTATATGAACTCTGTGTGTGTGTTTGTGTGTGTGTGTGTGTGTGTTCAGAACCGCATCCAGAACGCTGCACAGCCTACAGCCTCCACTGTTGTCCTTATTAAAACCTCCTCTCATCAAGTGTCTGACACATGCCAGCTCCCATCTCTCATCATCACTTCTGAAGCCACAAACACATCCATTTTTCCTCCCTGTGTGCTTGCGCGCACGCACGTGTGTGTGTGTGTGTGTGTGTGTGTGTGTGTGTGGTCTGTGAATGCTTATGAGACAGACAGGCAAACACACGAGCATGAAATCCACCAAACCTCCTCTAATTCCCCCTGTAATTTACGGCTCTCAGATACATGTCAGGCTGAAACTAAACAAACGGTCCTTTGTCACTGACAGCAGCCTTTGATCAGGATGAATCGCGCTGGCTGTCTCGCTGCTGCAACAGATCTGGCCCACGTTGTCGCCGCTGCCGCAGACATCTGCAGCCCGATGGTGATGAAAGTTCCCCGCCAACACCTCAGCGCACACATGTTCCTGCTAACTCAGAGCCTGATGCCCCTCGTCAGCCCAGGCTGAACCCGTGACCCCGGCTAACACGACCACGGCCTTTCACACACACCCGCACTCTGCTTCTGCCTCGCGGCGTTTACACCAGGTTTTCTTTGTGCAGTCAGAGAATGCGGGGTCAAACGGCAGCCACGGTATACGATGCATCCGCTGATTCCATACACTGAACTGAAGCAGCAAAGCCATTCCAAGGTCACAGGCGTTTCTTTTTTTATTGGATTGGAGCCTCCGAACAAGAACCCCGTCGCTATGAAGCCGTTCTGCTGAAAAAGCTATGGGAGGAGATAAAGCCTTCAAGCAGAAAAAAGGCTACAAAGTTTTCAACACGTGTAAAGTTGCTCCCCAGGCTAATGTGACCTTTTGCTCAGGCTGCTGGAGGCCCTGCCTGAGCCAGGCCAGCACGCTCGTCATGTTGGAAGCAGCCGTCCCAGTGAAAGCACCAGATCACAGCGGCGGTGGTTGGAAACGTGTGGGGAATTCTGTTGAAGCTGTCAGCCTGCGGGACATGCGAAAAAGTGCGTGGAGCAGCGGTGCAGAGTGATTAAGCATGTCACCGTTGGCCTCGGCGATTGACAGTGAAGCCAGCTGACTCGGGCACACAGGGGGGAGAAAGACTGAGGGGCGTTTGTGTAGGTAGTGTTCTCCTGCCGAGCTGGAAACAAACCGCTGTTGACATCCCTGTCACCAACACTCATTTCTGGCACTCAGCGAGATTAGACCGAGCGGCGGTGGTAGAGACAGAGGCATCAAATTAAGCAGAAGCGGCTGACAGCCAGCATGTTCTGTGTGCTGGCTGACTGCAGGCTGTTTTCTTCTGCCTTTCCTAGCATGAAACGCTATCTTTCAGCCCGCATTCGAGAAGGAGGGATCAAAGATTAAACCCCAGTTAGATTTGTGGAGCTGTTTGAAGTCAAATGGAAATATGGGCTTCGACCCAAGAACTTTTCAGGGTGCATTCAAGGCATGTCTGCTAGGAAGATTTTCACCAGTGGCGAAGACTTTGTGGCGATGACACGGGCACAATTCACTGCTCTGTGTGCACGTCTGCCCCCTACATGCAGATATCATGTTCCCCATCCGCCCACAAATACTTGGTGACATCTAATGGCACACACACAAACGCCCCAACACACACACACCCTCCACCCACCTGCCTGTCCATGAGCTCATAGTTTTTCAGGATAGAGTAAAGTTGTCAAGGAAATGACACACGGCATATTTTCCCAAATCTCCCGTTGGCACACTGGGCTCTGGCACGGGTCCTGTCAGCAGCCCGTCTCCTCGATTACCCGTCAGACACAGTCGGAGCGCCAGACTCGCTGCGACGCGCTCGTCCTTCGACAGGAGGGAGGACGAGGAGCGTTTGTGTGCACTGGCTTCGAAACGGGAGGCAGAAGTAGGACTGAAAAACACAAACCAAGATCTCCGTTTAGGGATGCTAGAATCCTGGTAAGAGCAGACAGAAAGTTCAAGATGATAACGATTCTGACCAACACTAAATCATTATAAAAGCATACTGAAGATTGGCTGAAAATACTGTAGAACCCATGGCAGCCAGCCGGAGACACACAGAAAACAGACTAAATCCGATGCTAAATATGCAGGGGTCTGTAAGTGGAGACCTCAGCATCCATCCAACTGTCATAATTCAGGTTCCTTTGCTCCACTTTTGAGCTGAAGGATAATATTTAGTACCTTATTTTTCAAATACTTGTTACTCACTTCATCAGTACAATAAAAGGTTGCGTTCAGCTCCAACACGCTGGCCTCGCCCCCTCCAGACTTGTCAAATGTCAGGCCGCTATCCCTTTTACTGCTACTGTAACATAAACCGCGGGTTTGGGGCGCCATGCGTCATGGCGACTTCGGGAAAGTGACTTTGACGAGATGGCGACCAGCCAGGACAGGCGGTCGTGTAGCTACCTGCTCCACCAGAGGCTCGATCCCACATGGTTTGCTACACTCTGGCTGGTCTCACACACACACACACACACACACACACACACACACACACACACACACACACACACCACCTGTGTGGGTTTTTTTGTACCACTGCATTACACACTGTTCCACCACCGCACACCTAAGGGCTAACACAGCCTGCTGTGACAGCCCAGCTAATTATCTTGGCATAATGAGGAAAAACAAGTTTAAACAATTGCTGAGGCCACATATCCTGAAGGACAGACATAGCCTCAGATTTCGTGCAGCACGGCGCTGCTCCGTGAACGAGCTACCTACAGACAGCTGCAGCCAGGTGGGGACTTCCAAATGTGAGAGAATGTCATTTCTGTGCGTTGATGTTGGTGGTGAAAGGTCCGTTTGTGGCTTGCATCCTCAGAGGTAACCCAGTTGGAGGATGTCGGAGGTCAGCTTGCCACGGCTGGCGGTGCACAGACGCCTCATGGGAAGATCTAGAGGATGAGCCACCTTTAGCCACCAGCACCCTGACTACAACCGCAGCAGCACGAACAAGGACATACTGTTTTCCTCAGTGTGTTGATGTAGTTATTCACATTTGTGTCGGGTGGGGGGTGGGGGGGCTTGGTCCTATCCTGTCCTGTCCTGAGGGAGCCGTTTCTCTCAGGAGCATGGGTGATTAGCTTGTGGCTCTTGCCTGTCGCTGCTAAGCAGACACACAGCTTCAACACACACATTTTGCTCAGACTGGGATGGGGAGATACAGTTTTCATGTATTCCCTAGGCATGGTGAGGTCACCCAGTTCTCCATTTCAAAGCAGGCAGGGTCGCCGCTGAGCCATCCAAAGGCCTGTGGAAGCAAACAGTCATGTGCGATTTTCCAGTCCAGCGCTCCACGATCAGGTCTGGCTCTGGCACATCCCCCAGGGTCTCGCCCACTGAGAGACTGGCAGGCTTGGAGCTCGTCCACCTCCTGCTCTGGCCGTGTCGTCGCCCTGCCAGCCTCCGCTGCAGTCATCTTTGGCTGCTCTGGGCGTCACTGGGGCCTCAGCTCTGGTAAATTATGCTTACCGACACCATTATTAGACTCATTATAGAGCCATTTGAGTGGCTTTCAGCCTGTCAGAGGCATTCAACTATGTCTTTGACTAGACCTGATTCCCTGTGACAGACCTTTCTTAAACTAAAAGGCAAGGGAGGGGAGCTACAGTGATGGGAAAGAATAATTCAGCTTGAAAGAATCAAACAAGGGCTGATGTAAAACATTCATTTGTTTTAACGATGAAGCGTATTTTTGCTGTGGGTCACTAAACTAAAAACACATTTTCTACATTTTTCTGGGAGAAAGGTGGACATAAATGGCTGGAGGGGGATAAGAAAAACTGGCAGGTCTGATCCATCCTGCTGCTTGCTGACACGTTTTTAAATTACCTTCATTTCTGGAAACGAAACTCTCCTAAAGTAAACAATTTCACTGCGTGGCCACGTAATGTGGCTTGACGAGGGTTACCTGTCAACCGCTGCATCTGCCCTTCATTTATTTCCCCAGCAGTGTCCTCGCTGAGGCATTTGCTGCATTTTTCATTCTGTCATCACTTGATTTGGAATTCCATGAGGAAAATCTCTAGCGAGGGGAAACTATGGGAAGTGTGCACCAGTGTTCCTCTGCTAACAGAGCCAAGATACCGTGATCTGTGTCGGCCCATTCGGAAACGCTTTCTTCGTCCCTTTACCTTGCCAAATCCAATAATTCACTTTTCATTTCTCCAGTGAATTTTATAATATGATTTTTTCCTTTTTCTATAGTTGACTATCATCTTTAGAGGCATATTATTGAATTTCCTGTTGGATGCAGCTGTAACGTCCACTTTTTTCTAACCTCGCGACTCCTGTTGCCCTGTGCAACAACCTCTGCACAGTTTTCCAGGCAAAAGCAAAAGCACATTTAATCCTACTGGTATGTAATTTTCAGTCTTTCTGTCTTCGTCAGGATTTCTCATTATTTTTAATGGTAATTCTTTCTTGTCTCTGTCAAGAGTAGCTGGAGGTGATCTTGCTGTCATGTGTCGTGCCACTGCTCATTTACATCATGGAGATTGACAGGAGGCTCTGGGCCAGCTCTGCTCCTGATAATGGCTGATCTAATCCATACTGCTGTGTACTTTCTCCCACTCAGATTCCCTGTTCTTGGCACCAGTGCCTTTTAAACCCAAAAAGACTCACTCTCACCCCCCCACATGTGTTTGCAATTCCCCTCCAGGGGTTATGATTCAACAGTGGCATCATCTCAATTCATTTCAAAGCATGAAGCATAGCAGGAGAAACCAAAGTAGGAGACAAGATGGCCCCCCCCTTTTATCAGCAAGAGCGAGAGTGTGTTTGGAGTTGGACGCGAGGCTCGCTCTTTGCGATGTGGGAGTTTAAGCAGAGAGTGCCACGCTGGCCTAATCACATTACGGGTGCCATATTACATGTCAAGCTGCCACTTTCAATTTGAACCACCGCGCTGCAGCAATGGGCCTTGGCTTTTCCTCATATTTCTGTTTTGATTGGGGTTTGATAGTGAGCGATAGGAAGTACACAGCAAGCGATGGCAAGGCCTTCCCACTGCGGCGAAGAACACTGATCATATGTTTACAATTAGTATTGGTTGGGGTGTGGACGCCACAATGCTATATCTATAGCCCTAGGGCCGTCGTACCCGCTGACCTCCCCACGCTAACACACATGTCTAATCTTATTCTTGTCTCTCGTTTGAACTGATGTCATGTGTCTCATCGTCCAATCTGTCACAGCGGTTGGCGTGGAAACCATGTCTAAAGGCTGGGGGGGAGGGAGAGACGTCGACTAAGGAAAGTCTTTGCAGTAGCACCATGAGCGGGATAGGCTGAGGAGATGGAGACTGACAAGAGGGAAAGAGAGGGTAGAGGAGGGTCACGAGATGGGGGAGAGGGGCGTGAGTTCAGTCAAAGCCAATTGTTCTCCAATTGAGTGGAATGACTCAGAGGAATTGCAAGAAGTTAGGGTTTTTTTCCTGCAAGTGGCTGAAACATTTGTGAGATCAAGCTGAAATTCCCTGTTTTTGTACAACCGAGCGCCTGTTTTTCCAGCTGTTCAGATCCAGTCTAAACTGAGCAAGTTCTTTCTCCCTTTCACTCGCGTCGTCCTTTGCCACGTTGGTTTCTGTCCAGCAGGTCATCGGCTTTCTCATAAAGCCAAAGAATCCTGACAAGGCTAGGGGCTTTGAGCTGCTGTGACAGACAAAGCAAGGTGGAGCTCAAAGACGGAGGGGTGGAGAGAGAGGGAGAGCTCCGCCCTGGTGGCCCATACCACATCCTGAGACTTCCAGCTGGGGAACTGTCATTTCTAATAAGTTTTTACCTCAAACGGCTCTGAAAAGGGTTGCTTGGTAGCCGGTGACAGAACATTTAAGCACTGCAGCTGATTAAGACAAGAAGGCTTTTTATTCCTGATTAAAAACTGAGCTAAAGCATCTATCAAGCTCTAGAACAGCAGAAAGGAAAAGTCAATATTTTTAAACTATCAGTGGGTGGCGGCGCCATTGAGCAGAGGACTGCCGGTTTGACCCCTGACCCCTGCAGTCCGCTTTGAAATGTACTTGGAAAAGGTAGTGGACTCTAAACAAGTTAAAAGAGCAGAAATGGTCAAATCCCAAGAACGCTCAGCCGATTGTGTTGTTACGCTTGACGGATCTGTGAGAAACTCTGGCGGTTTCTGCCTGTTTGTTGTCAATGCAAAGCTAATTTTGTGACAGGCAGTGCATCCATTATCCATCCACGTTATTCCAGTTACTTTTCCAATGAGCTTTTGGCCAAAGGACAAATGAATCAGCACAAGGACCTGATTATCCCGATGCAGTAACCACAGCGTCCGTTTAAGTGCAGATAACTTGTCATGCTCAGAGTGTTTCATCTGACTTGATTTATCATGCCTCATTTACATTCTAGCTCCTTGCAAAGCTAATGGTCCATAAATCCTGCGTAGATGCGTTCCATAGATTGAAGTGAAATAACAGACAGTATAAATCAATCCCAGAACAGTGATCTGTTGTTTTCAATAATGTGGCCCATTAATTTGAGCTCTTGACACACATAAAACCGCAGATTTCTTACAGGATGGATTTCTTACAGCTTCCTGAACCTTCACACTTGAGATTCCCACTATTTTTGCAGATCGCATCACGTGTCCATTGCCTGGACACGTTTTGTTAGTTTCTTCTCCAATAAAATACTTTTTCTGATCTAGGTTTTTGATATTTTAGGTGGGAGTCCTGCTCTGTTTTGTTTTGTTAAACATACCCCCATTTTTGGAAGCATCAAGAACCAGTTTTTTGGGTTGGGTTACTTTTTGCTAATTACTGCACCTCCAAAATACACACTAATAATAAAACACCTGTTCACCCTGAAGACAGAATTAAAAGCACAGTTTGCCTGCTCTTAACTGCAAATTCCTTACAATTGTCTGAGAAATGCTTTTTTCCCCTCATGCAGCCTTGTCAGGTATGTGCTCATGGTCATCATGTTCCTGACAGCTTGTAAAATACACACACACACACACACACAGAGTGTGGGTGGACTGCAAAAACAACATACCTGCCAGCTCACGAACACCCTCAGCCTTCATATCAAACGTTAATAGTTCATGAGGCCAGAGCGTTAAGGAATAAATGTGCAGCCATGTGCTGCTGTGAGTTACTGGCACTGGCAGACCACATTAATATGTCACATAAAACAGACCACGTGTTGAAAAGACCTGTCAGATTCTTCTCCCTGACACCTTTGTTGTTTGCACACTGGAAAGCTGCACCGGTGCAGCTTGTGATCACGTAAACCGGAATTATTTAAGCAAGATCCAACTGTCCCACGCTGCACCGAAATCAGGGCTGTGCGTCAGTTGGAAACTGTCTCAGTCGTTTTAGCTCCACATTGTCTCCTGAGGTTCAGATGAATGTGTGTCAAGCACACAATGAGAGGAAGCATCCGTTTGGAGAGAAAACAAGAATAAGAGGGAAACTGGAGAAAGAGAGAGACATCAAAGGACAAGTCTTTTCCATACAAGAGGGCGATCAGGGCTCCAGATCAGACAAGCTCTTCTGTAAACAGCCTCCTCAGATCCTGCCAGCAGGAGGGTCCCCTTCACCATGTTGCTTTGTCTATCAAAGTGCTCTCACAGTAGTGAGGGGGCACTGGAGCAATGATCCCTACCTCTCCACCCCTCCTCCATACACTGAATCACAAAATAGAAGTGATTATCTCCTCCCACTGCCGCCAGTACTTCCATCTCCTCTTCCTCTTTTCTTCCCTCCAGGTCATTCTGTGTTCTTCTTCATGTGTTTCAAAGGCTTGACTCTGAAAACTTCCTTTTTCTCCTCCTCCTCCTTCTCCTCCACCCTTCAAACAGCTTTGTGGGAAGCATTTTTTTTCTAAACAAAGGTATTTTGGTTTTGTCATTCGACTGGCGTGATCTCCAGGCCCTTGAGGAATTCATGCTGCCTTCAATACGAAACCAATCCAGTTCTGCTCAAGCTTCAAAAGTCATTATCGCAACCTTTCTACAAATGTAACCAGGCAGGCAGTGTCACCAGACGGCAACTCTGCGTGTAAGTCATCCAAATGACAAAGACTGTGCGAGACAGTTAACCCTCCATTTGATATTTCCCATATTTCAGTTTTCTTTTTGTGTTTTTGAACCGGTAGACTTTTTGACTCCCGATGAAATCCTGACTGACTCTTTCACTGACAACCCGGGAAAAGTTTGTATCCACACGTCACATCGACGACGGGTCTGATTCCGTAGGACGCTTTGATTCCAACCATGATTGCACAAAGTTTGTAAAATTGCCAACCGTCTTCCCACGGTCCCATTGTAACTTTTATTTATTTACTGAGCTAAAGTTTGCAGAATCAGGCTGTTTGGCCTCTGCGCGTCACAGATATTCTTTCATTTTGAAGGTTTGTCTTCCCCCTCTCTCTCCTCCCGTCACTCTTCAAGCGGCTTTAGCCAAAAATGGTATTTTCAGTCGTTTGTCGCTTGTCCGTGGCAGAGGCTGACCGTGAATTCCGCCAACACTTTCTCCTCCTCCTTCTCTTCTCCCGGCTCAGTGGGCTCCGGGAGCCGGCTTTACAAGCTCTTCCCTGCTCTCATCCCTCACTGATCAAAGAATTCCTGCACAGATATATTTCCCCTCACAGACAATGCCTCTTCTCAAGGTGCTGTCACGTTCCCTTCTTTGCTTTAATTTCATCTCTTAAACTTTTTTTTAATCCCCGTACCCCCTGCCTCCCTTCCCTCTCCTTCCTTTGTGAGGGCTGTCATCAGTGACAGTTTGTTGCCAGGAGGGACTTGTGGGAAGAGAAGGTAGGTGCGCTTTTACAAAGAGCCGCCGCCTGGATTCACCTCACTCACGCTGTCACTCAAAACATCCAGGCAAGGTGACACACCCGGCTTTCATGCAGCAGCGCAGACAATAACGTGACGCTCGCACATGCACTGCCGAAGCCACACGCCGAAACATGCCAGACACCTTGACCTTGTGTTTGTTGTGTCACGTAAGCTATCAGCACCGCAGAGGAGTCCGGAGGGGTGGGGAGGGGGGGTGGCGGGCTTCACTGTCTGAGCGTCTCAGATCGCGAAGCAGAGGGAAACGCGGAGTGACAGAGTCGTGATAGAGTGCGAGGAGAGCTGGCGCTGACAGGGTTTAGATGACAGACAAAGGCTGACAGACGCTGACATCTCTGTGTCGCCTCGGGGAGACACGCAGCCCTGAGTGAAATCTGAGGAATCAAGCCTGCAGCCAGAACCACAGCCGGGCCTCCAGCCTAATCCTTAAAGTTCACACAAAGACACGCGGGCGAGACCAGGGCAGAGAGCAAAGAGGAGACAAGACGAGGAGCGTTTCATTTTCTCTGAAAGACAGATGAGTTTTGTGAAAGATTCATCACCCTCTTCCCTGCCTCCACCCACCCAAACTCGGGTTTTTCACACGGAAATTGTGAATTATTAGCGGATGGCTCCTCTTCAACAGCATCTCACTGATCCTGACAGTGACCCAGCATAAAAAGCAGCAGATATTTGCTTCATAAGTACCTTCAGATTACACGGCAGTAATGACCAGTTCCCATCTGTCTGATGGTGAACAGCTTCAGATCTTTGCATCAGCTGCAGCCTTTCCAACCTTTGGAAAGGCTGGTTTGAAATGATTAGTCTCTTCATGCAGTCAGTGTTTCCTCTTATTCTTTTCTGTTTATTTTCTACATCTGGACTAGTTTGTAGGACATTAAATGAATCAGAGTCAGTAAATCTACAATCTGCTAACTGTGAAAAGGGGAATTCCTGTTGCACAGAGAGGAATTTTGTTTTTAGTCATAGGTCAGTCATCACAAAATAGAGCAGAGAAATCAATAACACTTCTGTCCCAAACACACAACTGGGGCAGTGGGAACACAGTGTGTCGGCATATTTTTGTGTCTGAGGTCAGACAGACCAACATCCAGTTACGTCCATCAAATTAAACCTGTCTGACAACATCATTGTTTTCCTGCTAAAGACACATCTGTGGCAGGCCGCAACAGTCTTACCACGCCCGCTACAGACGACAAAACAGTCATGGTGAAATGTTTAACTGATTCTTAACCTGCAGTCTCAATGGCACTTTTACCCTTTTTGCAAACACTCCCTCGGTGTAGCGGTTAGCTGCCGGGGTCACTGCATTCAGACACCGGTCAGCAGCCGCAGTTAAAAGTGGAAGCTGGGCATTTATACGCCTTTTACGCTGGACAAAATCTCTTACATGCCAACATCTGGCCTTTATCTTTACTGGGAATGGATAATATCTGCATTCATTCACAAGTTTTGGGTATTAATCAGCTGTAACGGAACATGTCCTGCATGAAGATGCTAATTTTTCCTTCAACCAAGTCAAGCAGGTTTATTTTTACTTTATTTTATTTTTTATGATTTCTCAAAGTCTATATTGTTTACGTCTTTTTATTTCTTCTTCTTATTTCTTCTGTTATTTCTTTATATATATGTATATATATACATATTCTATTCTATTCTATTCTATTGTTTTCCTGTCACAGGAAGGAGTGATGACGGAAGAATTTAATGATCAACATATCCGCACTTAACTTTTGAATTAAAGCAGAAACGCTGACAAAGATTAAAAATGGAACTTTAGCACGTGTCTGTGCAATAACGTGTGTCATGTGAGATAACAGGTATCTTTTCTGACACAAACACTGAGCAGAATTTTCTAAACACTGGATGAACGTAGCAATAGCAAGTCCTTTAGCATGTCTAAACACACAGCGGTGATCGATGTTTACACATCAAGGACGTCGTCAACACATCGCATCGTTGTTAATTCTGTCCTTGTGTTTACCTTAATGACATCAGTTGTTTTAATGTTGTAGATTCTACTGCGCAGGATCGCCAGAAAGTGTTCATTTAAGAAGGCGTGAATGTGAAAACTTGCAAATCTCTCCACATGCACGGTGCAAATGAATTCTAATTCCACATTAGGCCCCCTGTTGTTCAGCGAGGGTGTGGGGGGGCTGAGCTCCTCGGCTCCGGGACCCCCTCTGTCATTCATGTTGAATAGCCAACCAGCTGGGTGCTACATAATCACAGTAGCCTTGTGGCTTTGGGTGATTTTACCCTCTTTGATGAGCTTAAGGTGCCTCATCTCACACCTTTTTACCATTAAAAAAACGCAGAGCGAGGCAGGGCCCATCAGCTCTGGGGAACAAGGACATTAGCTTGTCAGCGGGGTGGCAGGTTTGAGCACACGGGGGACGTTTGGTTGGAAGGGGATGGAAATGTGTGACTGACCGAGTCACCTCAGACACATCATAATCATGTCACAAAGGACCCATATCAAAGGAAAAGCTAGCGCTGCATTAACCGAAGCTCCTGACCCGGCAACGTTTGTGCTCGTCTGGAGATGAGACTTTGGAGCCAGCGGCGTCGAATCTGGTTCCACAACGTTTCTATTTACACGTTCAAGATGGAATCCTGCTTCGCCATGGGAATGAGGAAGAGGCCAGATGAGGGACGCGAAGCTCCTGCTGGCTGCAGGTCCAACCTGTGATCTTTGGCACCTCGGCAAATACTGCAAGTCTTGCTTTGAAAGTTGTCATTTGATCTGAGGCGTGGCTGATCTTCTGGACATCTTCCTCATCCTCCCTGTTTCTCTGAGTGATACATCAGTTTGACTGACGGCTGCAGTCATTTTATGTTTTCCGTCGAGTCCCAAATGTGACTGACGCTCAGCGCAGCGGACGGGGGGGAGGGAGACGAAGGGCACGAAATTAAGCAGAAAACAAAATACCCTCTGCATGACATGACAACACCCCCCCTCCTCAGCCCCCTCCCCCCTCCCAGCTTCCTTTTCCATCATCTTTTCATTCTGTCATTTCCTTATTTTTCTCCTCCACGAAATCCGTTTTGATAGCAAATCACCGCAAGCCTGCCAAATGACAGATAATCCTTCACAGTTTTATCACTAAACCCCCTTCTTCTTATTTTGTCTCGCAGCATGTACAGCGCGTACAGCTGCTGTGTTTGCTGATACAATCTGCCAGCCAACGCAAGCCGCAGCAGATCATGCCAGAGGATGGAGCAAACTCGCCTCCACAGCCAGCGATGGATCATAATAATATGCCTTTTTTTTTTTTTTTTATTTAACGCATTTGCATACATTTAAGACCTGATGCTCTCAGCCCTCCTGATCCCATTCCACTTCCAGCCTCATCCTGACATCCTGCTAAATAAACAGATACACCAAGAGGAAGGAGGATAATTACAATATATCAATATCCTGTCAGGTTTTGTCAGATGCTGGTTTAACTGAAAGTGGCTCCATGGGTACTGTGATAGCTGAGCCAAGCGGCCAGTGCATGAAGGCAAAGAAGCGTTTGCTGAGCTTCCTGTATGAAGGCACTAAATGAGGCTTCAGGCACAAACAGGCTGTCTGACAGAATGTAAACAATCCATATCATTTACCTGAAAGTCAGTTATCTCAATGAGAGCGGGGAGCACCTTCTACCATCTACGTAATGACTGATCATAAGCGGCTGTTTTTTTAATTGCTGTCAGGTTCAAACAGTGGGACAAGTCAGCCCAGGCAGCTGATCAAAGAGTCACGCTGATGACAAACACGGGCGTTGGGAAAGTAAAGCGAGGAATTAACCAGATGATTTACTCCGGAAAGCTCTGTTTCCAATGATGGGATTGGCCTGAGGGATGACTCTGCTCCAGCAGCGAGAAAGAAAGAATGACAATAAAGACAGCGGAGAGGCTCCATTCCTCTTCATTGTTTATAACATTTACACTCGGCTGGTGAAATCCTCGATTGATGAAGAGCTAAATCCTGCCAGTCTTTTATTCAGCGCTCGATAAAAAGGAGGGCGCGGCTGAGAAATGGCTCACACACCTGCACAGAGCACAACGTCTGCATCCCTCAGGGTCAAACAGGCAGTAAATCTCTCCGCAAAATAACTTCCTTTCAGCAGCCTCGTGGCAGATCAATTTCTGTACGCACAGATGACGTCTGCTGAGGAGAAAAAGATGACAAATACAGAAAAACCGAAGGCTTGTCTGAACCCAGACCCAGGGAAAGTGCATCATTAATGTGTTTTTGGTGGGACTGAGAACAAAGTGAAAAACTGTCTGCTAATGGATTTATTTTGCTTCATCACAACACGTCTTGAGTAATGAGCTTACACTCCGTTTCCCCAAAACAGCTTGTGGAATATCTGAGCGGGCTGTCTTTTGAAGTCAAGTTTGTGGATGCTTTCCAGCGTGTGCAGCACGTGTGCTACGGTTTGAAAAAGAACAGTTTTTGTGTTGGATTTGCAGGGAAACCTGATTTACTTTGGGGAACTTTGATCTTCTAGAGGGCTTTGAGATTCCCGCAGTAATTCTCCCTGGCCTCAGCTTAAATAAATGATGTGTCTGTTGCAAACGTCCAGAAAGAAAGCAGTTGGACACAGAATCAGAGGATGAAATGGGGCTTTGATGATCCCTGACATACTGACTGTTCTTTTACACTTAATCTCAAAGATGGGATGTGATGAGATCATGTTGCTTCATGTCAAACCCAGGTCTACAAATGGAGTGTGTTCTGAGGCTCCCTCGTTCGATATGATGCATTTTTCAGTCAAAAAATAAAAGCAATCTTTTGCTAGTGCCTGGAAGGACACAGTACTCCCAGTACTTCATGGTGTACTGTGTTAGCAACCACAAAAATGGCAGCCTGTCACCAATAACAACAGACAGTCAACGCACAAGGTCCTCATCTCTTTAGATGAGTCCCACTGGACTTGATCCTGTTGGGTCATTTACCCTCGACTGGACACGGGTGGAGTTACAGTTACGTTCTGTAATCTGGCCCATGGTGATGGATAGCCTCTAGATTGCTGAGTTGAAAAATGTCAACAATGGTAAATATACAGCCCACACTGCAAAAGGTCAGGGGTCATTTTCATCCACCTCTGGGATGCAGCAGTCAGGCCCTAATGCTGATATAAAGATTCTACCTACAGAAACACCAACTCAGAACCACTAAATATGAAACACGACCCACGGCCTCGTCTCAGGGTTCAAAAAAGAATGTCCTAATGATTTCCAGAGAGGTGGGATTTCATTGTGTGTGTGTGTGTGTGTGTGTGTGTGTGTGTGTGTGCCTGTGTTTCTCATTATGTTTTGTAGAAGATGAAGTGATGAAATCTTCTCTGCCTGTGATCCAGGTGCAGATACTCTCTCTGTATCTCACACACACACACACACACACTGCTCTGGGATGAGGTCACTCACTTTAATGTACCTTATAGCTCTTACAGCTCTGCTGACAACAATTCGCTTCAGCGTGGATCACTTGGATGGATGTTTCAACCATTACACATAAACACCGTCTCACACGTGTTTGTGATGAGCAAACGCGCCGGGCAGTTGTGTATATTCGTGCCGTAAACAGAGATATGGAAACAGATGTATGAGGAGCTGAGATAAGAACTACTTTGCAGTGATCTCGCTGACGTCCGTCTGTCAAACTACTGTCTGATTTTTCCACAGTTTGTTTAGGATATCATGGAATATTTCTCTCTGAAAGTATAAATAAAAATGTTGCAGAGGCAGGTTTATATGCTAGACACACACATACACACACGCACACACACACACACACACACACACACACACACACACACACACACACACACACACACACACACGATGCTTCTCCCATCTGCAGTATTTTACTGGACTGAAAAGACCAGCAGTCTGTCTGGAGAAGAATCCCCCCTCCCACTCCCAGACCCACTGAGATGAACGACCTTGGCCGGGCCAGTAGATTTGGTTTTAATAGCGACTCTCACAAACACTGTAAATTTACAGCTGGGAACCAGTCAATGAAAAGAGGCTCAAATTTGCCAAAGCCATAAGTCAGCAGTCTGTCACTGTGTCTGTGTGTGTCTGTACTCACACACTTTTCTCTCTGACTCAGTTACGGTCCATATGGCTACTTTTTCAAAAGCTATCACTGTAAAGCTATGCTAGCAGATTAGCACCTGGGATCATAATGTCCCTTGTTGTGATGCTAGCTGGTGTGCCGTCAACTAGCTTAACTTTTTTGACCAGTTGGGCTCAAACACACCAAAAGGATCCATTTCAACTGTCATGGAAACCAATTTTAGATAAAACGCCTAATGAACATCGCTGCGACACTTGGATTCTGTTTAAAATATCAGTTTTTCCACATAGAAAACCTTTGTGTAAAGCCCTGAAACCTCAGCCTCACTCAGTGAAGCAGACACGGTTTTGGCCCTCACATGTTAAAGGAGTTTCTGTCTTCCCTTGTCTCTGGCAGCTGGAGGTACTCAGCACTGCCTCTTAACATCGAGCTTTGAAATAGCAATCAATGCCTTTATACTGCAGGGAGGGCTCGTAAAAGTGTCGTTGGGAGGAATATATGATGTCGTATTTCACCCTCCCCTCCCTATTTTTAAGCGCTGAGTTATGGCTGTAGAAATGTGTACCCATTAAAGGTGATATGATGTATTTTCTGCCTTGTTCAGAAGCTCATTCATCACCCTGGACTGAAAAGAAAACTGCACTTACTCTTTCACCCCTTCCTCTCCCATCTCCCCCCACCCCATCCTGTTCTTGTATGCTGTCTTGAGTAATTTACGATATGCCGTCACTGCAACCTTCTGGCAGGAACTGCAAGACCAGCTTGCTCTCTCTCCTGGCAACTAAATAACCTTTTTATAAAAGAGCGAATTTAGCCAAGTCATCTGCTGCTGCACATTAGGAGAGCTGGTGTGGACTGCAGTAGAACGCAGGAAGAAGAAGGCTAGTGTCCTGACGCTGGGCTTGTTTTCTACTTTTAGCGCCTGAATCTTTAGAGTATTCAAAAGTAATCATTTCATGCCCTACTCACAACTTAATAACATGTGCAACAAAGTCTTTGATCTTGATGATTAGCATGCAAAGCATGGTGTCCCTCATAGTTCCATATTTGGATCACAAGGATTCACGTTTTTCGCTCAATTAACCTTATTAGAAACTATTGTCAGCCTGCATTTCCAAGCTGATGGAAGCTAATTCAATTAATGGCTTATTGTGCAGAACTTCAAACATTTTATAATTGCACTAATGATTTCTAGTAGCTGCTTGCAGTAACACCCCGCTGGCCTCCAGTCCTGGAGTAACGAAACGTTCATTCAAGTCAGCCTTTCAGATAGGTCAAAGGTCAAGCATCCATCTCCGAGGACTCGTAAACAGCAATATTTCGTTTCTCCTTGAAGAACCTCACCTAGAACTGTCACTTGTTGAAATGGAGCCGGAATAAATCAAAAGAAGCTATAATCATTCCTACCAGAGCAGGGTTGTTGCTGGTGTTGTTGCTCCGGCGCTGTGCGTGAGTAAGTGCGTGATTAATCTCCCCGGCTGAGGCAGTAGCTAAGGTCAGCAAGGGAAATATTTCATAAGTGTCAGCTTGGCCCGCAGCCCACAACACACAGGTTGAAATGAGAACGCGCTGTCGCATACAAACGAGCGTGTGTGACTTTGCGAAGCTCGTATAGTGCACAAGAGAGCCATTGGTGCAGTTGGGTGGGGACATGCCACAGGCATATGATAGATGGCGGTGCTTCGCTTTCATGTATTCATTTGAGCCAGTGAATGAATACCTGGCCTGCCTCTGGGGACTATTTCTGCTGCACGAGGTCTCTTTTTCTTTGCTCACGAATTCAGTTTAAGCGTAAATCTCAACCATTAACCCGGTTGGTTTAATTTTCTGACGTTCGAGTGGAATAAACACCAAACATGATGATTGAGGTGTGGCACCATCATCGCGCTAATGTCTGGAAGGAAGTTTATGGGGAGTTCAACCTTTCATAACTTCTTCTCAAGAAAGCCAGACAGTCATACTTTTAATAGCTGTAGAGTGGTTGTTGTGTAACTTTGTGTGTCTAACCGACCCACACGCATGCGCTCGTGCGTGAGGGTCGGTTTCTATTTCATGACAAAGCGGGGCTGGTTTCAACATGGAGGACGGCGCGCCTGCATCATCCTCACCGAGGTCACTGATGAAGATGCGACAGTGGTGACTGCAGGAGGAAGCAGCTTTGTGAGGAAGCTTGTGAAAACCACAATTGCCCCCCCGCCCCCCCAGCTGATTCGCGGACGACGTGATTCGCGGCGGACTCCGTCTGACAGCGTGTCCCCTGTTTCCCCTGTGTCCCCTGTGTCTCTTGTTTCCTCCCGTAGGTAAGTTCTGTACGACAATGGCGGCCTTTGTTTTTGAGGTTGCACAGGGTGTGGGCGTCATGCGGTGTGCACGCTTTTCGCCAAATGGAGTTTCAGGTGTAGCGAGTGTAAGACGAGGAAGGATTCAGAAATAAAAGTGCCAATCTGTGGACGGAGAAGAAAGCCTATTATCCTGCTTGATTATAATGCAGACAGATAGACGGCAGGTAGGCAGAGTGGATAAGAGCGTTAGCCTGCGAGACGTGAGGGGCTGACTGGAGAGACAATCTCCCCCCTAAACTGGAGCGATAAGGTTGACAGCTACACGCAGACACACGCGTGCACACACACAGCTACAGTCTCCTCAGGATTTCAACATTTTTTTTTGTCACGTTGCCGTCAGAAATGTGAGATTTTGAAGCAGTGATTTGTTTTTTTTTATTATTATTTTTAGGTAACTTTAAAACTTAAGCCATATAACAAAATATGTTTTATTAGCTACATAGTCTCTGCTGACCCTAAAGTCACTGTGTTAACATTAATTTAAAACATAACAATTGGTGTAAAGTGGTTAGAAATTAGATAAAAGTGCGGAGACGAACTGAATTTGCATTAATTACCGTGCTCGTGACATTTCACGGAGCTACTGTACAAGACCTGAAAAAAGTACCGTTCTCGGGTGTTTTTTTATCCGTTTGGCGGCTCTGTTTTCACGCTGCATCGGCTCATGTGTACGTTTAAAGGATTAGTGTATTATGTCAAAAGACGGAAGATGAGACATCCTCGGACAGGTAAACGGGGACGTGTGAATGCATTAAGTACACTGCGTAGATATTGTTTGTGGACCTTTCAGCTCAAGGAAATCCTTGTTTCAACATTCTGTCCTGCCTGGAATGTTCCCTGCAAGGCTGTTAGAAGTGTTTGGGTCTAAATGCCATGTCTGCTACACCCCATGAAACTGTCTTAATCCACTTTTTTTTTTTTTTTCTTCTTTAGTTTTATTGCTGCTGGAGAAACCACAAGAGGTAGAACAGAGCCCCAGCCTCAGGCCTCTACTCCCATTCCACACACCCCATAAGTCAGTCACAGATAATTAAATAGGAGTTATTTACACTTGTTTTCCCTCCCCTCGCCTCTCTGGCACTTTTATCATTCCTCTCTCCTTCTCTTTGTACAGTACAACACAGCTAGACCTTGTCAAAGTCTGGCTATCGCTAGCCAAGGCCGTCGGACATATAATAGGTTGAAGATGGGGGGAAAAACTGTTATGAGCTCACATCAGTGGCAGCCTCATTAATCCACACTGATCCCAGTATGAATCTCCATTCCCTCTCCTATAAAAGACGCTTCGTCATTGAACCTGCTCTTCATTCAAATCATTAGACAACAAAACTCTAATCTAGAGGTCATTTGTTCCAGCACCTACAATCATGTTTTTTTTGTATTTAAGATCAAACTGGTTGAGTAAAGACAGTCTGAGGCGTGTAATAGCTGCAAGTTTATTAACATAATTGTATGAGGTTGGTGTAATTTAGGAGATAGACGTCGAGAGAAACTCGTCTGACAGGTGGGGGTGGGTGATTATGACTGTTGGTGGATGAGAAAGGTTGTTAAAATGGATGAATTTGAAGACGCTGCAAAAGAGCCAGGAGGTCACGTTCCTGCTAAAAATATCATGCGTGTTTACTCAAACCTCGACCAATCACAGGTCTCCAAATCATCCAACTGGGTTGCATTTGATGGAACACACGAGCGTGGCTGCGGCACTGTTTAAAGTCTCGGATAAAACTTCTGCAACATAAAATGAAAATAAAGACGTTTATTTAAGGAGAATTATGAGCTTACATTCCATTTCAGCAAAGATCTACTGAAATTCGTTGGAAAGTATGATTTTACACACAGAACACATGGATTTGAGTGGGAATGGTTTCAAAATATGGTTATTGTTACATTGGATTACACCATAGTATTCTGGCCCCGAAGCTTTTTCCCACCTCCAGCCCACCACCCCACCCCACCCTGCCTTCTACAAAAGGCCTCAATATTCTAAACACACACACCAACAAAGAATTCGGCCACCTAAAATCAGCATCCATTACAGGCTTCAGTGGCTCTATAAAACATGAGATCACAGGGGCATGTGGAGTCTGCTCCTCCTTACTCCTCCAAAGAGCCTATCGGGCTCATCATGGGGGGGTGACTGCCGGTGCAGTCACAGCTTTGATACAGCCACAGAGAGGCAGGGAAGTGCCCCCAAGAGTCACACGGGCCCTGGGCATGCTGAGCGCCCTCCTTTAACTAGAGAGCTGCCCCTTTAAAATATCCACAACAGGAAACAGCCATCAGTCATCAACACGCCAAAACAGCTGTTACCAGCCGACATCAAGGGGGCACATGAAAGGAGCTGCTCCCTGTTGTTTGAACCCTCCCTTGGTTCATTCTCTCGCTGCCTTTGTCTGGCTTTTCCCACTGTCCTCCTCTGTGCTCTCCTGTTTAAAGCACCCCTGTTCCTTATGCAGCTCCACCCACCCACACACACACACCCACACACACAATGACTGTGCCATAAACAGCAGACACAACTTCAACGTGAGCCGGTCCTTTTTTTTCTTCTTCGGCTTTTTATAAGACATATTCCACGTCTCCCTTTAAGCCCCTGGTATTACCTTGTAAATCTCAGAGTGAGAACACAATTGTTCCACGTCACCTGTTTCCCCAGCGCAGCCCCAGGTGCTGACAGACCATTTTAAACAAACAGCCAGAATCAAAAGAAGATTGTGCCACACTTAGCCGGGCGGCGGGCCCTTCTGCATTCACGCTCCCTGGGATGCTTGCAGGTCATTGACGGCTGAATGACACAGTGATGAGTGAAGGTTAAGCCTAATGATGACGGGCGAACAGTCGTGCCACTGAGTGACGCTGCACTGACTTCATCCTTCTGCAAATTAACGGCAAATGGTAGCACAGTTTGATCAGACGCTGCTGAGAAATGTCAAACAAGCGTCAAAGCTCACAATAAAGGCTGTTTCTGTTCCTCTTTAACGAACGAGCCAGGACATGTTCTATTTTATAATCTGCCGCTCAGGTTTAGTAATCTGTTGAGGCACATTTTTTTTTTATGTTTTTGGACTGAGAATTTAAAATATAAAGATTAGAAGTGGTAAATGATGCGTGAGCGCATAAAAACTCATATCATCGGCTGTCACGGATATTAATGGTTCAAATTTATTCGTTTTAATTTAGAGAATGTTTAATTAAACTCTGTTGTTTGTTATGACAAAATAATGGCAAAACATGTTAGAAATAAACACTATGCATCTATTGCTGTTTACTGGGTTGCATCTATCTCACCAGACAGTTGAATATTGAAAGTTTTTTGTGTGTCTGCTCATCATTTGGCTTTTGGAGGTCACTGACAGAAGGTATGGTTAGCCACGCCCGTTTGTATAACCACGCCCCGTCAGCGAATGCAGCCACTTGTGATTGGACGGCGGCTCGTTGCTTTGAATTCCCTCCCTTCACATCTTCAGTCTGTGGAAGAAGTGAATATTGTGAGTCTGCTGCAGAGGGAGAGCTGCGCACACGCACATCAGTGGGGACGTCTCACAGGCACCCACCTCCGCGGGGATCTTCCACTTGTTCCTAATTCAGAAACTGTGAATACAGGCTGTATTTTCTTCCTTGCATTCCTGTATTTCGACAACGGATAAAGGAATATTCAGGACTGATCGTCGGATGAAATTTGTTGCTCTGAAGAGACGGCTTGGGTCCGACACGGTGGATGCGCATCCGCACAGTCTTCCCTGGATTATCCCACTCTGTTGACTTTATCACCATGAACTGTCGATACATGAGTTTTTAACGCTGCGTCCACTCGTCACATGCCGCCGAACTCTTGCGAGCCTCGTTCCAGATGAGAGATTCCCCCAGAGGGTCTGAACCGTTTTTACGCAGCCAGTCCCCGGGGCGCAGCGCCGACGACGCAAGCGGCGAGTCACACCGCACAGGACCGTCCGTTTCCGCACCAACGTCTTGTCCGTCTCCGGCGGATCCTTTGCGCCAGGCTAAAAGGCTTCCTATTCGGATCATTAAAATGTTGACGGCACACAGCGGCCACTTGCTCCACCCGGAGTATCTACAACCCCTCACCTCCTCACCCGTAAGCATTGAAGTAAGTGTTTAAAAATAAAGAAGAAGAAGAAGAAAAAAAGGCGTTTTCTTTTGAATAATTTTAATGACAGATTTTTACCTCTCTTAATATGATTCCATCAAGTTACTTGTAATTTGTGAATGTTATTGCAAAAAAAAAAAAAAAAATGGCAGCACATGCGCCATTTTACGCACAATGATTTGTTTGATAACTTATAACACATGATGATCCAGAATAGAAATCGTGGACGATGTAGTTTTCAATTATTTTTACATTTTAAACATTTTTTTTCTTTTGTAAGATTTTGTGTAACGTATTTACTTTCCTGTTAATTAAACTCAGTTTAGTGAAACTCACCACACACATTAATAGTCCAAAATAGTTTGCTATTTTAAATTGCTTTAATTAATTTCACTAATTGGCATTGTAATTCTAATGATATATTATCTTTGATATACTTAAACATTGTGTTTATATTTGCACTCTGCTTACCTTCCAGCTCGATGCAAAGAAGAGTCCGTTAGCTCTGCTAGCTCAGACCTGCTCTCAAATTGGCAAACCAGACCCTCCCTCCTCCTCCAAGCTGTCCTCAATCTCCTCTGGCAGTCTGGGAGACAAGGAATCATCTAGCCGATCTTCCAAATCTGGAGAGCAACACCACTCCCTGGAGGACAAGTCCAGTTTCAAGCCTTACTCCAAGTCCCCGGGCGATTCACGCAAGGATGTTCAAGTTACAAAAGGGCCTTCAGATAAAGCGGCTTTTCGGGTGCCAAATGGAAACTCCAGCAGTGGTGCTGTGTCCTGTCCAGCCTTTCCTCCGCGATCCCAGTCACCAGGCTCCAGTTCTCCCCCCCTGCTCGCTCAGAGCCAGTCCCACAGACAAAGCCATTCCCCCTCCACACAGTCCCAGGCCCTGCACACGGACAACAAAGCTGGGAGCTCAGAACAGGGAAGCTCTGACAGTAGCAACAACAGTGCTGTCAAAAAAGACTCTGAGGGCGCTAAATCCGGGATGGACGGGGCTCAGCTAGCCAACTCCAGCCACACACGAGCCAGCACCAACTCTAGCAACGCCAGCTCTGCGAGCAGCCCCCAGCCAGAGAGCAAGGCTGACCTGCAGGCCTCCTCACAGCCTGGACTGAGCTCTGGGCACATTGCCCCAGTTTCTCCCTTTAAACCTGGACATTCTGTCTTTCCTTTGCCCCCTGCTAGTATGGGCTACCACGGCTCCATTGTTGGGGCCTATGCTGGCTATCCTTCCCAGTTTGTACCGGGTTTGGATCCTACAAAGTCGACTTTAGGTTTGGGACTTCCAGGGAAGCATCCCAGCTCTAGCCCACTTACTGGGGCCTCCCCTCCCTCCCTGATTCAAGGTTTATGTCGGGACCCATACTGCATGACCTACCCCAATGCACACCACTTGGGAGGAAATAATTGCTCCACCTGTGTCCACGATCCCTCCACCCTCAAAACTGGTTTCCCCCTGGTTTACCCCTCCCATCACCTTCATTCCCTGCACTCAAACGCCTTGTCTTCCAGCACCACCCCCTCCTTGTCCCATCCCCTCTACACCTATGGCTTCATGCTCCCCAATGAGCCCCTGCCTCATGCCTGTAACTGGGTGTCTGTCGGGGGTCCCTGTGACAAGCGTTTTGCAACATCAGAGGAGCTGCTGGCCCACTTGCGTACTCACACAGCACTGTCTGGGATGGTAGACAGTAAGCTGTTACCAGCCTACCCTTCATCAGTATCATCCACGGCCTCCTGCCACCTCCACCTCCCACCCCCCAGCAGCCCAGGTACCCTCCCGAGCTCCTTCTCCCTCAGAGGATCTCCTGGTTTGGGTCTGGCACGCTACCATCCCTACAGCAAATCCCATTTGGCTGGTGCACCAGGACTTCCCATGCCTTCCCTTCCCTCTTCCTCAGCATATTACTCCCCCTACGCCCTCTACAGTCAAAGACTGGGTTCAGCCTCAGCCTTGGGCTACCAGTGATAGCAGAAAGGGCGTTGATCCCCGAATACTGTAGGCACCAACTTAGACTTCCTGCAGATGGATTCTAGACTTTGGGGTCACATGGCTTCGAGCCTGATGGCTGGCCAGGAATACTAGCCGTTAGCCTCGGGACTGGGACTGGTGCTTCATCAGCAGAAGAGCCAGCGATGGATGACCTGCACAGAACCAACAGACTTTGGTGATTAAAGACACAGAGCTTGAATTTGGCGGAGTTGTGGGATCATTACTGCAGTCTCTTCTTTTCTTCAGTCTCCCAGAACCAAAAGTCTGTATTTATTTTTCACACAAGCGCTTGGTATTCAACCCTGGGGGGGGATTTATTTTCTGTCCAAAATCCATTGTGCTGAAGTATTCTACCTGAAAAAAAAAAAATGATTTAAACCTAATACAATTATACCTATCTTATGCTCTAAAAATAAAAATCTTGCACCATGAATGTGAGGCTTTATTCTGGGGAACTCTTTAAATCTCCTGTCCCTCTTTGCTGTTGTGTTTCTTTATTTTTATTCAGACTCTGGAGGATTGCATGTCCACAAGAATGATCTTGAAAAATGTCATTAATATTTTTATTTGTAAATATGCAAAGCTGTAATATTTTTTCAAGCTTACTCAAGGGAGTACACTTTGGCACAAAATGGTACAAAGACATGAAAGATGATTAATGAAAACAATTAATGATGGCTGTGCTATCCAGACAGCAGGAAAAAGGTCTTATTTTGATAAATAAATGAACCATAATTGCATTTTAACCTTCCCTCACTGACAACTGTTTTTAATGCCTTAGTTTTTTTGGTAAACACGTCAGGCTGGAGATATTGGGGCTGCTCTGCTGCACTTATCTGGATCCATCTATCATGATGTTGTTAGAAGCTGCATGTGGCGATGTGTAATATTTCATTGCTCATATCAGTTGACAGGGCGGTCCCAGCGAGGGCAGGCCAGGTCACATTATCTCACTGAGCTGGTCTCTGAGGCCCTCTGCTTTCTCTCCATCGCCCACCACGCTCGTGTTGTGAGGAGTGTAGCTCTTAATTGCTGACTCTTGTTTGTGAGGCCTGAAAACAGCTTCCTCAGCAGAGTGGACGGTGGTGCGCAGTGGCCGCTGGGTCACTGGGACTTCAATAATGACCTGAGGGAGGTGTCGAGCCAGGATCCCATCGTGCTCTGAGGGATTGAGCTGCAACACAAAGGCCAGGGCTGACAATGGGAGGCGGCTAATAGAGAAATATTCATCAAAGTGCTGACACCTCCCAGAGGAGCTCTCTAAGATGAACCACAAGCACGAAGGCCCTCCCGACTGAACATCCATTTTCTTTTTTTTAAACTAGCCGCTGTGGTTTAACCGAAGTCAGCATCAGATTTTAGACTCTAATTCAAAGGGAAGGAGTCAGTCTCTTTAGGGCTGCACCACCTCTATTAGAGCATTTTCAGGCCCAATAACGTCTCCACTCTATTTGGCTGAGAGGGTGTAGGTGGCGCGGAGCGAAGAGTCTCTGAGGCAGCTATTGACCCCGACTCCCAGACTCCTCTACTCTCGCGGTTCATTAGCACTCCAGACAGGGGAAAGGCGAGCACAGGTGTCACTTGACAGAACCATTAAGAAAATGGATGACCCTTTCAAACTACCTCCAGTCTCTGCCACACCAGCAAGGTCACAATGCCCTGATCACCGCTCTGCGCTGCCCCTCTGGACGCAATAATTATTTGTCTTCCTTAGGAACTTCTTTGGAGCAGGACAGACTTACCGTATTGCCTTTGTCTTGATAAAGTAGAGACAAAGTGGGTCAAGGACATTCTGCTTTTACTGTTCTACAGCTCACATCATCAGTGTAATTTGTCTCCTGTGGGCCTCTACAGATAATCTGGTTTGTGTTGCCCCCTAAAGGTGAACTGGTGAATTGCAGGTGAAACCAGCGCAAGTGTGTGGTTGATTTGCACACACTCGGAGCTATTTTAACTTTGACATATATATGATTTCAGATTTGGGATGCTGCTTCAGACAGAGAATAGTTACACTGGCTTGAATCTGGAGATGGCTCACACTGGAGGTCATTCAGAGGGGAGCACTTTCAATCTTGTCGGGGAGGTGGAATTAATTCTGCTGTTTGCCAGTTTGCACTCGTTCATCAAATGCCTCACTATTCTCCCTGTCCCCACACTCATCAATCTCCTTCATCTCTCCTCCTCCCAAACATACACACACACACACACACACACACACACACACACACACACATGCACACACATGCAGCTGAGTCAACATCCACACACCATTCATGTTGCTAGCGTGGGTGTTAATGTGTGTTTTCAAGCCTGATCTTTTGTTCCTGAGGCTGAATTCTTCTTCTATAGCAAATGTCTGAGTTTGTTTGTCCAAAAAGGTGTAAACATAACAGACAAGCATCAGGCGCAATGCGGAGACGTAATATTATCTGAACCTTTCTGATCTACTCACTGATTTCGGACTCACACACACACACACACACACACACACACACACACACACACACACACATAGACTCATTAGCAGCAGCAGTAGTAGAAGTACAATAGCTAAAAATTAATTAATTAAAAACGTATTTGTATTAACAACAATGATAATGTAACTTGTGAAAATCACATTATTAATTTGTTGGGTTTTTCTGCTGGGAGATCATTTCATAATCATTAAATCTAAAAATGACTGCATCAGGGAAACCGTGAGTCATAATTCCAAAGATGGATTATCCTTTCGGGACAATGGCGTTATGGATGACAGTGGTCCATAAGTGTAATGGTAGAAGAAGAAATGAAAGTGGCAGCATCAGCAGAGATGGTGAAGGAGAGGGCTAATATTTTCCCTCTGAGCGTCGGCGCTGCGGCCGTGCCACTGTGAGGTCCGGAGCAGCGGGCTGACAGCCCTGATGATTAATGACGACAGGGTGCAGAGCTGCTCTTCAATTAGACGCCAGCTACACCCCAGCTCGCCATTCCCGCTGACAGCCCCGGACAGAGAGAGAGCGAGCGCTCCCTCTTCTCTGTCTCTCTGTCTGTGTCTCTGGAACAAAACATTAACCTCGGCTCCATGACTACCACCTCTGTGTTTAACATCAGGACACAATACAGAGCCCCGGGCTCCCAACAGTGACCGCAGTGTTGAAGCAACCCAGATGGCATGAACACATCCCTCATCAGGGCCTGTCACACAGCCTCTGTTTTATTTCTCTGCATATAGCCTGTGACTGATTATTGTACGTGCCTGCCTCTGCTCCCCACACATGACAAAACAGACGCTTTAAAGACTTCCCAGTCACTGAGCAGGTTGTGCTCTGCTCTGAGAAACGTCCTCCCATAATTCCAAGTACAGTAATGCTCCACTGGAGAGAATTACTAGAATTCTTTTCATGCTGCGAGCTACAGCTGCAAATGGGAACGTGGTCTTCGTTGTCCAGCAGCTTGTGTGACCAGCGAGAACGTACGCAAGAACACTTGTCCCAGCGATGTCTTCAAAGGTGGAATGTGCAGGATGTGACGACATCTGGAGGTGGACTAGTCCATGAGATAAATGTGAGGCCTTCAGCAGGCCTGAGGACTCACGCTGGCTGGTGGGTGGGGAATAAAAGCTTATTTGGTCTTTGCATCCACAAGTATTTCCATTCCAGATGTTTGTTGTTGCAGCTTTAAAATGGTGACTTTAAACTGTTGTTGCTTCTTCTTCTCGTTCCTTTACCGATGTGACAGCAGCAGGTGATGCACTCACACCACTGTTGAGACACATTTGAGCATTTTTACCGATACGCAAACCTTCCAACTAAAAACTAAAATATGTGCCTGAAATAAAAAAAAATGGATTAGCAGCCTTCAGCTGGGCAGTCATTTCAGAATGACTTTCATTTCCAGGCAGCCTTGACCTTGAAAACCTCAAGCTGACATGGAAAAGTGTCTGTGATGGCTGCAGTCTCTCCACCTGGCGTGAGCGATGTTGAGCTGAGCACCACAGAAGAGAAGAACGCCTTGAATGCAGAGAGTCCTAACAGAACCTGGACTGGAGTCCAGCTGGATTCTGGTCAGGGATCTTTGGAGAAGACGTCCTGATGCTGCGACTGACTGCTCAGCTCTGCTCTGCTACCCTGTGGTCAAGACGGACACTTGACGCCTCAGAGACCTGACGTCTGCTTAGCATCAGATCAGTCGGAGGCCGCCGTGGCGATGCCTTCACATCTCTATAAGAAAGTCAGTCGTTTAACCGTCAGTTGACTGTAGCCTCAAATGTGTTGCATGCAGTCACATAGACTTCTTCAGAGGCTGCGGGGAAGCTAAATTAGCATATTTGACAGGTCAAACTCAAATCTTCTTATTATGCATTTATTCGTGCTGGGCATATGTAATATACAGCATCTGAATTAGTAGACAAAAATCTGAGCTAGAACAGAGAAATGAATGTCATTTTAGCTTTATTAATGAGCGCTGTGCTTAGCCGTGCTTTTAAAAATCGCAACCACTGCAGCACTCCAATCGATCAAAGTTAAAAGGTATACTCAGGCAATTTATTAATAGACTCTCAAAGAGGGTGGGGGGGCTCATGAGAGGCTCATTAATAACATCTGTCTTGAATAAAAGCAGTAGATGCTGAGATATGTTGAGAAATGATCCCATAGGTTGTTTGGAGAAGCGGTTTATTTTGCCCTAGTTTGTTTTTTGTTTTCATGATCAGAGAGGTGGCCATCGTCTGGCGGCCACGTGCAACAACCAGTCGAGCTACTGGGCCAAGCGAGGGAAGAACATGTCCGTACTGAGAAGAGCTCTGTGGGACGGGGAAGGCTGGAGAAGAAGGCTACCGGGATCAAACCCGCAGGCGGACAGTGGGAAATGTGAAAATATGAAAATATTGCTCTCAAAGCGGGATGAGGTTAACATTCACCCAGAATGCATTGCAGTGGAAAGTATCCATTCTCTGTCATGCGTCTGACTCCTGAGGCTGGGGGGTGTTTTTGCTGTTGATGTAGTTTAGCACATGAACAAATCTCAGCGCGTGAGGCGAGCCTTGATGACCTTTTTGATACAGAGCCATTCGCAGTCAACGTTAGCTCTTCTGTCCCGTCCAAGAACTCTCCAAATTAGCCGTCACACACCAGTTTATATTAGCAGAGGTTTCGTGGTCTCCTGGGTGAAAGGAGAGACTTTTTCCACAGCCGGCGTGATTATTTTTACTTTTTTCAGGGAAGCCGTTGAGACGTTAGCAGTCCCCTCCCTCTCCTCCACAGTCCCTTCTCTGCTTCACAGTGACTTACTCAACATGTCCATGAAAGCGCTCGGGGCAAAAAAAAATTGGGGGGAAAAGAGAAATAGGGGAGGGGACGTGCAGGGGAGCCAGGGAGTGGGTGGGAAGGGAAAAGGAGCTGATTATCCAAATACAGTCATTAAAGGGGAAATGTGTTTTTCAGGCTGTCAAGATGATTAATGGGTGAGAGCAAATCCTCACAAATGCTCTTGTTTAGTCTAACTGGCAGACACGATCCTGCCCATTGATTTATGGCAGGCCTGCTGTGTGAGACCATGGTGGGGTTAGAGGGGGTTTGTGTTCGTGTGTGTACATAAGGGTGAGTGTGTGCCCGCGCACATTCACGCTTGATTGTACCGCTTGGTATGGATGCCTGCGTGTGCCAGCGGGCGTTCACCTTAAAAAACACAGCTCTGTGGGCCACTGAGGGCTGAACTGGCGGCGTTGTTGGGCCACGTGACCAAACATGATGGCGGATTCTCCCCAGGAGGCCGGGGGCCCGGCTCAGGCCCCAGCCAGCAGAGTTCCGCCCCAAACTCTCTGATTTTAAAGCTCCATGATTGACCATCAGCAGCTGGATCGATGTTCCCTCCAGACCGAATCAAAGAGCCGTCCAGACGTACTTACGTTTTCATCCGTCACTTGCCAATATCCCTCCTCGGCAATGCGACTGAAACAGAATCAGCAATATTTCTCTCCTTGCTCAACTGGAACTGATGGTTTTCTGGCTCGTTGTAAATAAGTAACTAAAAACCTTTTCATCCTCTGGGCAGTTTTCATTTGTGAGTTGCTTTACCAGCATGACAGTATTTCGTTTTTCAGACCGGCCTGACGAGGTCATCTGAGCGTGTTGCTGCACGTCAGCAGGAACCTGCCTGCGTTAGCTGTTGAATGGATGGTTGATTGGTTAGATTGTGTTAAGGTTTTTGTAATATTACAGCTATTTTTCAGGTCCTTTGGGGCTCTTGCCGTTTTTGGACTCCCGTCTGAACTTGTCCTGCAGAGACAAACCTCTTCTCAATCCTGAGATAATGTGAGAGAATGTGATACTGACGTGAGTTTCACAGGTGCTGCGTAACGAGCCGGCCTGTTTTTCCTGTCTTTGAGCTAAGCTAAGCTAACTGGCCAAGACTAACATCAGAAAAGTTGGCAGGCAGACGAGGCCTCTGGCTCATTAGTGCCGGTTTTGAAAGTTTCATTTCCTTTTAATTTCCTGTATTTGGAGACTCTAAAACAAGAGTTCCTTTCAGTTGACCACTATTAGACGACAAAGGAAATAAAAATGAGTTATTGTAGTGAGTACAAAAGCAACTGTGTTGTTGCTATGTTCATATCCGTGTCCGTAATCCCATCCTGGATATTCTGATTTACCTCCGAACTGTCGGAGCGGCGTGGCAGTGTGTTTATGTATTTGCTCTCTTGTTTTTGCTGGATTGGAAGGAAGCTTCCCGGGTTTCTGCTTAGTATGGATGAAGTACTGCTGGTTTACAGTGATCGTTTGAAACCCTGGCATTTGTGCGTACATACAGGAGGGTATGCCTGATAGCGCCATCATAAAAACTCCTTTTCGCACTTTCATGAAACTTTCTATGAACATAGATTTGTTTGTTTTTTTTTTTTGTTTTTTTCTCGTGTTTGCAGGTATTTAATTTGGTTTCCCCCCCCCCAGTATCCCCAATCCCACCTTTCTAATAGCAAAAGTTTCCATTTACTGGATCTGAATAATTGGCCACTTTAAGGGGTTTTATAATGGAAAGTCCCTGTGCACTCTGTCCAGCCCAGCTCCCCGGGCTGGTCTAAATGGATGGCTAACAGCTGTTGGCCCTTCAACCTCTTCCCTCAGCGCAGCCATTAGTCCTATCTGTCTGCAATTTCCTCATTCTTCCTCAATACCCTCTGAAGTCCGCTCTGATCGCTTTCCCACACCCCCACAGAGCCGCACTGTACGCTCGCTGCACTATCATTTGCCCTGATGAAAAGAGAGGCCATGCACATTCACTGGACCGATTACCCTGTCCGCCCACGTACGCATGCACGTCCAGTTGGGCATACACATAATCAGTGCTGCACAGGTCTGATAATTACACCGAGGTGCAGGAGCAGACAGGTGGCCTTGAAGAAGGCTTTTGCAAGTGTGGCCTTGCAGAATTATCCCGGGTCACCGGGGCCAGATTTCTGAAAAGAAACATCCTCGTTGAGATTTTCAATTTGACTTTTTTGGCACTTTGTGCACCTCAGGCTGGAGGGACGGCGGACATCTTAAAGAGCTGGTAGCAAACTCAGCAGCTCCATTCAGAGATGGACACAACAAACCACAGGAAGAGAGCAAATATACAGACTAAGAACTGAAAAGAAGCGACAGGAGCCCACCTACTACCTACCTACTAACATTAAATCAGTTTTTCATCCTTTATATGATCTACAAAAGCAGCCCTAACGTTCAGCAAAACCTGAAACGTAGCCCGGCTGGGAGCTACATTTGTGTGTGTGTGTGTGTGTGTGTGTGTGTGTGTGTGTGTGTGTGTGTGTGTGTGTGTGTGGGTGTGGGTGTGTTCTCGTGTCGGCGATCAGTGATTAATGATCTACAGCCCTGCTCTCTACAGCTTCCTTCCTCTCCGCTTGTGTCAGACATCATCACGCGTCGTCATAATGGACGCCGGCAGACGGCTGCAGCGGCTCCCGGATGCAAACCGACCATTACATCCTCCACACGCAAGATACGCTCACACATTCACAGAAAGGAGAGTTTGCATGTCAGCAGCTCCATGACGGGACGCAGTAAAGCGCGTTCTGACCGTGAGGCCAGAACACAGATCTGCAAATTGGAACCGTTTTTTTTTTTTGTTACTTTGCTGTTGCAGGATCTGGGTTTTCCACATCTAGCAAAGACTCGTTTATTTTATTGTGTAACGTTGAATTATTTCAAATATTGCTCGTGAATAGTTTTCTTTCCCGTCTCAGTGTTCAGAACACCACATGCTGAATGCTATTGAGGGATTTATACCTCAGCAACATTCTTCCCAGCGTATGTGGTGTTAAACTGCTAATGCTACTAATAAAACAGAGAAAAGTTATTGCAGTTCTTTAATGACTTTACGTATTTCTGGAATTTACTCCCTTAATATCAGTAGAGAATTTTCAGTATATTCTAGGAATTACTGTAATGACAGCTGGGTCAGGCCAGCAAGAAAACATGTGTTTTATTTTTCTATGCCAAGTATGAATGAGAAATGTTAAAGAAAACAAGAGCAAAGAGGAAGTACAAACAATGAACTGAGCCAGTGATCACATCTTATCCATCAACAGACGGCTTTTCCAAACTTGTTCTGTCAAACACACTCATGTTAAAAAAAAAACAACAACAACACAACCCTGCAGGAGAGTGTGTGACTACATGTGTCCAGGACTGTCTGCTGACATTCTGCAATGTGCCCTGAGTGTCTGTGAAAGAGAGACAGATAAAAAAAGGACAGAGCAGGGGAATGGAAGGTGAAGACAGAAGAGAATGAGCAGTGGAAACAGGCAGAGGGAGAGCAGAAGGGGGAACTGGCAGAGCAGAGACAGAAAGTGTTGCATGTGTGTTGGTTCCCAGCCCTGTCAGGCCCCTGTCAGCCGGTGATTTATGGCACCGAGACTGGGAGCAGTCTCCTCTGCCAGCTCTGTATTGTTACTACTGACAGCTAATGAGGCCGGACGGGCTTTCAAGCACAGCACTTAACAGAGGCCTCCATCTTCACGAGTCACGAGATCTCCCCTTTCCTTTCTTTCCCCTCTCATCCTTTTATTTCCTGCTCCATAGTGGCAGCGGCGTGCCCAAGGTTTGCAGGGAAATAAGGCAGGCAGAGTAGACAGGCGCATGGGCGAGAGTGTGTTCTTGCTGCACCGTCTTCCTGCTGCATGCTACGTATCCGACCCGCAGCTCCGCTCTTACAGATGAGAGAGAAATGATGAATTACGCTCAGGGAAACTGCTAACAATGAAATATTCAGCTCTGAGGATCCAGCTTTTGATCACATGAGCTCAGGGGGTGTTTGATATGTGCCACTTCAGGCAGGGTTCCTGGGTGTTTGAGTAAATCTCTCCATGATTTTGGGTAAAACAGCTAATCTGTCAAAGCTAAAGGAGGCTAAATAATCTCGATATGGCAGCCATATTTTGGTGTATATTGTACATGTACAAATATACATTTCAAAATACAGTATTCCAAAAGTACAAGTACATAAATAATTAGAGTAATAAGGATGCTCGTGATTCATCACTCCCAGGTCTGTTTTTAACACCTCTGGTCCTGGACCTTTTGGACCTCTTGCTGTAATCTGTAGCAGAGTCTCTGGCAGATCTGGCCTGCCCCCCTTCCCTCCACCTCCTTTGGCCCCTGGTTTCTTGTCAGTCGTGATTAATGGCACTAGGGCCCCAGCGCGGCTTACGCTGCCAGTTCCAGCAATGTTCCCTTGATACTTAATGAACTCTGACAAACTTCTTTTCCCTGGCTCCGTTGTTCCCTCCACCACCCTAACCCTGCCTGTTTAACATGCACAGCGCAGAGTTGCCACTGCAGCACCCAGGGGTGAGCTCTGCTGCTTTGTCAATTTTGAAGGAGGCCAAGCATCTAAAAATAAAGCTCTGTAGCCATTAATAGTGTCAAGACCTTTGATTACACATCACTGTCAATGGCACATTTCAAAGGCAAATTAGATCAACTTTTTGAGTGTCAGTCATTTCCCTCAGTTCACTTGCTACATTTGAAAAAATATTAAAGTGTAAATGAATGACAGGTTAAAACTCTGCCGGAAAAGCAAATACAGATGTCTAAACTGCTAAAAAAAAAATGATAAAAAAAAATCAGACAGCTGGATTTTGCAGCCTTTTTACGTTATCCTGAAGAAAAACAACGTTTCTTTGTCTTTGTCGTCCTCTGCTGGTAAAATAAAGGATCATCTATCATTTTCTACCACATTACCACGGATTCCTGTATTGTTATTGCCGTCATATGCTACAGGTATATGTCACAATATATGGGGAAATTAGCTGCTTGGTGGAGATCTGCTCTTTTCTAGTGCTCTTTTCTTATTATTGTTTTATTTGTACTTGAATCTTGTTTAATGAAACATTTTTATTTTATTATTATTATTATTATTATTATTACTTTTTTTTTTTTTTTTTTTTTACAAATAATCGGTATTTGTTAAGTCGAAACAAGTCTAAATATTGCCGAATGTACTTTCTATTTCCCTAGGCCACAGCAGTTGTTCGTTCGCCACCCACTAGAGGGCAATAACGTCACTTTCAAATTCAGAGAAGAAGAAATAGGAGTCGGAAGAAGAAGAAAAAAGGGAAAAGAAGACAGAGCTTTTGCAGGTGTCTGAAATGCCTGAATATTAGCCCTTTTTGGATTGAAATACAGGTAAAATTCGCGGATTTTAAATAGTTGTCACCTTTTATTTACACAACCCCTTGAATATCCTGGAGCTTAATTAAGTACGACAGCATAATTTTTGAAGATGATAAGATAATGTATAAAGAAAAGTCAAACAGTAACTGAAGGGCCATCAGTATTTACCCCTGTTTTCTGCATAAATCTTTAACAACCGAGTGTAAAGTAAATCTTGACGTCTTGTGTTTATATGGATTATTGATAGGTTAGCGTCGTTGAACCCTTCTTCTATTGGAGAGACTTTTTGACGTAGTGCTGCTGGGTGTGACGTGATTTGTTTTGATATCTTAGTTTGACCTTCTGTGTCACTTATGGAGTAATATCGTTTGCCTTCAATTTAAGTATTCTATCCTGATAATACTAATTACCGTAAATCAATTTAATGCCTCTCTTCGGCACACTTGTCAAACTTAAAATGGTTCATTTTTTTTATAATCGTTGAATTTGAGTTTGGTAATATGAGTTCATTTAGACAGCCAATTTTAACAAGTAGTTAAAAACACATATTGAAAAATATTGTAAACAGTGTTGTATAGTCAGGCAGGCAGGATCACCAGATTATATCTTTTCTAAATAATCTGCTTAACCAACCTCACACAGATAAACATCCAAGTCATGAACGTAAACTAGCAAACAGAGACAGTATCGCATCTCTGTGACAGGAGATAATCTTCTGTGCTTTGGTGCTGTGAATTGTTTTGCATAGGAAAAGCGGCTGTTGTGTTTTTGTGCTTTGGCAACAATCTTCTTTAACTGTGGCAAGGTCACCGGGGCCCAGCAGATGTCTGGCTAAGCCTGAGCTGAGAGCAGATAAAGCAGTGAGCCGGAAGCTAGCTCCAGTGGGTTACTACTGTACAGGTTAGCGCACAGGTGCATATGTGCTCTCAGAGTTTATACGCCGGCAGTTGTTCTGGAGAGCGCTTTTGTGATTAACTGTGGAAGCTGCAGAAGAGAACCATCGTTCCCATCTGCTGTTTTGCATCTCTGCCCTCCAGGATGGCGCAGTGGGGAGCCGTGCTGTCGATCATCATTGCCCTGGGAGGAGCAGCACTCTTAGGCTCCGTACACAAGATTGATGAAGGGCACACTGGGGTTTACTACAGGTGACGCACCTTGTTTTAAGTGTTTGTTTTAAAGGAAATTTGCTTTACACATGTGCCTCTGAGGTAGATAAAGATTCATTCAAGATGTCTGGAAATCCCTTCTCAGATAAGTCATCGGGTACCCAAACCTTAAATTAATTATACTGATGGTGATGATGATGATGTGTTAATACTGAGTACTTTTCTTTTTAAAAAAGGGAAATATAAGTTGTGCTTCCAGCTTTTGCTTTGTTCATGTGTCATTTGTTTGTCCTGGCCTAAGGTTGGGTTCAGGTATTCATGCTGAAAGGGTCATTTTTCCTTCTGGAAAGCTATTTGTTTTTTGTGCATGTGTGCATTAACACAGAGGAGGGGCTCTCCTGACCACCACCAGCAGCCCTGGCTTCCATCTCATGCTTCCATTCATCACCACCTACAAGTCTGTTCAGGTGAGTCACGTCAGTACATGAAGAATTTGCATTACACGTGGTGGAGCAACACATCTGATGTTAATTCTTCACTAACACTTGTTAATGATCTTAAATTTCATATTTCTTTGTTCTTCTGAATGCGTCACCATAAGATGTGGTGTTTGTTTGACAGCCCTGATGTCATAATATCCCGAAATATACCTGAATAAAGCCCTAAGCGACAAAGTCTGAGTAAAAATTCTAATGGATTTGATGGTCCGTGCTGTCAAACTCCACCTCATCTGAACGGATGGATTCTGGAGCATCAGAGGCCATGCCTTCGTGTCCTTCAGAAGTACCTTCCCTTGCCTCTTATTTGTCTTGTGAAAACACTTGTCAGAACCTTCTGAAATTGACTGATCATCCTGTTCTGTTCTTTTAGGAGAATGTTTCATGTCTTAAAGCAATCGCGTGCTCTTGATCTGAGAGCAGCGCCCATATATCTTGAAAACGACCTGTGACACTAGGATGTATGTGGTAAAATTCAAAAAGCCTTTTATTGTTTCGGGTTTTGTATTTCCTGAAACCGACCCCGACTTCCTGCAGATGCAGTTGCTCGGTGTGCTCCTCAGATCCAGTTACTTTCACACACTCAGCGTTTCACGCTCTTATTTTCATCTTGCAGACCACGTTGCAGACAGATGAGGTGAAGAATGTTCCATGTGGCACCAGGTAGGTCGGCTGTTTGCTTAAGCAGTATCAGATGTACTTTCAAGACTGATCGTTTACTCATCAAACCTCGCACATGTACACACACGCATGCACACACACACACACACACCACTTGGGTCTTATTTGAGTGCATTTGTCTGATATTTAATGTGTTTTTCATCTTTTAGCGGAGGAGTGATGATTTACTTTGACCGGATAGAAGTGGTGAACTACCTGGTTCCAGCTGCAGGTACCCACCTGAGTGTCCAGCAGAACAAAAGCATCTCTTTACCCTCCCCGTTCAGTTCCTCTCCCGTCTGGACACGCTCCAGCACGAACATACGCATCGGCCTGTGTTGAGCTGTTTCACATTTGTCTTTGGGGTCTTGTTTTCTGCCCCGCAGTTTACGAGATCGTGAAGAACTTCACCGCAGATTACGACAAAGCTTTAATATTCAACAAGGTTCACCACGAACTCAATCAGTTCTGCAGCGTTCACTCCCTGCAGGAGGTGTACATCGGCCTCTTTGGTGAGTGTGGTGGGCTGCGGAGCCTCCGTGAAAGAACATCCATCTTAATAAACAGCATGGAGCCCAACCACAGCTGAGGGCTTAAAAGAGCACAAACAAACGCCTTGTCTCATTAGACGGCCGACCCTGCGTGAAACACAGCAAATGTGGACTTTTCTGTAACAACCTCGCTCTTGGGAATGTTAAAACCTGCCTCACTAATGAGACAATTAACCAGTTAACATGATTATTAACTGTAGCCCCAGTTGAGTTCAGCCGTGTCCGGGACACAGATGCCCGTGCACGTGATGCTGTCTGAAGCTAGCGCGCTGACAGGTAGCAGCAGTGCGTCCTGGCCCGTAATTCCAAGCCGTTTCTCACGTTAGTGTTGAGCTTGAGTCAGTAACTCCTGTTGCTGGGGTTGGGCAGCAGAGTTCAGAAACAGCTGTGCCATGTGCTCCCTCAAACACACCAAACTATATTATGAGCTAGAGACAGGAGAAAGAAGGGAGATTGATGTCCTCATGCCAGCTCAGATCTCTGGGTTCTGCGTCAGCTCCTTTCTGTCCAGTAACTTCACCATGGAAGAAAACGATACAGATGTTTTCACTGAAAACAGCTAAAACTTTAGCTCATTAAATTCCGTTTTAATGTCTGTCCAGAGTGTGTTTATAGAAGTGGTTGCTGGCATGTTTTGCATGGGAATTAGACTGTTTTTCATCTCTGAGTCATCTAGACTTTACAAATCTGTTTTCATTCTCACCCACACACACACACAGATGCTCTGGTGTGACTAACACACACACAGTCTAAGGTCCGAGCTGTAGCATTAACATCAAGAAAAGCACAGAGCAAAGGTCTGCTGACTGAGACACGGTGGTCTGAACCCTGACTTTATTTCAACAGATCAGATTGATGAACACCTGAAAATGACGCTACAAGAGGACCTGACGTCAATGGCTCCTGGAATTATCATTCAGGTACACCGAAGGCTGCAGGACGTCAAAGCAAACATGGTCGAGGATGACCAGCGTCACAGGGACAGGCAGAAGAGGGTCGCCCTCACAACCTTCCCTTGGTCAAGTTTCATACAGATAAACATTGTAGACGCAGTAAAAGCAGCCTGAGCGTTTCCCCCAGGCGAGCGTTAAGCAGCCCACGGGGCCTGAGGAATTCAGCTTTTTGTTGCTCACAATTCTCCAGAAATGAAACCATTCCAGTCAGGGGCTTTTTTTTTTTTTTTTCCATTTGCATGTTTGTGTTTCTGCTGGTGAAAAGTGCTCATTAGTGTCTCAGCGTTTGTCTCGTTCTTCTTACAGGCCGTCCGTGTCACAAAACCCCACATCCCAGAAAGCGTTCTCAGGAACTATGAGCTAATGTGAGTCTCTTTCTGGTCAGCTTTTCAAAAACCGATGATTGCAGCCTGTCTGCGCTGAGCCTTCAATGCTTTTAAATGTAACAAAAGGAGCCAAGTGGACTAAAGATCTTATTTAAAAGGGCTAGAAATGCTTCTTTGTTCTGTATTCCAGCGTTGAGAAAGCTGCACTTTAATTTATTCCTCATAAATAAACAAAGGCAGCACAAAGGTTTGGTTTCAGTGATTTAAACTGCAGAAGACTATTTGTTATAAACCCACAGCATCATTTGTTTTAATGCGACGCTATAGTAACGACTGATAGCCTCCTGGATGCTGTTCAGGGGAAACAACCACTACAAGAGCGCAGTGACGGTGCCTCCTCTTGTTCCTGGCATCACACTTCCACAGTCTCAACCACGGCAGCATAAACACAAACTCTTCAGTCCCAACGTTCCACAGCAGCAGCCCAAAATGGAGGAACTGGTCCCAGTCCAGCTGGTTTAATTGTCATGTCCTACTGATGCGTGGGTTATTTTGGTTTTGGGTTTTTAGTGGACTCTGATGTGATTTTACAGTCAGTCCTGTGGTTCTTGGTGTTTTACCGAACCCCTCTTGAGCTCTGGCAACACGGACGTCACCGGTTCTAAACTGAGCCCAGCCGGTAGCGTTTGGAACACTTCGTTACGTGTTTGCTGCCTTAAAGTGGTGTGTGAGACTTTTTTTTTATTATTATTTTTTGAACTTCTGTGGCCGTCAACTGCTAATTAGCTTTTATGTGGGTTTGGACGTTTTGTTTTTCTGGTTTCAAATTGCTTTATCCTACCTGGGAACACACGTCCACAAACGCGTCATTTGATGTTAATTGTTAATTGTGTTTTGGGATGGAAGATGGAGATTACAGCAGAGACTAGCAGTTAGCATCTAACTCAAAAACCAGTTTTTCTTTTATGAACTGCTGTTAGCATGCTAGCAGTCATCCTCCTACACAGAGTGATATGTCCCTGTGTGTGTGTGTGTGTGTGTGTGTGTGAAGCGGCCTTTAATGAAAGGTATTTTTATGTCTGCAGGGAGAGTGAAAAGACAAAGCTGCTGATCTCTCAGCAAACACAGAAGGTCGTGGAAAAGGAAGCTGAGACGGAGCGGATCAGAGCTGTGATCGGTGAGAAGCGCAGATCAGATGACCTCCGCAGGCTGATGAAAGGCTAAACCAGCCATCTGCTCTCTTAGAGGCTGAGAAAGTGGCGCAGGTGGCAGAGATCAAGTTCGGACAGAAAGTCATGGAGAAGGAAACGGAAAAAAAAATTTCTGAAATCGAAGGTGTGTGTGTGTGTGTGTCTCCGTCTGTACTTCCTGTGTCAGTTGGATCCCAAAAAAGTTCAAATTTCTTATATTTTGATTAGATTAACTCGAGTTACAGATTTACAGCAGACATATAATGAACACAAATAATGTGTTTTAATCACATCGCACGTCAGAAGGCAGAAACGGGTTGTAAAAATGTGTGAAGGCGTCTCATTAGTGTGTGTTTAACTGTTGCTTTCCTGACCACAGACGACGCTTTCCTGGCCCGGCAAAAGGCCAAAGCAGACGCTGAGTTCTACACGGCACAAAGGGCCGCAGAGGCCAATAAGGTAAAGAACTACGCCCATCATCAAATCTGGACCCGAAGGTCTGGTGTGTAATTAACCCCCAGGTGCGCACACACACACACACACACACACGTCTGTTACAGATGAAACTGACACCAGAGTACCTCCAGCTAATGAAGTACAGAGCCATCGCAGCCAACAGCAAAATCTACTTTGGCAACGACATCCCGCAGATGTTCATGGAGTCTGACTCTGTCAAGGCCTCGGCAGCCATGGACAGCGTTGCTGAGAAGATCTTGGACCTGGATTAGTGATGAAAGAGGAACCACCCATGGGTGGAGGACTGAGAGCCAGACGACGGCTGACCTGTTCTCCCTCTGGCCTGGAGGAGCCGCGGTGACTCGGGCCTCTCTTCTTTAGACATCTTTAAGGTTGATGTAGTTCTCCTCCGCTCACAGCAGAGGAGATAAGTGAAGAATCACGTAGCCTCTTAAATGAGGACAAAGGAAAACGAAGCGTGCGGTTAATGAACCGTTGAAAACTCTTGTTTAGCCACAACATTATGAAGCACTCACCTCTAGTACATTCATCAATTTTAGTGTGTTTATACATTTTTATATGAAATTACTGTCGGCTGTTGGCTATCTATAATATTAATTAGGTGCTTTTGCCTCCAAAAGTATGATTCCAAAGTTCCTCAAACTCTTTGTCTGTGTTGAGTGAAGGAACTACAACTTTAGCTTCCATTCTAACATTCGCGTAGAGGCCGACGGAGGCAGCTGGAAGTGCACACTTTCTGGAAAAAGAAGTCAAATGTAATTTTGAGAGGCACCTGGCGTAATGCAGAACTTACCCCAGGAACAGGCCTTCTCCCAGTTTCCTCCTGCAAGCTGCACTCGCACCGTTGACCCTCTCGGCCCTCATGGCAGATATTTTTGCACTGACAACCTTTCCTGCTGTAGGAAGTCCCAGTCCTCAAAGAGCCGAACCTGCTGCTGGCTGTCACTGGCTCTGACTGCAGAAATGTCCGCTGTCAGTCATCCGCCTCTCCTGTCTCCACACGTTTGCTTTTAAATCCAGCCGCTGAAAGCTGACGCCGCTGTACGTTCCGCGCTCGCCACCGCTCTGGCAAAGATTCCCGTTCTGCAGCGACGCATTTGCAAAAACACGAAACGTCGAAAAAGTTGACGATAGCAAATAGCGGAGGAATGAAAACATGCTGGAGGTGCTGGCGAAGCGTGGAATTAATGTAAACTCGTATGGATTAATGTAAACATTCAAAGTGATGCTGGCGGAGGAAGGGACACCATGCTAGTCATTCCAAATGCAACTTTTTCCGAGCCTCTCTGAGTTATAACTGCAGTTACTTAAACGCCAGAAGATTCTGAATGATTGGACAAGTTGCAGCAACTAAACACTCTCACACTTTTGTTGCCGCAAGGCTGTAATTTCTGATGAGTACAGGCCCCGACAGCTTCCCTACGTCACTGCTGACGAACCAGGCGGATGATGAATGTACGGTCTTGTAGCTGCTGGATTACAGATGTTATTTATTTCTATGAATTTGTAATATTTCTACTGAGCACAGGACCTGAATAACAATTTATATAGTAATATATACTGTATCTTCATGTAGCACAGCTCACGTTTACATAAAGAGCTATGTGTGTGTGTGTGTGTGTGCAGATGTTTGTGTTTTTGCATTTAAAAGGATTTAAACTCATATTTTAAACTCTGAAATTCAACAATGCAGTCACCCTTTCTGGTGGTTTTTCCACATACATCCCTTGTGTTTTTCTATCGAATCACACTAGAGAGGGAATAAAACAATATTTGCAGTTGTGGAAGAGTGTGTGCGGTCCTGGGTCCTCGAGAGTGTCTGAGCCCACGGACGATCACCGTGTTCCTGCTAAAACTCTCTGTTCCCCTGAATCAATCATGTGAATCATCTGTGTGGCTTTTTAGCTTGGGTTCAGAAGGTTCGAGGCCTTTGCTCTCATTTAAAGCTGTTAATGAGCACTCAAGATACTGTCATTGGACAGTAAGTAAGGTACTGTGGAAATTTCGGCGTTCAAATTGTGCCACTGGGAGTTCCTTACGTTTGCATGTCCAGTAGAACGTTTGCTATGAAGCATCACAATTAAAGCTGTAGTAGCCAAAGACCCGTTTCTGATCATTTAATGTTTTATATTTGCTTTTAAAAGTGGAAAAGGGCCAGGCGCAGCTGGTGATTGGTGCTTTTGACTGCCGGGAGAGGCTCCAGCATCCCACAGGTGGATGATGATGGTGGTGTTATCAGCTCATCAGACGGGCATGAAGCAGAAGGATAGGGTCAAACAGACTCGGGTGAGCAGTTTGTCCACCACAGCTCATAAACTGCCACTCTGACGGTTCAAAATGGTTTACGAGAGATGGTGGAGGTGGAGCTCTGGCGTCCAAGCAAGACACTTTTGTCAGTGAGAACAAATATGTCTTTGAGATGAAATCAACCCATTTTTCCGCTCTGCTCGGCATGTCCTTGCACATACACCCAACCCAGACTGCGCCACACAGATTCCTCTAGTAATTGCTCAATAGCGTGAACTTGCCAGCACAAATGTGCTCCGATCAGATGTCTCACTCGGCAGCGGCTTTCGAGACCGGAAGTTCAAAATGTGTGGTTAGGTCACAGGTCTTGACCCTAAGGAAAGCAGGTGGTTCTTCATGATGTATGACTTTTTACAGTAGTCTAGAATGAACAGTTAAATGGACGATCAGTCGAATCTAGAAAACAGCTGATCCACAAATGTGTCGCTCCTCTAGAGGAAGGTGGATCATGTGAGTTGATCGACCTTTAGCTGCTTAGAGTCTGTTCTAGAGATTACACCGCTGGGCCAGAGAGAAATTGGCAAATACACTATATTGCCAAAAGTATTTGCTCACCCATCCAAATAATCAGAATCAGGCGTTCCAATCACTTCCACGGCCACAGGTGTATAAAATCGAGCACCTGGGCGTGCAGACTGTTTTTACAAACATTTGTGAAAGAACGGGTCGCTCTCAGGAGCTCAGTGAGTTCCAGCGTGGAGCTGTGATAGGACGCCACCTGTGCAACAAATCCGGTCGGGACATTTCCTCGCTCCTAAATATTCCACAGTCAACTGTCAGCTGTATTGTAAGAACGTGGAAGTGTTTGGGAACGACAGCAACTCGGCCACGCAGCGGTAGGCCACGTAAAGTGACGGAGCGGGGTCGGCGGATGCTGAGGCGCACAGTGCCAAGAGGTCGCCAACTTTCTGCAGAGCCAGTCGCTACAGAGCTCCAAACTCCATGTGGCCTTCAGATTAGCTGAGGAACAGTGTGCAGAGAGCTTCAGGGAATGGGCTCCATGGCCGAGCAGCTGCGTCCAAGCCATGCAGCACCAAGGGCAATGCAAGGCGTCGGATGCAGTGGGGTAAAGCACGCCGCCACTCGACTCTAGAGCAGTGGAGACGCTCTTCCAACATGACTGTGCACCAGTGCACAAAGCAAGGTCCATACAGACGTGGATGACAGTCTGGTGTGGGTGAACCTGACTGGCCTGCACAGAGTCCTGACCTCCACCCGACAGAACACCTTTGGGATGAATTAGAGCGGAGACTGAGAGCCAGGCCTTCTCGTCCAGCATCAGTGTGCGACCTCACAAATGCGCTTCTGGAAGAATGGTCAAACATTCCCATAAACACACTCCTAAACCTTGTGGACACACTTCCCAGAAGAGTTGAAGCTGTTATAGCAAAGGGTGGACCCACGTCACATTGAACCCTGTGGATTTGGAATGGGATGTCACTTAAGTTCATATGCGAGTCAAGGAAGGTGAGCGAATACTTTTGTCAGTGTAGTGTATGTGTCATCCTCTCATTAATAGATATTTAAGGTGACGAGAGAAGTGGAGGCGGAGATGGAGGTTTTGTAAGCAGGGCGAGCTGGGACACAGGTTTAGAGGAAAAGTACTGAGCTCTGAATCACATATTCAGTGGTGATATAAACATGAAGCCAGTTAACGATTCACTAAAGAGGAAATTCTGGATCTAAAAATGAGACTGAGGGAGAGGATGCAGAAACCACTTCTGCATGCCAGATCCACCCGCATCCAACTATTTAAACCCAGGTGAAACTCCAGAAGATGATAAGTTAAGTCCACCCAGCCATGACCGAAGCTCCAATCTGCACCAGTGAGAAGGCACAACAGGAAGACCTCTACAATTCCTGACTTGGTTTCACTGAAATACTGTCTGAGTGCGCAAAGTGAAAGCAAAAGAAATTATCCGTCTAATCTAAACAGGAAGCTCCCCCAAATTAGTAAATGAACAAAGGGCAGTTGTTCCCACGTGTGCGCATCTGCAGCAGCCGCGCCGGCGGCTCTTGTGCAATAAAGCAAGAATTCCTCCCACTCTGAAGGAAAGGAAAGGGAAAACTCCCCCTTTACTGCTTCTTCTTTCCAAAGAAGCAGTCTGAGTCAGCCCGAGATCTTTTTATCCCTGCGTAATTTAAGGCGTGTTCATGCGTGGGTCCAAAGTTCTCCCAGCTTTAGTATTTTAAAAGTGTCGGTGATGTAGTGCCGGTATCAAACAGAAGTTACAACCGTGATGAACGCATCAGTCGCAGCCCATGGAGAAACTGTTCTCCAGCCGATGTGGGACTACGTGAGGGTAGAGGAAGTCCTCCTGTCTCCGTGCCTGCCTGCGTCTTACGCCTTCCTGACGCACGTCCTCTTCTGCCTCCCGTACCTGGTCCTGGACGCGTTAGGCGGCGTTTCTCCGCAGGTGCAGCTGTGGAGGATCTCCAAGGGCTCCGGCCCCCCGCCCACGCTGCGCCAGTGGTTCTTCTGCTGCGGGAGGGTCCTGCGCAGCTACCTGACCTCCGTGCTGCCCCTGACCGCGCTGTTCCAGGTGCTGAGGAGCCCCGAGCTGCCGGAGCGCGCTCCATCCTGCTGGCAGCTGCTGGTGGAGGTGTCCGTCTGCCTCTTCCTTTTCGACACCTTCTTCTTCGCCTGGCATTTATGCATGCACAAGTGAGTGTCCCAGCTTGAAACAGCATCAGTGTGCACCTAAACTGAATATGGCTGATATTTGTGTGCCAGACATGCATTGACGAATCATTATAATTATGTAGTGATGTTAAAAAAAAGCTACGAAAAACGTATTTCAAATGTCACCACTATATAAACAGATATTGTATTTCGACTTTATTCTCGATATTTTATGTCGACTTTATTCTCGAAATTTCGACTTTTTTCTCGAAGGTGGTGAAAAAAAAAACTACCTCCTCTCATTTTTTTTTTTTTTTTCATGGGAGCATGGGAGCAGGTCATAGGTGCGAAGCCTTTAAGACATTTAAAAGCAAATAAAATCTAGCATGTTTTAAATAATACAGAAATGAGCAGGAAGCCGATGAGGTCACGCTAACGGGCTTTAGGTGCAGCATATGATTAAGCTTGGCTCAGATGTCTAAATTGAAAAACCCTGGACTTAATGAGACAACCAGGTTTTGAACCAGTGAATCACTGACAGATTTGATTGCTGAAGGCTTCAGAGAGGTGACGAAAGAGGTGAACAATGTGTTCATATTGCAAAATGTCTGAACGTTTTGTTCCTTTCTTTTGTCTTGCTTGTCAGTAGTTTAATGAAATGGTTGATCTGAACCCACGACATAAGCCGGAGCTTAAACCATCTATTGTATTTATACTCAGTCATATTATTATTGTTTTTTTTTTTTTTTTGGCCATTAATGATTAGATGTTGCTGAAAGGGTCAGAAAAACAAAGTTAGCTTGTGTGAAAATGCTGGTGAAATCCAGTCAGGTGGCTGCGGCTCTCTGGGACGGTGGTTCCTCAGGCGTCAGTGACGCGTGTCTGTGTGCTTCACCCCAGGACTCCTTGGCTGTACCGCAACATCCACCAGTTCCACCATCAGCACCGGCAGCCGTTCGCTCTGTCGGCGCAGGACGCCAGCGGCGCCGAGCTGCTGTCCCTGCTGCTGCTGGCCATGGCCAGCGCCTGGCTGGTGGGCTGCCACCCGTTCAGCGAGGCTGTCTTCCACCTCATCAACACCTGGCTGGCGGTGGAGGACCACTGCGGCTACAACCTGCCCTGGGGTCTGCACAGGATGCTGCCCTTCATGGGAGGAGCCCCTTACCACCAAGACCACCATGTCTTCTTCCGTGGCAACTATGCTCCCTACTTCACCCACTGGGACCGGCTCTTCGGCACCTACTACCCATCGGTGAAGGACCTGAATGAACAGGGGCCAAATGCAGAAGAGAAAAGTGTTCCCATCAAGGATGAATGATGGACTTTTCTTAGAAGCTACTTTAATCAAATATCGGCATTAATGTCCCTCCTCAAAAGTATTCACAGTCAACTCTCCATTTTTCTCTAACGTTTAATTAATTGCGCTACTGTCTTGATTTCCAAATAATTATTTTAAAGAATTATTTGAGAAAACCTGCTGGACTCAATCTAGTTGCAGGGATCCATTGCCCTTGAGCCAATCAGAGCTGAGGGTGTGACTTTGGGGGCTTTAGCCAAGATCTGCTTCAGAATAACCAGTGGCTGAATGGCAGCAGCGCCTGCGAGGTGGAGGGAGACGGGGACGGGGGCGCCTTCAAAAACGTCCTTGTCAGTCATGGAGGCACACAGTGAAACTGGAGGATGAAGATGAGTAGGGGAATGTTGGAAAAGAGCGTGAAGTGGCGTGAAAAGGTTGTGTGGTCAACAGGCTTAAGCTAAATGTGCATGAAACAGGGTCAGGGTGTACACTCGGGGTGGGTGTTTTAGCTCAGATTTACCCCGCAGAGACGAATTTACACCCGTAATGCGACACCACTGTCTGGGTGGTGTTGTGCTTTCACCAGAACGGCTCTACCAGTGATTTGGTTCAAGCCCATCTCGTTTTCAGGGTCTCTTCCTGTTGGTGTGAAAACAAGATCAGTTTTAGACTTAAACACACTGGATTCTGCGCTAAAAGCTAAAGTCTGGCCTTAAACACAGCCATCTTTGCGGAAGTTCTTCTCGATAGATCTACTTTTTTTGAAGGTTAAGAAGAAGAAGCAGATGTTAATTTAACTGATTAAAATAGTGTTGCGCCCCGCCGCCTTTTAATGTCCAACTGTCCGTCCAGCACAGAATCAGAGGAGGAGTCGCTGCTTGGACAGCCATACTGTGAATGAACGCCTGAACTAATGTGCAACAGGCGTGCACTTGTGACACGGCGGTGTGTTTCTGGATGTATTCAAGCACTTTTTTCTAGCGCCAGGTGAAGGGCTCGCGAGCGGCGTCCGCGGGGAGCGGGCGTTCACGCACGCAAGCGTGTTCCCAGGGAACTTTGAGGAACTGTTCATTAACAGAAGACTGAAACCACATGGAAAATGTTTGATTTTCTAATTTAATTATATGCAGATGTCAAGTGAAATATTTTAGTGGGAGTCATATAAATATTTATAGCAGTTTTTGAAAATAATCCAGTTTTTTTTGTGTTATTTTGCAGTTCCAGTCCACATTCTGCATTTTAAGGATGGAATTTGTTTCACTTTTAGTTTTCCATAATTTCACAATTTACCTGCTTACACATCAAATGTGTAAAAGCCCTCTTAAAAACATTGTTTCAAATAAAATAATACAAAGTAATACCTGCCGGTGTGCATTTTCTTGGTGGGAATCAAATGAATTTTGGAAACTTGAGCAGAAGCTCTGGCGAAGCACAACTTGCAGGAGTTGGTGCTGGTATTTAATCCAGCTGTGGTGAAATGACTCTGATGCTCTCGGCTGACCCAAACCTTCCTGTGTTAGGCCGCCATGTTGCCTGGTTGGTTGGTGTCTTTGATGACCCTGACGAAGAGGCAGCGCAGGACACAGTCTGGACACAGTCTGGGTGTTGATGCTCACCTCTGCTTCAGCTTTCTGCTGGCCAGCTGTGTGTTTCCATTTCTGTGCGCGGGGCCTCTCTCGACTACAAACTGGGTCTGCAGGGATCCATCTGAGCAACTGAAACCACATGTGTTCCAAATACAAGCAACCTCTTTTTTATTTTTTTATTTTTTTTGCCCATTATGTTTATTACTCCTTTGGCTACAAAGGCATTTTGTCAAGAACAGTTTAGCTGTTAATGGGGGGGTTGGCTTGAGGACATAATTTCAGATGCAAAGACCTTTGTGGGTTATAAATTTATAGCCATAATTGAATGTGTTCAAAGAGAGAGAGAGAGAGAGAGAGAGAGAGAGAGAGAGAGCAAGCAAAGTGTGCCTGCAATACCGCAAATGACCACTAGGTGAAAACTATCACACTTGTGGTACCTCACATCCATCCCTGCACCGATCACCTATTTTTTTTTTAATATTTAATCTACCTTTCACCTGAGGGTTTTTTTTTTTTGTTTAATTTATACATTTTTCTGGGGACTCAACAGTTTCTCACATGTTGGAACCACAAGTTTGTTTATTTCCACCTAGTGTGTCTCTGAGAAGTGATGAAAAATTCTCACACAGCGGACATATTTTTGGATTTTTGAGTGAATTCAATTATTTTAACTTTAAATGAAGAGTGACAGCGGTGCAGGTTTCTCAGCTGCACTCATTAAGATGAAAGCAAAGTCTGTGTGTTGGTGCTCAGTCTGCATTTGAGGTTCGCTCAGCATCTGCTTTTCATTACTCATTCACTGGGCTTTATAAAATTTCGCAACCCCAGTCATGTCAGATATATCGTGTTAGTAATTTGGAGCCACTGTAGCGTACAATAACAGCCGTGTGTACTTTCCCTGGGAAACGAAGACTGTGAAGGATGAGTGCTGGGTGGTGACGTTGCCAAGAGATGAACTGATAGACGCGACCCAAAACGGAAGTAATCAGGCCCCTATTACAGACCCTACGTCAGAGTCAGCCATAGAGGCACACGCCAAAACACACGTTCACACTCGCAGTCGCCCACAGCTCGATGGCACACGCAGAACGTCTAGTGCTCCTGTACATCGGGAACAGTTAATTTACTCGCTGGCGTGCTCCTAATTGACTCACGTAGGCTCAATCCTGCGGCCTAACAGCACAAAAGGCCGTTCAAGGTCCTTTTCCAGATGCCAGAGGAAGAGCTCCCGCTTTAAACCCGCCGTTATCTTTAGCGCAAACACTCTAAACTTCCCTTTTTACATTTCCAGATTCCTCGCCGCTCGGTGACAAAGGCCAGACTCATATTTCTTCCTCTGTTGTGTAAATATTCAATTAGCAGGCTTTTTATAGCTGCGTGTTGCCACAGAAACAGGCTGCGGGTCCTTGCCCTCTGCTACAGTCATTTTTGGATGACCCTCAGCCTTCGTCCCACTTGAGAGACACAGATTTGTTTATTTCCTGAGACATCAGCACTTGTCATTAATGTGCTGCTGCCAAAGACAGCTTGGCTCTTACTGCCAGTGGTCCATTTATAACCATCTGGCCAAAATATGACACCAAGTGAAAGCAGAGAGGATTTTTCTTCCAAAGGCCACGTAAAGCGACAGAGGATTTTAACCTCTTTCCGTCTGTTCTTGTTTGATTTCCAAGCAAAACACTTGCATAAAAGTACAGAAAAGATTAATTTATTTGGGAAAAACAAGCGTTGACAGAGTTTATTGCAGGGCAGCAAAAGTGAAACCAAAGTTTCAGAGCAGAAATCTGATGTTTCCTTTATTGTTCTGTTCACAGTGGCGACACAACAATGGTGATGGAGAACAGCAAAATTACTGCAGGTTGTTTGTTTTGTGTCCTCCACGAGCCGGTGTTGCCTGCTAGCGTCTGCTGCAGCCTTCATTAGCAGGGCCCTCCTCTCAGTTTCCCATGCTTCTTTGTTTGTGTGTGGTGTACGAACTCTGACCGCCAGCTGATACTGTTGGACTGAAAGTAAGAAAGATTTCCTCTGAAATAGCCACCAGAAACACCAACGTGCACATTTGATTCCTGCAAAGTGGGGGAGGGGGGGGGGGGAAATCTCAATTTTCACAACATTGTCAGACAAAAGAAATGTGTAAACTGAATTCACAGTTAAGGAGACCTAGCATTTCAGATTTTTGTGATTGTTCTGTCACTTTTTCTTTAGTTTCTCTTCCCAACAAAATGGATTTTACGCTGCAAATGCATTGTCATGAATGCAAAACTCCACATTAAGTAACTTACAAATGTACATATATAGCTGTAAAAATTAATAAATTAGAACAATAAATAGTCTTTGACACAAGCAGCAGAGGTATCAGAAGGCTTTAACAAAGAAACTGTAGTTCTTATCGGGTTTCCTTTGGGTAACTTACGGGGACTTTAACGAGGTTCCCCTTTTGTAGCCTCCGTATACAAAAAGTCCAAAAAGGCCACTTTATTTTTTAACCATAAAAGTACTGAACAACCTCATCGGGGGCCCACACTACAAGCTCAGCAAGTTGAGGCCGTTTATATTGTTCGCTGGCTTGGAATGTGGCACCCCTGACTCACCCACCCCCACCGCCTGCTCTCACCCCACTCGCCGTCCCGCCACCTCAAATGTTGCTCAGGATGGCGTGACGTCTTCCAAGCTCGAGCGGCGGCACACAAAGTTTCTCAACCCCCACCCCACCCCATCCCCACACTTGCTATCACAGGGGAGGCATGTGGAGTGGGAAATGGGGTTAGGACAGATAACCCTGCCACTGGGACCCCTGCACAGCGCCTACGTATCACTGGGGGGGCCGCAGGAGGTGGGCCTTGTCAGATTGCCTCGGGGAGGTCGTTCCACTGTGCAGGACACATGAAGTGCTGATTAGTGTTTGCATGAAGAAGAGAGGTCAGATAAGTGGAAGTCAGGGGGAAGCAGGAGGACGGGGGGGCGGGGGGGGGTGTGGAGGGACCGGCTGGTTCCCACTGGTTCCCACTGTCTACACACACAGGAGGATGTGCTGGGTTTGGCCCTTTGAAATCTGTTTCACGTTGTAAGGTTCGGAGCAAGGGGGCGGGTCTTAGCATCGCCGCCAACAAATTCACTTTAAACCTGTGTGGCAGAGGCTAACGGTAGCTGACACTTCCGAGGAGCTTGTTGTGGTTTTAACCTTCAGCCCAACCACTGATGAAACCCTTGGAAGGTCGTTTGTATTTGCACAGTCTATTTGGATTTTTCTCTCTCGGATAATGAAAAAAGTCCCCAGAGTTTATTAACATTCTTTAGGTTTAATTCAACCTGCGTGGGAGCTGTTTTAGTCTGGATCCTGTTCTGTCCCAAAATGTAACTGGAGCTTTAACCCCTCTGTCAGGATCCAACTTACTAAACGCCAATTTAAAAAAAAAACAAAAAACAAAAAAAAGGCAATGTGATCCATTTTATGATTGGTTCTGTTTGACGCCGTCACCCTGGCACATAATGTCCTCCTGCTGACTTCCTGCCTCCCTGCTTACAGAGATTCCATTTGTCTAGCTGACAGCTCTGGCTTATCTCCTTTCGTCAGCTTATTGTACTTTTCGCGTCTTACTGGAAGACTTTGCCACAGCAGGCTGGGCTCCGTCCAAGCTTCAGCTATCTGCAGCCACATTCTGCCACCACCATGCCTTCAAACTTGTACTTGTAGGTGACCACGCCCGTGTCGTCCAGGTACAGCAGGGAGATGGGGTCCAGCTTGGTGGGCACGCAGCAGGCTCTCGCTGCCTTCTGAGGACTGTTGATGTTCACCAACGTTTGGACAATGGCGTGCTTGGTGGGCGTCACGTGCTTCGTTAGAGGGAAGGAACAGATTCCAGAGCACTCGTAGGCGTCGTACCCCGTGGGTGCAAGGATCCAAGTGTCCCATCCGATGTCTTTGAACTCCACGTAGAGAGACTGTTTCTTGCAGTGGTTTCCTTTGGCGTTGCGACGAATGCGGGACGCTGTGTCATAGATGAAATTAGACCTCATTTGGATGAGCTCCTCTTCATCTGGCTCGTCCGCTCCCTCCTCGGCCTCCCTCCCCACCTCCCCCCACAGCTCCCCGTTCAGGCCCGACTCTACGTCATTCTGGAAAACCGCGTTTGAGGTCTCGTGGTCGATCATCTCGCTCAGCTCACGCTTGTCGTCGCGGTGGTCGCTGCTTTGGTCATCAGAGAAAACAATCAGTAGGGGTTTGTGTTTTTCCTCCACGCTGGTGTCAATCTTCATGCTGCTCTCAGCCAGATCTCCATCTCTACTCTTCTCCGTCGTAGCCTGGGTGGTATCTTCATCGTTCGTGCTGGCGATGTGCACCTCCAGCTGGTGCGTGGGGCCAACGTCGGAGCCGCGCCATCGCTCAACAGCAGCGGTGAGGTCAAACGTCTGCCAGCCATTATCGGTGCCAAAGACCTGTCGAGAAGCCAACTCCAGCAGCCGAACCTGATCTCCCCCATCTCCCAACCAGCCACCTCTGACGGCGTTCTCGGCAGTCTCGTTGTCATCCCCACCGTGTGAAGACAGCTCATAGATGGTGACCTTGCGGTCAACTCCAGCGTAGAGGTGGCGGTCGTTCTGAACAAGAGTGTAGAGGCGGAGCTCAGCCGCTGTGACGTGTTCGTGATGGGGCACCGAGACGTTGAAGAGCAGCGAGTGACGCCGCACGCCGACTCCCACAACGCTGGGGGACAAATCTGGAAACGGACAACGTGGTCGCGCTTTAGTGACTTTTACATCTTCAGGCAACGCTATTGCACAGTTTGTGTTTGGTGTAAAATAATACCAATAAAAAACGTGTGTTGTATGTGGCTTAAAAGAAAAACAAGGGGGTGCGTGGGGGGGTTCTGTAAACGATTACAGAAAGCAGGAGTTAACGTGTGATGGATAATGTTCAAAAAACATTAAACAGGAAAATCACTCTGTCAGAGGTCAAACTCGATTACATGGGCTAAAAAAAAGACGGCACCTCCATCAGTGTTTAGAGCATTTTAAGAAGTTTTGGCCAATAGTGCTGATTGACTTTGAGCTCTGACACAGATCAGGTGTTTTGTGCAACAACAATTGTTGTTTATTACCTCCAAGAACTGAAATTTGAGTTTAAGTCAATTAAATCCCACATCAAGGAATCCAGACTACACCCCAGTTTGTCCTCAGACACCCAGACCACGTACTGAGACCAAAGGAATTTTCATCCAACAGAACTCGCGAGTCTTTACCTTCATTTTTGAAGCTGCGGATGATGTTGGCCGTGGGCATCGCACTGTGATCGTTGGCAAAACGGTTGTAGAGCTCCATCATGTACTCAGGCGGCTCCTCGCGAGTGTGTCCAGGGGGCAGGGGCGGAGGACCCAGGCCCGATATGTTGAAAGACTGCAGGAACTGTTCCTTCAGGCTCTCCAGTAAATTCTGCATCTTCATTTTGTCGTCCCGCTCCAGCACAGACGGATCCACCAGTCCTCCATCCCCCATCCCTGGAGCAGGCTGACGCCTCTGATCGCTGGTCAGAATGGGGCTGCTGCGTCCACACAGGGGCTGCTGCAGCAGCAGGATGGAGAACAGCAAGAACAAAGTCTTGGAGCTGCAGATTGTTCCCAGTTGAGAGACCAAAATGCTCGCCATGGGAAAAAAATGCACCTCTTAATATAAAATCCTCAGGTTTTATTAATGTAACACCTGCAATGCTATAATCCTAGAGTCAATTCTCTGCTGGACTCTGTCTCTAGCCAGCAGTGGTGTTGACCTGTGGGTGTTAATTCCTGCTCTCTTCCAGTTCTCTGAGTATTTATTCTCACAAACACCTTTTGATGTCGTCTCGAACAGGGCTGCGGTTCCGGAGACAGGGTGGCCGAGGCTTTGCTTTGTCCATCTGTCTCATCTCGCTCTTTCTGAGCGCTGCTGTCTTCTGCCCAGCTCTTTCTTTCTGCCTTATCTGTGATATGGAGGGTCCCAAATCTGCAGAGCTCAGTGCTTTGCTGGTGTGTGTGCGTGCATTCTAGCCTTTAACGTTGTGAGACGCACATGAGCTGGTTATCTCACATCTTCCTAATGAGGACTTTGTAAACATTGTCCTGTAGCCTCTTCCTTGTGGAAGTGCTATTTTGTTTGGGTGGGTGCTCCAGAGCTGATACTCTTCATCTGTTTATTTGCTTTGTAAATGGTGGAGCTCTGCGAGCTGCCGTCTAGGCATTATTGACCATTGCTTTCTGACAGAACGTGCCGATGTTCTGTTGACATCAGTGAAAGTAACAGGATATATCCGCTGGAAAGCACTTGTCCCAATGAAATTGAAATGCAATGAGGTGTGAGGCCTTAATGTTCCTGGACGAAGGATTCTGAGCTCAGCGTCATGCCGGCTGAGAGACTTTTCTGGTTTTCTGCCTCCTTTAAATCTACCAACAACACTCTGACAAAGGGAAAGACACTGACGCACAAAAATGTTGGAATTACGTAATAAATCAGTCCGGGCAACCTGTGGACGTGCACGTTAATGCAACACCAGAGTGCCAACCTGACGTTTCAAGTTGCACAATTACCTTCTGTTTTTTTTGGAACCTGCACCCACCTCAGACATGTTTCTACAGTCTTAGCTGGTACATTTTCATTGTCTCTTTAGTCAACTATTGAATAAGCTAGTGTGCTCATTACAAAAACTCCCACTCTAACATTGCTGCTGTTCCTTGTCCGTGCACACCAGACTCCCACGGTAGATGAGGAGCGTTCTCGGAAACGTTTCCCTGGTATTTCAGCAACATGGAAAATTGGGTGACCCATGGCAAAAGTGTTACTGTACACGATGGGGGTCCAGAGGCTCTTCAACATATTTCCGGATGATAATACTGGTTTACACCAGCCTCTCGGCAGATCTGTCCCATTCCAGCACCTGAACCCTTCATTCCTCAGCACGGCTGTCCTCTCATTCCTCAGCTGCTTTGCATGACCTGCAGATACACTCCTGATTCACAGTGCGTCACACAGCTGGGAAAGAATGAGCCTTTCCTGCCTCTGCCACTCATCTGCCAGGCTGACAGTCGACAGATGTGCTGTTATCTTTCACATTGTTGAACTGCCGCCACAACAGACTGTCGTGTCTTCCTCGTGGCTGTAAGAGGGGTTGATAATGGCAGTTCTGTTCACATACAATCACAGTCGGTCTGATGGGATGGACTCCAGTTGGGTCGATATAATCTTTGTTTTTCGGGGTTATAAAAGTGAAATCTGCCTGTATAAAAATAAGAACAGCTGATGTCAGGACAGAGATGAATAGTAGCATTCTTGCATAAGGCTGCCACGCTGTCGTTCTTCCAGTAAATGCGTCGACTTTAACCAGATCGTCAGTATTTTGTCAGCCTGCTGACTGGTAGGAAGGTGCTGCTGTGTTTTTCCTGAAAATCAGCCTGCTTTAGCAAAATCTTGAACTTCTGCTGTGTGGAAATTCCAGGTCTGCTGGATTTGCAGCTCCTGTGACCAATTCCACAGCCAACTGCAATACTTGCATACTCGGCTGTTTCAGGATATAAAGTCACTATTTTGAGATCCAAGGTAAACATTGTCAAAAATGGACTGTAACCCTGCACAAGTAACAGTGAAAGTGATGCAAAGAGCATAAATCCAAAAACCAAATCATCTGATTTGTAGGTGAAGCAAGTTACTTACCTAAGACTGGCCACCAGGGGGCGCACAAAACGGTTCAGCCTCATTTTGAGGGGTCATGTTATCAGGACAGAATTTGCCAAAAGATCTAGTGTGAAATCTCCTATAGCTGCTGACTGGGGGTGGAAGGCAGTGCACAACAGCAATAAAGAGAGACAAATGCAGTTTAGGGGGAAAAAAGGTGAATAATTACGGTTACAAGTTTTATCTGTGGGACTGGAGTTTGGATTTTTTTTCTTCTTTTTTTTTCTTCTTTTACTCATATAGTAATACCCAATCTGTATCTCAGGAGAGTAGCAGAGCTTCGGTTTGTATCTTTACCTCACGGAATGAAGCTACAGATGTTTGTCCAGCTGACCTTTTCCAGTAAATCGAGCATGACAGCAGAGAACTTGGCAGCGCAACAGTAGGGCTGTTGTTGGGTTGGCATCAATAATTTATTGAGCTGCAGACAGTGAAAACAGAGAAAACAACCCAGGAATCCGCCAACAACAACTTTATGAATTTGATATGCTGAGGCTAAAAAGTCATGGGGTGGTGGGTCAGGATTTAGGTGGGAGCTTGTGGTCGACTCGTGAGGAACTGCTGAACGTCCCTCTGGAGCTCTTCATTTCGCCTCTGGGCCTCGTCTCTGCTGCGTTCCGCATTTCTCAGGCAGATCTCTAGAGCGGCCACACGCCGGTGATAATTGGCCAGAGCAGACTGGAGCTCTGCCACTTTGGCTCGCAGCTCCATGTTCTCCTGCTGCAGCCTGCACGACACACAGAATTATATAATGAGCAAACATCAAATCCATCTGCTCTGAGTTTACTCTAGTGACAGTGTCTCTTTATAAAACAAAGGGTAGCAGTAAAGGTGGAACTGCATTGCGTGCACAATCCAGAATCTCTGATTTTAAAATCCCCCAGCCAGACATCAGCTGTCAATCGTGAGACCAAAATGGATTTAATTTCCAGAGGGACTGAAGAATTAGCAGGACGTGAGTGATTATCTGTAACTATGGAAATCCTACCAAACATGTGACATTAGAAAGCACATTAAAACTAACACCAAAGCTTCCCACCACTGAATGACACCAGATATTACAGATGTATCTTCAGCAGCATTGAAACCGGGAGCTCATCCAGGAGGGCTTGTTTCCCGTGGTCGCGGCTGAGCTTCCTCACCGTTCTGTAGGCTGCTGCTCATCGTTCTTCTGCTCGGTTCTGCTCTCCGCCTGCCCGGCGGAGCTGCTCTCCAGCAGCTCTGTCACACCTTTGTGTGGAGACGTCACCGGGGCGGTCTGATCGCCACTGTTAGCATCCTGAGGGCCAGCAGAGGAAGAGCCAGCGTTGTCGCTTCCTGTCTGGGTCGTTAACGTCTCCCCACCCTCTTTGGTCTTGATCTGAGACCCCCCAAACAGCGACCCTGATCCCTGGAGGTCCAGGATCTTAAAAATGTCCTCGGACAGCGTCCCGCACTTCTCCTCGGAGCTCTCCTGGATGCGACTCCAGCGATTGAGGGCTTCGGCCTTGGCTGCCACCCCGGTGAGGGGGCAGTTGAAGGTGGGCAGGGTCTGAGTCCGTTTGCGGGGACTTCTGCCCCAGTGGTCTGAGGATGGGGACGGAGGCCAGATTTGGGGGCTTCCCTTGTCTGGAGTGGGACTGTCCTCCTCCTCTTCTGGAGACTCGGACAGAGCGGTATCCCCCATCTGAGAGGAAGAAACAAACAGGGTGGCAGGGACACATCTGACAGATTAAAACTGCCTGGAGATGCTCAGTATTTCTCATTAGATTTCATGTAATAATCATCTTCTTTTTTTAACACTTGGTGGTTTTTCTATGTAGAGAAGCGATCACTAACAAAAGGAACTGTCAACTTCTGCACGGGCTTGAGCTCCTCCTACCTCTGCAGACTCCCAGCCAACGAAGCTTCGTGGAGCGTTCTTCTGGTTCTCGGTCTTGTTGGACGGGGGGGACAAAGGCATGTCTTTGGATGGCGGAAACAGGGTCTGGTGCTGACTGATCATGACTGTCATCAGCTTCTGGATCAGAGGAGTCGCTGCAAAAAATAAGGAAAAAGAATTATGAATGCATTTTGAGGCTCCACGGGGTCACATATGTGCCCGCATGTTTGTTCCTCACCTTTCATCACAGTGATGGGGTCTTCTATCTGAGGTTTGAGAAGGTTGATCCCCATCACTGTGGCCAGGTTCTCCACGTTCATCTTGTTCACTGTGGATTTGAGCTGCACCTCAAACAAAAACCTGCCAATCAGAAATCAGCATCAAACACAGGCCTGGACCACCCCTTCTGGATTTTCCCATGATGCTTTGTCCTCCACCATTCACTCACCGGCAGATATAACTTAGAAGATCGTAGTTGGTTCTGGGGAGAAGTGCAATTTGTTGCTCCAACTTTTGCAGCGCCTGAGCGAAACATAAAAGCACACCCACTAGTTTAATCCAGGCTCTTATTCACATGCAATCATTCAAATAAAGTCAAGTATACCTCAGTGTTGTTGGAGTCCCAGGCGCTGGTGCAGTCCAGGAAGTCCTGGTACTGAGTCCAGGGCACTACGGGCTCAGGAAGCTCCCGCAGGTACAATTTGAGCAGCGATGCCACCGTGTGGACGTCCGTGTCACTGCAGGCGATGGCATTGACGTAAACCATTTCTTTTGTATTTATTGTGCATTTGTTAGATTTAATGTCTCTACTTCTTTTCTTGATGCCTTATGTGGTATGTATTATGTGTCAATAAAAAACATTCCTAGATTCAAATTTAACTTTGTAATGAATTAAAATATAATATCCAAAATTATGAATAGATATATCTTAAGCCTGGCAAACTAATTTCCATCATTAGCTGCATGAAAAGTTTTTTTTGTTTTTTTTTTGTAATTGTTATCAGAGTGATTTTCAAACATTTTAAAATCCCTAACCCGAATGCCTCAGCGACATCAGAGACATGTTGGAGGAGCGTGTGAAGAGTCTTCAGAACAGGATGTGGTATTTTCGCAGTAATCTATCAGCCTTTGCACCGTTCTCATTTTTCATTGCTTCTTCAGAAAAAAATGACGTCGACAACACTCGCTGCTTGAGGTTTTTTCTTAAATAGCAGCAGCCTTACAAGCCTACAGTGATTTAAGCGTGTACGCTCCCCTGTACTGGAAAACGAATTCAAGTTGTTCTGGTCAAAGAACTCTAATAAGACATACTGTAATACTGAATGTGATCCTCCAGTGTGCGCTACCTGGGGAAGGAGGGTCTTTCTCCCGCATCAAAGGCTTCTCTGAACTGTCTGACAGCGTTGTCCTGGCCTGGGAGACGGAAAATGCCCTCCTCGGTCAGCCCGTGTTCTTCGATGAACTCCACACACTTCTGCACCAGGATGGGCACCGTTCGAGGTCCGAACCTTTGCTCATATGTTACTGTGTCTATCAGGCTTTTCCCAAACACTGCAATTAAGCAGAATGATGGTATTATGTGTGTATTATGTGATACTTTTATGATTCGGAAGCTATCAGTTCATTTACTGTGTTTATATGGGACGTTGTCATGATTTGATAACGGCTCGTCTGCACGTTTGGACACGCAGCCAGCCTTTAAAGAATGCCAAACGTCTAAAGTTGTCTGGAATAGTAGCTCCTGTCGTCAGCTTCTGTAAGAACATGAAGTTTTATCAAACCTCCATTTGGAACTCCGGTGACTCTCCGCAGAGCACGGACCCACTCCTCCATGTCCGTCTGAGAGTTTGCCATGAACACGCAGGGGCACGTTTCTCTGTCAGCAGTTGACCCTGCAAAATTAAAATAATATATGAAAGAGAAATATATTTTTTTCTTCTGTCCTGAGAAAAGGCAGCAGTTTCCGTTTGTTATTAGATCTCTGCCAGACATTTTAGGGCCTCAGCAACCTTTGGCCTGTGTGCTACAATTGTCAAAGATCTTTTTCTGCAAGTGGATATGGAGGTGTTATTATTTTTAGACTTGTGCTTACGTGGTACAATCTCAAAGAGGTACTTTCCAGGGTCGTCTGAATTCAGAGGGAGCTTGTTAACTTTACTGTGACGGATGTGGATGACAGCCTGGAGACAAAAAGGAAAAAAAACTTCAAAGAGGGAAAAACACAGAATGAAAGAGCACACTTCATAAAGCTAGTAGTAGTAGTAGTATAGAAATGATGACTGATACATGAGTATACACACAAAGAGTTACCGAACCCCACATATGAACACAGAGATAAACGTCTGTGGGTGGATCTAGCAGAGGGTCCCACAGGGCTCTGTCTTTGGACCACATTGTGATTGGTGTCAAGAACTGAACGTTACATTAGTCATGTTTAGGTTTGTCTTTTCTGTGGCTGCCTGTTTTATTTTGAAATCCTACTCTCCACTTCAGGTACCTTGCCCTCTCCTCCTCTGATTGTCCGTCCTACCCTGATTGTCTCCACCTGTTCCCCGTTACCTCAGGCGTGTATATAGATTCTGCGCTTCCTTTTGTCCTGTGCTAGCCCTCTTCATGCCTTGTCCTCATCTTTGCCTTGTAAAGTCAGGTTTTCTGAATTTATAGATCTTTTTCTTGTTTATGGTTTGTTTCTGCAGCACATAAACAGTCCAATAAGAGTTGATTTTTAACACTGATGAGTTGTGCTCACGTTAGGGTATTGTGGCCTGTTATTTACTGTTAGTTAATGACAGTGATATTAACTCAGGTTGACATTTATTGGACGATTATGGCGTTGCGTCTCACCTGGATTGCTGTCTCCTTGTCATCTTTGTGCTGGGTCAGGCTGCTTCCCCTCAGCACAAAATAACGCTGGTGCCAGTTCTTGACCAAACCCCGCTGCTGTTTCTTGAGCCAGCCGACCTTCAGGGGCCTCTCCATGGACCTGGGGGAGCGCACGGAGCCGGGGCCAGGGTTCCCCTCTCCTGGTATCACACTCTTGGACCGAGCTGGAACACCACAAAACTCTGCTTGGTTAAAATGTCACAAAAAAGAAGAGTCCCTGAGAAGATCTGTTAAACAGAGCACTTCCTCCTTTTAATATGAGTGTGGATTCTGAGAAGATTGGTGGGGGGGCTGATGCTCATGTTCTAATATTAGTCTGACCACCAAACAATACAGAAAGGTCATGAGACTGAGTTTTGTAGTGACTGTGACGGTTACAGTGAGTGAGAGAGGGACTTCTCTGCCTGTGTGTGGCAATGACTGTAATGCAGAGATGAAAGCGCACAGCCGGGGGCCCTACATGGCCCACGAACTCCCCTGTAGCACACAGGGTGGCGGGCCTGCAGCGATGGCCCTGTCAAGATTTAGTCCGCTGTCTCAGCTGTTAAATTCACTGTGTCTTGATGAGCGTATGATAGAGGAGGAGAGAAGAGGAAGGGCTGCGCTGTGGTAAACAGGAAGTGGACATGTTGTTGCCTGAGGCCTGACAACACTTTGAAGGTCTAGATCAACATGTGTCACCCTGCCCTGATTAGCGGAAAGTTAAAACGCAGTTCAGGGACCCTGCATGTGCACACGGGCTGGATGTCACACCACCACACCCTCAGCGGAGATCAGACTGGAGCCCCAAAGCCCTTCACATGCACTCAAGAGTGCAACACGTCAAACGCTACTCAACAGTTTCCCACGCACGGCGTGAACGCTTTTATGATAGCTACAGGCGTGATTTAATGGACTGGAAACAGCGTGAATTTCTATGCAAATTCAAGTTTCAACATCCACCGACCAACTTCTTATTGGCCGGGTTCCGTTAGCTCGTGCACTGGCTTTTGTCGCAAGATGACCGGAGGTGCAGTGAAGAGATTCAGGGGGATACAGGAGCATGAAAAACATGGAATTAAGATGAGAAAACCTGAGACAATTAGTGGCGTATCACCCCAGAAATCGTTTCTTAGTTTTCCTTGATTGTCCGAGCTCTTCGGTGTGAAAGCTCAAAGACCCGGGTACGTTTAAAAAACTGACCTTTGGTTGACCTTTAAGTGACCTCAGGCCATTGGGTCCTTCAGCCTCAGGAACACGTAACTGAAACAAAACATGAACCCTAACAGCACTTAAAAACCTTCGGTCGGAGAGCCCAGGAACGATTCCTGGTTTTTATGGAAGTATGAATGTTATGTCATATTTAGAAGGCAAAAAAATAAAAATCGGGATTTATTAGAACAGACACCGTAAAAAATGTTGGATTCTGTTCTCTGAGAACACATAACCTCAGTATCGGACGCTGGGACCGACCTTGTCTAATACTTTTTTAATCAAGTAAGTTAAACAAACCAGAGCAGGCTCGGAAGGTCTGGACGCACTTTTAAAGATTTCCAGGTTTCCAGAGCATGTAGGTCACTGTCGTGCACACACAGATGTCTCACAGATGTCACATAGATGCTCGGTTTCATACGCTTGCATCAGTTTCCTGTGTGAGTCAGGGTGGGGCTGGAAGTCAGCACCGCTGGCCTGATTAACAGGCAAACTGAAACTGATAACGTGAAAGCTTCAACTTCCTTCCACAGCAGCTTTCCGAACCGACAGCAGTCCTTCACTGCACCGATTAAACGCCCCATCTGGGATGTTGCAACCGTTTTCCAGGCCTGAAACCAGATACTGTGTGTCGCTGCACTGATTCCCTACTGGGATGTGAGGGGTAACCACGGCATCAGTACGGCTAGACCACTGGGGAAGTTCAATTATAGACCCTGAGTTTTGCACCCGACCGCGGGAGGTATTTTGAACTGAAGCAAAGTCTGTTTGAGAGGACAAAATAGAAGTCCTATTTAGATTCAGAGTGAAAGTATTACAGAAATACCTCCTCAAACCCAAATCAGCAGTCTGTTGCATTTCAGCCACAATGTAATCAATTAAAACACAGTCATGGTTACAGTTTAGCATATTTCGTTGTTTTAGCTCATCTTCACGGTAAACTGGAAGTTGCACTTCTTCAGCATGTACACCAGTGAGAACGTCCATGAACGCATCACGGCCGGTCAGACTCACCTATCCGAACTGTCTCAGCTTTGAAGGTGCTGAAGTCCCAGTGGCGAGGTAGTTTCAGAGACATTATCCACCAAAATCACATCACATCACAGCACACACACACACACACACACACACACACACACATTCGAACACACAAAATGCAGCAATACAGATCACACTTCCTATTTCCTGTTACTCTGCCTTCTTCTGTTTTTTTGTTTTTTTTTGAGCTGTTTTTATCTGTTGATAAAAACGCGTCCTCTCATGCTGCCTTCACTTCCATGTTCATACTTGTTCTGGTAAGAGTGAAGAACTGTTTCCAAGCTGATTCACCCAAAGGTGCACAGATGCAGGACTTCCTGAGAGTTTGCAAATGATTCACGCTGAGAGACTGTTTCTTCTTTAAGGAAATGGTTTGGCGCACACCGTTGCGTCCATAGCAAAAACACCAAAGCGCCCAATTCAATACGATTTTGTAGTATTTGCAAATCTATTATAGTAAGTAGATTTGTCTTAATAAAACAGTACTTTTAAAATTAGATGTATAAAGGATAAAATTGCATTTGTAATTTTTTGTAGAATAGTAAATACGGATAATTGTGAGCAAATATTGCAATCACTTGCTATTAGAAGAGAATAAAACGTACGCACTCCTAAATGAGGAAGATAAAGTAGGAAGAAACCATCTCACTCCACATGATTTTTCTTTTTATAACTTTAATTTCGTTGAATCGCGGAAAAGCACATTGCGGCATCAAAAGAGCACAATGGGATGTACAGCTCAACGCAAGCAATTAAAGAATAAACTCTAAATCAATAAACACAGACGTTGAGAACACCACAGCTACTCTCGTACATTCCTCCTGGGATCACAAATAACAGCTGATGTTCCCTGGGTGTCCTAAATTCTCTTAACATCAGGATTACTAAATTCATTTAATACCAGATCGGAAACTTATTATTTACTTATTATAAGACCACGGGGGCTGCAGCTCCCTCTAGTGGCCAACCGTGACACAGACAGTCATGGCAGTATTGAGCTGCAGGGAGAAAATGTGCCGCAGAGGCAGTGAAACCAGTGAAACCAGTGAAACCACCAAAGATCTGTGAAATCTGAAGACACCCGGCGCTCATGTTACCTTCTAAACAGTGCCGTCGGCGTAGATAGAGACGAGTCTAAAAAAACACAACCAGCTGCAATAAATAATACAGAGGGACACTACTCTGCTATATCTCAACATTCCCTCATATATATGGCAATAATGCTCTTACAAAAATATTAAATAACACTTAAATATACATTAAATAACTTTTTAAAAATTCTTCTGCTTACTGTTTGTTAAATAATGGCTAATTCACAATTACATGTGAGACAGTGAAATGAAAATATTAAAGTGGAAAGAGAAAACCAACCTTGATTAATTACAAATACAGTTAGATTTAAAATATATACATTTTTGAGTGGTGAGACATGGAATTGACAGCTCTCTACTGTTAGGATGGTCACCTTTTGGCCTTTATCAACATGGAGAAAATCTTTTCTCAACTGGACAAAATACGGACAAACAGGATGAATTAATATGGCTGATATATACGTAGAGAGAGAGATTAGCTAATAAGACTGGTCCTGCATATAATACTAAAGATCACTAAAGAAACAAAACTGAAAAATGTTTCGACATGCTGTGCATCACATAATAGCTCAATTATTCTTAGATGTTGTCAATTAAACTTTTTTTAACACAATAAAACAAACACAGTTTATGATTTTGGCCAGTCTAGCAAATATAATTGTACTTTTTTACTTCACTTGTAAAATTTAAACAATTTCCAAAGGCAAGGAAAAGGCTGGAATGCAGTCTAAGAGGCCTACATTTCCCACAATGCATCAGGGTTATATAATTTGTAACATAAAGATGGTCAGAGTGATTTTTTCTTTCTGGGTTTAAGCCTACTTTAACTTTTTTCTCTCATCCTGGTTAAATTCCCCATTTAAATAAATTCCTTTTCCGGTGGAAGGCAGAAGTTAAACTAAACACCAGACAATCTTCAGTCTTTTTTATAAAGTTCACAACTTGCCGACAGAAGCAAAAAGTGGCAGTGGGAGAAAACATCTGTTCTGTCTTGAAACCAGATGAGTTAAACTGGGACTGCTGGTTTTTCGCCGAGCTTCAACGTCCAGATTGGCGGCCCTGCCCTTCTGGAACTGAGCACAACTAAAGAACAGTAACCTGCTGATGTAACTCTACACCGATGAAATACGGTGATTATTTTAAACACTTAAGGGTAACTTGACGTCCCAAATGTAAAATCTACTGTCTGCAAACATCAGATGTGAAGATGAAAACACACAATGGCGATGAAATGCGCACGTGAGTGTGTAACAGATGGAAATGACAACAGACATCACATTAAGATAAAGAAGTATCACAGTAAATATAAAAGCAATCCTTGTATAAATAGAAACAAACACAATAAAGAAAATTAAAATCGAAATTTGGTGCAGGGATGGGGGTGTGACCCTGGGGTAACAATACGACTAACTGGGTTCAGAGCAGTGCATTAAAACAAGGAAAATAAAATACGCAACACACAGTCGGTGAATGAGGTCGTCCTGCGTACAGGCAGATACAGCTGATATTTTTCTTCCACAGTGTGAAGATACAAAGTAAAACGCAAACATGTGACAGTAATTCAGGAAAACACGTGTCAGAAATATGATTCACACACCTTCTGCTCAAACCCAGATGAAATGGAATGACACACACTTGGTTTTTTTTTTCTTTTCCCTCTGAGGTGTTTTCGCTGCGAGTCTCCCAGAGGTCCGCGGGCAGGGCCCCGGCCCCCGGGAGCTGCCCTCCGCCGGTTGCAGCAGTTCTAGGCGGCGAGCTCTTCTGCCGCTGGCAGCAGGCCCTTCTCCGCCAGGTGAGCCTTTAGAGAGTTAAAGATGTGGAGCTGCTGATCGACGCGGAGGGCCAGGAGCTGCTGGATCACCTTGGTGGGGTTGGGGCCCCTGGGAGGAGGCGGGTGGGTGAATCAAACATGCATCCCTTTCACACCTCGGCACGCGTTTATTTACCTGATGAAGCTGGCGATGTAGACGTTAACGAAGGTGGCCATGAGGTACTGACAGTCGAACCTGTCCATGATGCCTCCGTGACCCGGGATGGTGTTGGCAAAATCCTGAAGCCAAACAGAAGCAGCACACGTGCTCGTATGACTGGATCACGGTAAAAGTTCTACTAAAGCATCTTTTCCAGATGCAGAATGACTGACATGATGTAGGATTCTGTAGAGACTGGTCTGAACAGAAGAAGGTTGCTTTTCCTGCTACCTTAATCTTAAAAGCTCTCTTGAAGCCGCTGGCAAAGAAGCCACCAAACGGTCCCACGATGGAGGCGAAGCTGGAGAGAGCGATGCTGTGGATCTGGAAGGGATAGAGCCGCACCGTGGTCTGTGGGGACGGGGACGCCATGTTAACCAGCAGGCACAAACACGTAGAATTACAACGTTCTTTACGGTTTATATGAGCCGAAAGCGACTCAATCGAGGTTTCAGACCGAGAGGTTCAGAGGATGAACAAGAGAATCCAGCTGCTTCTCACCCATCCAGTGGCGGACTCCAGGATGCTGGGCAGGACATAGTCCTGGAGCTGGAAAAGCTCCGATGGCTCACAGTCCACCTGGAAACTGTTGGAATCATTGTTGAATTCTACCGGGCACACAAAGTAGCGGTAGCCGGCCATGACGTAAGAGAGCTGGGAGGAGATCAGGCTTCAGTTAGAACGCAGTCGCTCACCCGCATCCGAGAGAAAACAGGAAATATCTGAACATTTTTTACCAAAATTCCAAACACAATGGTGGCGAAGAATCCACCAATGAACCCCTCCCAAGTCTTCTTAGGTGACAGCTGCAGGAAACAAAGATCAGTTTTTAACGCAGAGACATGGAAATGATCAAATTCGTCCTGTGAAACTTGGATATAGTCAAGAGAAGCGACCTTGATGAGAGGAGTGCGGCCAAAGAAGAAGCCAAACATGTAGGCCATGATGTCGTTACAGATCACACAGGAAATGGGAACGATGAACCTAGTGAAACCAAGAGCGGTTATAATCAGCACCTAACGGCACAGCTACGGGACGTGAGCTGTGAACATGCAGACGTCTGCTCCCTCACCAGATCATCCCCTCAAACAGGTTATGGATGATGAGGTGAGACTGAGTCACCACGATCAGCAGAGTCACGTGGGTCCAACCAAACTGGAGAAGGGCAGAAAAACACGTGTTACAATATTTATTCACACATTAAAAAGAGAAAAAGCATTTCTATCAGCCTGTTTGGGAGAATCCTTCAGGCCATGTACCATGTAGAACTGGAGGCGGTAATGCTTCTTCACCAGACTCAGGACAAACATGCAGAAACCTGAAACGATGCGAGAAAATCTGTGATAAAATCTGAAAAGTACACAATAACAAACTGCTGGAGATGAATTGAGAATCTTGGTCATCTTTGCTTAAATACGCGGTTAAATTTAGCTCGACCTACTTCAGATTCAGTAATGAAATCGCTCAGCCCAGCAGAGCTGCAGCCTTTTATTTCAGCTTGTGTGCATGACTCAGGTGAAGTGAGTAATAACTAATAATAACAAATCTGTCTTTCTGATCTGTGTGAAATCATCACTTTCGGAACAGCTCTGCTTTAAAGTCGTCACCACTGGAAAGCCAGTCAGGTGCTTCCTTCCTCTGAACGTCCTGTTTGGCTGCAGCTCTGAGTTACTGACTGAAGCTGCAGGGCAGGAAGTGTGACTTCAAGTTAGCATAATGGGTCAACGCAGAACTGCCTGAGCTAAAAATAAACACAGCTCTGATGTGCGCTCAAACGAGGTCGCAGGATTCAGATGGAAACCGTCTCGGGCTTTGACGGTTTACTCTCAGTTTAGCTGCATCTTTTCCAGCTGGTCTGTGAACGTGTGTGTGTGTGTGTGTGTGTGTGTGTGTGTGTGTGTGTGTGTGTGTGTGGCTCCAGTGTCGGTACCTATGACGTAGAGGGCAAAGGAAATGAAGCGATGGTATCTGCTCAGGATACGGAGAGGCTCCTCCCTCTGCACCAGCGTAAAGAAGTAATCTGTCACCGTCTCACCGTAGAAAAAGTAGTTGACACAAAGGAGGAAGTACCTGTGCGGATTAAAGACAGATCAGACTGCACATTCAGCACAAATGAAGGGAAACCGGTGGCCAGGGTCACACTAATGGCTCTTCAGGATGTCTGCGATCTACCACACTACACCGTAGATACCACTGATCTAAAATCAAGCAGCTCAGGATTGGCTGCTGATTGGCTTAATAAGCTACAGTCTACAAACAGGTCAGAAAACAAACCTCAGGTGGTCTGTGACAAAAGAGAGAAGAAGCGGATGAGGATTATTTACTGTGTTCGTGACACTTTTATCAAATACTGCAAACACGTGAGTGTGTGTCCTCACCAGCTTAGTGTCCGGAACCAGGGCAGATCATAGGAATGGTAAACGCTGTAGCCGATGGTGATGATCTCATGGAAGCACTTGATCTGAACACAGAGGACCTGAGAACAGAAAAAAACCAGAGAGCATGTGCAAACATATTCCTGCTCGTCTAGAGACAGAGAAAAGACTCTGCTAAAGACAAACTTAAAAAAAAAAAAAAAAAGTTCATTCCTGCGCAAGATGATGCTTTCAAGTTACCCGGGGGGCTACAACAAAAGCTCATCTTCCTCACACAAAATAAAATAAAATAAAAAACAACCCTTTTTAGACAGAAAAGGTTGTACTTACGATTATCATCAGCACTATTGGGCCCAGGTAGACGATGAAGAAGAAGAAGAAAATCATTGCTAGCGTGAGGATTCCTCGTACCCACCAGTTCTTCCATCTGAGGGAAACGTCCCGTCAGCTCATCGATTAATGAAACAGACATTTCTAACAAACAGCCTGTTGGGCCTATGTGAAGGGAGTTTACTGAACGGCCTGTTCTACACGTTCATCATATCCAGGTGACAGTACCGTGATGAGAGTCCAGACAGGGCCTTGTTAAGAACTTCAGGGGTATCGTCGGGGGGCACCGGCACCTCTGGGACCCCTGAATCCACCTTGGACTCGCTGTCTGACATGCCATCCTTCTCTCCCCTCAGCTCACCATCGGAGCCCTGATGACCCGGCAGAAGACAAGAAAAGAGGCAAAGTTTCAGGCCTGACCACAAAATGACAAGGAGCCTGCACAACTCTTAAATCCACCTGAGAATAGACAGAAAAACACACAAAGAAAAAGAACAGATCCTCATTTACGACAACAGCTGAATTAGAATTAAAGACACGTGGCTTAAACAGAAACTTCTATTTCTTCACAGTTATTGGGTGGAAAATGGAGACCGTTTCCGTTTTCACTGTCCACCCTCCTGCTAACCTCGATGCTGCTGATGTGACCAAATTAGGCCTGAACTTGTCACCTTCCCCTGCAGCAGCAGACGTTAGTTCAGCTTGAGGTCTGTCGACCTGCACTCGCTCAGGCGGTGCTGCTCAGAAATGCCCTTCATTTATGAAGTCAGATGATGAGAAACACCAGAAAATTCGCAGGAATATTTAGCTGATTTTACTAAAAAATTACACAGAACATTTAAATAGTAAATAGTGGCAACAGCTGCCAGAACCTTCTGAGTGAAATGCAAGAGTGTACACTCACATATTTTCCGCCTACTCGTTTCTATGGAGACAGAATCTATCATTTAGGATGCTTGAGATAAAAATAGGTACCTGTTTGGTACAAACAACCAAAACCTGGGCCAGAAAAAAATTATTAAATCAGCTAAATGTGAACGTAAGGCCACGTTTAGAGAAAGTAATAGCACTGTCGCAATATTGTGAAATGTAGAAAAGTATAAATTGCAATTATAAAGGTTAACAATGCGTAAAAATAGCATTAAACAGTCAACAACAGAGAAATACACATTTTACACATTCAGGTCAAATCTAAGTTGTGACGGATAAGAGTAAAAATTTAGGACTGGAACTGACTAGAAAATGCAGTCAGCAGCAACACGTCAAATATGAACTAAGTACCAGACTGATGATAAACCAACAGGACTCCCACCATATGGCCCAAAAGCTGCCCACCAGTCCCGCCACGCCCCCTTCCGGACGCTTATCGATCAGCTTTGCTGCCTTGTTGTTTAATTCAGTCTAAGTTCATTTGTAGCTACTGTAATTTACTCAGAGCCCCCTTAACCCTTCGTTAGTAGACTAAACAGATTTTATTTAAGTGGTTTTAGAAAACAGCAGCGCTGTAACTAAAAATAGCAATTTATATACATTGCTTTAAGAAGTCAATTAAAGGGATAGAGTAAGTTTAAAAAAAAACTATAGAAGTACAAACAAAAGGAAAATGCCGAATAAGGAAATAGAGAAAAGCGACGATAATAATTAACTTTGAAACGAACGATACGCGCAGGGAAAACGTAAGAAGCATCAACCAATCAAGTCTCAAATGGTCGGAATCTGGCGGAATATCTACATGGCGCATTTTGGTAGGTTTGTGTTTTAACATTTCATGGTGTAGTTCTACTAAGATAACATCAGCAAACAACGTAAACACCACGTTATAATACTGAGTTTTATACGAATTGACAAGATAGTGATGATAGGATAACAGCGGTCTTGAAATAGCTAGCTGCTTTGCTAGCGTTAGCATGGCTGCCGAACGGTTGTATCCTGTTTGGCCAGCGTTTACCTTGTCCTCCGACGGCTGCTGTTGCGACGTTAGGTCGGCGTCTCTCCCACGGTGCCTTAATTCTGTCATCTCAGCGGGTCGTAAACTAACAACAGCCTGATGGCTCCGTAACTCTCGTTTTATTGATTGTCAGGTCTCTGGCTAAGCTTCTGGCTAGATTCGCTACAATATCAACAATAGTTCGATGTTAAAATTGCAACAAGTCACCCGGAAACGAAGCTAAACACGATTTCCTGTTTTCGAAATAAGGTCTCCATTAACAGCTTGTCGGTAAGAGTTGGTTTATCTTTTTCTTTCAAGAAATGTGCCATAACTCTTTTATTTTTATATATATATATATATATATATATATATATATATATATATATATATATATATATATATATATATATATGTGTGTATGTATATATATATATATGTGTATGTATATATATATATGTGTGTATGTATATATATATATATATGTGTGTATGTATATATATATATATATATGTGTATGTATATATATGTGTATGTATGTATATATATATATATATGTGTATGTATATATATATATATGTATATATATATATATATGTGTGTGTGTGTATAGGGCCTATCAAATTAAAACAAACTACAGAGACTAAAACAAGACTACATTCGATAAATAGTAACTTCAGGCAGACTTAAGATGGTAGCCAGCGCAGCACTGAAAACTTTCAAGTAAATATTGTAAGACTATAAAAACCGAGACTTGAGATACAGATGTGCCAATTTAGTGTGAACAGAGAAGATGACATAGTTTTTAAGCTTGATCAGTATTTATCATTAATTTTCCTACAGATTTGGATTAGTTTTCTTTAAGAATTGAAATACGAATAGTATTTTGAACGTTTTTCCAGTGATGTTTGGTTGCATTCTATCTAACTTGATGTTTCCATCGGCATTCTCTGACGTAATGGGGGGTGTTGTCAATATAAATACCATCTGATGGATAAAAAAAAAAAAAACATTTGCTGTATTACAGCACTAGCATTTGCAGGTAATCCATAATATAATTTCATCCATAATCTTCAGTCTTCAGTCCAGTGTGTTAAAAAAAAAAGTTTTTTTCCCATATTTTAGCGTTGTTTTTTATCTAGAATGGTGACTATAGTCTGACAACAGTAGAAAAATATAATTATGATCTGTTGGATTTCGAAGAAATTTAAGCTTTTTTCCCCCGTTTTGTCTCCTTACAGGACAGCGTAAGCACTTGTGACTTGCTATATTCAGTTATTACTTTTTGATCATTTCTATAATGATAATATTTAAAGAAGACCAATTAGGACCAATTAGGACAATTCAGGAAAAAAGTGATGACTCACTCCTGCATCAGCTGCGATACTCGTGTTGAACACGTGGGGGCAGCAAAAGCTCAGTGGATCATGTTGCATCCTCTGTATCTGCTCCGTAACCTGACAGCAGTCGCCAGTCATCAATATTCAATGAGCAACCAGCAAGAGGGAGAAGGTTTGAGTACTGCAGCCCAAATAAAAGAGATCAACGGGGACATATGCACATTGCAGGATAAACAACTGGGGGAAAAACAGCAAGGAAAAAGCTCATTTAGGATAAATAATGAGTGCAGGAAACAACAGCAGAGAAACGTCGACTCCTGCAGTAATAGCAGAGTATTTGGATGCGACACTAGAAACATTTTTATGAATAGATCTCTCCTCTTCTGCTGCAGAGTTGCTCATGACTCACAAGACTTTCACATCATCACATAAAGAAGCTTTCTTTTCTTTTTTTTCACTGCACTGTGGAAAACACAGATGCACAGAGCCAAAAAAGACTGCAAAGTCATTTCCTGCACCTTGAGTGCTGATTTTTGAAAACTACTTCCAGCCACATCTAATATGACAACACACTGTATTTATGATGTCTCCTCTGACTCATAACTGTCCAGCCTCTAATTCTTCTTCCATTATCACAACTATTTTTGCAGTAAATTGTGACTAATGTAAATTATTTACTCATCTCTGGACCTTTAAAAAGGAATATATCTATCACAAAATGACCTGAGTAGTTCTTTTATGTTGAGTGGATTGTTTTCAGACTTTACTGGAACGCTGTTCCTAATGGCAGAAGCGCTCAGTTGACAAAAACACCCCCCGAGCCCCCGACTGCAGTGGGTTTATATCTGCCCATCAAGGGGGGGCTTCACCTTTGCTGCAGTGCGATGTTCAGCTGGTGTCCGCCACACGTCCGCTGCCGCTGCTGAGCTCAGTCTGAACGTGCTGCGTCTGTCGCGTCCTGCTGAACGTTGTTCTGCTGCCGTTCTACCTCAGACAAGCATGGATTTTTGGCCGGGGTGTCTTCAGCAGCTCCCCCAAAACTGCAGGACTCCGGGACATCTGCAATGCAGAAGTCTATATATAGCCAGGGTTACAGGAGAGAGAGAGCAAAGAGAGACAGAGACAGTTAATGGAACAGGGGGTTTTTAAACTGGAAACCAGCTGGAGAGTTATGGGAATCCACAATGCAGTTTTGGAGCTTGTTTGAGCAACTTTTGGGGTGTTATGATGCTAAATTCCTGCTTGTTGCAACCTTGTTTATCCTGAAAGTACAAGAGAAATGTCCACTGTGGATCACAAGGTCCTTGGTGTTTCCAGTCTCTGCCAGGAACTCTAGCCAGGAACTGCTGGCGTGGACTCCTGCAGCAGAGAACACTGAAGACTGGGGGGCAAATGCTGAGCTGGAGTATTTACTGCTTATCTGACTGGGCCTGGTGGGCAGCAGGCTGTAAAAAAACTGCGGAGAGCAGTTCAATTATGTATGCACCTCCGCAGCGCCAGAATCTGCTGACAGCAGAGCTCAGCGCCACCACAGGCGGATCAAGGACGACCGCCGTCCAGCCACGCACAGGGTCACAGGCCCGCGGAGCTCAGCCATTGATCAGCCTCTTGAATTTTCAATCAGTCTGCCCTCTGACATGTTCCCCGTTGGATCCTCCGTCAGAGGGTTGGCTCGTAGCGTTGCTAGCGTCACCGCTGAGGCGTGGAGCATCAGTCAGGGGGCTCCAGCAGACACTTCTGCAAGAGCTGCACTAACAGTCGGTGCTGCGATTCCAAATTGAAATTTCTTTTGGTGACCACGTGACTGGATCAATAAAGCTGTCAGGAAGCGCAAACGCCTGCAGGGGACGGTTCAGCTGATACCACTCATTAAAAGCAGTTAGCGAGAACCTTCGTGGTTAATTGGGTTGTGACGGGCTGGATTATGGATGGGATCAGAGTCAGGGCAACAGAAACGATTCTGACAACATCCGGAATAAACGACCCAACGAGTGCGACCCAGAGCTGCGCTCTGTGATGGTTCTTTACCCCAAACGCCGTGACACGTCTGTTTTGATGTCTTATGTTGTTGTTTCTCTTCCAGAAGCTCCTGTTTACCTGACTTTGGAGCTAAAAACAGCTTCTCCAGCACTTCTGTCAGATTCATTGATCACCCGTTGGTGCTGATAACTATTTTACCATTGATTTTCTCTCACTCGTTCATGCACACACACACACACGCGCACACACACACACGCTCAGGCTGTAATGAAGTTCTTGCCACTGACAGCTGTGTGGGCCGACGCTCATCCATCTCAGTCACCCTCATCCTTCACCTCTGGGTGCAGACGTCCAAAGACGACAGGTCCTCTGGAGGGCGAGTCAGTCCTGCTGACCACCACCGCTAAGAGACCCCCCACTCCCCCTCGCACAGAGACGCAGAGGCAGCTTTGTTAATAAATGTTTTTATTTGGCTTCGGGAGGAGTTTGACTGCAGCAGGGTAGAGTCACAGTAGGAGACATGGCAGCGTCTCCCCAGGGACACGTGGGACGTGGGGGAAGGTGTGTGCTTTAAGGCCATATTTTTTTAATTTCTATCAAATGCACCAGCAAAAAGAAAATCTATCCCATCCAGCGAAATATTCAAGCTCCAGGAGTCAGACCATGCATTCATGCCGCAGGTTGATCCATTTGCCAACAACAGGAGGACGTTGTGGGTGAAGTCAGCTTTCAGGGCAATGGGACAGATTCTGAGGCCAGCCCCCAGCCCTTTATTACCCCCCACCTGCCACTTCCAGCCTGAGCTGAGGGTCGTTGGCGTCACCGTCAGCTGCCTGACACCAACAGCCGCCGTCGGCTCTGCCTCGTCCGACAGGAGCCAGAGAGAGCGGCCGCTGGGGACGGGCGAGCGGCAGGAAATCAGCGGCGCGCTGCCGATGCTCACGTTGGCAAATGAATCCATCAGATGGTGGATCATTTGTTCGTCCAAAATAAATACGCCTTCTAGCTCTAACCTCTACGTTTCCCCCTTTCCTCCGGACACGTCTGCGTCTCCTCTGAGCGCCGAGTGGCGCTTTTAGCCCTGACGCTGCGCTGATTTCCAGAGGACGATGCGGTGATGGCTGGCTCTATCCTGAAGACGGGACGGAAGCGGAAGCACGTTCACGGATGATGTGCAACTAAACTCTTTAGGGTTAGGCGCTAGGCAGCTTTTCCTGTGTAAATAAAACCCAAGTAGCACCTTTAAAAAGTTGACGTGCGCTCTGAGACCGTGTTTCTGTGACGTTCTCCGCTCACTGCGTTGCTACACTAAACGTTTATGATGTTTCTGCGGCCGTGTGACGCTGTTTGCACATCTTGCTGTGTAAATACCAGTGAAGTGTATTTACTCATGGTTCGAGCGCATCACCTGGTCTTACTTTAGTCGTTTCTGGGAGGCCGGATGCTGCGTTTTTTTTAAATAAAACAGCGTCTGAGCCCGTTTGTAGTGGGATATTTGTTTTTACTGGTTGAATGTGACTTTCAGGACTTCACTGGTTGGACAAAACCAATCACAGCTGCTGGATGTGGAGCCGCTGACGGAGATATTTGTCGCTGCTGCGATGCTGCGCGGACAAAGAGAAGAAGAGAGTGTCAAGATTGTGTTTGATTGATCATGTGGTTGTATCCATAGTGACTGGTGGGATGTGGAATGGAGTGATGACGAGGGTGAAGCTGTTTAGCTCTTGTTGTTCTTGCCAGCGCGGCTCTCCTCCTTCTTCTCCTCCTTCTTCCCCTCCTTCTTCTCCTCTGGCTTCTTCTCATTGGGCTTTTCCTTCTCTTTCTCCTCTTCCTCCTCCTCCTCTTCCACTCCCTCACCCTCCTCCTGGTCATCTCCCTCCTCCCCCTCTTCGCCTTCCTCCTCCTCCTCTTCGTTCTCCTCTTCCTCCTCACCTTCTTCGGCCTCCTCTTCTTCCTCCTTCTCAGGCCTGGCTACAGACTTCCTGTAGGCCCCCAGGGTGTAGCTGCGGGACGACATGTAGGAGAAGCCTGGGTAACCGGACTGGACCGTGGCTCCGCCGACGGCGCTGAGGCGACACTCTTCACCTTCCAGCAGCTTCCTGTACGGACACAAGCAACGACATCATCTCAACCAGGTCCCTTGCTATTTTTATCTTTTAATCTCAATATGTGTGTTCATAATTGCACTTAATTGATTCAACAATGTGATGTGGCTAAGATATCATTTGGAGTGTCGTTAAAATGTATGTTTTTTTTCCTCCTCGACTGGCTTCACACCTGTAGGCAGCGATCTCGATGTCCAGCGCCATCTTGACGTTCAGCAGGTCCTGGTACTCACGCAGGTGACGCGACATCTCTCCTTTAGTGCTGCGCAGGGCAGCCTCAAGCTGCTGGATGGTGTCCTACACGCACGCACGCACACGTGCACAGATGAGAAATGTGCTGACACGATAGAACAGTCACCCCACTGCGTTAGCGACCCACCTGCATGTCTCCCAGCTCACTGTTGTGGCGATCCTCCATCTCTGCAATCTGCCTCTCCAGAGCTTCGTTGTGGCCCCTGAGGGCCTCGATCTCCAGGGTGCGGGCTTGAACCTGCCTGCGGTACTCGCTCAGCTCCTCTTTAGAATGCTTGATGGCGTCCTGGTTGCGGGCAGCCACCTCGGTCACGCTGGCGAACTTGGAGCGGTACCACTCCTCGGCCTGGGCCTGGTTCCTGGCTGAGAGGTTCTCATACTGGGCCCGGATGTCCTTCAGGGCTGCTGCCAGATCGGGTTTGCTCATGTCCATCTCCACAGACACCTGAGCGCAGGAGGTGGGACACGCAAAACATGAGGCTTTAGTGGGACTGTAGCAGCAGGACTGGAGGTTGCAGCCCCGATGAAGGATCGATTGCTGACTGTGCCGACAGTGAGCTGGATCCCTGGAGAACCAAGGAAATTTACGCACCAGTCACCCCTCAGCTGAGGGGTCTGTCGCTGCACATCCAGCAGAGCTCTGATGGAAATCACTCAAGCTGCTGCAGCTTTGCTTTGTGCGTCACAGCTGGAATTTCCTGTCCACCGCGGTAGGGTGCAGGTTTGCGGGTGCTTCCAGGGCCACACCTTATGCGCTAATTCTGCGTATTTATCGCCCTTCCTCACTCCGCCCCCTCCTTCACCCAGGAAACACACACTATCGGCCTGTATACAATTGTTAATTGTTAATTTCTAAATGACGCAGTTGCATCAAAGGTATTAAAATAGTCACTGTATTATCGACACACAATATGGATAAGCCGGCTTGTCGTCACCAGTGCCACAAAAGCACTCTTTTTTTTGTTAATCGGGACTCCCACGCACCTTTTAAGCTGTGAAGTTTGCGCGGGGGCGTGTCGGGGTGCGCGGTGCACTGCAGAGGCGAGTGCTGCTGAAACGGAACTGCAGCGCCATCAATTATCACTGCGCAGTTTTCAGGTCCTGGAGGACGCGAAAGGTCGCGCGTGTCGTCGTCGTTGTTGTGTTTTATGAGAAATATTCCATAGATTTCCCAAGTTACCCTTCTGTTTGGCTAGTTTGGTTGTTTTTATGGAATCTTACCACAAGATTTATTGCAAATAAATACTTTTGAGTTTTCTTACAGTTTGGAAAGTCACAATGCGCGTGCGCGTGCGTGCAAGAGCCAGCGGAGCGTACCTGCGAGGCCTGCAGAGACGACTGCAGCTCCTGCAGCTCCTCCTCGTGCACCTTCCTGAGGAAGGCGATCTCGTCCAGCAGCGACTCCACTTTCTTCTCCAGCTCCAGGCGCGCCAGGGTGGCGTCGTCCACGTCCTTCCGGTAGCCCTTCAGGGTGTTCTCCGCCTCCTCCCGCAGGCGGCTCTCCTCCTCCAGCTTCTCCCGCAGCCGCTCCAGCGTGTCGTTCAGCTGTACGCAGTCCACGTGCATCTGGCTCTTCTCGTGCGTCAGCTCCTCCACGCGCGCCCGCAGCTCGCGGATCTCCTGCTCGTAAAGCTCGTGCAGGCGCGAGGGCTCGTTGTTGCGCTGGCGCAGCACGGTGACCTCCGCCTCCAGAACTTTGTTCTGCTGTTCCAGGTTGTGCACCTTCTCGATGAAGGACGCGAAGCGGTCGTTCAGGCCCTGCAGCTGCTCCTTCTCGTTGGTGCGGATGATTTTGAGCTCGTTGGTGATCGCGGTGGACTGGGTCAGGTCCATCATGGAATCCTGCATGGGAGAAGGTGAGGAGAAGACGCGGCCGGGTGCCGCTGTCCTCCGGTAGGTGGTGGAGGATACCATGGAAGGTGAACCATAGGTGCGGTGGCTGCTGCGGTAGCCCGCAGACTGCAGGCGGGACGGGCTGCTGCCCAGACCCACACGACCGGACCGGGGTGCATCTCCAAAGATCTTCCGGTAAGAGCTGCTGCTGTACATCTCACTGGAGTAACTCATGTCTGATTCAACTTGCTGATGTCCGGCCTCGGTGCTCTGAAGGGGGAGACTGGTAAGCGTGTGTGGGTGAAAGAGAGAGAAAGGGGTGAGAGAAAGTGAGATGCGAGTGATGTCAAGCCAGGACAGGTGCTTTTATAGTGCCGGAGCCGGTGCATCATTTGACGCAGAGACAACAGGAGATGAGGAGAAACCTGCAAGGCTCCACCCCACAGGGAGACACGGGGTCACTCATGCGGCTCCCCCCGTCCTTCTGTTCAGACATTAACACCAATGTCGCGTCCAGAAACTTAGACGTAGACGTTTTCTGTCTGTTTACCACAACGTCACATTTCCAGAAATGACTCGGGCACCGTTTTATGTTCTCAAATGTGACTCATTTTCCCCCTGTTATGTGTTTTCCACTCTTATTTTATCTGCTGTCTCCTGTCAGTGCGGATTTTCTCTGCTGTCCCAGCAGATGAACGCGTTCGCCTGTGCGCCATCAGTGTTTTCTGGCGCTGCAGTCTCTTGCACCCCCTCCCCACCTCTGCAAGCAGGGATGAGACCTGTCACACTGGCCCCATTCGGGTAGGCGAACAAGTATTAAATGTGCTTTTTAAATATTCATGGTCAGTACAACCGAATAAAGTTCATATAATCATTACATAACGTCACCTGAGTGATCCATAACTATTATTTAGTATCCAAGGAGTGTGTGTGTCCTGTCATTGGACCTGGTCCTGTTCCTGGCTTGATTCATGAAGACGAGCCGCGCCCTGGTGAAGGAGAGAGCATGATGGACTGCAGCATCTTCACCTGCAGACGGTCGTCTGGGCGTCCCGGGCTGGAACAGAGCCCAGCAAAGCGTGCCCCCACTGCCAAACCATCCTCAGGCATCATTAAATTATGCACAACGAAAGTGGAAGAATGAAAAATGATCTTGAAATAAGTTCGTGGTACCGCCAACCACCTCGGACAAACATCGTTTATTGACGTAGCAGCTCAGAAAAAAACGTATTTACCTACAAAAAATAAATAAATCACTTCCTTTACCGAATAAGTGCTTCATGAAAACGCCATGTTGGAAATAACATTTCACTGCTATATATAAAGTAGCTTGTAAAGTTGTATGTTTCATTTTTTTCCCCTTTGCGTCTTAGGGCCACTAGAGGGCGCTAAAGCTGCGGTCAGTATACCTGAGCTGATGCAGAAGGACTTGAGTTATCCCACGATGGAGTGATTTGTCCTCGAAAATCCACTCGAGAAAATCCATGCGATTTATGAAGGTAAAATGTGGGGGGAAAAAATAAACAACAAAATGAAAAATTTTAACACCTACACAAGTAAAAACAAATGCGGCTTTCATATAACCACCAGGAGGCGCTGTTCTACAAGGGAGCGCAAATATGACAGACTTTTTTAATTTTATCTTATAATTCACGATGGTTGCTCTGTCGATCATCTTGTTTAGAGAAAAGAAAAGGAGGTGTAGAATGTGCTCTCAGGTTCTTGCTCTCAGCCGAGTCAGATTCATGTCGTTTTGTTTCTCCCTCTGGTATTTGATTTAGTCTGCTGAAAGCGTCATTTGGTGAGTGATACGGGATATAAAGCAAGTCGCAGAGCGTGAGGATATTTTTAAAATGCTTTAGCTACTGTCTTGGTAATATTTAACAATAAACCAGTGATATGGCAGCAAACGCACTGGAACACAAACCACCGTGGAAAATGGATGCTGTTGTTACAACATGCGACCAGTGGAGGGCACCAAAGGTCCAGCACAAGCAGACTGGAGGACGTCCGTTCCAGTTCCATGACACTGCAGGAAAAACTCACGGGGCAACAGAGGAGGGGATGCATGGATGCATGGACGCCTCTTGCGTCCATGGATCCTTTCTGTTCAGCAGGTAGTTATCTTAGCATAAACAGAGAGGATTGAAAGTACCAACATCTCTCACAATGTACCTCTTTTTCCTTTGCTGCTTTGTTACCAGCTGTTACAAACACATCGGGAGGGCTTCTGCTGCTCTCCGTGCGTCAGCTTCAGGGCCTTTGTTTGCTTTCACTGATCATTGCAAATGTCACATCTCCTAAGATGAGATGCTTTTCAACGCTTTGCTTCTGTCGAACTCAGGGGTGCCGGGACCCAGTCATCGAGGACCACAATCCAGCCGGGATTTCTGTCATACAAGGCAGAAAACGGCTTTCACCAAGGCCAGTTGGAATGAGATATTCACCTGGAGGGTCAAAAACCCGGTAGAATTACGACCCTCGAGGCCTGGGCTTCGACATCCCAGGTCTAACCGGATCTGCAGGTATATATGTATATCTGCTCATTTCAAGTGACGTAATACCTAAAGTGATACAGTCCAGCGAATGTAGGACTTTTATTTACATGGGAAATTACTTTGTTACAGCAGCAAGATTAAAGTACGACAGCAAAATAGAAAAAGTGTGCAACTTGAAAGTAGTAAACAGAGCAAATCACAACATGAAGAGCTGAGAGTCTCGGTCAGACGGAGGTGTTAGTTACTGCGTTACTGCACTGAGCAGCAAAGATTTCCTGTATCTGTCTTTGTGGCAGCGGAGCTGAATCAGTCTGTTTGAGAAGGAGCTCGGCTGCCTGTCCAGTAGCGAGTGGAGAGGGTGGTCAGGGTTATCCAGAATAGAAAACAGTTTGTTCCGCGTTCTCCTCTCCACCACACAGGTAGAATCAGGGATTGCCGCTAGACATACGCCCAGCTGATGCAGCCGTAAAGCCCATGATGTCAGACAGGAACAGGGTAGAGACGAGGGACAGGTGGTGGTGGTGACAGCTGACATCTGGGTTAGCCATTGCAGGGTATCGGTGTGACTTTTTTCCATAGAGATCCTACGCACTGGTTCGGAATTCCAACCAAGATTGTTTAAATTAAAAAGGTAAAGTTAACATTAATACTGTTTTACTATTTTTTTTTCCTTGACAAAAACATCCGTCATATACTTTACCATTTGGAAATTTCTTAAATTTGGCTGTAATGTATGCTGAAAACCAAAGCCAGACGATGCTGCCGCTGCTGCTGGCTGCCCGTGTGCACCAGGCTTGTGACATACTGTTAGAGAAAGAAGAAGAGCAACAATATTTTATCTTTGTGGTAACGTTAACTTTGATATAAAACTGTAGAGCCTATATTGGTATTAAAAGGAAATGCAAAAAGAAGTCTACATGTGGTATTGTTATACACAACTATGTATTAGCCTATAAATAGAATTACCAGCATTCTCTGATCAATCTAAGGACATAGCCAAAGAATTTATGTATTCGTCAGCCTATTCAGCTGCATAGCAGTTTCAGAGTATTTAACCGTGTTAACGTAACAGATGTGCCTGTCTTAGAAACTGCACATCCACAACACAATATAAAACCCAGTGGGCCTAGTAGTTTAAATTTTAGCTTTCATTAGATTAGATGTGCTTTGACCAAGAGTTAGTGAGTGATTATGCATTGGTATAAAAAGGAAACGCATAACAAAGTGAGGCTAGCTACACACAGGGAGCTCGCTAGCATTATTAGCATTGCTTAACTTCCATTCCCAAATAATCTAGACATTTTCATAAAAGTACAATCCAAAACACGCATAACATTAGGAAGACTAGCAACACAGCCTATTTCCTATTCGTAAATAATATTAATCTTCACTATACCTTTTGAAATTTAACGTCGTTTATTTGGAGATCCTGGAGGTGACTCATGGAGAGAAAAATAGCATACCCTGCTATCGGAAAACCCGGAAGATGAAATGACGTCACGAATTCCCCTTATATATAATAATAATAATAATAATAATAATAATAATAATAATAATTGTCATTTGAAGTATCCTGATGTCTTTTAGTCTACAAGGGTCCTTTTTTGATTTCTCTGGTAGATTCGTACAGTTTCTGTTTTTCTTAGAGTGAACTTTGAACCCAGGCATGTGAAGATGGTTAAATTCTATCTAATATGCACTTCCACAGCAGTTGTTTTGGCGTGTCAGGCATGCGTGTTCCCGGTGTTAAATGTCTGCGTGCAGCTTTGCATGCGAGTGTCTGGTAGTTTGCAGGTGTGTAAACATGTGGTGTGCAGTTGTGTTGAAATGGGCGTGCAGGTCCTAGATAATCTCAGGATAGATTTGGATAATCTGACAAGTCAGGACAGGACAGGACAGGTGGGCCAGTAGGCCTGTGACACTGACATACAAACATTCTTACACAACTCTGTCAATATCATATCTACACACACAGCTGCCGGAAGGTTATGTCAATACACTCAGCTGGAACGTGTTCGTTCAGTCCAACATTTCAGGTGCAGAAAACACCCGGGGTGTGACCTGAGGTGAGATGTCCAAAGTGTCTTCTACCAACAGGAATTTCGACTGTTCACATTCGCTGAAAGGTTGAGGATGATGCAAATATTTGACTGATTTATTTTTAGAATTTGACCAGTCAAAACATTTTTAAGTCAGATCACAAAAACCTATTTGGAGATGAAGGTCTTCAGAGCAGTGAAGAAAAAAATCTGAATTAGGAATAAAGAACTTAAAAAAAATGACTCTAAACTCAGAATTGTAAGGGAAAACTTTTGAGATTTTTCACATAATCCTCTTCTGTTGCGCATCACGCTGGAGCCAGCGAGGCGTCCGCCAGGCCCGTCTCCCCTCCCCCTCCCCCTCCGGGCAGCGCCAGAAAGGATGCTCCCGTCACGTTCAAGCCTCACTCTTTCATCTCCGGGTTTGAGCGGCAGCCAGATCAAACCCGGGATTTGGCCTGCAGCTTATTCTGCAACGCCGTGGATCGCTGGCGAGAATCGCGCCTCGGTCGAGCCGCTTTCACCAGCAGAGCAAAAACCTCAGTCTGTTGGAAATCGTGCAGCGCAGGCTCCCCCTCCATAAATAACAACAGAGACGAGTAAATAGGTCTGTAAACAAGGGTTTCAAATGTTTTATTCCTTTAATATCAATGGCAAATATAAATTTCTGCTGCACAATTTATTTCTCAGAGGTTGTGAATGCCTCATTCCTTCCAAACACTTGATTTCATTAGTGTTCAAATCTCTAATTTTTAAAAAGTAAGTGCACAAAACACGCCCCTTAAAGTTATTGTTTCTGAAAACAGACATTTGACCTTTCTGAGGAGAAAGGCAGCAGGTGGCGGCGACGGCGGCGTTCACGCGGCTACGATGCACGAGAGTGTGTGTGATGAAAGCACCGAGCACGAATGTGCACGACGGGGAGGAATGAACTGTGACGGGGGAATTCACACTCTTCAGATCGGTACACGTTTGTGTTTGGGGCCACTTCGCGTGCGTGCTGAGCCTGAAACGTGCACATCTGAGCGGCCCTGAAGGCTTGTAGCTTAGATAACTGGTCTGACTGAAGTCTTGTTCTTTCTTTGAGAGGTTCCACACCTGCGTCTCAAGGCAGATGTCAAGAGCACCCTTTTTAAAGACTTTTTTTTTTTTAGACACACACAAACACAAACACACACACACACACACACACACACACACATACACACACGCGCCTGTCGGTGAGTGACAGGCTGCAGGCTGTGGACCCGTACAGACATTAATGCTTTCAGAAATACAGAAAAGTTTAGGGTTTAGGTTTTTTTTTTTGCATTTTACTAGTAAATGAACAAAACTCTCGTTTTCCCCAAAGCTCCCACCCACTACCACCCCAGATTTCTCTCTGAAGACGGTGACGAAACAACACACACGCCTGCGCTGACAGATGGCGTTTCAGTGAACGCACCTGCTCACACACACCTATTTTTCGACGATCCCTTTAGATAGACCCAACAACGGCGTGCTACACAAATCCTCTGAAAAGGGTCCAAACTGACCAAAAGAAAATGGTTGAAGCAGCATTCCACACTGAAAAAAAGACTATTTCTTTTCATGCTTTTCACTGAGAGTTGATGGGTGGATGCTAAAAGCGGGACGGCTCCGTTTGGTGCTGCGCTGCCTCTGAGGACATCTACATTCAAAACGCTGCCTTCCTCTCCCACAACAAAAACATCCACGGCAGGAAAAGGTCTGAAAGACGCCAAAATCCGCCGCCTTTTGTTAAAGCTTCCAGGGCCAACGAGCGCAAACACAAACCAAAAGGAGCCACGGCGCCGATCCACCATCTTCTCTCATTTTTGTACTTTTTAAATTCACATTTTTATAAAATTATTCAGATTTTTTTTTTGTCATTTTTTCTCTTCTCCCAACAAAGGTTGAGCTGGTTTCAATAAATTCTCATGTGACCACAAAGATTTACTAGGAGAGCTCGTGCCAGATTCTAGACAGACGTAAAGCCCAGGCACAAAAGACACGTCTAAATATCTCATGGATTGACTACGCTGTGCAAACTACACATAGAAAACTCTCAATAAACCTCACAAGAACATAGGCTATGACTAATTAAATATATTTGTATATAGTTTTCTGTATACTTAGAATATCTAATAAATACTTTTTCTTCAGTAGACATAGAGATCTTTCTGTAAAATATTTACATTAAAAGGCGGACATTTTTGCAGAAACAATAAATAGATATGAAGGCAGAGAGGTTCTGTCGCATTAGAGCCGCGTGAGCGCGCAAAGATCCAGCGTTCCCGGTGAAAAGTGAACGCCTGCGTCCTGTTTCAGGGCCACTCCTTCAACTCTGCCTCAGACACCTGGCAGGAGCGTCCAAACTAAAAGAAACGAGCGAGCTCGGTCCTAACTGCCACTCTCCTCTAATGGAACGTGCTCCACGCGCTCGTCCCGGTGGAGCGCCAGAACCTGCCCCAGCGTCGCCCCGGTCGGCCCGACGGCTGGCGTGGGAAAGGTTTTTCCCTAAAGCGGCGAGTGACGCGTCCCTGTGACGTCCCCACACGTGAAACGTTCAAAAAAAACAGACAAGAAAACAAGGCCACGGTCGTCAGAGAGAGGCAGAAAACAACCCACCCAGCCCTCCCCAAAGCCCCCTCACAATCTCACGCTGCACGCTGCGTTTTTGGGTGTTTCATCTCCCTCCGGACGACGCGGGTGCTTAAACCGGGCCAACATGTGGGACGCGCGGTATTGCTGACTGTCGCACTCATGCACACGCACACACAGACGGTAGAGTCCATTCCCTCGGGCCTTCAGCATGGCGCTGCTGGGTGTGAAATATCCTGAACGATGGATTAAAAAAGGGTAGGAATGGAGAAGTCTGTGTGTGTGTGTGTGTGTGTGTGTGTGTGTGTGTGTGTGTGTGTGTGTGTGGTGAAATCTCACAAGTGCTTCTCATTGCTCTTGAGGCACTGAAAAAGAGGCAGTGGGATATTGTGTGGTAACATTCTCAGGCTGAAAGTTAATCTATGGACGGAAGGACGAGTGGACGGCGAATGGGAGGAGTGTCTTTACATCCCTCGTTTGCCGGGGGCAGAGAGGGCAACACCCCGAGCACGGGCTGCTGCTGATGTGCTGGGTGCGTGCGGCCGTCTCAGGGGTGTTGCAGGCTGATTCGGAGTCAGCGCAGAGGCCCAGCTGGGGGAGAGGCCCCAGACTTGGCGGCTTCTTTGGGAGGGGAGCTTCTGAGCAGGATGGGGGGAGTGGCGAGGTGGTCCTGGAAGAGGCGGGGTGCGTCTCAACGACGGGTGCTGTCTATAGGCTGCAGCCCAGCTGCTTGGCCTTCTCCTGAGTGTTCTGCAGGCGCTGCAGGCTGGCGCTGGCGTAGCCCTCGTCACTACAGCTGCTGCGCAGGCTGCTCCGCTCGTCCCCTGAGTCGCTCACGCTGCTGGTGCTCCATTCCAGGTCACCCAGCATGTAATCCGTCCCCTCCACATCCACATCCAGGTCCTCTGTTGAAGCAGAGACGAAGAATGTTTAGCACTTTCAATCCTTGTTGTGGTTCAGGACAGAAAATCACTAAAGCTGCCTCATATTTGAGGATGAGATATTCAATATTTTATATTCTAGCTAGTTTTTAAGGAAACCTGGATTGACAGGATTCTCGGTATTAATGTGGGGGCTGCTGGGACTTCAAACTGGGGAAAAATTGCTTGGCAAGAACACTGAATAATTCAGTCTTTGACTTTTAATTATCTTGATTCAACAAGGCTCAGAGCCGCGTGACTTGCCCGCTCTAATACGATTTATTTCATAAAGCCCAATATTAATTTTTGGAACTGGTCCCCTCTCTCCACCAGCATGTCCGCCTCAGCTGCCAAATCCAGCAAATGTCTTGGTGGCTGCAGATGGAGAAGCGTGCGTTACCGCAGCCAGCAGCACGTGTGCCACAAATCACGTCACCGCAGCAGCCAAAAGCAGCGGCTGTGCCCTCCCAGAGCCCACCTTGGTCCGAGTCCGACTTGTCGGAGGACAGGTTGGAGCCGGTGCTGTCCGTGCGGGTCCTCTCCACGCCCAGCTGCTCCAGACGTCTTCTCAGGTAGCGCTGCTCTCGCTGTAGCTGATCCATCGTGTGCTGAGCTCTCCTGTCGCTCTCCTCTAGCTTCTGCAAAGAGGAGATAAAAAGAGCGCCGTGACAACGCAGCTGCGCGTAAAAACAAGCCGCGATAAAAAGCTGGCGGCCCCACCTTGATGTGATCTTTGGCCTTCATCAACAGGCTGAGCGTAGTGTGCCTGTTGGCGTCGGGTCCTAAAGGAACCAGCGATTTCAAGCGCTCCAGGCAGAGGCGTAAGTGCGCCCGTCTGAACAAAAGAGGAGAAGAAAACAAACGAGTCAGCGCGCGGAGACGTCGCCGGTCACACTTGGAAGCTGCTTTCTTGTAAAACCTGATCAATGAGCACATAAAAGGTGCCTGTCTGGAATAAAACTAGATTTTCTCTTTTGTAAGCTGAACGCCAGGAGGGTAAAGCTCCTCAGAGCAGCTCTTAAAACGTGCAACATAAATGCGTTAGTTTATTATTTCTATAAATAACCAAGCCTTTTTATGTTCATGACTTCCACAGTGTTGCCCGTTCTGGTAATTAATAAACAGCGCTTTAGCATCAAGCAGGTGAGGGATCTCACACCAACACACACCTCGCTCTTCGCTACACATTTTTGTGTTATGACAGAAACTGTTCCACGCAGGATTTCCACCGAGCAGCAGCACGTGAAGCCTGGTTTCTTTGGTAAGAAAGGATGATCTGAAATAGACGCTCCGATCTGAGCTCCTCATTACCGCCGCTGGCCTTCCTGCGCCGCCCACCCCGCTCTCAGCTGCTCGGAGCTGGCGGCTGCGGAGCTCTGGTGGGCGTTGTGTGATCGCTTGACCCCGCTGTTACACAATACACACCTCCGAGCTGCAGCCTCTGCTTGGTGCCCGTGTCTGCGTGCTGCTCGAGTAGGCGGTGCGCACGTCAGACTCTGCGTTTTGGGGAAAAAAAGGTTGTTTTTCTGACGTTCAGCTGAGGGCTGGAAGAGTTGAGAATGGTGAGCTGTGCAAGGGCGTTTATTCAAATCAGGATCATTTGACTGCGTTCAAAGGACTCCCGCAAACACGCGGTCGCCACAAACCCAGGCCGAAAGCCAGCGTCCTGTCAGCTGACTCCGCGTGAAGGGCACGCACACTATTGCATAACGCACAGCTCGGTAGCCCGGCCCGTGTCGCTCTGGTGGAGGAGCAGTTGAGTGGGGCAGCAGCCTGTTGGAGCAGCGCAGCTCACGGGGGGTCGCGGCGAGACGTAACAGCGCCACAGCGCTGGGCGGCTGGGCGGGGCTGCTTTCTCAGCGGCAGGTTTGTCTGCTTAAGTGTGGCTACATGGCACTGTGTCGGTAGGTGGGGGGGCGGGGGGCTGGGAGCTAGCATGGATGCATGCATGTACGGCTCTGTTTAACACTTGTGTCCTCGCATCTTGTCCTCCACGCTTCCACTTGTCAAACTGCTTTCACCAGAATTGGACCTTCAACTAAACAGAGAGCAAAAACAAGAAGGCGGCGGGAGTGGGGGGGGGGGCTACAGACACACTCCCCAAACACACCCCTGACGCTACCAGTGCTAGGGTTCATTACCAGCGAGTGGTTTTCTGCACTTCCTATCGTTAAGGTGCTGCCAATTACTGTTCCCAGGATCAATTTGACGGCTGGGGGCGTAATCCTGACAGTTCAGGCCTGACATGTGACACACACACAGACACACACACACACACACACACACACAGGCTCCCCAGTGATCAACTAGCAGAATAGCACCAGTGGCAAAAATGCAGATAACACAATTTAAAAAAAGAAATTTTAAAAAGACGCCTACGGTGTCCTGTTGTCATAGCAACAGACCAAAACACTAAACCTTTTTCTAATTTGTGGCGAAGTCAGATGTTTCTGGCTTACCTGTTCTTCTCCATCTCATTGTGCGTAGACCTGCGGAAACAAAGCACATGTGGGGAACCACAGAGATAACAGCTGCACAGATTCAAACGCTTTCATCTCGCTCATGAATGCAGTCCGGGGGCTGTCTGCAGGGGCGTGAGTGAGCAAGACCAGGCTGCGTGGGCGTTTTATTCAAAGGGAGCTACTGGGAAAACGCAAGAGCGAGCTGGGTATTCTGCAGCCTGGAGCCGGAGCTGGAGCTGCTCCTACAGAGGACCCCGCTGTGATGGGGAGGTCAAGGGTCAACACAGTAACAGAAACAGTGGGGCTGCGCCCAGAAACGCCCGTCGCGACTGCCCGGTTATCCTGTTTGCAGCAGTAAGAGGAGCGGGCTTTGGCAGACACGGTGCTGAAAGTAAACCGAGAGGTGAATGCAGCCCCGAGCAGAGTCCGAGCGATCCTCTGTGCAAGAGGCCTGGACTGGTTATGGGGCAGAAGAAGAATCTCCTGTCAGCATTTCTAAAGACTCATCCACCTCCAGCAGACGGTCTTTAAATAACCTCTGCACCTTAAGGCCAACAAGGCCCCTCGCTGACCCGTACCCTGCGGAGCACCACGCACGTTTGGGAAGCGAGTCACGCTCTCCTCCTCTGTTCCCGGTGGTAACCTCTGCACGGCTACAGAAGCCGTGCTTGTGTTCCGGTGCGTGCTGGTCTCCGTCGCTACGGCTGCTTTGCGTTCCAGTAAGGGCAGACAGCCTGGTGACATAACCGCGCTAGCAGGGAAGCGATCCCACAAATTCAGGTTACATTTCAGGCCAGGGGACGCCCAAACCCTTACCCGCTGCTCACGGCTCAACAAGCTGCAGCGCTGCTCCCCCCACCGCACAGAAAGGTACGCAAACATGAAGCAATCCAGGGTAATGTTAAAATCTAGGACTAAATCTCAAAAACGTAGACACTCACTAGATATAATCTTCACATGTTGCACCTTTTAGGGCTGATCTAATATTAATAGCTGGATTATTTGCAGGCTGCTCTTTAAAAAAAACGCCTACAAAAGGCCTGAAAGAGTCCCATTTATTTACCGCGCTTGTAATTTGACTCGACTTGTTGTCTACTGACCATAAAAGTATCTAACAGGCGCAGTCGGATACGACGTAGAGCAGGGAGACCGCAGCACGGAGACTAACGCCCAGCTCTCCGCACATGCACGCGTCGCATGTGTGCTGCCGGTTAAGGTCCACAGAAGGAGGCTGAGGGTGGCGGTGTCGTGTCAGCTCTCTGCAGAGGGAGGCTGCGGTACCACTCACGCATTTCGGAAGTCCTGCGAGGGTTTTGTCGAGCCTGCAGTGTCGCCATGGCAATTCAGGGAGCAGCGGGAAAGGCTGCCATTTTCTACAGCTGGGATAGACTGGAACTATTTTTTGGTTTTTTAATGCCTGGGACTGATGTGCATCGTCACAGCAAAGAATAGCTGTGTTAACGTTATGAGATAAAAACTTAGAAACTCTCCCACACAACCACAGCCGACGTGCAGCCGGCTGGCAGCCGCAGCCAAGGTGGACGCAGAACCTAAAACCTGGCGCCAGTCACAACCTTCATCTGCCACAGCTTTGGTCCTCACTTAGTTCAAGCAGGAAGATCTCCAAAAATAACCGTTTGGCTGAACTGGTCCTTTAACCATTAAAAGGGAACGCCATTGCAAAGAAAAAGAGGGCCAAAACCCGTTTTTCTGAGGCCTCCTCTGTTCCTTTTCACACGTGGTCTTGCTCACACGTGTCAAGAGCATCGACCTCAGCCTACCGCTCGAGGACGACGGCAAGATCAGAGGATTGTATAGATGCACTGTGCATGTGTGAGCAGGGTGGGGGAGGACTCTCCGTCTGTGTAATGGGGGAGGACTCTCCGTCTGTGTAATGGAGGAGCTTCTGCTCTTCCCTGCCAAGAGTGAGGAACAGAGGAGGAAAGACAGACGAGTGGAGGAGGTGAGACAGAACGGTACGAGTGGGGGAGAGTCACTACTACTCACACACATGCACATGTCCACAATATCCAGTGGCTCCCCTCCCCCACTGCCCACAGCAGCAACTTGGGCCTTCAGATGGATTCACAACATGGAGGTTCTACGTTCAGATGAGCCAAGAGCTACAGAGAGGCAAGTTGGTGGCGGAGCCCCCACAGAGGAACATTCATTCAGCCGTGACGCTGCTCTGTCTGCTCACCACAAAGTGCCAAGTTCATATCTGAGCATATCAGCCTGCCGTGGCCAGCAGAATGAAACTGTACGATAACGGAGGCACGAAGGAGCGGCCGCAGTCAAGCTAAAACAAGCGGCGCTGATGCTGGTGAGTCACGGGTTTCACCAGTTTCACGTTTTCCTCACAGCGCAGGACTATAAATAATGACCGCTCCATATGCGCTGAGACGTGGTGCGAGCGCGCTGTGTTTGTGTGTGTGTTAGCGCTCGCCATGGCGATGCAGGAACGGCACACATTTGTCACTACGAGGGTCGAGGAGCCTCAGAGGACGTAGTCCTGGCCAACAGGCTAAAGCAAATATCCTCCTCACACACTGATCCTTTCAAAAAGGATCGTCTTCTTCACACAAAAGCAGATCTAATGCGCGCAACTTTCACTGAACCAGGTGAAAGAGGTGGAACCGTGTTTGCTCACTTCCTCCCAGCATTCCCACCTACGCCTCCACTGTTAAGCTCAATCAAATTGGTTCTCGTCGACCTTATTACAAATGCACAACGCTTTCATTTGCGTTACTCCACAGCCTGTAACGACTGCTGCTCATGGGTGTTTTGCCCAAGGCTGCGTATCTAAAAAGGCTAACGCAAATTTCGCTCCACAAGACAAGAGGCTCTTATGTTCAGGACCCCGTCTTTATCCTAAAGTGACCTGTGTGACAGTTTCCTCACAGCAGACGGCACGCGATGAAGTCCGCCGACTGAATGAGCGGGTGACATACCTGCGGCGGATTCAGAGCTCCACCGGGCAGCGCCATGTTTTATAGCACTGGAATTTCATGGCTGGTGGCCAACGCCACTGGCACGTATATTTACACGAATCCCTTGGATCTTTGCAACGCGTGCCCTTTGCTTTCGTGTCTGGTTAAGTAGGTCAGCCATTGATCTGAAACACTGCAGAACCTTTCACAAATTAAACTAAACGCTTTTTCAGGCTTTTCATCTGGATGTTTAATATTCAGAAAATTAGAAGGAGGTACCCCAAACGCCCTGATCTGACTGGTTTCCGCTGTGTGAATGTACAGTATGAGCTTGCAGGAGTTTCCCTCGTAGTGAGCGGAGCGGAGGTATCACCTTCCATCCGATCAAACGTCTCCGACAGTCACCTTGAGCGACCCAGCTGGCCTTTACAGAGTTCCGCCACTTTAACGCAGAGCTCTTTGCTGCTGTCGCTCACACAGACTCGGACGTCGCTTAAGAAGAAGCCTCGGGCATTCGCCAATGATTGGTTTTATTTATATTACTTCATTTTTCACGACTATCGAAGTAGCTGAAATATCAGCCACCAGGTTTTATGTTTGCTTATTCTACTGGATAATGTGAAATAGCTTAATTACTGCACTAACCTTGACAATCCTGTTAAGTCAGGAAGTGACTGACAAACAGAATTTACTCACAGACAGAAACATTTTTGTTTGAAGTTTGAACTGGAAAGGCTTCATTTATTTCCAGGTTTACTGATCTTCTGTAAAATCTGAATACAGATCCAAGCTAAAATCAAATATCACTAGTAAATTTACAAAGGCTTCCACATGTACACACCAGCCACCCCGATATGGTTTTGGGCTGAATTTCATGACTTTTCATTAAAATATGCATGAGAATCACCAAAACTAACCTGAACAGGAGATGATAGTGCAAAGGATTAAATAATGGGAAATGAATGAATGAACCAACAGTACGAGTACCTGTTACTTGTGTTTTTCTTGCTTTTGCTTTTCCTTTTCAGGTTTTCCCTCTCTCGGCTGCTGATGAACGGCGGCATGGAGGCATAGCCGTGCTCAGCTTCTGCAAACAAACAACATCGTGCTCACAAATCCTGCTGCCTGCAAGGGCAAATTTACACCCACAGGGTAAAGATGCCAAGTCAGGGACAACACCACTGCAGGAATATGACAAATATGGAATCAATAAGAATGCCCTGTGATGAAATGCAGGCTTGCAATTTATGAGTCCTATACAGTATAGTAATACAGCATTTTCTCTGCTACAGCCTGGACAATGATGTCATCTTGAACTGGAATAAACCCCACTAGCAAACCACAACAGAGGGAAAGGAGGGGCCTCCGTGAAAACAATGAATCCCTGCACATTTGAATGCATCTACCTATCACTCATTCTCGCATTATAAGAAAAGGCAAATAAACTCGATTATGCATATTTGCAAATACGGCAAAATATCAAAGATTACGAAAATATATGGTGTGGAGGTTTTTAGAGTACATTTTCAGAGCAGTACTACCTAATGCGAGTATATGATGTAAATATTAAAAGGTATCAACAGGGTTTTTGACAGCCTTTGAATTTGGCAGGTGCATGAATTAAAATGAGTGGTGGGGGATGGGCTGTGACAGTAACTCTGCATGAACACAAGACCGTAGAAAGCAAAGTAATTGTGACTTTACCTCGTTCCCTGCGATCAAGGTACTCTGCTGCTTCGATCAACATCTGCACCAGTCCGATCGCCGCCATTTTTAACAATAACACCGCTAAATAACAATCCGAGGAGGGATTCCGTGGCTGTATGCAACCTGCCTCAGCTGACACCACTGGCTCTCCAAACACTCAGGTGGCTTTCTGCTCTGCAGCCTTTCACTCCCACAGACTTGCAAAGAGGCTACCCTGCAATGATCAAATTAGCTACTTAAAAAAAGTTGAAAGGCGGCACCAATCTTTTACTTAATTCAATATAATTTCCACCTAGATTACTATTAAATCGGTTCAGGTAGAGATTAGCCAGTTAAAAGTGCTACCTGCTAAGGTCGCTGTTCGTTTTTTACGAAGCAAAATTTGTTTGTTATCGACAAATGTCGTTTTCTAGGCGTTTCTTCGACAAGCGTTGTCAAAAACCCCCAAAAAATAAAAAATAAACGTATGGACTCTTAAAAATAATCCGCGTGTTGTTTTGTTTTGCAAAAATAAAGAAAATGTTTTACGTTACCGAAAGTGACACTTTGTCAAATTAAGGATGAAAGATTCCTGCTAGTGTTGTTCAAGCAATCAAAAGGTCTGTTTTCCTGTTCAGCTGTCACAAACTTCCCTGATGTAAAAATCTTAATAAAAACAAGCTAGCTGTGCTAACATTAAATAACGACGATGTTTTCCGAGCACGGCTAATTAAGTGGTGGTTTATCGCTGGTCACGCGTGATGCGACTCGCTATAAACACAGATAGCGACTGACATCAACTGAGGAATAGTGAGTGTTTATCAAACTGCTTCCAAAATAGTGGCTTATTGATCTCAACGGAAGCTAACACTGTACTTTAGCACAAAGCTTCTGTGCAATGAGACGTTATTGGCCACTGGAAAAAGAAAAATAGTCTCCTACTGGGTGGCCTCGCCGTCAATCATGGAGAAGGCCTGCCATTGGCTGCCGGTTGGGTGGCCAGGGTTCCGCCATTTTGGATCTAATTTGCATCACTTATGCGCACTGGCTTGATCCACAATGGATTGTTTCTGTACTTGCGCTTCGATTGGCTGAGTTCTCGGAAAAAAAATATTCTTTATTGGCTGCAAAGGCCACGAGCTTAAGTGACAACGCCCGCTTCTGACAGCGGCCACACCCCTTTGTCAAGCTTTTTTGTGTTGTATAACTCTGATTGGGTGTCGGAGGAGCCACCTGATTGGTCAGATTCACATGCTACTTTTCCCGTCTTGATGGAGAAAAAATCTATGGAAGCGATACTCGCCCACTGCTTCCAGGAGTTTTATGCCTGCATGACAGAATCAGTGTCCGTTTAATACTCGACATGCATCCAAAAACTTCGACGTCTTCCATAACACTAACCACATCAATCTAAACCTTTGAACTGAATCATATAAACATAGTTAAATAGATCAAATTACATGGATAAATTTCATTCTTAAAATATAATTAGTTATGTCCCAACATATGGTCTTGCAATTCATCAGAGGAAATTTTACTGTTAAAAAATATACGTCCTTTGAAAAGAAGTGCTGTGAAGAGATTTTAAATCAGTTTTTATTTCAAATACACACAAATAAGAAGCTGCATGCATTGTGACCATATTAAAAGTCAGCTCCAGCCTATAGCGAGGATTCTATTTACAACATGTTTAACAGAAGACAACAAATGTACAAACTGCTGCCGTGCTCAAAGGGAAGTCAATCTTGTCAAATATCATGATCAGCTTCGTCAAGCAATGAAGTCCAGTGGTCTGTTGAATCCCCCTTTCCTGTTCATGTACTGCCTGAAAAAAAAAAAAAAATATATATATATATATATAAAAACATATTACATCACTGTTTCCCTCGCAACACTTCCAGATTACATCATCAGGCACCAATGGGAGAGCAGGAAGCTGAACATAGAAACACCTGCAAAAGTGATTGGCTGCAATAGCGATGCTTGATGCTTAGAGCGCTCGCTGTGAGGGAGCTGGAAAAGTTTCCATGTTTTTAACTCTGTATTCTCACCAATAACCGAGGTTCCATCAGTGAGGACACGTGATAAAATGGGAGTCACGTGAAGCACCAGAAATATCTGCCTGTGCCAAAATGATCAAAAACGGCTCAATAAGAGAATGATTTCACCTCTTTATTGTTAACGTACCTGTATTTCCTCTTCATGGATACGTTGACAGCATAAGCATTAACCGCTCCGTCGGTTTTCCTACCCTGTTGAAAAACAAGATTTAAGATTCCTGCAAGCAAAATACACACTTTGAATTCAGATTAGAAAGCACCCCCACAGGCTAAGTCAACAAGTCCTTTGAAAAGATTGTAAAATACAACATACATTATGTACTACTGTAAAAAGCATTTATTATATTAATGCACAGTAGTAAACAAAGACCTCAGGATTGCCAATGGGACACATATATGATAAAATGCTGTAATCCTCTATAAAAAATATTTAGATATTTAAGCAGCGTAAAACCACACAAACATGTAGTCAGAACCTTATCATAATTAAACTTTCTTTGCGGTACACAGCGCCCTCCGGTGGTCAAACAACACATCACACAACTTTAACTCGCCTTGGTGGTATTGAAGTTAGAGAAGCCCATCAATTTCATCATCTCTATCTCCTCTTCTGTTTTCCCATCCATGTCCTCAGCTGTAGAAAGCAGGAGAAAATATACACCAAACATACACCATCAAAGTGGACACAATATACAGGAGAGTAATTATTAATTTTGTACCTGAGATCTGGATGGGCTTTGCCACCTTTTCCTTAGTGTCTTTGCGCTCATCTTCACGCCTGTCTTTCTGCCTCACAGGAGAGTTGGAAGAGGAGCGATGACGTCTTGGAGACCTGCAGAGGGAATACAAAAATTGCTACAGGACGGGTTAACTGTGACAAATAATATAGTTTTGATTATTTGTGAATAATTATACATTACGCCATCAATTTGTTTTGGAATGACACACATTGGCTGGTGCAGAATTACAAAATTGTTAAAATTCTAAAATGGTTAAGGAAAAATCTGCAGTTAACTGTGGATAAATAATTCTGGATATGATTTAAACTCAATGCTTACCTTGAACGCCTCCGGTGAGGAGACCGTGAGCGACTTCTTCTCCGGTCTCTGTCACGATCCCTGGAACGAGAGCGATCCCTGTCCCTTCGCCTTCGCTCTCTGGAACCTGAACGGGAACGCCGTCGGTCTGGCGAAAAAGAGAAAATGACATCAAACTAGTATCCTTGGTTACGTAAAGACAAGTCACACAAGATTTAAAAGATTTCCTTTGTGGCACAAAACTATATCTAGTATTTTAAATATCTTCCTCACAGTCAGGTACAAATGGCATTATTGACCATGCCAATACTAGTATAATTTAACGTTGCAATATACCATGCCACAAAAATCTTGATTATTTTGACTATTTTGGGGAATATAAAGAGAAATATTACTTAACTGCACCAGTTAAAATGTCTAAAATTGTAGATGGCAATAAATGTAATAAAACCGCCTTTCAAAAAACACAAATTAACATATTTTCTAAACATATAAAGGGTGTACAGAATCTTAGTACTGGAGTGACTGACAAATCATCCACAACAGCATCCAGCACACAGTATCAAAAAAAAAACCCTCTGCCAGCAGCCCAAAACAAGGCCACGATTGAAATTAGCTACCGCACAATACCCGGTTAGCTCAATTTCTTCTCTAAAGGATGTGGGCAACATGTTCACGATGATATATATTAAGCGAAGGGGCAAATATTAAAAAGCGCAAATTCTTTTATATGTACCATTTTTATAATCGGTGTTATGCAAGGTAAAATAGATAAAAGCTGTGGTTTGGGAGCTCAAAGAGCTAACTTCAAGCAAGCAGAGGCTGTAGCTTTAGCCTAATGCTACAGCTACAGCCTCTGCTTGCTGTAGCTTTAGCCTAATGCTAACCGCGTAAATTACTCACCTCGTCTTGGAGGAGTTCTACTTCTACTCCTTCCCATTATAGAACAACTACTATGTTATAACTAAGTGAAATAACACTCGCAAAGAACAGACGAGCAATTTTATCACACTATCATATGTTCGACTGTGTTCGTGTTGTAATGGCCCCTACGAATCAACTTCTTCTTCTGTATCCGGCACTCGTATTATCTCTGTCGAGCGCCCTCTAGCGCCTCAGACTAAAATATTCTTATACAGTATATGTATGTTATTTTTTGTTTGGTGGTTAACAGTTTTACTCTTATTAGCCATTTTTTGCGAACTACTACTACTACCAGAATGATAACAGAAGCCCAGCTGATTTCAAATTAAAGATGTTTAATGGCAGATACATGGTAACCTTGCAACACTCACATATACATCCGAATATAAAATAAATTCAAATTCATGACCAAACATCAGACACCAGCCTTTTTTAAATACAATATAACAGCAACTGGTTAAATCAGAAGAGTTACAACTGTTAAGAGGTATTTCGCACACATACACTGAAAGAAAATGGAAAAGTGGAATGTTTGGTACCTTCAGTATCTTCATTTACTGGGTTTTAAACTGCATCAGCAAGCAACGAGTTTTAGTGGCTTTAGTAACAATGCACATTTCCTGCCAAGCATGTTTAATTTTCCTCTTTCTTCCACGAATCCCTGCGGCATTAATGTCGATAGTGTCTTGACAGAAACTCACTCATTCAGAAGAGCACATTCTTTAGCTATCTGTTTATTTCTACATGTACTGCACCAGTGCTGACTTGGAAACCACCTATCTGTTAATAAAACCAAAATTAGGAGATGTCTAGAATTATGAACAGATGCAACATACTACAATATCAATATACATATGCTAAGTGCTTTTACATGAAGGTGTGCATAATTTAAGTAAACCTAAAAATTCCACCATGTCCTGTGAGGATGCAGCTGTGTTAAACTGTGGCACTGGATCACTTGACTGAAGGTCTGACTGCATAAATCAAGTTGTGATTGATGTGATTGGTAGGGTTCAGCGGGTAAAGACGTAAATAAAGACACGAGCAAGGCAGGTCTGTGTGGTGAGTAGAGTGTTAAATGTATCTGACCTGGGTCAAATAGTATGTGAAAATACTTTTAATTAAGCATCAATCAAAAGAGCGAGTGCCAGTGTTACAGTGAAGTACTGGAGTGCGTGTGATGGACCTCATGTCTGTAAACAAAAACGTTTCACAGTAGTATTTCACCAAGGTCAGGAGTGTCCGAGCCCCTTAGGTCTCCATCTTCTCCTTCTGCTTCTTGCTCTTTTTCAGGAACGACGGTGGCTTAAATTTTTTCTTCTTCTTGGACGGCGACTTGGAAGGTGAACCTTCTGGGGTGCCGACCGGTGGTTTGGCAGGTGGAGCAGCAGGCGCAGAGGTGGTGTCATTAGTGGTCAAGGCCTTCATCCCTTTTTCCAGCTCTTCCGTCATCTGCTTGTCCTCCTCACTTCCGTTCTGGATGACTGTAGAGATGGTCTTAAACTCTCCTGCCCCAGAAGAAATACAAAAGAAAAAAATAAAACAAAATTAGGAGCCAGATAAAACTCTGAGGATGTCGTAGCTACAAAAGCTAATTGGCGCTGCAGATGAACATGCTTGCGCAATGAGTCGATATCGGTCAGTTTCTCTGTACTTACTAGTGAGACAAGACCAAAGCAGTGTGCCCTATGAATCAGTGTGGGATGACACAGAAAAGGACAGATACAGAAGGAGAAAACACAAGATATGAAGTAGCTGCAGTGACAGATGGATAAAAACCAGCTAAGAAACGTTTTACCCTCCCTATTTTAAAAGACCTGAGTTTTCCTGCTATAATAAACTCAAAATTTCTTCAGTTGGCAATAAAAGCTACAGGTTATATTATAGGGAGTATGTGGATTAATTTTAGAGACACTTTATGCATGTAAATGAATAAAGTAGCATAAACATAAGAGAAAATAATTTACAGTGTTACATGGGTTAAATGTTTCTGTTTTTGGCTCAGTTGATCCATTAAGATACCTGTATGAACTGTATTTGAATTCACCCTAAGCCACCAATTTCTTGTCATGAAATGTGTGCAGATGAAAATTTTCTGAATCCTCTTATTACCTAAACTAGCAACTATTTGATTTGAGCGTTCACACAGACACATTCATAAACATGCATGAGAGAGAAGTCAGACAGAAGTTGACGTCAGACTCGGGGCAGGATGCTTGTTCCTATAACGTATGCAAGGCAAGCAGGGCAGGCTGTCAACACTCTGCTCTGCCTCACCTGGGAGAGGAGGTTGGCTGGGGGTTGGGCTCTTTGTCGGGGAGGCAGTGGGCGGAGAGTCCTTGTCATTTCCCACCTCCTCCCCTACTTGTACAAACAAGCACAGAAAGAGACACAGTGAGGGTGTGAAGGAGTAAGATTTGTGAGGTGGGGGGAGTAAACACAATTAGGACAAGCACACGCGTGTGTGTATGTGTGTGTGTGAAATCATGAAAAATTACATGAATACTGAATAGAGAGCAGCTGTAAGTCTTCTGCCTGCTGTGTAGCCAGTGGCACCAATCATAGCTAGCCTATATTAGCATTTAAAACGCTACACAGCACCAGTAGATCCCTGTCAACGACGTCATAGCTGGATTATTTTAAATGTTTCACAGAGGCCAGAAGTAAATTTAAAGAACCCTACCGATGGAGCCTCCATCCTGTTTCCTCTGCACCTCCTTGCGGTACTCATCCAGCTCCTGGTCTGTCAGTTGGTTAAAGGGGTTTGGAGGTTCTGGTTCGGCTGGAACTTCAGGTGGACTGACTGGAGACTGATGGACAAAGTCTGATTTATTTTCAAACAGCAACTGAAGGAAGAACCGAGCGGGTTGAAGAGAGACTGCAGTTTACCGGAGGACTATCACCAGTTAAAACGCTGGCGAGGACTTGAGACTGGGGCCCTGCCGTCTTCATGTCCTGACGATTCTGCTGTCGGATCTGAGGATCAAAACGGAACATTTCCGGTTTGCTGCTGGGTAAATGAGGCATTTTATACCAAGCTAACAACAGTAAAAAAAAATAAATAAATTACCTTGTTCCTTGTCTCAATCACTTCTTGAGGGTTGGTGAAAAGAGGCACAAACTGGTTTGGATTTTCTATCTTGATGGCTGTGCTGCCTGCTTGGGTCATCTCTTCTGTTTTCAGCCACTGAAGAGTAAACCCAACACGATATGACAGCCTTAAAGACTATTAAGAAAAGAATGTAGAATTCTATATTAAACAATTTTGTTTAAAAAAAAAAAAAAAAAAAGTTTGTCCAGTAGAGGGCGGTATGCGCTACGATAGAGCAAAGCCATTAACCTGCAATGCAGAGGTGAGGAAGAGGAGAGCTAGGAAAGATATCAGTCTCCTTTATTTTCTGTTTGTTTCACAGTAAGTGTTAGCAGTGATTAGCTTCATGGGCTAGGATGCTGTGGACCGTTTAAAATGTAAACCGATGACTGAGCAGTTTGTTAAAGACAGGATGTGGAATTTGGTCACATGACCAGATAATCTGTTGAAGGGTTTAAATTCCGTTTGTCATGGCGGACAAAGTAACATCAAACATTGCTCACGGTGGAGCGGTGTCCTGGGCTCGCTTGCTCCTGGTTGACTTTTTGATAGGTGTTGGGGGTGTTGAGCCAGCGGGTCCTCTCCTGCTGCTGGCGCTGGGCAAAGGGGTGCTGCCTCAGAGCTGGGTGGACCCCATCATCATCAAATTTGTGGAACGCTGTGGCTGTAGCAGGCAGCTCTACGTCTCGCCGTGTTCGCGATCGCTCCAGGAGCAGGGGGAAGCGGTAGGCGTAGCCTGTACGATAGCCCTGGGATACAACAGCAGAGAACCTTCTGAGGGTGTGAACACTACACTGTACCGTACTGGAAATTCACCAGCTGTTTGTTTACCGCTGATGCAAACTGCACACATCATCTAGTTGCTTTACATTAAAAGCTCTCCATTTGCAAACTGCAGCAAAGCTCGCACGCAGTCATTACGACTGTCGTGATGACATCAGCCTTTGATGGCGAGCAAAACTGATGTTTATGCTCAGGTATTGCTCTGTAAATTCACTGATCTTCATTTGTGGTCCCGTCACTCACCAAGTTATCTAGAGTTCTCATCAGGGCTTCAAACTCTTGCTCCCCAAGACGGCTCTTGTGCAGGGGCCCAAAGGTGGAACCAGCCCGGCCTACGGTGCCGATGGGGTTGGGTTTATGGACAGAGCGGTCCAGCAGAATTAGATTGTGCTCACCACCAGCGCTGCACAACGCTGAGACCTTTACAACAAAAACAATGGAAGTAGCTTCTCAGTCCCCTCTTTTCTCCACAGTCAGTGTAAAACGATGTGTATGTGCACACACCCACACACATGCTGTGGCAGCACTTTTCAAAAACATTAGTCAGCCTCGAGTGTGTGTGTGTGTTACCTGGATCTGGCAAGCAGCCTGGATGTGGTAGATGGTGTAGAAAGCCTCCTCCACTGACTCCCCCAGGGCCACAATGCCATGATTTCTCAGCACCAGGACCTAAACATCCACACATTGAATGCAGCTTTTTTTCCCCAAAGATTTCCTTCAGCCACAGTGAAAAGAGAAGTCACAAAGAGCTGCAGCGGCTTCAGTAATGAATCCGCGTCAGACTGCATCACCTCCATCCTTCATTTAGTCATCAAGCTGAAATGGCCCATGTGGGAGGCAGGAGGTGGAAATGTGAGCACATAACACGGGCAAAAATATCAGAAGCCTTTACTCTGGTGGCGTGCTGACCTTGCACGTTGGCCCCAGGCTCTTCTGTAGCTCCACTCGCTCCTCTTTCTCCTCCATGGCTCCATTGTAGTCGTAGTACGCCACATCACCAACCAGCAAAGCCTCATGGGAGAGAGGCAGAAGCCCACACTTCATCGCTGAGACCTGGGGAGAGGGAGATGTTACCGGTGATACCGGTAACCTGTTAACTTGTCATGGTATCTCTAGTGTCAGCCTTCTCTCACCGCAGCCGTAGCTGGCGTGTGGACGTGAAGGAGGCAGCGAACATCTGGCCGTGCTGAGTAAATGGCCGAGTGAAGACTGAACTTCTCTACGTCTACACTCAGGTTGGTGCTGCCCTTCTCCACCACCTCACCAAGGATGTTCACTTTCACCTGGATACAGGACACAGGAGCTTGAGAGAACAAGTGTGGGGTTTATAATGTAAAACTTGACCCTAACTGGATGTCTGACTCACCAGACTGGACCCAGTAGCTTCACTGTAAGCCAAGCCATCTGGAAGCACCAAGAAATGTTCCTGTTCTTTATTAACTCGAAGCTGAGAGAGAAGAAGACGAAAGCACAGAAGAACATTCAACATTCAACATTCAGGTTTTATAAAAGATGAGCAGGACTTACGGTGAGACAGGTGTGGCTGATCTGAGCCCAACCGAAGAGGTCGAAGAGGCGATGGATGCTGGCCAGCTTACAGCGCATCAGCCGTTCGCCCTTCACCATGCTACCAGGCTCCCAGCCGTGAAGGTCATTGATGGGGGTCACCATCATCATGTCTGCGGAGCGGAGACGGGAAACCAGACAGAGACACAGATGACAAACACTTCCTGAAACATAAACCTGAATACAGAGCAGTCTCAGTTATTAAAGGGAGGAGTAAAACAGAGAAAACCCTCAATCTGGCTGAGAAGAAACACAAAAGCAATTTTTCAAAGGTGGCCAGATGTTTACTTTAAATGAACAGTTATTCAGTTGGTATACGCGCAGCTCTGGAAGGGAAAATCAATTCTGGCATCAGTGTGAGAAGCATATTTATTTGCTCAATTTGTATATTTAGACTGCGCAAAAGATGGTGTTAAATGTCTAAAAACCATATCAAACAGCCCAGAAACGCTCAGCAAGTTGGTCCTCAACATAAACCACGTATTTACTCCCTCCTGAACAATAATGACGGACATCATTCAGAGAATGATTGAGTACTAAAGGGGCAGCAGAGCTGAGGCATCAAGTTCCCGAAGACACAACAATCAATCACTAACTGACAGCTTCCAGTAATGACTAATTAAAGCTGGACTGACTGGGAAAAAGGAGGCTGAATTCTTCAAATTGGTTTCAAAAACACAGCAAAAAAAAAACAGGAACGAGGTTTTAGAAAAAGGTATTTGATGATGTTTTGGTTTTGTCCTTGCAGAGATCTCTCATGTTGTCCATCTCTGTGTAGGCTTAATTTGCCCTTACTTGATGGCGAGACCGGCAGTGCTGCAGGAGAGCCGTGCGTGGCCATGAAATCAGCCAGCTGTCTCAGTGCCCACAGGTTGGATGAGCTCCCTCCCTTCTTCATCTGCTCCTGGATCAACACATCCAGCTCCTCTCGAAAGGACTGTGCACAGAAGCAGACATATTTCTGTGACAAAGGTGAATCAAAGCTGCTGCTGGTCCTCAGGACGACGGGGCCAAGTGTATGCAAACATAGGGAACCGGTTGCCCTCGCCTCGCCTCATTGCTCTAAAGTGCAGAGTTTTTTGTGCTGCAGGAGAGCAGACAGGCAGAAGCATCGTTAACGTAAACACTCCTCTCACCGGACTCTGAAGAAGGCTGGAGATCCGCTTTTTCTGCTGAGCTCCAGAGCCAGGCGTGGAGTGCTGAGGGGACTGGATGTCCTCCAGAATCCCATCGCTGGGGCTACGCTGCACCGGAGTGCCTTTGGGAGTGGAGGATGCACTCATCTTCTAAGCTTTTTGTCTTACAACTTGAGGTGGGTGGCTGAAAAGAACTGAAAGATACATCTTTAAGACAAATGTCATAAAAGAATAATTTTTAAAAAAATTTAATTGTGAGTTGTCAGTGAATTAGGTATGAAAATTCAGTTATCATAAGGAGAGGCAAGGTAGTAGTTTCCTGTCAGGGCAGGCTGAAATTATGGCTACAGAAAAATCTAATCTGATAACTGGAAACAGGAACAAAACTGAATACATTAAAATAATAGCTTTGGCACAAATTTGGTGAGTTCATATAAAGATTAAGAAGTTATATGATGCAATAACATTTTATCTTCAGGGAAACTAAAATTACATATAAAACCACCTAATGTAATCAAGCTCTAATTAACAGCTGCAAATAAGAGAAAACCTGAGAAAGCAAAGATGAGATAAACGCTCAACCCACAGAAAAATCAATACAATGTTCTTCAGAGTCAAAACAGCAGCACATCCATCCATACATCCATCCATAGGAAGAATTCGGTTGATGGCTTTAAGTTCTGAGAAGCAGTCATCTTCATTTTAATACGATGGCAATACAATAAAATCAAAATTGAAAGTGCATAACACTGCAAAGCAATCTTTGTCTATAGGCTGTGTGTTAACCTACCCACGCATTAAGGATGCTGTATTCCTCAGGGCACCAACTGACAGAAATGCACAGCTATAGAAAAGGCAGCATTAGCAGGAAGAGCTCTCATGCAGATGTCAGGAAGTTAGCTGATGATACAGTCCTGTAATGGCAGAAAGAGTCCAGAGCTACTGTAAGGCTCTTTGGAGAAGAACTGGCCACTCCCCAGATGTACCAAGGTCTGTCTCCCTCTCTCTCTCTCACACACACACGCACAGAGCTGCAGCCATAAGATAAGGCCCTGAACACACCACACCCTCTCTACTGTACTACAGCCAGACAAGCCACTGACTCCCAATCAGCTGAACCGGACAGAACGCATCATGTTTATTTTTTCTATCATATCAAACACGTTTAAAATAAACCATCCTGGTGTTAGAAGCAGATTTATGTCTCCTCAGTGTCACTTAGGCTGAATACTGTTTTTATCTGCTAAGAGATGGTCGTCTAATACAGTATTTCTAACATTTCTTATTGCAGAGAGATTGACAGCAGACCTTCCTGCCCCTCCCAGGTCAGGGCATTTGACTCCCTCTTTCTCAGTCCCAGGAGGTTACAGGAGGTCCAGCTGCTGACAGGCGGCAGACAGAAAGAATCCTCTCTCTCTATAATTTGCTAAATAAGCCTGGACTGATCTTCAGGATCTCAGCTTTCATTGTGTTTGTGTCATAATGGCAGCTCAGTCTAACAAACCATTTTTCAGAGTGGTATAAAGCTGCACTGATGAGGCAGCAGAAGCAAACAAAAATCAGCTTCATTTCAGAGCTGATGACTCCTGTCAAACGTCTTCTGTGTCAGATGACCTCACTAAAAGATCAATGTCTGCAACTGCACCGCAGGACACAAATGTGCACATCCTGCTGCTAAAGGACAACTGGGACAAACCCATTGACCGTGTGGTCATGTGACTGCTGAGGGTTTCAGATCTAATTACAGAGCAATGCAAACCAAAAGAGAAACCAGAATAAACCAAATAATCCTTCAGACACTTTCATAATATGAATCCTCAAGATTAAAATGATAAAAATGCAAAATTTCTCGAGCTGTACCATCTCAAAAAGTAACATTTTTTTTTAATTTTTCCTTAGTCTCTTAACATACTAAATCTTATTTATCTAAAAATAAAACTTGTAACTATGAATATCAAGATAAGAACCCTTCTGGATAGTTTACCTTTTAATAATTAACAATTAATAAAATAATGGGCAGAAATTTTGCGACAAAGGGGTTCGTGGTAACATTGTTGTCCTCATGTTGGCAGAAACGTTCTTCCATAGATGCATGAAGCACACTGTATCCTGGCCTGGCAGCATCCTTCTCTGAGGGACCTCATGGCTGCCTAGCAACACTGGCACGCGCCGCAGCCTCAGCACCAGAGGAGGAGATCGGGTAATGGCCACCCGCAGAACTGCAGAGGCCGCGCAGCCACACGACGCCGCGCGAATTCTCCTTTGTGCACAAACCCGGGCTCGAAAACGCATCACGTTTGCAACGATTTAAACCGCGTCACGTCCCGCATTGTCACCCCGCACCCTCCGCCAAAGGAACAATGGCCATCGCCGTAACGAGAAGAGAGATTTAAGATCAGCATATAAACCGAAAAATTGATGCACAATAATAAATATCCCTGTGTAACTAGGAGTGAGAGCAGCGCGAGTATAATCGAATAAATATGAAACATGTTAAAGAGAATTCATTGTATTAGTGTGCACGGGGGCGTCACAGTGCAACCTGCACTGCGCACGACCATTTCGCCATCATAACCTTGCTGGAGTAAACACAAACTGTGAACTCACCTCAATGCATCCTCACGGCCGGGTTTTCTGCGTGGGTGCGGTACACCCACAGCCGTCCTCACAAAGAATAATAAGTGGGTATTTACGATAAACACGCGGGGAAGCGGTATTCCAGGTCCTCGGATGACACCCGGCCAAAGGAGCCTGATGTTTTTCACCGCTCAGAGCGCCTGGACCAGCCCACTGCCACGCCTGTTCCCGCTCTGGCAGCCAGCAGCTCCCGTCTGGGAGACAATTAGACCCGGTCCCTGAAGAACAACTAGATTATTGTAATCAGAAAGCTGTTCAGAAGGCACAGCTGATTGTTTCTGATTTAGAAAAAAAAAAAAAAAAAAAAAAAAAAAAAAAGGGTTAGGCCAGGTTCGCGTTATAAAAAAGATGACTGGCGCCACCTGCTGTTTACATAGCGAACAGCTATAATAGAAAAAAGTTATGGAATCGTGGGTAAAAATGAGAGTATTGTCAGTCGATTTGAATTGTCATTAGCAAAATCTGAATGAGCACACTCAGCTATGAGAAAATATTCCGTTCTCATATACTTTGTGGGAATAAATCCCCTGAAATTATCCATTATGTACAATCTACTGTGAGAAATTCTTTGTTACTGAAATATTTTTTGGTGTAAAATATGCTCATTATGCATTTATTTTCATTTAATAATATAAAAAATGAATCATTCAACCAAGAAAGTAGTAACAGAATTTGCGCTTTTATTCTGACCAGTTAGAATTTGCAAAAAGAAAAATGAAAGTATTCTCTGACAGAGTTCAAAACTTAAATTAAAACAGCCCAAATTTGCACTGTCTTGAAACGAAAAACTTCACTGGAACGAAGAGGCCCCTAAAAACAAACGGAGTGTTACCATTAGAAAGTGACTTATTTGAAGAAAACGTCTACAAAACTGATGCTGCGTGCTCAAGCATTCAACCAGTAGGAGGCGCTATCCTGCAAATCTAATTAAGACAAGGGTGATGAAGGGGTGAGAGAGGTAGTTCTATATGTTCATAAAGAGCAATTACCATGCAAACATAAAGATAATAAGCAGGCCTGATAATTTAAAAACAAATGAAACTGAAGATCAATTACTGACTGAACTGAATTTACTAACTAATGTAATTTCATTTTTACAGCTTCACATTCAACAGTAATTTAATCATTTTCAACAACCTACCTGTCAGGTTTTCAAGACTTCACTTAGTCTTCTGTTCTTCACTCAGATGTGTTGCAAAATCTGTAATAATGATTTTTGAATCATTTTATCAGAAATTAGAGAAAGGTGCATGTAAAATTAAAGCAGTCAACAACGACTGATCAGTTTTAAGGTTCAGATGCAATAATAAACAAAAAAGACACTGTGTGTGCAACTCATCTAGTTTTAAATGTATTGATGTGGGTCATCTTCGTGTTCTAGGATACAATAAATCCTTTAAAATATGATTACAAATATTCCAATTAAAAATAATTTCTTTAAATTGAATTTGACTTCTGACAAAAATGTTAAATAATCCAAATAAATGAGAAATTTCAATGAAGGATCAGAAATTGACCAATTAGGTAAATTATATGTGATTTGAAAAAGATTAAGATAAATGTAATAAAAGAGGCCAAGTCTGAAAACTTAGTGTCAAAGACCAATCTTGGATCCTGGTCCAGACCCTTAATCCCCCGGGATGCTGCCAACTTCAAAGTGTTGAGAAGCTCGTCAGATTTCTAAGTCCCAAGATGGAAAAATCCATCAAAGTTTAGTCCGGAGCTTTATTCCAGTCTGGAGAAGGTCCAAAGCATGAGTTGTTCCTCGAACAAATAAAAATGACTTTTGGTCATTCGGTCGGCTGTCGGTGTTCTGTCCGACTACAGGAAGACGTGTCGCACGTCTACTTCTATTTTGATGATACTTCGTTTATGAATGCTTAGAAATTAAGTGTATATATTGTGAAAGAATAAACAAGAAACAAAAATAAAGCAGAAAATACACAAAGAAAAATGACACTACATTATTTAAAATGAATTTTGTATAAAAGAAAAATGCATTGCTCATAAAGCTACTTTCATATTTCTGCACATGATCTTAAACCTTATAATACAGTAATTTTATACCTTTGCCTCATTTAATGAGAGTGAGTAATTGCACCTCCACACACAGATTTTTCCTATATCTGATCATACTGTATCTTTCAAGTCAGTTTTGTGGATAGATACGGCAATAAATACAGACGAATTGTTAATTATCACCGGCCCTGAGGAGGCTGTTCTAAGTGTCTAAGTGAGATGTGGGTGAATGGAAGATTGAGGAGGTTCCGACAGCAGTTGCAATCACAATCTAATTCTGTTAGATAATTTTATGCAGTAACCCCTCCTGATGAGCTATTGTTCCAAGAGTGTCAGAAGAATGGAGGCTGCCCATTTTCTGTTTAACAGAATGTATTTATCTCTACAAAGGTCTGATTTTGCACTCACTCAGTTTATCAAATTGAATTACTATAATTGAGAGCTGAAGCCATAACCATTAAAAAAAGAAAAACCCAGAGACAGTAAAAAGTGTGTTCTGCGTGGAAGAAATTGTAGCATATCCACGAGCATAGTCGCGCTGCTCATGTGTTTGCATGACTTGTTCACAGACTGACACCGTCATTAAAGGAAATCTGTATTTTTTTGTTTGTATTGCCACTGTCACCTAGGTTTCAAACTGAAGTCAGTATGGAATTATCCTGTGAACAACTGACAAGTTAATCAAACTATTCTTCAGAACCAGTCCTGCATTCTGTGTGCAGGACTACTGGAACACTAAATAATAACAGAAGGTTGTTCCACACTTTCTTATATGCAAGGACAATCCTTTTATATGTGCACTTACAAAGAAAATGAGAATAATGGTTTAAATTCCAACTTGGTTTCCACATAGCTACAAGCTTGGGTCAAGTGAAACTCACAACACGATGAATCAACGCAGCATCACTTAATAAAATATAATAAGAACAAAACACCTAATACGGAAAAATATTTCAAGAAGTTGCTGTAAAAGTGGCTTAAAATTATCTACCAAACCATGGCTAACCTGAAAACTGAGGAAAAAGGTGTTTTTTTTCTTTCCTGTTTCAGTTTGTTGCTCTACCATAAAGACAATACAGATGAAAACAGTTGGGTGGTTATTGATTACCGTAGGTTGATCAGGTTGCACTTGAATGATGAACTGGTAAGCAGGCATAACACAGTGTTGCAGCACTAGTCTGGTCATATCTCCATCATCGGGTACTGGTTCTGCAGGCAACGTGAATCCATCCCCCATGTGCTCCTCTGATATATTCAACTGTCACCATTGAGGAGGAAAAACAAATGCACAATCTTTACAAATCAATCAATAAAACAGCACTTCATAAGCTAAACAAGAATCACTTAAATCAAAAATGAATAGGATTTAATGAATCCACAAAGACTCTGTTCATATGCTGTCTACAGTACAGAGTATGCAATGCTTCATTTACTTTCCTATTCTGCACTCAACAGTATCTTAATCAGCCCAAGCACAGACACAGAAAGGCTAATAATGTGTGATGCTCCACTGGCTGACGTGGTTCTGAACAAAAATCACATGGCTGATAACTGTTTTGGTGGGTAAAGTGCTTATTATATTGACGAAGTAGCTGGGGAGAGGGATGTCTGGGCTTCCCTGCTTAGGCTGCTGCCCCCGCGACCCGACCCCGGATAAGCGGAAGAAGATGGATATACTGAGTCATGTTCATTCTAAATTGTCAATCAAAACAAAAAAAAAAAAAGGGCGTACTCACATCATCGACTTGCCAAAGGTCGCTGCACAAGGCTTCAGTCTGACTATAAGTGATTGCATTCTTTAAGAAATCAGTGCCACTGCTTTCATCCTGAGTAGAAATAAATAAATAAACCGGTATATACTGTATTTATACAGCTTGTAATGAGTTATGTAATGTGTGCAGGTTAGAGCTATACTTACGCTGCTGGTATCCTGCAGTACCGCCACGAGTAACCGGATGTACTCGGCCGCAGCTTTCAGGGTGTCCACTTTACTGGGCTTCCTGTCTGGTCTCATCAGTGGTACCATGCGCTTCAAGCGCGAGAACATGGTGTTCAAATTCCTGATCTACAGACACAGGCGGCGTGTTAAATGTTATCACCAAAAATAACACGCTCCAGTCTAAAGATTTCTAATCCTATTCAGCACAGAGTGTCAATTTATTCTTATTAAACCATCTAAGGAGGATGAGGGGAAAACAGCGCTGTGTACAATACTGGGGGGGGAGTCCTCTATTGGACTTAACAATGTTGACTACAGAACACAAATATCCACTGCTAAAACCACCTAAACGCAAGTATTTATGGTTACCATTAAGGAACCAGATACGAGTTAACGAAGGTTTTGTCTGACGTTTAGCGATTGCCAAATCCAAACCAAAAACCGGAAGTTAGCAACAAAATCCATGAGGCAATAGAAAGAAGAAAGAAAGAAACCACACTTTAATAATCCACTCAAGTGGAAATTAAGCCTCTGCACTTTAACCCATTACATGCATATACACACACACACTAGCAGTGGGCAGCCACTTAAGGCGCCCGGGGAGCAACATCAACAACTACTACGGGGGTTAAGGGCCTTGCTCAAGGGCCCAAAGTGGTGGTCACAGTCTTGGTCGAGGTTTTTTCTTCCTCTTCCTCATATCTCCCATGCCTTCACATCTGGTCTGGACTGGAACCAGTGTCTTCAGACACCTCCAGGTTATGGGACTCGCCTCTTTATCCACTTGACCACCACCCCAGAAACAGTATATCTGTATTTATACAGAAATGTCTATGTAATTGCTATTTTTACTTCATTCTTTCATATGCTTTCTTATATTTCTCCTGTTTATTCTACGGACAAGTACTCGATGGGAGTAGAGTTACCCCTCGGGACAAATAAAGTTCTGAATAAAAGAGCTGCTAAATTAGCTACACGTTAGCTGACATTAGCTTATATTAGCTTTGTCCATCAACCAGAGTGTGGGAAGATATAAATGTCAGGGAACAGGCTGTCATTTCAAACCAACGCTCACTCTCATTCGTTCTTTGGCGTTGACCAGCTCTCGTTTTTTCACAGTTTCAGTGAAGTCTTCGGCCACAAAGTACAAGCCATCCTTCCCCCGTCGAAACTTCTCCACGTTGCTGTAGACGGGAAGAGCAGATTCGCCGGTCAGGCGCTTTAAAATGTCGCTCATTAATTCTTCTTCTGGCACCTTCATATTAACGGGTCGTCTCAGTATCCAGCTGACTGGGTCTATTCATACTTTCTGTCACAGACAAAAAGAGCAGGTGATCACACCTGTGCTGCTGCGTGTTTAATTGGGACCCGGGGGCTCGCGGCTGCCCATCACATCATCGTATACACGGAAAAGGATGACAAGAGCGCTTGAAAAAAAAAAAAAAAAGAAAAGTGGATTAAAATTCACTTCTTCTGATATCTGTTGTGCTTTTGCGCATGCATTTTGCTGACATAAACTCTTTGAAAGAGTTCAGGCCTGAAACTCCTCAATGTTTTAGCTGGGCTGAAAATATCAATACTCTGGTGAGGGACCAGATCCTTAATTATTCAGCTGCAAACATGTATTATTTATGATGACATACTTAATGAAAACCTGGTTCAGAGAGCTCAGGACCTGAAGGTTCGAGCCAACATAGCACTGGTGTAGGGACAGACTGTGTCCAACCCAACCAAACGTTCCTGAACACGCCTGCCCACCGACACGCTTGACTGGTCTGGTTCTGCAAAAAACAATGTCAGAATATCGTCAAATTCAGGTTTGCAAAGAAACAAAATTAATGCAGAGTCACAGATGCATTTCTTTATCTTGTTGCACCAATTTTAATTGATATTAGAGGGCCAATTGTTTTTCTAACTGGAGCTGTCTGACTTGCTTGTTTCTTGCTCAGTATTTTTATTTTTACAAAGCTATACTTCTTTTCCCCACAGCCATGGTTGTTTTTACCGTCACCTGCAGAGTGCTAACTCTTCCATAATGGCCCGCACTGCAGGCTTCCTCCTCTCCTTTCTTGGCCATTTCTTGTAAAGGTTGACTTTTGACTGCTCACCAGGTTCTTTTATTCTCCAGCTTTTCGTCCTGTCTCTCCCATGGGAGAGACATGTAGCGATTTGTCTTCAGTCTATTCAGTTGTAGGTTACATTCAGCTTTTGCTTTTGTCTGCAAAAATAAATATTCTGCTTTGTTACTATGAAAGTGATATCAGGCAGTTAGTATCAACAAAGTGTTGTTTAGAACAGTTCTTTAAGTATAATTAACTAGATTAGCTCTGTAGCTATATTTCTATATTACCTCTGTAATATAGATAGATAGATAGATAGATAGATAGATAGATAGATAGATAGATACTTTATTAATCTCCAAGAGAAATTCACATTTCTAGCAGCTCAAAAGTGGAAACACACAAGGGCATGCAAGTCTCAGGAGAATATTAGATACTAAAACACTAAATACTAAAACTAAGCTAAAACACCAGATACTAAATACTAAAACTACAATGTGCTAGACTGTAGCTATAATGTGCAAAAACTCTGAAAGACTGTAGCTATAAAGTGCAAAAACCTTGAACGTGCAAAAACTCTGAAAGTCAGAGTTCTGTAGAGTCAACTCTACAGACCTCTGTTCTACAATAAGTGTGAATCCAGGATATATCCGTTTGTGTTTTATTAACACTTTTCCAATGTTGTTATCTTGTTAAGAACAGATTTGTGACCGATGCTGCTTAAAATAAATGTTCATCTGATATGAAGGAACGTAGCTCTGGGAAAAAGCCTGAAAGGAGTCTCTGCTTGGCTTGGCTTGTATGATTTGGCCTTTGCTCACATATGTACAACGTAAACAAGCTCCAGAAATCAGTAATCAATCATATAAAATTAACACCTCCTTAAGTTACCTTTTAATTCGGTGAAAAACAAATGCTAAAGCTTCGAATTATTTTCTTTAAGATACTATTTCAGATTAGTTTAACCCTAACCCTTTTTTCTAATAACGTTAATACTGAATACTATCTGTAATTACTCAATTCTTCCTCCTCTATTTGAACAAAAGTGAATATTAATAGTTTTCTTTTATAATGGACAAAATAAAAATCAAGAAAGGCCGCACCTTGTCTGCAGCCAATCAGCACCGTGAAGTCCGTATGACGTCACAGCCCCAGCTCCAGGAAGTTAAAGTTTCTGTTTTAGGAACGACATTTATTAACTTGAGCGGGTTTTGTTACAGCGGCTTTACGCCGAAACTGAGTGGCGGGTGGAAATTTTTGCTTTTATCAACGTTATCCGAAGACGCGGTTAACTCTGCTGTGGTCAAATATTCGGGTATTCAGTCACATCCTGACTCAAGATGTTGTCCCCGAGTCTGCTGGCTAACTGCTGCCACGATCTCCAAGACGACCAAACGCAAGTGAGTAATGGTGGGAAAACACGGTGGTAAAGTTGGTTCTGTAACGACAGGCCAACTTCTGCGTCGGTTTCGTAATGTGAAGTACGAGTAGAGGTCAAACAGATCGCTCGGCTCCTTCCTTGATGAATTTGATGAGGACACGTCACTTCTGCCTCCACCCGGGGCTGTGCCGTATTTTGCAACCCTACCATGAAATGCAAACTTTCCGTTACGTGCGTGAAATTCATTCTGGTAACATATACTAGTCCCATGTCCATACTATGAAAAGCATTTGATGATGAAAATGCACCTACCTCCATCAGAAATGTCAGTATTACAAAGTCTTAGAGAGGGTGTGTTGAAGTGTTAAGATTCTGCCTGTAAACTTCATACATTTCTATTTATACATCTGTGGGTTGCACTTTTGCCTGACATTTACTGGTTTGCCTTAGGTGGACAAATACCTGCATCGTTTTCAATTATCTTATGAGGACCTGATGGAGATATCAATCCGATTTCGACGAGAGATGGACAAAGGCCTGTGCAGAGACACCAACCCCACTGCCGCTGTCAAGATGTTGCCCACATTTGTTCGCTCCACACCCGATGGAACAGGTTGTTTTGCTGCAGAAGAAAAACATTAAGTGTTTGCGATTGTGGTTAGCAGTGGGTTTAAGGCTAAATCATTTTTAATTATTCATCTTCACGTGAATAAGTCGGCTTTCCTAGTACAATATTACTATTAATAGAAAGGCATTCCCACTGAAGGGTTTACTTAAGGCTGCTTGATATTTAGATTAAGATAACAAGGCCATATTCCAGAAGATGACCTTTGGAAACAAGATTTCTAATGAAGAACAAGCTCTGATTAACATTTTCTTATTCTTCAGAGCATGGTGAATTCCTGGCCTTGGACCTGGGGGGGTCTAATTTTAGAGTGCTCTTAGTTAAAGTAATGGCTGATGGGGAGCAAAAGGTTGAGATGGAAAACCAGATTTATGCGATTCCAGAACACCTCATGAAAGGCAGCGGGACGGAGGTAAGGGCACGCGGCTAGCACGTTACCGCTGGAGGCATTTAGCGTTAGCATTTCAACATTAGTGGCAATTATTATAAACCGATTGCAGATGGTGGAAATGTCAGTCTTTCTCTGTAGTGCACAACAACAACAACAACACATCTGATCTGATTTTTACTGCCTGTATCCACACAATCATCCTCTGTCGTGAGGCGGACCGCTGATGACGTCTGGGGCAAAACCAGACAGTTATAACGCCCCCCCATTATCACTGATGCTAAACCAGACCTGTCTCGCCATCTCATGCCAAAGACTCCCGCTGTAGCCATATTTAAACCCATTTCAGGAATTGAATGGTTTACACTGATTCCCTTTTACAACCTTAATTGGAAGCCCTCCCACCAGGTGCTGAGGACAGCTCAAGCAGTGAAGCATCGCTGACTGCAGCCGACTGTTGAGACTGAAAAGCAAACCTTGAGGGAACAGTTTGAGCTAATCCCCATTGAGGAAAATGTTTGTGTCGTGATTAGAGGCGCTCATGGTCATTACAGCCGACATCAGACTGCCAGCTGGAGCGACACCAATGTAGGAAATGTTTAAAAAAGGACCTTGCAGTTATCTCATTACACTGAAACTGCAGCACGCTCTTTTCCCACATAACACCTTTGTTTACGGTACCATCTAACAACTGTTGACTAGACACAGTAGGTTTTACAGATATTTGTTGGCAGAGTCAGTGACAAGATGCAGTAAGAGTATTGGAAGCAAATAAGATGCCAGTGATTTGCTTTTTCCCTGCAGTTATTTGACCACATTGCTGATTGTCTGGCAAATTTCATGGAAAAGATGGGCATCAAGGAGAAGAAGCTCCCTCTGGGCTTCACCTTCTCTTTTCCCTGTCAGCAGACCAAACTGAATGAGGTGAGCCAGTCATCAGCTTGTGCGTATTGTCCCTTTGTTTTCGGTGCGGCGGTCTTTTACTCGCTGTAGCACGTCTTGGCCAGTTTTTATGCTTTTAAATTAGGTATCATACTGTGTAAAGAGTCTGCATAATTAATCCAAATGTTGCAGTTAGAATAACCTGAAGCCGGTTCCACTTTGCAGAGTGTTTTGTTGTCTTGGACCAAAGCCTTTAAGTCAAGTGGAGTTGAGGGAAAGGATGTAGTGGGCCTTCTGAGGAAATCTATCAAAAAACGAGGGGTAAGTAAGGGGTAAGAGGCACTGAACGATGATTAGAGTATCAGAATATACCTGACGTGCATGTACACGTGTGTGTTTAATGGTCTTTGCAATCAAATGTCTTCACAGGACTTTGACACTGATGTTATGGCTGTGATCAATGACACAGTGGGAACCATGATGACGTGTGGATATGATGACCATCTCTGCGAAATTGGACTCATTGTGGGTGAGTCCGGTCTGCTGGCACTTTTTGATTGTGATTACGTTATGAGAAGTGTCACGGTAATGACAGGAGGCTGAGGTAGGCGGGGAGCGCTTCACTTCAATGAAACGGTTGCCGTGAGAAACAGCCTTAGTTGCACAATTTTCCAACCCATTTAGCCCTTAAAAGACATTTTAATTGCACATTGCATAAATGCACTTTACCATAAAGCAGCTGAAACTTTTGAAGTTTAGCTGAGTGGATTTTCTTTGGAATCATGATGCATGGTGAACCTTCTTTATTCCTTAGCAATAATAAATTCTACGTCTTAAGTCGGGGCTGTAAAATGCAGCAGAATGCCAAAGTGTGGGCAGGATGCAAATATAGTTACATACATTTTTCACATCTTAAATGATGGATTTCCACCTCTGTTTCTGCAGCTTGAATTGCAAGTTTCATTTGCAAATTTCTTTATACAGTGGACATGTTTTAAAGTTATTCTGAAAGCTCATTTATTGAAGAGGACTCTTCTTGTCTTGAATGTTGATAAAAGTATGTAAATGAGTCGGGGAAAAAATAAAAGCATTTACGACTGAATTTAAATGTTTGAAATAGTACAAATAGTTATAGAAAAATACACATTCCCCCCTCCACCAACATCTCTCTTTCGCGGTTTTGCATTCCTTTTTACGATCTTTTATTGAAGACAGTAGAGATGGGCTGGGGGTTCTACCCTTGTAGGATTGTAAGGAGTGTTTAAACTGTTTTATTTAAAGTGTGACTGATAATCTGGTCATTCTGGCTTTTTTTCTTTACTTTATATCAGGAACTGGCACCAACGCCTGCTACATGGAGCAGATGAGGAACATTGAAGTGCTGGAAGGTGATGAAGGGAGGATGTGTGTCAATACAGAGTGGGGAGCCTTTGGGGACGACGGTGCCCTGGAGGACCTTCGCACTGATATTGACAGAGAAATTGACGCAGGCTCCCTAAACCCTGGAAAGCAACTGTGAGCAACTTTGAGCTTATCTGTCTTCATGTTACACAACCGGATCTGAAAGGCTAAACTGTAGTGGGCACAGATGTGTGTTAATTGCTAGTTCCAGTTGACATGTTTAAAACCCAGAAATGTTAAAAAAAAAAAAGTTGTGACTCTTGAATGACAGTTCTTTTCATTTTTACATGTCAGGTTTGAGAAAATGGTCAGCGGCTTGTACATGGGAGAACTTGTGCGTCTCATCCTGGTGAAGATGGCCAAAGAGCAGCTGCTGTTCAAGGGCAAGTCTGCAGCGGAGCTCCTCACCACCGGGAGCTTCAAGACCAGCTACATCTATACCATCGATAACGACAAGTAAGCATTCCCTGCGTAAGGCTTCATATGCAGCTTTGGAAAGGCAGCCAGTGAGCGTATTCTGATCTGTTCGCAGTGATGAAGAAGGTCTGGCGAGTGCTGAAAAGGTGCTCCGTGGCCTCAACATCGAGCCAACAAGCGAGGACTGCGCAGCTGTCCGAAGAGCGTGCCAGATAGTCTCCACGCGTTCGGCACACTTGTGCGCAGCCACGCTTGTGGCAGTTCTGCGGCAGATCCGTGACAACAAGGCAGCGGAGAAGCTGCGTACCACCATTGGTGTGGACGGATCTGTTTACAAGAATCATCAAGAGTAAGTGTTCCTGAACACCTCGCCATTGGTTTTCCGACGGCACAGACAGTTGTAGCTCTTTACCGACTGATTTTCAAGAGAAAACTCACAACACAGCTGTAACAATGGCCTGTCCTTCTTCTCAGGTTTTCCCGGAGGCTGCACAAGATGGTCCGGCAGCTCGTGCCGGACTGCGATGTTCGTTTTTTGCAGTCCCAGTGTGGTAGTGGGAAAGGCGCCGCCATGGTAACCGCAGTGGCTTACCGATGCGCTGCTCAACAAGCTGAGCGTCAGGCCATTCTTGACACTTTGCGCTTAAGTCGCGAACAGCTGCTGGAAGTGAAGAATCGAATGAGGGAGAGTATGTTAGAGGGGCTGTCAAAGCACACCCACAAGGACTCGAGTGTCAAGATGCTTCCCACCTATGTCAGATCCACTCCAGACGGAACAGGTGACCTTGAAGAAGCAGTCCATGCAGGGTTGTTTACGGTTGGTTTGTGAAATAAAAACATGCCCATATTCTTTTTTTTTTTTCTTATCTATTAGAGCAAGGTGACTTCTTGGCTGTGGACCTTGGAGGCTCCAACTTCCGGGTGTTGCTGGTACAAATACAGAGCGGAACCAAACGAAATGTAAACTTGCACCAGAAGATCTATCACATCCCACAGGAGACCTTGCAGGGTACAGGGGAAGAGGTAAAGAATGACAGCAAATAATGAAAAATCTAAAAAAAAAAGATTCTGATGATCATGTCATTGAGGTGGAGTAATGGAATGGAATGTTGTCCTTCTGTGGCCCCCGGATGTGCCTTCCTGGAGGAGCTGCACTGCCTGTGGGCTGCGGGGGCCACAGGTGTGAGGGCTCTGGAAAAATGCTCAGCTAACAGAGAATCAGACACAAAGCATTGCACTGTGAAGAAGATGCTCCTCCTCTCCTCCTTTTCTTGGCAGTTTATATACAAATACAGCGAAAATAAATGAGCACTCCTGTACTAAAAAAAACTAATGAAGAGGTGCAAGGCCCACGACAAATTGAATATTTTCACTTTTCAACCAACACACAGACACGTTTCGACCAACGTTTTCCTTCCACACACACTGAGAGGACGCTACGGTTGCTGGCCGTTCTCTCAGTTTACATACAAAATGAAATCATAATATAATATCAGGCTCTGCAACAACGCAATTGAGAACTTTTACTCTAATTGTGTTTTATCATCGACAGCTTTTTGACCACATAGTCCAGTGCATCGCTTCCTTTCTTGAGTACATGGGCATGAGCGGAGCATCTTTACCTCTGGGCTTCACATTCTCCTTCCCCTGTCATCAAAGCAGACTAGACCAGGTAATGTTCACCGTAACACTTTATTTACAGATATCTAATATTTACACCATGCTACTATATTACAAGTACAGTGCAGTTGTTGGCAAAGGACTCCATTGAAATTCCGTCTTCTGCCCCTACCTAATTTAATTTCCAAACTTTTAGAATCTCTGAACTCATCCCAGTCCTCCTCATGGTCCAATCCTGCCTCTCCTCTCTCATACCGGCCATCATCCCCTCCTGACGTAGCACCATTGTCAAACATGTAGGAGTCTCTCCCCCCTTCATTCCCACAAATCTTAAACAGTTGCCTCTCGATGGCACATCTATTTAACCCCTAAGGGCCTGGATGAACCTTTGCGGTCCAGTTTTCCCGCCGTCACAGCGTTGAGTCCAGCCATCTCATCGCTCCACTACTCTTCTCCCTCATCCTCGCCCATCTGAACGCAGCCTGTCAGACCATTTTGCTCCCCATCCGCCTGCATCGGTCTCTAGTGAATAACTCCAACATTCAAGTAAAAAAAAAAACACTATCAGAAGCTCCTAAGATAATAACATTAGTTTAGTTATAGTTATTAGTGGAAAAAATAACATTCTCCTTCAAAATGGATGAATTGGCTATCGTTGCTGATGTTATTGAAAGAAACGTGTGTGTAAACTTGGAATGGACAGAAGTAATTGTTAAATGAATGACTAATGCTTGATCAGGATCTTTGTCATCTTTTGTTCCATCAGTTACACAGTGAGCCGCTCGAGGTTCGTATCAAGTCAGAGAAGCACAGGTTTTATTGGAATTTCAAGGACAAGGACAGAGATTCTTTCAAAAAGAATAAAACAGGTTTCAGACAATGACAAACAATATTTCTGCACACCTTTGGACCCCGTGCAGGTTTCCTCAGCGACAGGGCCAAATACTGTAAACTTCTGCTTTTTGACTTGTTTATATCTACATGGAATTTGATGATTAGTTGTCATATTCCCGTTTCCATTTGGGTGTGTTTTGTGAACTGCTTGTTTTCATTTATTCAGGGCATATTACTGAGGTGGACAAAGGGTTTTAAAGCCAGCGGCTGTGAGGGGCGAGACGTTATTATGCTGCTGAAAGAAGCCGTGAGTCGCAGGAAGGTCAGTATGTACACGCTGCGTTTAGTGTGAAGAAAGAGCCTTTTGTATAAAGGCTAAAAGTTTAAAGTATCTGGATCGTGGACTTGAGAAATTCTCTTCATGTTTTAACAGTAATATTTTCTTGGTTTCATTCTAAATGCCTGATTCGTGACGGCGCGACTGAATGACAGCTCACCAAACAACTAAAGTGTTAAGTACTTGAATGTGAAAGACAGTGACGTTTGTCGCTACTTGCAGGAATTTGATTTGAACTTTGTGGCTGTGGTGAACGACACAGTGGGAACCATGATGACCTGCGGTTATGAGGACCCCCGGTGCGAGGTGGGACTCATTGTAGGTAAGCCTGTCTCCTCATCTTCCTCCCTGCAGACGAGTTGTTTTCTTCTCATTTTGGCTGCAGCCAAAGTGAGAGCTGGAGGGCGTGAATCAGGATTCCACCTGGAAAAGGTACATTTAAAGATGGATGACGACAGGTGATAGCGGGTGATGGCGCTTGTGCGTCTCAGATGGGGGCTCCTGCACTGATTTACTCCCCATAAAGGTGTGTTTCAGATAGTTTTATACATCAAAGGTAAACTCCGTTCACAGCCTTACACTCAGAAACCACTGTAGCAGCAGCTTTGTTGAAGGACACCAACATCTGTAGGTCACATCTGTTGTTTTTATTGTATATAAATAAAAACAACTCTGCAACTCCCCCTCACTTTTTCTTCTGTCCTTTTCAAACATTTTGTAGACACGACAGTAGAGAAAGTGTTTTTTTTTTTCCCTCTGTTGGTAAATCTAAAGCTTGTGGGAACTTTACTGTCCTCTCAGGCACAGGGACCAACGTGTGCTACATGGAGGAGGTACACAACATCGATCTGGTGGATGGTGACGAAGGGCGTATGTGCGTTAACATGGAGTGGGGGGCGTTTGGGGACGCCGGCGAACTGGATGACTTCAGCACCCAGTTTGATCGCTTTGTAGACGATTGCTCCACCAACCCTGGGAAACAGAGGTAGCAGCTGGGTGAATTCCAGCCTTCAGATAAGTGCACGTGTCTGCCTGCACTGCCTGTCTCCCTTTTCGCCCTTTGAGGTATGAGAAGATGATCAGCGGCATGTACCTGGGCGAGATCGTGAGAAAGGTCCTGATGCATTTTACCGATAGAGGCCTGCTCTTCAGGGGGAAACTCTCAGAGAGGCTCAAGATGCGGGGCATCTTTGCAACAAAGTTCCTGTCGCAGATCGAAAGGTGAGCGTCGCACTCCGGCCGACGGGACCGCGCACAACGTCCCTGCCGTTAGCTGCTAATTCACTCTGCGCGTTCTTTGACTGTGTGACCCTGAACCCTCTGAAAGTTCTAAAAAAAAGGGGCTGCACATTCCTGACTTCTGAACTTCTTCCTGCACCTGATGGGTTTTTTTAACCTGTCATATCAGACAGTGGCACTTGATCTCACTTCATCATCTGGCCCGCTGTTCTTCGCACGTCTGATGAAAAGACTATTTCACATTACCTGAATGTGAAAGGGGGGAAAAAAAAGAACTGGCCTCAAGTCTCAGTGTGTCCAAGTTTATATGTTGAAAATATATAAATGTTCCCTTTTAACACATTCTCTTTAATTATAGGTTCTCAGTAATGATTGACATCTAACGTGAAAGAAAAAAAGATGATTAAACCACATGATTAAGTCGGAGTGGTTTTCACTGTCACGCTTGTTTATTCTTGTTTGAAACCGGTCTAACGTGATTTATTTACTTTCCTGTCACATTTCCTGTCGTGTGACCTTCCACGACCTTCCGTCTGGGTTCCAAAGTGACCGCCTAGCCATGCGTCAGGTGCGATCCATTCTGCAGCACCTGGGTCTCACCAGCTCCACCTGCGACGACAGCGTGCTGGTGAAGGAGGTCTGCAAGGTCGTGTCCCGGCGTGCTGCTCAGCTCTGCGGCGCCGGTTTAGCGGCCGTGGTGGACAAGATGCGAGAGAACCGCAACCTCAGTCAGCTTTCTGTCACCGTGGGAGTGGACGGCACCCTTTACAAAACACACCCCCAGTAAGAAGACATACGACTTTCTGTTTATAATGTCTTAAAATTCTCAAACCCTCAAAAAACTGAGCTCCAGAATGATTGTAAAGGTGCTTTTCTGCCAGACGTGAGTTCGACTTTGCTTTTGAAGATCAGTGTTTGTTTTTTTCCTTCTGATTTAGTTAGTTAGGTTCTCATAACCGCCCTTCCTTTTCCACATCTTCCTCCAGTTTCTCCAGAGTCATGCAGGAGACTCTGCAGGATTTGGCGCCGCAGTGTCAGGTGACTTTCCACAAGTCGGAGGACGGCAGCGGGAAGGGCGCCGCCCTGATCACGGCGGTAGCCTGCAGGGTGAAGAGCGAGGAAGAGCACTGAACCACTCAAACGCTCGAGCTGGACTTCCTGACACCGCTTCACCTAAAGAAACCTGGCGCCTTGCACTTGCTTTTGGAAGTTTTAGAGCTAGCTTTTGCGTTTCCTCCTCTGAAAAGTTACTGTTCCTGCACCTCTTTATGCGCTGATAGAAGTACTGTAGTTGTAGCATTTTAAATATAAACTGGACCCTCACCCTCAAAACAAGTAATGGAAATACAGCCGGTAAATAGAGAAAGCTTTCTCAGATGTCTCCATCTCCGTTTTTCCACGTTCTGTTTCCGACAGCCACAGTTGGAACAGATATCAGCACAGCTGTTGGCGCCTGGAGACGATCTTGGTAGCCGGAGCTGCTGCATGAATTAAATTAAACTGGAACTGGAATACTGCAGCAGCGGCTCTGTTGCTTCACCGTGACGGAGACCGACCTTCAGCCAGTAATGGGGGATTATGTGAACCACGGGGCAGGCAACCAGCACCAGTTACAGAATTATTCACGTGGACCAGTTTGATAACCAGTCAGTCCACATCAAGCCAGAATCAATAAGTTTGATGATAGAAGATTGTTGCCCAACTCATTTATTATCAATATTCTTTTTACTTTAATGTGATCTATGGAAACATTTTAGTTGAAGTACTCAAACTTATTTACCTGAAACTGTATCAACATATTTAAAATAAATATTTGTGAGATCTCTTTTTCTGTCTGGTAAATTTATCAATAGGGTGATCAGGAATTTGAGGATTGGTACTCGTCAAGTTTGATGTTGCATCCAGAATTACAGATTTATTATTTAGAATTGATTTACACTTGTTGGTGAGTGTAGATTTATCCTAAAAACTCACTTATTGAAAACAGGCAAAAGGTATCGATTTTAATCCATACGCAGCAACCGTCAAAAGCAAAAACACTTTAATACACACACTAACATGGCAGACATGTACAATAAAACCACTGAGGCGCACAATCTGCCACTGAAGCCACAGAAGAACGCTCTTATTCTACATCTTGGGGCCCGTTTCAGAAAGCGGGTTCAGCGGGAACTCTGGGTTAATTTGTTGCGATTTAAAGGGAAACTCTGGGTTTTCGGTTTCAGAAAGCAGGTTCACCATAAGGCCGAGTCCGTTATGGGGGTAACATACGCTTTCAAGTCAGGGGTACCAGGGTAATATATGCTTTCAAGTCAGACTTATTAATAAGCCTGACTTTCTGCTGCTCTTGAAGCCTGCAGACTGCTGGGAGAGGAAGATCCGCCCCCGATTAGACGTTTGATTAATTAAGCCCAGATGGGAACTTCTTTGAGCGTTACAGATTTAATTGCACCCTCGATAATTTAACAGCATTCTCGGCTCTCACGTCACTTATGTTGCGGAATGGCTCTCGGTTCGGAGCAAATTGTGTTGTGATTTGTGTTTTTTTTTTTTTTAATCTTAATCATCTTTTTGCCAACAGGTTTTTTTTTTTTTTTTTTTAATTATATCAGTGAGCATGTAACCAAGGTAACCGTAGGGCTGTCATAAACGTTACTCTTTTGAAACACGTTTGTAGACTTAAAAAGTCACAGACATCTCATGGCAGTGTTCCACAGAATTGCAGGTATCAGTTTAAGCAATAAAGAGATTGATATGTGAACGCAACAGCAGCCAATTCCATAGAACTCCTTCTGAAATAAGAATAAACCAGTGTGTCAAGTTGTGTCTGATTAATGGTGGTATTTAGTGAACCAACACTAGGTGGCGCTGGATCACCTCAGCCTTTTTTCCGTTGGCTATAATGGAGATAAAATTTAAACATATTCAGAAAACAAATTTGGAGACATGCGTGTATAACAGACATTTAAGGCTTTCATTTAGACAGTACTAAATACTGACAGCGATGGAAGGCTAAAGATTTGGCTTTGTCTTTGTTTAGGAGATTTCTCTGATTCATTAAATATCGTTATCACGGGTTAAATGAAGCGACTGAACGCGGTTTAATGAGGGCAGGCTAAACAACACCACAATAGCTTGTATTTAAATCATATTTGACTTGTTTGAACTATATTTTCGTATTTCATCTCTGTTTTGTGCCTGTTGGGTTGCACCTGTGGCTCAAAACGCACAAGAACAAACACTTCTTTTAAAAAAAAAAAATCTCCAGTTAATAATCACGCGTTGACTCGGCAGCAATTTTCAGCCACACGATCTCGTTTTTGCCGCTGTCGGTATTATTTTTTTTCCCCTTGAAAATATGCTAATTTTCGTTGTACGCGGTCATGAAATCTTCCATCTCCAGAAGAACTGTGGCGATCAAGGTTTTTCTTGCACCTGTTGCCATAGTGAATCACGTTTTCCGCGTTCCATTGATAAGGCTTTTTATATCCTCGTGCACGAGCGTCACTCGGGGTAACTGTGGCTCAGAGTTGATTGCACCAATTGTTAACGGATGTTCTGAAACCGAAAACTCTCAGTCGCACAGCTCAGGGTTCGGCGACCCTGAGCCCCTTGTCTGGCAAACCCGCTTTCTGAAACGGGCCCCTGATGTTTAGTTTTCTGCTGAGGTCAAACCTGACAAATACATTTATGCAGCGTTACAACCAACAAGTGCGCAAATATCTACAATCACACAAACATATATCAAGTCAAACTTTCTGGAACGCGTCCATAATTAATCCACAAAAGCAACTTATTTGTGCGTGAAAATTACTTGTGGAAAGAAAGTGAACATCATTTATGTTTATTCATGATCAATTATCGTACTGACGCTTGTAAAACTGGAATTTGCTTGTGTAATTTTCATGTTGGAAACAATCTCGTCACCTGAGTAGTTTAATTAAAACTGTCAATTAAAATTAAAATTAAATTTAATTAAAATTAAAACCCCATATTTTGATAGAATGAACTCTAAACCCATTTAAATCCACCAGTCATTAACGATCAAACGGTACAGTCGACGTAATGAGACAGATGAATTACTTTGCATTAACTGAAATTAATTTAACTATCAACCAGTTGACAGAAGAGGTGGAACAAGTTAATTAAGCAGCGGGTGTGACGTGAAGCGTTAATTTCCGTCAATCGACAAGGTGATGACAGCTTTAATGCCAACACACCGCGCATAGCTTGCGTTAGAAAATACGTGCATTGCTGAATAAGTAATATACTTACGAATTCAGTACAGGTGAGTCGGAGATTTGACACACATGGCAGAAGAATTGCAAAGTGGTACAATTTCCAGCGCCATGTCCAGCTAGCGTTCACGGTTTCCGCTATTGCTAACTTAGCAAGCGCAATACACAAAAAGCCTCGAGCGAGCTAAGCGTCACATTAAAACCGGCGGTGAGTCAGGATTCGCCAGAGCGATGACGTGCCGCACCAATCACCAACGAGAGTCAGGCGGGTGCATGAACAGATGGCTCCATTGGCCACACCCCTTCCAAAAGCGACCAATCCCCTTCGCGCAACAGTACAGCCTATTCTGGATACAAATACCTATAACACACAAGCTAAAGGCCAGAACTGTAGCCAATTTTTCCATGTTGATGATATATTCATCATATTTAATCCCTTGTCAGCGGCACACTCTCAATTACCAACTTTCTGTTATATCTCTCCAAACATCCTCTAATTCATGTACTATTTCAAGCTACTGTGTTCCTTGTCACAGGGGCAGCACATCACAATCAGTCAAGCTGAGCTTCTCTTAAACTCATTAATTAAACCAAAATGGGCAGATCAAACACGTCACATTATGCACATCTCAACCCATATATCAAGTCAAAAACTCACAAAAACAAAGAGTATAATAAGTATTAAGTCTTGATTAAGCAGTGAAAATTGACACCAAACTCAGTTAATCATCAATGAGGAATTGAAAACAGTCAAATTAATTTCATCCAATTTAACCTAATCTACAGCATGAACAACTAATATATTTCATATATTAATGATTATCTCTTTTTTGATTATATGAAACACTTTTTAAACACAATTTCCATTTTAAAATACACAATATTTTAAATACTATAAACAACACCTCAACATATGTGATATACAATGATTGCTTTACAGCCTTGATCTTAATCAGTTAGAGCTGGATATTTCCTGCGACTTCAAACTGTGATATGCATTGCAAGTAAAATTAAATTAACTGCAACTTTCTAATTTGATATATAACCGGAAACTTGTAACGACAGCACACGTTAAGAGCTTTGACATTTCAGCAACTGGTGCAAAAAGTACTGCTTGTTAATATGCTTTGCTTTTCTCAGCTCTACAATCTTGGTGTGAAAAGAGAACTAAAGACTGTGAAAAACACTTTCACACATAAATTTACTGCATTATAATGTTAAATATAGACAGTTCAGAGGTGGCGTTTAAGTGATGAAGCCTGCAATCACAGTAATTAAGAAGAAATAGACTGAGATCTGCAGACACAGTGGCCCATGCTCATTTAAGCCATAAAAAAAAAGAAAATGTAAAAACAAACTTCTTTTGCCATGGTGATACGTAAAGAAAGTAATTTGATGATCACATTGCACAGGGAGGCGGATATGAGACCTGTGGATAGCAATGAAATTACACACAGCTCAGGCATGAATGCAGGAAGACACCTGTCTTCACGGCCTTGCTGGAGTCTGTAAAATTAAATCTGTAATCTAACAGTCCACGGAGGTCCACAGGTGAAAGGAGAAACTTTGCTACAAGTATATTATTTTGAATCTGCTGGTGAAGGAGACTGCAGTAAACGAGAGTGTGGGCAATAATGACAATTTTAGCATTTTAATATAGAGGGTCATTAAGTGTACTGAGTAGGCACTGAGCAGTTGATTATATACATGTCTGGCTCAGTAATCTCCAACGCACAATATTTGTTCCCATTTGGAGAGAAGGAAAGAAAAGCAGAGGGGTTACAAAGGTGCTGTGACACTTTGTAGAGTAAAAACAAACATGCGCACATGTTTTCCAAAGTGGGCAAAAGAATAATGACACTAATGACCTAATGACTCCTAATGACTCCTAATGACTAATTATCTGTTTACTGGCCAAAAATAATTCACAATGGTAATACTGCTGGTAAAAGTAGGTAAATCGAGTGCAGGGTGCTCTCTACAGCGATCAGTTTAATTCGGTGCCCAACTCAGTGTGTGGTTTTTCTGATTTCTGAGCAGCAGATTCAGTTTCCTGTTATTTTCGATGGAATATTTACATTATTAGGCAGATTCTGGTAGGTGAATTTTTCTTTTGGACACTGGCTGGATGTACTTTACAACAGGTACAAGAACGTCCGGTCTGGTGCACTGGAAACACAGACGCAGACGCTGGGGAGGTTATCTGATGTACAAGTCACATTTCCCTGCCACTAACTCTCTATCAGATATTCTACAGATAGCTACCATGTGGACATGCTCAAAAAGGTCAGGGACCCTGCTGCACAGCCTGAATAAAAGGGGCGATAAACGTCATTACAGCTTATGAACAGAAAAAAGGTAGAAGCTGTATTTCACCGAGTACATACAGTAGCATTCCTTCCAGCTGCTCCCAGGCTCACTTCTCCCAGGCTTTATAGACTGACGCTTCCAGAGTTCTGACCCGATTTGAATCTTGAGCGTGATGGTCTTTGTCGGGGAGGACAGCAATCTCAACGGTGTGATCGAAATGATCTCTCTGTGGGCGGCTCGTCGCCCTTACGTGTCTCTTCGCCTCCGCTGCATCTGTCAGTTTAGCAGTGTTGTGGACTCGATTTCTCACCCTGAGGACGATGCGGTTGTGAGCGCTGGCATGTTCCACTGCATGAGGTTCCTCCGTGGATCGATTCTTTCTGCCCCATCCTGTCATCCTCTGGCAGTGCTGGCACTGGAGGAGCCAGCAGAGGGGCCTGGCCTTGCACACCGCCTGGAAGCCTTTTTTAAAGTTCTCATTGTAGTAGCCGTAGATAATGGGATTAATGCTAGAATTAGCGAAGGCCAGCCAGTGGGCAAAGGGGAAGATGTAGCTGGTCAGAAGATCCACCTGGTCGCTGTCCAAGCCAGCGTAGTCCGCCATCATCATCAAGGTCCAGAGCGGCAGCCAGGAAAGCATGAAGAGCAAAGCCACCAGGATGAGCATCTTTATCACCATGATCTTTTTCCTGGATATCATGGGCTGTCTGCCCCGTCTTTCCCCGGCTTCAACCACGCCGTCGGCCATCGGCGGCTCTCTGTTGGCGAGCAAAGAGGAGCACAGCTTGACTCCAATGCTTCCGTACATGATCATGATGATGGTGAGGGGCACCAGGTAGATGTGCACGAACAGAACCACTGTGTAGACTTTCCTCATGTGTGGTTTGGCAAAGTCTTCGAAGCAGGAGTAGAGCGGTAACGTGTGGTTGAGGTCATCGCCGTACACCATGTAGTGATTAGGGATCAGCTCTACAGTCAGTGCCAGAGCGGCCGGACACATGATCACCACAGCGAGCACCCAAATCAACAAGATGGCCGCCTGGGCGACAAATATTGTTGGTTTGGGGTGTAGAGGGTAGACTATACAGCGAAACCTATAAGAGTTCACAAGAGAGACCACTGACACCAGGTCAACGTACATGCTAACACGTTAAAATGCTAACACATTTTAATGTGTTAAATAACGAATAATCAATCTCAAAGCGTTCCAACCACTTACCGCTCCACAGCAATGGCCACCAGGGTGAACACGGACGCAGAAACGGACACTCCCTGCACGAAGCCGCTCATCTTGCACACAATTTTGGAGAAGGGCCAACCTGGGAAAAAGGTCGAAAATGAGATAAATATGCTTCTCAAAAACAAAAGCATTCACTGCTGATAGAGCACCAGAAAAGAGAGCAGACACTTTTAGTCGTGTTGGTTTGGTTGTGTGCTCTGTTTCAGCTCCTGTAGAAACCACAGGCCGTGCATCACACAGTGGGATTAAAGGTAATACGGCCTGTTGCTATGGCGTTGCTATATGAACGGGGATAAAAATGCTAAAGGTCCTGCTTGAAAGTTTGCCTGCACCTATAAAAGGTCACAGAGTAGTTCTGGGTCCCAGAAATGCCAAAAGCTTCAGGATGTGGTGGACAATTGGTTCAGGGGAGAAACCCGGCGTTGTTTCTCCTGGATTCTGTCTTGGTGGGGGTGAAGCATCTCATTAGCTGCATCAGTAGCTCTGCTGCGGTTAGAAGCTGCACAGGCAGGTCCTGCGGAGCGCTGGGAACATCTGTAGTGTAACCTCAAAGACAGGAACGCTGACCTGTGATGAGATTGTCCACCAGGGTTGTGGGGATGCAGAAGATGCCCACCAGAAGGTCACTGATGGCCAGATTGAGGATGAAGAGGTTGATGACCGTCCGCATGCGGCGGTTCTCCACCACGATGAGGCACACCAGGATGTTCCCCACCATGCACAGCAGGAAGATTGAGAAATAAGCCAGCACGAAGCTGGCCGCCACGTACAGCGAGTGCTGATAGTAAGGATAGTAGGTGATGTTGGTCGTGTTTGCGGCCACGTCTGTGCTGGTGTTCACAACAGCTGGTGCTGCGGCGGAGCCCTCCACCTCCAGCCCTTCCAACCCTTCGCTGGTTTCCACTCTCTCCATTCTCCAAACCAGCCTGTGACGAGAAGTTCCTGGAAGTGGAAAGGTTAATGATTATACGCACATCCAGGATCAACTACATGAAATCTGGATCACTTCGGACTGAATTCTGACTCAGTAAAGATCAGATTTGGCAGCTTGCATTCAGAGCCACAGCGATCAGACTGGGGAAGGAGAAAGTCCTTTGGATCAGCAAACACGTGCACAAGAGCGCGTTTTTCCCCCTTGTTATCGAGGACACGGCGCGTCTCAGTGTACTGAATGATTGAAGCAGCGGCTTTCATTCTGTATCGCTGTGGTAATTTGTGCAGATGGGTGTTTCAACAACGAGGAGATCAGCACCATCTATCACTGCTGAGAGAAAGCTGACAAACACAGAATTTTAAGTTTTCCATTATGAGTGCAGTCGGCCGGTGGCCTCAGTCGGTGAGAGGACAGAGACAAATCCCAGCATGAAGTCTGGTTTTTCAATCACCAAACAGCTCGAGGGTCAATGCGGAGGACGCGCACGTGAGCTCGGAGCACAAACTTTATTGACACAGCTTTGATCCGCAAATCAGGATTGATGATATAAATAAAGGAATCAAGGAAAAAAAATCTGGTCAGTGTGGAGTCCAAGGCGATGGGTGCACGCACGCACGCACGCACGCACGCACGCACTATATATTATATAGGCATTAGTAATACAAGGTTATGGATGGTTAAGTAACATAGTAGGATGCTAGGTGATCAAAGCCCTTTGGCCTTTGATCTTTGGAAAATCAAATCAATTAATCATCTGTTCATAGGCCAATGAACAGATTCATTTCTTTTTTACCTTTGACTTTCCAAAGATCAATGGCCAAAGGGCTTCAATCTTTGATTTTATAAAGATCAAAGCAAAGATCAAAGGCCAAACTTTCGATCTTTGGAAAATTCATCATCCACCCATCCATCCATCCATCCATCCATTTTCTGGACCTGCTTTATCCGCACGGGTCGCAGGGGTCTGCTGGAGCCTCTTTCATCATGTTTCTTGGCACTCTATGAACATTTTCTGAAAGCATCATGAGAATGACCTCGCGAAGGCGATCATTATTCCTTACTGCCGTCGAGCTAATTTTATATTCAAGTCCAACCAGGCTGCTCCCCCTACAGGTAAGGGGACGAACTGGCATTTAAAGGCTTAATGAAGGATTTGTCCTCTTATGCCTTAACCGTTATAATTTTATTCTAAGCATCACTGCGGGCACAGCCTCTGACCCCTGCAGCAAATTCAACGCCATGAGAGAAAAGTCTCACACGGCTTCACCGAGCACGTTGCTCTCGGCTATTATGGGGCTATCTCAGGAGAAAGAACCTTTCAGTTTTCTTGTGATGTCATTCATCCCAGCGTGTGCACCTACACATAAAACTTGATTCACAGTCGAACCAGCTCTTTCAACACAAGAAAAACACATCAGGTGAGGATGCAAAGACGCACACACAGGTAAAGAAGTCATGCGGCTCTTAAGATTGTGTTTCAAAGCCTAGTTTTGTTTTCATTATTGGGAAGCACTCAGCCTCTGAAAGGGTGAAAGAGCAGCATTTGGCAGTCCCTGCTGGATAAGGTGGGTCACCTTTAGTGCAACTATAGGAGAAAAAGGTCAGCGTAACAGCAGCAGAGCATGTGAGCGTGCAGGGACGGAACCTGGTACAGGGAGCAAGTACGACTGAACCGCTGTAGGATCAATGTGCAGTGGGAAAAACATACTGACCATCACAAAAGAGAAATAATAACAAATCTTCATCAAAAAGTTGTTCAACAAGTTGGAGGCATGAATAGGTATCGGCCCTCGTAACCTCCTTCCCGTGGACGCGCTGATGTTTTAGTGTTTAACGCCTGCTCCCCTCCCAGTGATTGTTTCTACATCCCAGAACGATTGCTCCAATGTTAATTGAAATGGGCAGCCAGTGCGTGTCTGAGGAGACAGATTAACAGCCCTCTGGGGGAAAAAGCCCAACAACAACGAACTTGCAAACGCGTGCATTAACACTCGCAGCCCGAGGGATGGCCTTTGCTCAGAACGAAGGTCGTGAGTTCCAATAAGAACGAAACAGATCATTAATCACAAGTACCAGGGACGTTTGCTCCCACTCGAACCCCCTGACAAGGCATTCACATCATATCCTGAGCTCTTGGCTCCACTCAGGCTCGGACTACTCACGCTCCTACCTTCAGGCCGGAGGTACAGAAGTGTTTTAATGCAGGACCAGCAGACTTAAGGACTCATTCCTTCCCCCGACCATCGGATTATTGAACTGCTGAGCGATAGCCCCCCTCTCCTGGACATCTACCTATTACACTCACACATGAATAATTTGCACTATTCCTGACTGTTAACCTGTTTACATACAGTTGCACATTTTCATTGTACAGGGAAACGTGCTTCTTTACTGTGCATGTGACAATAAAGCTTTGAATCTTGAGTCGTGTGTCCATGAAAACACTCAGGGTGTATTCACGCCATAGAAACACATCCTCAGCCAACTGCTGCCCAGTGCACGTGAGTGCTCATGTCAGTGTGCCCAACTAACACGTCTACAAACACGTGCAGCATTTTTAACATAACACCAACTAGCAGCAGCACAGGCGCACATTTCTGACAAGGTGGCAGTTGGTCGCGGATCCAGCCACCTGTTGTTGGTAAAATAACACGAGAATAGACGTTTTTACGATCTCTGGCTATGTGAAAAAAAAAAAAAAACAAAACTTGCATATCAGGCCTGAAAGGAATGATCATGCAAACGAGCTGACGTGTTTGTGACAGACTAAGGAAACCTGAGCGGACTGCTGCAGGCGGCGTTCTGCGGAGAGAAGACGAAGAGCGAATGAGGCACCACTTCCTGCTCCTCCGCCTGCTCGTGTCCTGACCTCCCCGACCTCCCCTATTCCTCCGCTCTCTCACACACGTTGTGGATGTTTTCCTCACCTTGATACATCACTTTGCGCTCTCTTTGCCTGACCCTAACCTCTAACCCTAACCAGATAATCACGTGGTCATAACTGGTCCTTGGATCCTTTCATCTGGCTGAGCTGAACTGATCCGGCTCAGGAGGTTCGGGATCGCCGCGATGCGTTCAAGTGCTTTATGAAATCACCTTTTCGGATTCAACGGATTTACGCGAATTTCCCATAAATGTCGGCAGCACAGAACATTTACCGGACAAAGACAGCAGGGGGAGCTGCAATAAAAAAATGCTTCAGAAGCAGACCTTTGGTTTCTATGGTGACCTAATAACCACTGGAATGCTGCAGGAATGACTTTGACAGCTGCCTTCAGGTTTCGGACAAACTCCAGACCACCGTGTTTTAGCCGTCGTACCATTTGTGATCACACCGTTTACGCGTCGCGGACCGGAGCAATTATCGGTCTGCATCTATCCCAGGGGATTTACTCCACCACCTTTGCCTGAGCATGTCAGCGGTTTACAGGTTCTGTGCACGCAGAGTTGACTGGCACAGTCCCGTTACCATGGTGATCCACTATGTCAATTAAAAGACACCAGATAATCAGCGCAAACTGAGAACCAACAGCTGGGTACCGAGTTCCACCCCGACCACTTGGAGTTTTCATGACAATCCCATTCAAAAGCGGGTTGCGTTCGGCAGCGTTTAGGGTAGAAATGTAGACAGCGAGGCCTTCGACTCGTCCATTTCCTCTCCAGGGCTTTGTTTACAGGATAGAAATCCTCTGACAGATTCTGCCGATGACTATTAAAGCTGGTAATCATGTCCCACGGGAGGAATCACACCAATGTGGACACAGATCGTCTCATCCCAGAGAGGACGGGGACTCAACCCGAGTGTTGGGAGGACAATCGCTGCCACCTCTGGTTCCAAGGTTTTTGAACGCTAACTTTAATCATCATTATTATTATTATTATTATTATTATTATTATTATTATTACAGCTCCTCCCGTGTGCTGGAATGAGTCAGTCCATTAGTGCCAGACAAAACATGAAACTGGATGTCTGGATGTTGTCTGTGTTCTTTTTACTCTTAAGTATAGTAATAAGTACAACACTTATTACGTTACTATGGCAACAGGGTGAAAATATACTTAAGAGATGTCAAAGTGAAGGTCGTGTGTTTGAAGGTGCAGAAGATTATAAAATATCTTTTTGACTATTAACTAGTGTCACATTATCAAAACAGGAGGATTAAAAAAATGCGACAAAAACAAACCCGCCGACGTCGGGTCCCTCTAATATCTGACGTTCTAGGAAAATAAAAGACCATGTTTTTCTGAAATAGTCTGAAATGATTAGCCGCAGCATAGAAATCAAAACAAGCCTGAAAGCCTCTCCACCAAGAGGTGGAGACCAAGAAGAGACACAGAAGCCTCAGCCAGGGTGTCAGCCACATCACCTACAGGCCGGGTGTTCAGTTCCTAAGACCGAACCGCTGAGCCCAAAATCGCACCTTCAACCAAAGTTTGCTGTCCCAGAAGACGCTTTTTCGCTCGCTGCCCAGCCAGCTTCGACAATACCCACACCAAACAGAAAAGGGCCCCGAAATGAGATTTGAACCCGTGACACCGGCATCACTGATACGTTCCCCCCAACAGGGCTGGTGAGGAATAATTAAAGAAGCATCTTTGCAGCATCTCTCACCGCTGTCAGCAGCAGAACGGTGGTTGTTGTTGTTGTTGTTGTTGTTGTTGTTGCTGTAGAAACGGTGCGCTCTGCAGAAGCTGAATGAAAGGGTTTTTCAGGGAGCCTGAGCAGAAAGACGCCCTGCAGCTTTTAATCCCATCAAAGTTAATGTGACGGCAGAAGAGATGAGGCGGAGGCAGAGCCGCATTTTTGGTGGAAAACGTGAAAAAAAGGGTTTTTCTGGATGCTGCATCGCTTTTCCAGCTTTTGGCGACTCTTTAAACGTCACTTAGACTCCATAGGATCCGCCTGGATTATTTAATTAAACATTTTACTTTTTTTTTTTGTAATTATGCATCAGGGTTTGCGGTAAAGTTGCAGGAATAACAGCTCATCTTTTATTCAGAGCTCCTGCAAGACATTACGCAACAAGAGAACTGGCGCAGAAAACAGATTCAACCGGACATTTTAAACATTTTTAAAAATAGAATTCCTAACTGAATTCCTAAATGCCAACAGCATCTATCTCCATTTGACCACCAAAACACCGGTGAAACTCCGACAACCTCTAATCATCGCTGGATCTTTCTTGGTTTTGCAATTTTAAAGTTTAGCGCAGCGAAAATCTACAACTTTGCAGCAGAAAACTCAAAAATAAGAGAAAAAAAACATTAATGGAAGACATACCTCTGTGCAGGATCAGCTCAACAGGTGGAGATCAGCGCGGCGAGGATGCAAACTGGCGACAGCAGAGAATCAGGCTGTTCTCACGCACGTCTGCCTCTCACGCCACCTGAAGAGCAGTGACGAGAATCCATGATTGACAGAGGAGAGAGACGCTTTCTGGGGCTCGTCACACTCACCCCGGGCGCGAAGACTCAGCACATGCGCACACGCAGCGCTTTGGAGCACCTTTGTCGACCACCTGAGACCACGTGACCCGCGGGACTCCACCCAGGACTGGGACCGGACCGGTGTGATTTATCTGGTTTAGATCTTAATAAATAATGAAAAAGTTACAACTAATAACAAATAATAATAACTAATATAGTTAATTCCGCTTTTATTGAGATTCCTATATTAAAGGTGGTGTTGAGAAGAATAGAATAAAATTGCATTTAGATGTCTACAATATAAGCATTGTATCCAACTTTTGTTTTTTTCGTTTTCCACCGCAATATAACAATCCATTTTCTCAAGGATTTTTTTTTTTTACATCTGACCGGAAGATAACATAATTTCCATTTACACCAACACATTGCGGGTGTATGCAGCGGTCTGCTTTTCCTACCCCCAAGGACAATGTGAAATAATGACTTATCAGCCTGTTCCTGTCTCCTTCGAGCACCTTGTGATGTGAGTCAGAGGATCCTCATCAAGGTGGAGGCACAAATCAGCGCAATTATGTTGGGTAAATTGTAGCGCCCCTGAGATAGTCACCCATCAGTTCACCACTATAATCAAAATCAGACACTTTGGCCATTAAAGAAGACATGTAAGCCAAACAGCGTTTCACTTCAGTGTTTTTATTTATCGCGCAACATAAAACAATATTGTGGGTTTTCTCTCAAAACCACATACACTATGTATTCACATAATACACCATACAGCTACAAAGAGAGACCGAACAAAAACACCTTTTTTTTTTTTTTTACATACTGCATCCTCAAAATGAGAATAATGAACAAAAAACAATTTTCAAAACTCAAAAAGAATGTAGCTGCCAGTTGTGTGGTTACATCTTCATTTAGGTTTAATTATTATCATCATTTTTTTTTTGTTTGTTTTGTAAATGGGCCGGGATCCCAGTCTTATCCCAAATCTGGAGATTAAATGAGGTGTTTATTAGATAATTAAAGGTGAGATGCATGTGGACACAATATACAAGGGCTGAGTACAGGAAGTGCATGAGGAAGAGGGGCGGTGCACCGTCGCCATCCTATTAAAATACCTTAGCATTTCGTTACCATCAACATGACCTACGTCCTGATGAAGGTTGTTGGACTTGCACTGGGGCCGCTCCAAATATAAAACCCAGTCAACAGTCTAGAAACATGTTAAAAAAGTCATTAAACTGAAGCTAAAATCCCAGTTTCAATAAAAGGAATGATGCTGTTTTCTGGCCAGATGGGAAAAAAGCCATTGGTATGCACAGATAAAATTAACCATCAGCACCAGAACAGTGCGTCAAACTGCTTCTCTTGACATTTGAAGAGCTCAGGAAAATGGCGAAATCATTTGTCTTGACATTTTTCCTTACACAGTGATTTTCTCCTTTTTTTTTCTTTAACCAAAGCCTGATAGTGCCATCTCTCGCCTTCAGCCTCTGCAGGCGCCATCAACGGGACCAGAACCTATCATTGGATTAAAAAGTTATTAAAATACGTCAGCACCAGTGACCTATGTGCACCATTGATTAGGTTGAAAAGGCTAAAACTGGCCCAGCTTTACTGGTCCCGACTCCATAGCCTGTTGGTCACGATGTCATTTCTATGTAATTCCAAAAAAAAAAAAAAAAAAATCACTGTGGGAAACTGAATGTTAAGTGCATCCTATTATGTCAGCATTAGAGCATAATAACGAGTGATAGACAGGAACAGGAAGTGCCCTCTTGGTCGATAACCAAACTCAAATCTGACGCTACAATCTGCATCCAGTTAGCTTAGCATGAGGACAGAACAGCAGGTTTGGATTCCGAATGGAGATTTTGCGAGATAAAAAGACTATAAAAGACACGGACACGCAGGAGTCTCTGTGAGCGCCAGAGGTGCTGGTAGGTGAACGCCACCGCGTTTCGCCTCGTCCTGCTAAGCTAGCTCTGCAGACTGGAGTGAGCGACCAAACAGCTCAGAGACAAACAGGCAAAAGAAAAACAAACAAAAAAAAAAACAACAAAAAAAAAAAATCAGGCAAGCGTTTCTATGTTTCTAGGAATTCAAGCCAAATTGGGGAAACATGGTCAGAGAACAGCAACGTGGGGGAATCTCAGTCATCTCTACTGTCACCAGGTCACCTGCTTTCACCTGTGGGGGTAGACGAAGGTATTTTTCCATAGCGACTGGTCCGTCAGTCACACGCTGACGAGGGCTACAGTACGTATGAAAGCAATACAGCAGTGTTACTGAGTTCACGGCTACAGCCAGTGTTGCTGTGGACCGCTGGTCGAAGGCTGTCACGCTTAAAAACACCCCCCTCACTCACCGCTGAGTTACTATCCTCACCAGTTAAATAATAATCTTACCTAAATATCTTAATATTTACACTTTTATCTCTCTCTTGAGAAAATAAAAAGAAAACCCTAAGCTTCAAGTCGTCAATAATCGGCTCTTTCTTTTTGTCATTAAAATCAAGATTAAAAGTGCTTTTATAAATCTTTTCTCTATGTACAATTTGTATTAGCTATATAAAAATGGTGAAAAAAAAGCAATAACATCGAGGACAATCATCATCATCATCACCATGTAGTAATAAATAAGAATAAAAAAGCAGGTTAAAATGAGTATGCAGGGCAGAAATAAAACAGGAGGACATATGCATGATTCTCTTCCCTCAGTAGCACGTTGGGATTGTGACCAGTGTCTCTACAGTGTGAGGTAGAGAGCTGGAGACCTCCGGGAGGCCCTACAAGGTTTTAACAAAGCACCCGGCAGCCAGGAGCGGGCCTGCTTCGCCCTCCACTGGGGGTGAGGACGTGAAAACAGCATTTGAAGCAGCTGATTCTCCGAATACTCCCCCTCTCTGGGCCAAACTTTAGGGCCAACTCCCAGCCGCGATTACCTTCTAAGGTCTCCCCTTAACTACCACTAACGTTTTCTTTCTGACGCCAAACACTGCATTCAACGACCGTACTTCCTTTCCTTCCTATCGTACTTCCTCTCTGAGATATAACTTCACCACGAGGATCTGTAAAACTGAGAAAAACTCCTGGAGGTGCAACCACCTCGATTAGCTGGCTCTATGGTGCCTGCAGTAAGACGCGCCTTGCTCTGCTTGTAGATGGCAGCACCGTTGCAGAGAAGGGGACAGGCCCTTTACAGGGAAATCAAGTGTAACAGGAGAGCACCGAGTGTGTGTTGGAGCACCGAAACCCAGAGCGGGCCTTCCCGAAACCATCTCCAGACTTTTTCACATTTGCACCACAGCCAGACAAAGATCGGCACTGCTGCTTGCGGAGCGGGTCCGTGCATGGCCAGCGAGCAGAGAGTGACGTCCTCCTCAACTCTCCATTCATGGATAAAGACGTTTGACTCAATGGGAATGGTTTCACCCGGCAGTCGCTGCTGCCCTCTAGAGGTCACACCGGGAAGTGCTCACCCTTACTTGAATATAGAAAGATTAAATGTCCCACCAGATTAAAAACCAAACAAACAAACAAACAAAAAAAAAAACCCGTGGAGTGTCAGACAAGAATTCTGCAGTTTTTGTTTAAATGACAGACAAAGAAAAGCAAAACAGAACAGATTCTGCTTTTCTTGGCCTGACACCACAAAGACGGTGCAGAGAAACCCTCCGGTCTGGTACTCCACGCAACAAATGATCGATACAGAAACAGAAGTTACGAGTGTCGGCTGGACCAGACTTACATAGAGCACCATCACAGTACAGCATCAAGTGCAATGACAAGAATGAGAATCGGTCAGAGCTGGAAGCTGAGCACCAGTCGGAAGCTGGAGGGGTGAGGAAGAGGAGGAGCGCGCCATCATCAGACACCAGGAGGCAGCGAGCGTGCATGTGCGGCATGGTTGAAGGACACTTAACTGGGATGAACTCAACTCCTTCAGCCACAAACACAGTAGTGTTCCAGTAAAGCACATTATGTCACCAGTTCATCTGTGGAATGTTCCAGATTGGGGGTTTTGGAGGGGGGGGGTTCCGATATCAGTGTGATTAGAGATCACATTATTCTGGCATGGGTTCGCTGTGGGTTCGTGTTCGGATGATGTCTCCTCCTCTACATACAACTGAAAAACTGAAAGGAAAATAAAATAAAAAAAAACAACAACAACAAAAAAAAACCCAGTTCTCCAAACATGGAAAAAGGAATCGTCTGAATCCAAGTGACCCAGATCGACTGATTTAAAGAAAATACATTACACAATCACATCATTAATAATAACATTAATGAAAACAGCAATAATAAAAAATAAACAAGTCTTCATTATAATACCTGTAATAACAACATTGACAGTAACAATAGCAATCATAATAATATTGATAATAATAGCAATAATTAGATCATTAAAATTCTATAAACAAGAAAAAGCAATGGAGTTCCTCTCAAGGAAGGAGAGGAAGAGCACCACAGGCAGTGTGTCTGAAGGCCAAACCACTGCCTGACATGAGGTAAAAAAAATAAAAACGCCCCTTCCTCCACTGCAGAGGGGGCAGGATGGAGAGACTGTGGGACGGCTAAGAGACATTCATCCTGCTCGTAGCTCTCTGTAGCCCTCCACGTCGCAGCTCTCAGTCCGTGACTATCTGACCTCAGACGAAGTGGCTGTAGGGCCCAGTGAGGCGGGTGAAGGCATAGGGAGACACAGTAACAACAGAGGTGGTGTGGCCACTGGGGGCTAGCCGCGTCACCGGCCCCTCCCTCTTGTCTTTAGATTGTCCAGGTCCTGGACTAGCACCTGCAACCGCAGCCCCCCACTTGCGTTTCTTGCCGAGGGCCTTGATATCCTCCTGGGAGAGGCCGAGGAGGGCGGCTTCCTGCTGCCTCTGCAGCGCTCGCTCTGCCAGCAGCTTCATCTTGGCCTCCCACAGACCCAGGCCGTGCATGGGCTGGTTCAGGTTCTTGTGCTGGTAAAAGACCAGGGAGATGCGGGTAGGGTGAGAGCGGTCGGGCTTCTTCAGCGGAGTGGTGGCGTGCAGTTCTCGACGGGCACATTCAATCAGGATGGAGCCGTGTGCTGGTGCTACCGCCACGCCGCCGATGTTGGGATCCAGGAAGTTGTGCTCGCTGTCGGACCACACTTCCTCCTCGTCCTCCTCCGGACCTTTAGTGCTCAGGGCGTCGCTGTCACCTTGGCTGGGGTTCCAGCAGGCCTGTCCCGACTGTTGCAGGGCATCAGGGAAGAGGCGTCCCTCGGGGGCAGGGGAGGGGGTACTGCCCGCCACCGAGCCTCCACAAGACTTCCAGGCCTTCTCTTGGAGCCCGAGGGGCGTGGAGCAGCGATTTTCCCCGGTCTTGGACCAGATCTTGTCAGGACAGGCTCCCGCAGGGTTACTGTGCTTCAAAGCAGGGCTGTATGCCACCGGCCCCACTCCCCAAGCGTTTGGCTGAGGACTGGAAGCAGGGCTGGCCCAATGCCTCAGGGTGCCCGGGCCTGGAGTACCCGGACCCGGGGTGCCGGGCTGTGGCGTGACTGCACCTGAGCGACAGCTGCCAGGCTGTGGCGTACCTGAACGAGGGGTGCTTGGGCGTGGGGTGGAGCTCTGATGTAAGCTGCCTGGGAGACCCGTGCCTGGGTGAGACGGGGAGGGAGGTACCTGAAGTGATGGTGAGGCGGCCGTGGGAGGCATCGCGGCATTTGGAGCAGGGTACGACGACCACTGCGGGGGGTAAGGGGAGGGCTGTTGGTGAAACTGCTGCTGGTCTGGATTCACGACGGAGGCTTTAGGACTGGCTTTCAGGTTCAGGGGGCTGTCGCAGCTCTGCGGGCCGATGCTTCCGTTTATCCGGTGGCCCGACCAGGGTGCAGGCTGAGGCGTGGTGCTGGGCGTGTTGGGAGTAGCCCGGCTGGGTGTGGTGCCTTCATACACCGGCACATCCGCGGGCTCCTGTTTGATGATTGGGGTGCCTCTGTTGGAGGCCTCTGAGGAGACAGAGGAAGGCCGGGACTGGCTGTAGTTTGCTGGCTGGCTGTAACCACCGGGGTAAGCCTCGGCCAATCTGGCCTGGAGGCCCTGAACATCAGGCTTCTTGTCAACTTCCTCAGTTTTCAAGAAAGCGGCGTTTCGACCCTCGTAGGTCCTCAGCTTACGGGTGAAAAGTGCATTGGCGGGGTAGTTGTAGTAGCCATTGTGCATTGCGGGGAGGTTCTGGTGGAAACCGTGTGGGTCGGATGCAGAGGGCTGGCCAGGTGGGGGAAGGCCTCCCCTTGCATAGTACGAGGGGTGTGGACTGATGTTGAACATGTCGGCTGCCTGCACAGGGTATCTATCATGCTCCATCTTGATGTTGGCCTTCACTTCTTGTTTAATAACTCCTAAACGTTTGAAACAAAAAAAAGGCACACACTTAATATTAAATGTAATTATGCTTTGTGTGTCAGTTTAGGATGAGGAACAACGGTGGGCACCATGAACAAAGAGTCTGACCTTGACTGGCTTGGGGTTGAGGAGAAGCCGTGAGGCAGATCTCCGCCTTGACCACAGACTTGTCTGGGGTCTCCATGGCCTGCTGCATCATCAGTTTATTCTTCTTCTTCTCTGAGGAGGCCTTCTTGGCCTCCAGTCTGCGCTGGCGGCAGGATTTGGCAGGTTCGGGCAGCTTTCGCACCTCGCGTCGGAAAGCTTGTAGCACCTGAATGGCCCCTGTCTTCACCTTGAGGCGCTGTCCCTCTTCACGGCCAAACTCGTCAGTGGGGGAGACCTTGTAAAGAGGCAACACGTGAAGCTGCTCATCGTCGGGGATCTTCTGCACCTCCCGGTTGTCCTCCTTTGTTAGAGTACACACCTGAGCGAGAGAGAGACGTGGGACAGTATTAAACTGGGCCGGGCGCCGGTGGAAAAAATATGCCTCCATTAGCACACACGAGATACTTTTCTTACCACCGTGCAGCCATTGTAGAGGTTGTGCTGGTCCTTATGAGCGTGGGCACAGAAGTCCATGCAGGCGGTGACTCCAGAAAACGGACGTCCTTCCTTCAAACCCAGCCTGCACTCTGGCGCTTTGGACTCTGTCTGGCACTGAGGAAGAGGACAGGTGTGTTGAAACAAGCTGTGGTGGGTGTGTCCGGATGCCCTGCGCTCATCTGCACGGAAACAAACCTGGTTGCTGTAGGCCTGCGGGGCCAGCTGCCTGTACAGAGGAGCCACATGGGTTGCCAGAGCTTGGAATCTATCCCTGACTTTGTCCTCCTGAGCAGCAGAGACACACACATCAGTCAGGAACCCACCAGCGGCGAGCTAAGCCTTTAGAAGTTCTGTTTCTCCATGCGCGGTGCTCTGTACCTCCTCAGGGCGATCCCCCTGCAGCCTGAATTTGCGCGGGATTTTACTCCGGGCGTACTTGCAGCCATTGAAGTACATACTCCACGAGCATCCAAAGGAGAACGAAGCACCACCTTTTTCAGGGTCCTTGCCCTGGCACGCACAGGTGCGACTGTGGGAAGGGTGATGAACGAGAGGTTAACTGAAACGCACGCTTTCATTTTTGTTGCGATGAACATATTATTTATATTTATGTCTCTTAAGTCAGGCCAAAAGAGAAAGGTGACAGTTTTAGAGAACAGATAAGAACACAAGAACAGATGAGGCGCTTTTAAAGACATTACCTTCCTCAAACATCCACATTGTCCAAACCGGAAATGTCACTTTGTTGAAATATTTCTCTGTTATTAAAGCATTCGCTTCCTTTTGCGCTGTCTTCATAACCTTTGATTTAACTTGTTATTTACAGTATTCAGTCAAATTTAAAACCATATCGCCCCCTGCTGGAACCAGGTTAAAGTCACAGTTTAGGTCTCTTTATTCCCAACATATCACTTTTTCAGATCTTTTTTGTTCTCTTCAAAATTGGAAAATATATTGAAAATAATTTTGCCACTAAGGTACTCCCCTGTAAGAAACGAGTCACTTGGCCACTTACTCGTCGTTAAATCCACAGCGCCGGCTGGTGGGGTTGCCGTATTTGGTGAGGCTGTCGGACAGATCCCGGTACAGCATATCCGCCATGGCCCGCGGGACGCCTTCCCAGGCCAGAATGACGACGATGATGACGGCGTTGGGACAGTGATGGCCGGCGCGCTCGCGGACCAGGCACAGCAGCTTCTCCGTCTCGCTGCCTCGACGGATCACCTGACAGGAAGCAAAGCTCATGGTTATTTCAGCGTCTACCCAAGCAGGGAGGTTCCATAAACGCCTCAGGTCAACTGAAGGGCTTGATGGCGTGCAGAAGCCATGGTGTCGCTTACCCATTTGGCGATAGGACATCCCTGAGAGCTCTTGCCCTCTCTACCCGTGTACACCACCTTCTCAAGCCGGAGGGCGTCGCCTTTCAGTCCAGTCCTACACGGCAGAAAAGAAAAAGGTTCAGAGCTCTGTGGGACAGAGCTGCGACTCAGAACCGACTGGTTCTGGTTTGAAAGTTACAAGAAGCACATTTGGCGGTCCTGTGGTTTCCCAGATGCGGAATCTTCCTCAAGCACATTGGAACGTGTTTGTTAATGCTCATAACAATGGCGCGCAGTGAGAGAACGGGAGTGTAAATGTGGGGTGAACAGGAGTGAAGGGTCAGAGGTTTAACTGGGGTGGGTCAGAGCTTGTCAGATGTGCGCTCATGGTTTTTATCAGGTCTCCGCCATTGTGAACACATCAGCCCTAATTTGACGAAAACAGGAGCTCCAGCTGAAGGGGAGCCATCCCGAGGAGGCTTGGAGACTTGGGTGGGTAGTGGCCCTAGTGAGGTCAGAGGTGGGTCAAAGGTCAGAAAGACAATGGAGTCTTAAGACCCAGGTCAGTGGTCTCTGGATGAGCACCCCCACCTCTCAGCATGTGCTCTCAAGGGACTCATGACTCAAACACGACCCCAACATTCAGCGCTGCGTGTACTTTTGTGTATTTTGTTATTAAAAATCAACCTCCAGGGGTCCCTTTCCGCCGCCACCCCCCCCCGTTATACAGACACTCCTGAGGGGTCTGTGAGGCTGCGAGTACAACAGAAAGAGCAGAATGTTTCTTCACATTTCCATCATCCTCATCCTCGACTGTCTGTGGCTGCATTTATATCCCTCTCCCTCCCTCGTTCCTCTCATTCTCAGCTATCATCTGCTCCTGCGCTTCTGCTTATGCCTGTGATATGCTGACGATCCTCCTACTGGATTCTGGGTCACCGATTCCCCGAGGACACATGTGAGGAGGAGGGAAGGTGGAGACAGAAGAGGAGGAGGAGGGAGAGGCAGGGAGCATGTGGGAGGAAGAGCAACAGAGATGAAATACGGGAAAGACTCACCTTCTCTCCATCAGGTCTCGTATTGCAGCCACCGTTGGTCCAGCTCCCAGGTGATTGTAGTAGGGCCCTTCATCCTTCTCCAGGATTTGTTCTATAAAAGGAATCAGGAACAGACGACGAGACATGAGAATAACAGGATGAAGAATCCCGCACTTTCAAGAAGAAAAGTATTCAAAAACACACCATTAACAATGGATTTAGCTTTCTAAAAGGTTTTTTTAAACCTGGTGTAAACAAAACCGACTCCAGTTGATCATATTTTAAAGTAAACCGTAAATCACGGTGAAGTGTACAGGCATGTGATCACATCTGAGTGATTCCAGTGGGTTTTTTTTTAGAGTTCTCTGGGGGTATTTTTGGACAGCTTTAATCATGTGGTGTGTGTGAAACTTCCAATGACACAACACACACTGGGTGACTGTAACTGTAGGGTGTGGTCTGTTTGTGTGTTTGTGTGTGTGAAATATGTCCTATGACTTCAATGATCTCTGCATGTGCGTCCAGCAGAACCAATCCTGCATGGACTCCAGCTGCCAGATTTTACGATTACCACCTGTGGGCTGCTCAAACGATGAGAAAATAATCTAAATGTGCACACTGTCAGCTGCAAATGTGCACGTTTGTGATTCAGGGGTCATTCAGCCGACATACATTACCGATCAGAGAAAGGCAACCAACTAAACATGGAAATATTCAGTGATTATTGTGGTTTTCTGCTCTCTGGTTAAATCCTCCACCAACGTTTAAATACAAAAAAGGCTCCATAAAAGCATCCAGATTGAGAAAAATCACACTAAAGCGGTGGTTTTGGAGTAAAGCTCCTACACTTGAATGTTCTGACGAAGTCTTTCCTGCAAAATACACACACTGCCCTGCAGAAATAAACCTGCTCTCACAGAAAGGTGACACAAGCCTGACTTACCCACACAGGTACAAGTGGGGAACTCTGCCTGTAGATCCTTGGAGGGAGTGCTGAACAGGGTCTTAGTGGGGGTGTCCAGGTAACGCAGGGGGGACTCGAGGAAACCTCTGAGGGATGGCGAAGACGGTAAGCTGTCTTTTGTGGGCGTGTCCTCCTCTGAATAGCACGTGGTGGAGAGCACTGCTACATCGCCCGAGGCTTCGATCTTCATGCGCTTTGGAAGCGGAGACCCAGGCGTGCTGAACATGCTCTCTAATGTGCCGGGCGGCTGCTGCTTCTCCGTACAGGGACAGACTCGGAGAGACCCCTTCTGAGTGCTGTCACTTTCCATGGGGGCTGTTTCACACTGGATCCCCGACTCATCTTTGCTGACTTCCATCTGATCATTCTGATCAGGTTTGGGTGGGGGCGTGGGATTGGGGCCCGTAGGACTGGTCTGGGACAGGTCCCCCTTCTCTGGGGCGGAATCCTTTCCCTCTGTGGGCTTACTGCGAGGCGGATGCGATTCCCCGAATTCAGCTTCAAACTGGCGGATCAGTTCTTCGTACTTTGGGTCCACGTTGACGAGGCTCGGTAATTGTGAGCTTGAGGTGCTGGATGAAGATGTGGAGGTCAAAGATGTGGTGGTGCTGGTGTTACTGGAGGGCTGGCCAACCGCTCCTTCAGCCTGGGCACTTCCAGTGACCACAGGTGAGGGCAGTGGGCCCACCAGGGTAGGAGTGTTTGCCGACACAGCTGGAAAGATGCAAGAAGTTGTCGGGGAGTTAGAGATGGATACCTGAGATTGGGCTGGGGCAGGGAGGCCTGCAGCAGCAGCCTGAGAGGAGTTACCGTGAAGAAGCTGGGAGGGAAGAGAACCTGGCTGCAAGCTAGTCAGTGCTGGGGCTCTGTCCACCAGCAGGGCAGGTTTCTGGATAGAGATCTGAGAGTGAGGCAGGAAGGTTGGCATGGAGGCTTTCTGCTTGGTCTTCTTGATGATTATCTGTTTGGGTTTGGGCAGAGGAGGGCCTGCGAGCATCCCGCTCATAGATTTCATCACAGGAGATCCTTGATTGCTCTTTTTCTTCTTGGGTTCCTGTTTGATGGGTAGATGGGGCAAACCTTCTGTCTCACCCTGTGGCCACCATTTTTTCAAGTTTTGGCAAGCCAGAGACGAACGAGGGCCTGGTGCTCCAAAGCTGGGCGAGTGGTTAGAGAAGAGGGTTCTCTTGTAGTGAAGGTGCTGTTGCAGAGCTGCCTGAGTGGAGTGACTGATGGATGTTTGCCCAGGAGACAGAGGAAAGCCAGCGTAGCTCTGACGCTGCTGCTGCTGCTGACAGTTAGCCATGCCCAAGTTGCCCATGGAGGCAGTGTGACGATCGTGCTCGCCCAAGTCTGGCTCCTGTTTAACTCTGGCCCGAGCTGGGCCGTCCTGGGTCTGCAGACTTCCATTCTGGCACAACCTGGGCTGCTGCGTGACTGGGAGCTTGAAAGGAGCGCCGCTAAACTTGCCGGTGGTGTCCCCCAGCAGCTGTTTGAGCTCAGACATGGGGTTAGAGCTGCCATGAGGTGCAAGGTTATAGCCAGACTGGTGCAGCTTCCTCTGCTCCGAGCTTTTGCCAGATCCCTGCTGCCAGTGCTGGGAATTAGGGCTGAAGCCTGGATGTTTTCCCTGACCTGGGAAGGGAGAGGTAGAGGATGGGAGGGGGGTAACATGGGCTGGCTGCCCCTGCGACTGGGGTCTGTGGAGCTCAGAGGACACCGGGGTCTGATGGGATGAGTGTGGTCCTGGAGGCACGGACTGAGAGCGTGACGATGATGACCGTGAGCCTGGAGGTGACAGGATAGAACCGTTGCCACTGGGGGGGCGAGGCGGCTGGGTCTGGGTACGATGTTGGTGATGGAAGTTACTGTTGTAGGGGGCGTGTCCAGGCGAGCCAGGTGCTTGGGACCCGGTGCCAGATAACTGAGTCAGGGCTTCAATTGCGATGGCTGCCTGAAGGCTGATGTTTTTCTCCTTAGCTATGGAGAGCACCTGGGGGGAGCAAGGAATGGGAGATTTGGAGCAGGTCGCTTGTTTCAGATGAGACCCCTGTTGCTGCTGAGGGTATGAGAGCGGACGGTGGCCGCCGTTCACCTGGGGGTACTGCTGGGGATGGTTCTGCAAATGAGGCTGCTGGAGGTGAGGTTGCAGCTGTTGGGGGATATCAACACTCTTGCAGGCTCCTTGATTCTCACTGCTTGCCAATTTAATCTTCTTCTTTAGCCACTCTAGGTAATCTGGACAGTCCGGCCCGTCACAGTCACAGTTAGGGGGTTTGTGTCCGTGTTTGGCCTGGTTCAGTGCTGTCTGCAAGGTTTTAAGGTCTTCTGGAGGTTGGACGCTACCCTCAGAAGGTCCCGCTGAGAGTCTGGCCTGAGCTCCATCAGAGCCCATCTCCTGGCTGAACCTCTCGTACAGCTGCGCTGTGTTTGGCTGCACAATGCAGGGAGAAGAGGAAGAAGGAGGCAAGGAGCCAGCAATAGCAGAAAAAGCCACCAGATTGTGTGCATCCTCCATGGCTGCACGGTGGGCAGGTTGCACCGGGTTTGCACCATGGCTGCCGTTCCAGCAGGGCTGCTGTTGCTGGGCGTCACTGACCTTACACTGTCCTGACACCCACGGCCTCGGAGGCACGCTTCCTGCTCTCTGCTGCTCTGCCTCTACAGGCGTCTCATCACCGCTGGGGTAGTTATTCACCCCATTGGCCACTTTCAGACTCAGCGCGCCTTCCTGGAGGCGGTCATGTGACCCAATTTCCATCTGGCCTCCACCTCTGGGTCCATCCACTGAAATGACTTTCTGAACAGTCTGAAAGACAAACACAGGGGAAAGTTAATGGGTTAGAAGTCTTCATAAGCCCACATCATCATCACTTCATTAGCCAGAATTTGCTGTGATATTCCGGGATTATTTTGATCGATGGACCTGTTTCATTAGAGAGTCTGACCATCATTTATAAATCATTCTACTCCAAATTAGCTGGACTGTGCAAACCCTGTCACTCGAGTGTGTAAAGCAGCCACGCAGCCTCCGACTGTGGCAGCAAGAACCCATTTGATACAAGTTAAAACAGAAAAAAAAGCAGCTTGCACAGTTGGTATTATATTAAAACAGAACACAGAGGAACTCTGCAACTGACAATAAGTAACAGGCAGATCTTTAATAAAACACAAGTCCACCATGAGCAGCAACAGCCTGCATGTGGTTCGTTAAAATCCCTTTGTTGATCGCAGATCACAGATATCATCTGAAGGAATAGTAAAAAGGAATTCAAGAGAGTAGAGCCAGCTGAACAGCCTTAGTTTAATCTTTGAAGAACTGTACCTCCGGGTCAAGTGTCAAAAAAGCATTCTGTGTCCTACAGTCAGCCGGGACACTAATGTGTCACTTGACATGAATATTCAGCCTGACTTAGTTCCTTATCATAAGCAAAATGAGTCTAAAGAGGAACAGCAAACACAGATAATCCAAGGGCAGGCTCACCAATCATTGACAGGGATCCTATTGTGGCTCACCAGTGTGTTACCCCGTTGCCCATATGCGAAGGAGGCGGCGTGTTAGCCTCAGCCAGTCACATGCTTCTTTGCTAATTATTGTCCTCAGACTGCAGGAACCGTAAACAAGCACCTACAGGTTGCAACACGCACTGTACAACCAAAGCACACAGCTTGTAAATGGCAGTCCTCCACCGAGACCAGTCAAGAGCGACTGCAGCAAGCTAACGGTTAATGGGACTGATTAATAATTCCTCTGTCACACGCACACGCGCACACACACGCACACACACACACGCACACACACACGCACACGTGGTTAGAAGATGGTAATGTGAAGTTACTTAGAAAATAAAAACGGTTAATGACTGATCAGTGTGAGGCCAGCGACTCGCCTCCTGCTGTCCGAAACATGACTGAAATCAGATTTCTGACAGGCTAATTACTGCACAGGCTGCGCTCTGGGCTTTTGAATCCCACCTCCTGCACAGTGTCTGTCGGGGGTCTCGGGGGACGACGATGGTATTGGTGGTGGTGGGGAGGGGGCGCATTGGCTGGGGGCTGGCAGTGAACAGCCGGCATGCAATACGTGAGAGGCCCCATGTCTGCATTATCGCTGGCATCAGACGTGAAAGAGGAAGAGGGGGGTGGCTGTTGTGAGAACTGCAGTATGTTGAAACAGAGCGACTGCAATAGCGCACAATCATCAGTCACACCGAGCTTCTCTTTTCTCCTCTTTTACAAACACTTACAATAATTCGCTGCTGCACACAAGGTCACACGGGTTCGATACCCAACGCGGACTCAGAACGAAGATGCTGCAGCACACGCCAGACGTCTCTGAATCTACACGCCGGCTTGACTTTTAAAACTCCGACTGGAGGATTTATTCGTAATTATGGCAATCCAGATGCTACGCACACACACACACACACACACACACACACACACACCTGCAGCACTTTGCACCAAGACTGTACAGAGCACGTGCTTAGACAAGTATTTGCAGTGTAGGAGTCTACTCCTGCCAGAAGCCGTGTTTGTCTCCTCTCTGTTAGTGTCACGATAACAAGAGCCTGTCTCGTCTCCAAACGCAGTCAGAAATGACAACGCTGAAGCTAGCAGATGTGGCAGAACCCGCCAGACCAGACACTCGAGTCTAGCAGCCCTTTAAACATAAAGGATGTGGGAAAAGAAAGGAAAAAAAAAAAAAAACACAGAGGGAGGAGACAGAGTGTGAAAAAAACAGCAGCAGCGGTGGTGAGGGGCTTTTTACCAGACAGCTGAAGCTCAATCTCAAAGACACAAGCACCCTCCTGATCCCCAGCCTTTCCTCCGAGCAGAGCAGTCCTGGAGCCGCGGGGGCACGGACGGCCTGAATCTGAGCCCTGGCTCAAGCGTCAAGCCTACTTACATGATCCTAGACGTCCAGGCGGCGCTGCCGGTCGCAGAGCAGAAAGCAGAGGAGGAGACAGAGAAAACCATGAGACTCGCCGGCTGTTATTGTCTGATTGGGTTCCTTTTTAGTCCTTCCAGTCTGTGCCGAGCGAGCACCGAAACACGCATGCATGCGGTCACACACATACACGCACCCCGCCACACGCACGAAACGCACCTCCCCCCGGCACACGCGTTTCTCATTCTCCTGCCTCTTCTTATGGCTGAGGCTTTCTGTTCTCTCCTTTTTCCTTTCTCATTATCTCTGTCTGCTCCTCCCTTCCCTTTTTCAATATCCTCTTTCTTTCTCTGCACATGCAGTTGGCTTCTTCTCTCGGCCCCCACCTTCCCCCTTCCCTCCCACCGTTCCCCTCCCTCTCGCGCAGCCTCTCCCTCCATCTCCTTGCCTCTCTCTCTTCAGTGTGTGCAGAGCGAGAGGCCATTATCTGAGCCACAGTGGGCACGTACGATGGAATGGAGGCGAGTGCAGTGAGCAGAAACACAGAGCTGTGGGGGGATAGCTGCCTGCAGTAAGCCGACAATACAGAGCAGCAAAGCTCCTTCCGAGGAGAAAATCTCCCCCTGTCGGTAACCATGCCTCCTTTTCTCCTTCTGCCTTCGTTTATGTTACATTTAGGGTTTAAATACACACGTTTTGTTCACGCACAAAAGCGCCTCATTGGTCTGAATCAGGGTGCTTCGATTACAGGTGAACTGGCAGCGAACGTTAGCTCACATCGAGAAAAAGAAAAGGAGAAGCGGCGCTGCGCTGTTTGTTTACGTTGTCTGTAAATGTCATATTGTTCTCCTTATGCAGATTCACCTTTGGAAAGAGAGAAGCCACTATTACAGATTCTTCCACATCCACAATCGCTAGCCCATTTCTCGCTCGACGCTAAAAGCCTCCAACTTAAACCTGTGGCTGAGCACCGATGAAGGTAAAAAAATGAATAAAAGCAGGCAGCATGGTAGCCCTTCCTGCAAGAGCTCAAGAAACCAGGCGGAAGGTTTCTCACTTCAAGAACCTGTGGAAACACAATCCGCCCAACGACGCACTGGCCTGCTACGGTAGCATGATGGGAAGCAGCGGGCTAACTCTGCTAGGAAGCAGGTGACACCTCGACATCAGCACGCAGAAGCAGCGTCAGCGATAAGACGTGAGGACGGACGACGACGGATGCCAGAGTGTCGGTGTTGGGACTGATGCTGAACCGGGAGGCTGGCAGGCTGCTGTTTATGGACACATGACCTGAGTCCTCTCCTGTCCGCCGGGTACAACAACATCATCTTGTTCTGTTCTCTCACCACTGTTGTGCCCGGGTGCCGGTATCATCATCATCACCACCACCGTCTTCCTGATCGGACCTTTTCTCGCCCATACGCTGGCGGCCCGGCCTGGTGCCACCTCCTGTCTTCTCTCCACCACTGCTGGAGTTTTTGAGCCGATCTGACCAGCGTGAGGAGGAGGAGGAGGAGGACATGAAGGGGAGGGGGGGTAAACATGGCCGTCTTTTCCGTGCAGATTCCGTGCAGGCTCCAGCGTAGCCTTTTTTTTCTTTTATATTACTTAGCGTGTGGCTGCTATGCTGCGCTTCGGCTGGATCTATTTGGGTTCGGTGCTTCTTTTTCTTTATCATTCCTCGTTTCTCCTGGTCTCTGTCCATCTGTAATTAGCTCTTCCGCTCTAAATCTGCCTCTGCCTTCCTCTCTGTTTTGTTTTCTCCTTCTAGCATTTTGCGCTAGCTTTCTTTGCACTTCAGTTCCAGCGCTCGCTGACGCACCCGTTCTCTGGCCCCACGAACCTCGCTGTTGCCACACATATTCGCATACACAGACACAAAATGAGCGTCGATCCAAAAGAGAAACACAGCACAGCCTAAGCTGTCGACGGGAAAGAGAGAAGTAGAGCATTAGGTCACGTGACCAGGGTAAGCCAATGAGCGAGAGGCAGCGGGCTGCCAGAGAGAGAGGTAGGGAAACACACGAGGCGATGACGTTCGCGTCGATGTCATCATCCGCGTCATCGTCCGTCTTCCACCAGGATGCGTGCCTCCGCCGCTGGTGGGCACCAATGCCCACACACCACCGGCACGCTTCCACAGAGGCTCAGAAAGGTTTACTTTTAGACTCACCCGCTCCCTCCCGCTGCCGTGACACAGCAGCGCCAGACGTGACTTAACCCCAAATCAGTCACATGCTCGCCACACGGCTCTTCGCTTAGAGGAAAAACAAAACACCGAAGCCTTCGGAATGCTAACAAAACAGGAATGGTGCCTATACAACGTGTTGTAGACCTGTAGACAACACTGCGGATGGCTGGGAAACGGCTGAGAGCAGCCAGCAGCCCCCACGCGTGGATGTAAAACACTCACAAGTCTACTTCAGTGACAGCACATGGTGGAAGTGACCTCGTGGAGTTGAAAACTCAAGAATCACCACAACACATTTGACTTTGTCACTTTCCACAAACACAGGCAGCTAAAACATTTCTGCTGTTTTACCTGGTCAATAAAAACAGGCTGTTAGTACTTCGGAGAGCGTTCAGGTGACCAGCCGTCGGGTTAAAAAAGGCAAAGTCAGACAAAGGAGATCTGTCCCGAAACCACTTCCTCTTCTGTTTCAACACCAGGTTGAGACGTTGCTGGAGGGTGTGCGCTCACAACGGTGCCCGGCTTAGCTCCCAAAAATCTACCATGCTGACTTCACGGGACCTTTAATCACAGAAGACAAACACAGAAGCTTCTTTGTGGGAAGTGAAGAGGCAGAAGGACTTACGCTAACGCTGCTGTAACCCGGCATCGTGTGAGCGGGGACGGCGCAACAAGCCCACTGTGGCTGTGATGCCGATCACATCATCTCAGAATTTACCATCCAAATGAGTGGTTTCACGCCCTCGCCTCTCTTTCTCTTCCTCTCTCCCAGTCACTCTGAGTTTCTGGCTGACTGTTTCTCAGCAGTGTGGAGGAAAACGCTCTGCTTGTAGGAGGGATGAGTGACAACAAAAGTCCATACCCGGCAGTGTGCACCGGGCCGGCTCGCATGACTAAGCCTGACTCATTTTCATCTCTTAACACAAGTCCTGACTTGAAATTCTCACACGCTGAAGCTCTCTGACACACCGGTGGTGGGAGGTCTGCGTGCGAGAAAACACACAAAAGCAGCCACGTTGGGGTTTTTTTTTATGCTCCATGACTTAAGTCTTTCTGAATTTGTCACCCCACCCAGATCTGTTACACAGACATCTTTTCTAGTGTTTACTTAGCTTAGCATGCTCATTATTGTGCACTTGTTTACTTAAGAGCAAGATATTCATTCAAATATTGAGGCATGTCCTCCTCCATGCCAGATGGACACTTGGACAGAAACACAAAGGGAGGGGCTAGAGGACAGGTAATCCCTGTTAGCGACAGCAGATGAAACCGTTTTAGAGTCATGAAATGACCTTAAAGACTGCACAGGAAATACTTGGAAACCTGTATTTTGACACTAGCTCTGCTGTCATCACTTCTCTTCCTGTCAGGTGACTCCACCTCCCTCCACTGCGACTGTTACTCCACCAGCGTGCACCCCCACCCCTGCCCTACCCTGCAGTCTAATAGCATCAAGGTCATCTGATCTGACGCTCTGTGACTCTCTTCTTCCCTCTTTTTGCTCTGCGGGTTCCTTTCCCAACCCCCGCAACACACATGCCTGCTTCCCATCACACACACACACACACACACACACACACACACACACACACACACACAAAGACATAAAAGACACATGGTGCAGAAGTGCAGAGGTGCTCTTTGATTCACCCCCCCCCCCCCCCTCTGGAACACATGCAGCCTAGTGTATGCATACAGTATTGGATTGTTCTCTAAGGGGTCACTGGGTTTACTGGGAGGCAGGAAAACCGGCAGCAGCGCTGCACCAATGAGAGAAAGAACCTAAAGTGTCTAATACTTGCATATTTCTGAACGCAAACTCTACATGCCAGTTGTTTATGTTATTTATCTGTTTTATTTGTCTGTTTGCACGGTTCTGGTCTCGGGCAGGACGGCGTTAGGTTCAGGGTAGGATCATTACACGGAGTGTAGGGTATCCAGTCTGAGTCACACCACCTGACTTTCAGCACGTGCAAGTCGACATGAATAGCCCAGCTGGGGAAGGCCTTCCCCCTCCGCCTCCCTTCCTCACAAAGAGAAAGGGAGGAGAGAAAAAAATGGAAAGGTGGTGATGGCTTGGGGTGGAGCCAGTAAAAATAATGAGGAGGAGGAGGAGGAGGAGGAGGAAGAGTGGGCTGCTGTTTTTAAGAGGCAGGTCTTTGTGCTTGAAGGTTTGGGACATAAAGAAGGGAGAAAATGTGTTGCAGACAAAGAGGGAGAGAAAGCAAACCAGGTGGAAAGGTTGGGACGATAAAGATCATTAAAAGAGCTGAGCTGTCCGGTTTCACCGCACACTCTGGGAATTATTAAGAGAAAGTGTAAAACCTGTCGAGGCGAGGCAACATCAGGTGGTTAAATCAGACACCAGAGAGAGAACAACCCTTCTCCGGCTCTCTACGGTGGCTGCTCGCCAGCCTCGTCCCTCTCAGGACCTGCACTAAGATTAGCTTCACTTATGGTCAAGCCGGGCTTAAAGGGCCAGAGCCGACGCCGCTAAATCATCTAGATTTACAGCCCAGGTCAAGGAGTGGAGTATTTTTAATCAGTCAGATAAAAAGTAGATGATAGCTGGGTGGTTTGAGGCTAAACGTCGTCTATTTCCATGCTAACATTAGCTTTACATGTACCAGTGAGCTTATACTGAATCTGGACATTTAAAAATCCATATTTCCGTGTTTCTTTAGCGTGTGTGTGTGTGTGTGTGTGTGTGTGTGTGATGAATCCGCCAACTGCTGAGTTATGTAAAACCTGGAAGGGGTGGGCAGCAGTGGGATTCAGGATTTCTACGCAGCGTTGCCCAGTGGGAGCTGAAGACTATCCACCAGAGAGGGGAGAGTTAAAGAGCTGCAGCAACAGCTGGGCTCCTCCTCCTTCGCCCTCCATTCATTTTTTATTAACTGCGGCACCAGGCGGCTGACAACCTCCCTCCGACATCACACACAGATACACCAGCCGGCGAGCCGCCGACTGCAGCCCTCGCGCCCGGTGACGTCTCGTCAGGTTTAGCGCTACGTGCTAATTTACTGCTCAGGGTTTTATCGCGACAACAGCGCATTCGATCTTCTAAGATCTTAAAATTCCAATCAAGAAGCTCATGTAACACGCTTCTTTGCCTTGTCGTGAGAAGACCAAGCGAAGGAGGAGGCCCCATTTTGACAATAAAACTGGTGTGGCCGGTTTACTCCAGCTTCATCGATCTCTCCATCAGCATCTGCATTTAAACGCGCAGACGCGCAGTTCAGCACGTCAATGCATCGAAAGCCAAGGCGGAGTGGAAGAGCTGATGTCAGACCTCCCACTTCCTGAGTCTCCACTACACACCAAAACCACCTACTACACAAACACACACGTGTGGGGCCGCCAGGGCGGTCACGTGACCAGCCCTGGATGCCGGACCTGAGCTAAAATTAAAGCAGTGATGTCATCAGACATTCAGTGTTGCCACGGAAACTAGGTCAGCTTTAACCCTTTGCGGAGAAGGCTGGGGATTCCAAGCGAAGCTAAAGTGGCGCCACACTTCGACAGCTTCCTTCTTTTGACTCTTTCCCACCAGCGGCCCCTGTGAAGAGGAAATCCTTTGCGTGCATTTAAAACGAAAATCACGTGAGCAGAGACCGCCTGAGTAGCAACCTGTTGCGGTAAACTTTCGATTCACCGCTACTTCCTGAGCAGCAGAGAATAGCGAGTTTACATGGTAAAAACTGAAATAAACCAATCAAAGCGTTGCCTTTTAACCACACTACGACATTCTGTTGTAACACCAGCGCTGCTCCCCAGAAAGTACTGCATGACCTGCAGTCAAACCAGTCAGAAAGCTTGTTTGCTTAAGACTGCGACCGGTTTGACAGAGAAACGGATCCTCGTGAGGCAAACGATCCACCAAGGACACACAGTAACCATGACGGCGTGTAAACAGAAGCTCAGCAACCGCACGCAAGCGGATAACACACCTGCTACACGGCCAACTTTCTCCCCGCTGACCATTTGCGGCGTACGCCTCACAGCGTAGGAGACCGCCGTGGCTCAGCGCTGAATTAGGTTAAGCTACAGCCGAACGCCAACGCCTTGGCGACATCACAAAACGAACTAAACGATCTGTTTTTCTTTTTTTGTTTTTTTTTTTCTGAATCTTCTCGCCGCTCGCCGTCCCCTCGACGCAAACAGCGTAAAAGAGCAAATGCTCGCCGGGCCCGCGTCCTCGTACGGAGCAGTCAAACGCGCACGCATGCGTGACCCACTAACTTTTACTCCCTTTACCTCATTTGACTCCGGAACCAAAGGGAAGGAGGACGGCCCACCCCGCCGCCGCCGCCACCGCCGGCTCGGCCCTCCTCCTCCTCCCTCCACCACTCTCTGGTCTCCTGTATCTACACACGCCTGGCTCTGGCACCAATCAGCGGGCAGCGTGGGACGCTTTAAACTGAAGACGCTGCCCTGGATGCGAAGCAGCTGATTTAGCGCGTCTCTTATCGGAGGCGTTTAATAGCCTTTTATTCCAGCTGACGATGACATCAGGTAATAAAACGAGGTCATGCACTTGCGAGGAGGACAAACACACGGCATTCCAGCAGCGCGGCGGGGGCGGATTCTGACCGACAGCCACCTGACAGGGACACGTTGGGCCAAACGTGTGACAGACTGATCGCCACCGTCCAGCAGAAAGAGCCAAACTGGTCCTACCTCAGCTGCCCGTTCTGCTTCCGCTGAGCCGTCCCCAACGTTGCCTTCAAAGTATTCCACCTGTACCGTCGGCCGCGCAACAGCGCCGGGGGGGGGGACGGGAGACAGAGGTGGGAGGGGGAGAGAATAACAGTCAATAGAAGAATGCGACAAGGCCCCGCTCAGATAAATAAATAAACACGTTCCCCCCCGGAGCGGCCATGCGGGTGTCAGTGGGACTTTTTCACGCCAGCCTCTAGCGCTGCTGTCAGCCATCTTCAGACAGCAGCCGGGCGCACAAACCTCGGCCGCCAGGACGGGGGACGGGAGACGCCGATTCATTTTCAACGATGGAATTATGTAATGTTTGCGTCCCCAGCCGGCGCCCCTGGTGTACGCGTGAACCTGCTTATTCCGGGATGAATTAGGGAACGTGTGTGGATGTCAGCGGAGCCGGTTAGCTGAGGTGGGAGACCGACTGGTTAGAAAATAGCATCCTCTGAACCCCCAACACCCCCCACCCCCCCCACCCCCTTCTCGACATTAAACGTGTTTTGTCTCGAGCTGCCCCCCTCCGGTCCTGCCAGCCCTCTCCCACCCCTCCTGCCTCCCCACCTATCAATCTGAAAACAGTCTGAGAGTGATGGATATTTACCCTCCGTGCCTCTGAGCCGCCTCGGTTCGTGTTCCTCCGTCCGCTGGCCAAATCCCCATCAGAAGATCAGGCTCCCTCTTGTCCTCACCTCTCTCCCTCTATCCCTCGCTTCAGTCTCTCTCTCTCTCGCTCTCTGCCTCTCCACTCTTCTTTCTCTCTCTCGTCTGTGTTCCAGCAGCCCATTCAGGAAGCCATCTTGTGTTTTTAATCAGCTTTTACATGAGTCCTCGTACGCACGCTCGCTCGCGCTCTCTCTCTCTCTCTGTCACTTGCTCTCTTGCACGACCCCACCCCCTCCCCCTCCTTCTAGTATGCCTTAGGTCCACCACACACACACTCACCGCACACACAAACAATGCTGACACTCCTCCCTCACCCTCATTTTTTTTCTCTCCCCCTGCGTACATGATGTGAACGCCCCTCCCCCTCCGCCTGCTTCCCTCCCTCCCCCTCTTTCTCTTTAAACACATACACTCTAGAGCAAATGTACACACACACACACACACACACACACACACAAATACACACAGAGCTCGCAGGAGAAACGTCACGCTACTGATAGCACACAAAGGGAGCCCGTCCACCAATCAGAGGAGGCGTCGGGCTCTGCTGCTAGGGTGAAACCGAAGGAGGCCGAGAGAACGAGGGAGAGACGAAGTGGTCAGGCTGTGTGTGTGTGTGTGTGTGTGTGTGTGTGAAGGTTTAACCGACATAAAGAGACACGGTGAAGGTGCACAGGAGGTTTACGTGTGCTGGGGGGGCGCCCACTGTCAATCATCTCCTCAAACCGGCCTTCCCTAAACAAAGCCTCTGGTATGTGCTATCACTGAGCACCATCTGTGTCAGGGCTGCCTGCAATAACTGGACTGGACTGTGCACACACTCACACACACACTCTTATTCTCGCAGAGACAATGAGCGCGCCCGCCCCACCCCCATCAGGCCAGATGAACAATTACACAGCAGAGCCCGATGTGCTGACTCAAGCGGTGCAAGAGGCAGAAATGAACGCCGCCAGCCAGAGAAGCGACGCGTCGACGTCCTCGTAAGATCAGAAATCATTAACTCCGATGGCGCACAAAAGTGCAACAAGTTCGTCTGCGGACGCCGCCCCCGCTGTAAGCGTTATCTGCGCCAGGCGCCATGCCAGGCACATTTTCGCTGTGTTTATATTCCGAGTGAGAAGCATCATCTCGGGAAAGATCGCCAAAAATAACGATACGACAAAATAACGATCACACCAGCGGGGAAAGGGCGCGAGCCGAGCGCGCTGCAGCACGGCGGCGAGGAGGAGACGGAGCCGCTGGAAGTTCAGGCTGGGGCGGCGAAGACTCGCGCGATGGAGGCGACGGAGAAGGACCAGAGATGGAGGAAGAACCCGAAGAAGAGAGAGGCAGCTGAAGCTGCGAGGCGAGGCGAGGCAGCGTGCGTAGACTCTGACGCGCTGGTACGGCACGGGAAACCCCTCCGCTGACGTCACACGGGGCACGTGCCAGAGTGTTTTGTGAAGCAGGACGGCCTCGGCGGCCTGGTCGTAAATGTCGGAGGTCATTTTCTGCTTCTCCAGCGCCCTAACACGTCTGTTACACGTTTGTTTTTCTGGTGGGGGTGCTGGGTGTTGGTGTAAATAATGGTCTGGACTGACCTAATCATGCAGCTACAAACACAACCAGGCTACGAAGGAAGAGAGAGAGGGAGGTGCAGAGCAACAGGAGATGGAAGATGTGGTTGCCGAGCAATAAGAGACTCAGCTGCTGCATCCGCATGCAGGTCAGAGGAAGGAAGGGCGTGGGGGGAGGGGTAGAGGCTGATGGATGGATGGGTGGATAGATAGATAACTGATAGGATGCTGTCATGGTGGAAAAAATGCCTTTCCAGATGGAAGCAATGACAGCAATCCAAACCTCTGCGCCTGATTAAACGGATCCACTGAAAAATGGCCAGATTAACGTTTTTCTGTAGCCTCGGCAACTGCTCGGTGGGCAGAAAACGCAACCGCGGGCAAAGGTGGGGGCGCAGCAGGGGGCACGTCAAGGTGTCAGCAGCAAAGTTTCAGGTTTTGTGTAGTTTGGTACGGAACAGACCCAGTACGCGGCGGAGAAGGGCGGGTTTGATTTTACCCCGACGCCACCTAGTGGCCGTTTCAGATATCACGCTGTCTTCTGTGAGCTCGCTGGTGTTTGAAAATCTGTCAGAAAACTCAGATGCTGCATAGATGCAACAAACTTGAGTGGATGGACAGAGAATAATGGGTAATCTGCACCATTAATGTGGAACAGCACATCCAGACATGCTGGATCGTTTTTTTTCTGCACATTAAAGCTGCAAAGCTGAGAGTCTGGAGCTAAAATAGTCCAACTCCAGCCCCGATTTGGTGCACGTACAGAAAAGCTGAAGCAACAGCCTTTTAAATATGAACCAGTTGCAATATTTGGACATGTGCAATAATTCCTCATGTTGCAGGTCTTAACGGCCCCAGGAGAGGACACAAACATGCTGAAACTCCGCTTGCTCCCCCATAAACATGCATATTTCACATGTCTCTGGACTGAGCACTTCATGTCCAACACACGCTCAGCGCTGGCTTTTCCTGCTTCGCTTTTGCTGACCCCGCGGCCCATCCCCCGACCCCCACCGCCACCTCTGCTCGAGATACACGGACAAAGAGCCGCACGCACCCACACCCTGCCATTTACACACAAGCGTGCACTTTAAAAAACATCCACTCTTTCTCCTTCTTCACCCACCCGCGCACACACAAACAGAGAATGCTTGAGGTTAACCCCCGCCCTCGCTCCCGGCCTCAGAGGTCAGAGGGCAAAGCCCAGGCAACTGCAGGAATTCTCCACCGCTGCTGTCTGGTAGCTCCAACAGCATCTCAGCCACAAACAAACACCAGGATGAATCCAGTTCTAAGTTAATCAGTCACTTTATAAAAGCTCTTAAACTGTTTTTTTTTTTTTCTTCTGAATATAAAATCTCCCAAAGACACAACATTATCTGCACTGGCAGAGCTTAAATTTGAAACTGGTTTCCTGATGCCAATTTGTTTTCATTTAAAGTGACATTTTTTGAATTTTCCTGCTGTTTTTTTAGCAGGTCTGCTCTTGAAGGAGGAGGAAGCACCAGTGGCTGAAACTGTCTGAATGGACATCTCAGACAAGAAAGGCGATATCTTTAACTGGTCGGACAGAACTGGTAACAGCCACTGGCTGGCTGGACGTGCTTATCTTTAGGAACAGACATCTCCTGGTCGCAGCAATGTTTTCTTTACTTTAAATACACCTTCCAGATGCTGCTGCTAATGTTGTTGCTGCAGGCCAACATGAATAATGTTAAAATAATTCTGTTAGCATAAATAAAAGTGTGTCTTCCTCACCTCCCACCTCTCATTCTGTCTCTTCTTCAGCTGTTCACATTTGCGCAGCTTGCAGATCTGTTTGCCCGTCTTGCGGTTCAGGCAGTTTGTGCAGCCGCCGCAGTTTTCTCTGCGCAGGCAGGGAGCGCATGCGCCGCACTTTTTCCTCCGCTTCTTCTGAAGGATGAGGGCGCCGTCCGAGGAAGCGTCGAATGGATGGAGAGAGAAAAGGCCGGCCTGCTGGTGCTCGGTCTCGATGTATTTGCTCAGAGGAGACGTCTCCCTGTCCTCGGCTGGGGGGCCAGGCCCTGCTCTGGGTCTGGGCATGGCGGCTGTTTGCTCTTCAGGTTGGTCAGGAGGACAATTAAAAACTCTTTTGTCTAAAAACTCTAAAATCAGCAGCACTCGCCGCCTGGAAGCACCGAGGACATTTCGATGCACCTGTTTCAGGTTTGTCGGGTCCAGAAAGACGTCTTGTGCTGGATCAGCCTCTGCTGGTGTTAGAAAAGTCGTCTCAATATTTATCTAGACTTGCCTGAACCCTACAAGGACAACAAAGATTTTGTTCTTGTTTGCCTGGGTGGCCTTGGAAACTCAGGGTGGTAACTGTCCCTGCAGAGTCCATCGTTCCCAACTACCCTGAGGGACGCCACAGCCGGAGCAGCGTGGCAGGAGTCTGGGGCAGCGTGTGCACAGGCGAGGCACCGTCTGCAAGTAAAGAGACACAACACAGGATAACAAAACACTCCTTTCTCCGGGACCCTCTGCATCCCTGCAGCGGCGATGGCTTGACTGGCTTGACCATGGCTGAAACTAACTTTAGAGCACAGTTCCTGTGGCGGAGAAACATGCAACGTGACCCCTGACTGCAGAGAAGAAACGCGGCAGGTGTAAGATAAGAAACACCTTCCTGAATCTGTGCAAATTCTACGTCAATCAAGCATTTTTTCCCCTCAGATTGTCTGGATTCTATCTGCTTTGCAAACACAGCTGTGGGTCCAGGGCGTCGCTTGGCTCCCGGTCACACGTGAGCGGTTTGAGAAGACGCCGCAGCTTGATCGCAGGAGAATGGAGGCTTATGTCTGCTTGAGCGAAAGTCGGGGGTCGATAAGCGGATGCCGGGGGCGTCCGTCTTTGTTTCGCGATCACACGCGCTCCGGTCAACCACAAATAAAGGGAATTGTGTTTTAAAAAGCTGATCTTTGCTTCCCCAGTCTGCACCAAATATCTAAGAGCCAAGTTAAAATATCACATTAAAAAACATTCTCTTCTCTAAATTGGGCTGAACAGTAAAAACAAAAGTATTGTCAGTGAATAAATAGAAATAGTGGAAAAAGTTAGAATATACACCTCTAAAAAGAGCTATATCAGTTTATTAAACAGAAATAAGTCAGCTACTTAAATATGGGATTAATATACTACTCAATTTTTAATTAAGCATATGGACATTTGCAAAACGGGCAAAGAAACCAACAGTTATTTTAATGGCAGGAAAATAATAAATGACTTTATTTTGATAAATAGATAAATAGTGAATTATTAACGTTTATAGGCATTTTGCATTTAACAACTTTGACGATGAATAACTTAATAGCATTTATTTCACTCAGACCTAAAATGTATACAGTAAAGCGAGATAATTAACTAAGGAATTGTTTATTTTGGAATATTTAAGCCTTTTATTTTCCATCATTGGTAGCTAAGAACCATGCTAACCGTCAGAGCGCATGGACTTACCACGTGAAGGGCCATGGTGCTCAGTGGGCTTTAAACATTAAAAACCTGTCAGAAAAATAACCTGGACGGACAAACCTGACAAACCAGCATCACCTTTCATAGTGCGCTAATTAATAATCAATTACAGACGGTCGATTCAAAAGATACAGGTATAATTGATGCAGAAGAGGCTTAATTAACCTAGAGGTCGCTAGCAGGTGGCAATAACCAATGCACGTGGTTCTATTAGCCTATTTACAGTACCCCCCCCACCCCACCCAAAAAAAAAAAAAAAAAACCTCGCGCGCGCACACACACACGCACACACACAGAGTTGTTTCCAGCGTGCACGTGGACAGGAGCACGAGCATGTGGATCAAAATCAAAGGCAGAAAGTAATCTAACAGGCCGCCTTAGATTTACATTAAGATAAGACTCATTATCTACAGAATACACGCGCAACACACAGATGCCCGAGAGGCGCCTGAGGGCCTCAGGTGGCAGAAACACTTTCACCCCGCCCGGACACGCGCGTCACGGACGCATCTGTGCCAGTTAACAGAACTTGGTTATTTCAGTCAACCCGGATAATTATGACTCCATCAATTCTGATTCAAATATCCACAAAAAATATGAAAAAGTTTACCCACCTTATTAAGTCTTTAAAAACAGCAAATACCCCGACATCCTTTCAGCTGCAATCAGGTAAAAGTCTCTCAAACTAAGCAATAAAAAAGAAAGAACTGGGGAGCTATGACAATGCTCCACATTAAAACTTTTTTTCGTGGTCATGCACTGCAGGGCGGTGACATAACCGTGATTTGAGCCTGCGGGACTGAGGTGAGACCTCATAGTTTGCGGGAATTTAAAGTCCCCACGAAGTTATGGAGTGGACTCCCGCCAGCTGGAGCCAGGGATGACGTCACAAAGAGGGGCGGGGGGTATAGGGTCACAGGAGCTGCAAAAGAGGCCTTCTGGACTTTAAAACTGTTATTTTAACACATTTTTATTCAAACTCGTGATGTCATTTGTAGGGTTTAAACTCGATGACGTGACGTCAAATGCAGCGGAGCCCCGTCCAGGTGGAGGGGCAGCGCCCTCTGCTGGCAGAAGCGCAAGTTACATTCAATGATTTTTGGAAAAACTCAATCACCTGGGAAATTTACCTGCAGTTTAAAACCTCACTTCCGGGGTTCAATAACAACTGCACCCCCTTGTCATTTATTGAAATTGTGCTTCTCCTTCCTGCAGTCGTGACCATTTACCACACCATCTCACCAACTGCAAACATTAACAACATCCTGTTGCCACGCAGGTATAACACATCACATTTTTATTTTTTCAGCATGTTAACACTCTGCTAGGGGCTGTTTAACAATCAAATACAAACTTTCGCTGCTTCTCCAGTATGTAATTGATTTCAGCTTCAAACCAGACAGAAAATAAAACCGTTTTCGTTCCTCCTCATGATGAGGACGTTATTCCAGGTGTTGGGTTTTATGAACAAGCTCCTGCAGGTTGTTAATAAATAGTACATAACACAGGTGAATGTGTGCTGCAAACTTCAGCTGTGATAAATAATAATAATGTCAGTACCAGCAGATGAGGAGGACCCAGTGAGAGGTCAGTGTGCAGACTCCAGCGCTGCAGATAAACCCGCCTGTCAGAGAACAAACAGCAAACGAACGTCTCGCCACGTCCAGAAAATCTCATTTCATGACATCCTGCACCTGTTTTTTTTTCAAAGTGAGAAAGAACCTGAAGGAAACACACAAAACTAGGCCCAGCTGAGAACCCACAGCGCCCTTTAATTAAAATTCCTGGATCAACAACACAACTTCCTCCTCCTTGCACATCCCAGATTCCTAGATAGATCCTGATAAAGTAAAAAACTAACAGGTAGGGGTAGAAAAAAATCATCCAGCCAGATTTTAAACCTTTAAAAACTTATATTTGTTTTTTAAAAATCCATAACAAGTAGCACAGATCAGGCTACAGGACGGACACGCCATCATCACTATATCACTTTGGGAAACTGGAATCCTTTGTGTGTTTGCTGTCAAACTGACTACTTGTGGTTAGTTTTTGTGTGTTTCCTGAAGCTGCGTGGTTTTAAACTCTATAGAATATCCCTCATTTGACAAGAGAGTGACTGATAATAAACACACCACGGCGATGGCCTGGCCTCAGTATTTACTGTAAACCATTAAATGCATCGATGGTGTCGTGTTGAATGATGAGTTTGGGCTCAGGTCGGGTATTTAACATGATCCACTCTTAACACAGATACCCTCCAGTGTCTGGAGGTCAATCCTGAAATGTGTATACACAGGGAATGTACCAACTCCCCTTCTGATCACCCCTCAGTCTCTTGTTGGGTTGGTCCGTGACTTGCAGAGTATTGTCCCTTTATGTCCGAACCTGGAACTTTCCGGCCTTGGTCATGTACTTGATGCCTTTGAAAGGTTTGTATTTCTCACCGTACATGTCCAGTCGGTTCACCTTCAGCCCTGTTGAGGGATAAAGATGCTAATTTCCCTCCTCTTGGACTTGGACAGTGTAAAGACAATGTCATCACACATTTCTGACTGGAATGTAGCTGTATAGGGAATAACGAACCAATATCAACCATAGGAAAATATATTTCCCGGTGTATTTGGCACCATCTAGTGGCCACAGTGTTCCTGTACAACTAATGTAACACGTGTGTGCATGTGTGTACCTGAGATGGCCATCTGCTGGATCTTAAACTGGATATTGATGGTGGGGTTTTCGTCCGGCTTGGAGGCCCCGGCCTGCAGACTCATGGTGCCTTTTAGACTGGGAAGTTTCTGAGGGTTGATCTTTCCAACATCCCAGGACAACATCTGAAACAATTGGAGAAACAGCTCAATGTTCCTCTGCTAAACCAGGAGCACATTTCATTCCAAGCAGCTCTTCATAAATGAGTAATGAGTTGATGGAAAATGGATCTTTTCAAATAAAATGGTGGATTTTTAATTGAGAATATGTTTTCAGTCCTGTCCTACCAGCAGCCCTTGATACGACACTGGGTTTACTCCTTTTGTGTCTTCATATTTCCAACCCTAAAAAAACTCAACCTTTCCCTCTGGTCTTTCACAGAGTGAAACCTATCGTGTACCTTTGTGACAGGATCGAAGGTGTACGTTCCCTGGGACGGGTTGAGGCTGACGTTGAGCACGCCCCGTGGCAGCTGGCTGCTGACAAGCACCGACTCCACACCCTTGCCCATGGTCTGTTTGGGTCCCAGGGTCAGGTCAAAACGGCCCTGTGAGCTCCCCTCGCGGAAGGTGATGTTGTGCTTGACGTACACAGGAATGGCCACCAGGCTTAAAAAGCAGTCACAAGGCACAAGTCAGGCTCAAACATGCACTTACAGACAACTGGAAACCAGTAGAATTGGTGGAAAACACACTGGGAGGTTGATCAGTAACGGACTAACTTCTGAGAGCTGACGTGGTAAGACAACAACCGGAAGTTTCCATCCGGAGGTATGAAGGAGAGGATCCGCTCCGCTTCCCAACGCTTGAACCGAACACACGGGTGAAAACTGACATCGTCCAGCAGCCGAGGATTCTGGGACACCGACAGACAGACAGACCGTTTGCCCTCTCAACAGACACAAGCGTGCAGAAAGAGGAAGCTCACCATAAACGAGAGCGTCAGGTCGGGCATCCCAGTTAGTTTCACACAGGCGTCGATAACTCCCTGAATCTCTGCGGTGATGGTGGAGCCTGAGCAGGAGAGACGGAGGTCAAAGCCACAAATGGGACAGAACAGGTGAGTCCTGAACCTGAGGCGAAGAGCTGCTCAAGAGGAATACCTGATTTATCAATGATCGCATCGATCTCCTCCACAACGTCAAAGTAGGCCTCGTTGTTGGTGTATTTCACGCCGGTGCGTCGCCACGGAACCACCGACAGCTGCCCGGTAGGCAGCTGCTCCCCGACATTGGTGCTGCCTGGAAGACCAACAAACAGACGCCAACTAACAAGCTGCTCAGGAAAGACTCAAAAAAAGAAGTTCTTTTCTTTCTGGATAACATTTCACAGCCAGTGTGCTACTACTGCCATGTGACTGCACCTGTGATGGTGTTGACCATCGTACGCAAGATGGTGGGGGGCTTAATCAGCTCTTTGAGGATGTTGGACTCTGTGGCCAGGGGGAATCCGTTATCCAGCATTTCTTCCAGAAGTTCGTAAACCACCACCACATTGTCCTTGATCGCAGCTTCTGTGCAAACTCCAAAATAGTCCTGACAACAAAGAACAGTAATGGGATGCCTACAGTCCCGCAGGGGTCACTGAAAGAAAACACCACGCGGACTAAAAAGGACAAGAGAAGGGAAACCTGGAACGTGTCGACGACTCTGTGCAGAAATTCGATGACAAACAGTGGCGGAACCTCGCTCTGGATGACCGCCACGAAGTAGATGCGATGCCGGAGCACACTGATGAGGTAGTGATGCGGCGTGGGGATGACTGGCGGAACATTCTCCGGTTCGGTGGCGCGCTCCAGTGCCTCAAAGAAGTAGTCACACACGGAGCGGCTGACCACGCTCTTCCAGTGCTTCTCCAGGAAAATGTCCCCCGAGGCGTTGACTAAGAACAGGCTGTGGATCATTCTGATTGGAGTCTGGGAGGATGAGGACAAAACAAGAAAGACTGAGAACCAGAAACTAATAATAACTGAGTGAATGAATGAATGAATGAATGAATGAATGCAGCCCTGGCTCCTCTCATGTGACACATTCTTTGAGGATTAGGCTTGTCTATTTTATTAAGAGGTACTGATATTTGAGTTTTTTCAGCCATATATTATATCTAACAACACAATATTGTACCGGTTACTCCGACCAGCCACTTCTTTCGAACACAATAGACGTGGGTTGTAGTTTTCTTGAGAGATTACCAAATTTATTTTTGCTTCATTACAAGACTTCGACTGCTGTGCTGTTTCTTTTGTTTGTTTTGTCTTTACTATATATTTCCCCTTAAAACGTCAGAGGTTCTTTGGTAGCGTTAACAAGGCATACCGGGAAACATGACACCAAAATATTAATTAAAAATGCGACAGAGCTATCGAATACAACCCGGACGGGTCACAGTTCCGGAATGGCTTGAGCAACTGCAGATCATTCAGGTAGAAAAACCAAGCAAAACGTAAACGTCAATCGTTTGTGTATGTTAGAGATCAAAACTAAGGCCTTTATCCCTCAAAAGATGCTAAGCTACATCAGTCACTCCTCCCACCGCACGCAGTCCCATGACAGAGGAACAGCCCCATCGGAACCGGTTAACAGGGAAAAATAAAGAAAAATAATGCAATAAACGTACTCAGTTGATGTCTGAAACATCTATTAAATTCAACTGACTTACCGAACACCAATTTTAATGTTTCGTCTCCTATTTCACCTTTTCTCTTTACTGAAGATTAAGCAGCCGACTCTTCTTGCCGTTAGGAGGAACTGATCCTGCTGTGAGAAAGAATTGGATATCACAGGGAGCCAATCATAATCAAGCCCAGCCGTTAAATCCCGCCCATTCATCTCGTCACTCGAATGTGATTGCACAGCGGAGGCGGAAGCAGGAGTAAACAACGGAAAACTTGCCCGTTGATTGGTTGAAATGTTGCTGTCTGACATTTTGTTTTGTAGTATCAGATTTCATTTTATGAGTTTCTCTCCGTGCAGTAGTTATTTCAATTAAAAAGACAGATAGTTAAATGCCTAGGAAAAATGCCTTTCCAGGCATTGATTTAACTTTAAATTAAATTAAATTAACTCACTCCATCATACTTTTTTTTTTTTAAATCTTTTTTTAATTTTTTAATCAGTCTAAAAAACATGAAGCCAATCGAATTTTAAATAAATTACATAATAGTAGTCCTCAAATTGATGTATTATGCTCCCTGGTGACAAGTAGGTTGGTTCTACTGTTTCAAATAGTAAAAAATGTCCAATGTACATACTTTAATCATTTCTACTGGGTTTAATATTTTCTATACGACATTGTTTAACCAAGACGGCAAGAAATGCTTCTATTGGATTTAGATTTTTTTTAAGAGCAGAGTGATAACTACTGGTATGAAACTAACACGTTGGAAAGACTTCTTAAGCTCCAGCTCACACCCTGAAAATAAACTTTGTCCAACAAAGGAGACACTTTAAACTTTTGTCTGTCATTTACATGCTCGCAGTAAATACTCAGCAATAGCAGGGATCACTTTCACAGTCACGACCATGAAGAAACCACATCAAAATCTATGCTTTGTTGACATAAGATTAGTCTTTTATCTCAATTTTGTAAATTCTAATTTTCTAAGGCTAAATGTTTTTAAATTAGGTGCTCAACGGCGACATCTAGTGGTTTAAAGGTGCTAACGCTCATGCGGTCATAATTAGCCAACCTACTGCTCCCCCTCCCCTTTATTTTCTTCCCTAATTAGACATTGAAGGCAATTCCAAATACAAAATAATCAGTTTATTCAAGAAGATTCACCATTTTGAAAATGTACATGATATTTAGCACAATTAAAGCATCTGGAAGCAGTGGATTGAGACAAAGATGGGCTATTACAAAAAGCTCCAGCCAAACATGAATGGCTCAACATAATTTATTTTCATTTTATGTTAAAATGTACAGAGTTCTTTGAAAGTACTTGCTAAGAAAGAAAAAAAATAACAGAATGGAAATGCAAGGACAGAGTAGAGTCGAGGCTGCCGAGCGCGTCAATTTCCACTGCGTGCAGCCGTCGCTCTTCTTGTTTTGCGTTCTCTTGTAGCATACAACGCAACATGTACAATTACAAAGGATACAAAAAGGGAAGCAATATAAACAGACAGAAATATACTGAGCTCCTTTTTACATGCCTCTCAAATGTAAGGAAATCATCCTATACACACACAATAAAAAAAAAAAAAAGAATGCCAAGTGACCTTTAGATATTTGTAATCCTTTTGTTTAAAATAGCATTAATATACTACACAAAGATAGAAAAACTCTAGAGATGAGATGGAATGGAGAGGTTAAAGGCATCTTAAAGTCACTAAAAGTGAGTGGTTATTTTTTTAACTTTTGAATTTCTTAGTAATTATTACCCAAGAGGCGAGCTAGAAAATATGTATTGTTTTTTTTTGTTGTTTTCCTGAAACAGAAGTGGAAAAAAAATGACAGTACCAATATCAACGTCAGAGTTTCCTTTTACATTATAGAAAAAACTGTTTCTCTACAATAGTCAAAAAAGAGTCAGCTTGTGTCATAAAAGAAAGCTGCCCGGTCTGATAAAATTCAGAAACACAACAAAACAAACAAACAAACAAAAAAAACGTTACAGAACAGAACGATACACTCAAAAAACGTATCCAATGTCACATCCGGAAGAAAACTCCTCTTTTGATGAATACTGGACCATGGCGCCTGGAGCTCAACTGCTTCACACCCTCCAAGTCTTCCTTCGTGAGGGCCAACCCGTGCACCAGATCCGGCTTTCAGGAACCCTTTCACAAAGGCCAACTTCCTGCCGCCATGGTTCTAGCCAATGGGAGTGCAGTATTTTGCAGAATAGAAGAAAAACAAACCCCAAACAAAAACAGTAATCAACTCTAGCGTTGAGAAAGCAAGACTCTACTGGGTGGCTAACACTTTCAGCAGGGAGTCCAGAACCCAGCTGCCCGTGTCTGAGCTGCGTTCGCCACGCTGCAAAAAACAGGCTGAGGCAGCGTCGTCCATCAGTGGAGTGTGAGACAACACTTATGGGTTTCCCGAGCAGGCATCCAATCACGGACGGCCAGCTCAAATGTGTGTACTGGGTAATGGGGACCAGAATATTTACATCTAAACCTTCCATAGTGGTGGAAAATAATGCTACTTGTTTATCTTATGGACATATGGGAGAGTGACGTGCTCCCTCCCTTCCGCTGACTTTTTGGTACGCCGTCTCAGAGCACCTGTCGGCCCCGCTCTTCTAGCCCCTGGAACTTAAAACACGTTGGCGATGATCTGGTATTTCTGAGAGCATTTTCAGAATGCCACATTTATAAAGACCAAAGCATACAAGAGGTCAGACTGCACGTGAGTATTAAAAAACAAACAACAAAAATAGGTCTCGATATTAAGCTTTAACAAAACATAATTCAGCCTAACATGTCTCATTGTCTTTTTTACATCACGGTAAGGCTTGATAATCAATGAAAGATTGTGTGCATGGTTGGATATATTCAGTTTTCCACTGTTTCTTTTTTCAGTTCATATTTAAAGTTTATCCTGTTCTCGTCTCTCTCCGACGTCCCCCCGGACTTCGCTTCGCCTGTAACCCACATTACAGAGGGAGGGGGTTCTGGGTAGGCCTGGTCTGAAGCAGGTCCGGGAGCTCGACCCCTGCCCCAGAAGCCGGCTGACTCGCCCCCGAACGCAGCCAGCCGGGGAGGGCAAAGGGGGAGGCGAGCCCAAGTAAAAAGGGACAAAACACAACGTAGAAAAGGAAAACAGGAAAGAGCATCTTCACCTTGGCCTGCTGCAGGCCTGCTGCAGGCCCGGAGGCAGCAGACAGGACTAATGGACCCTTCCAACACAGCCAGTTTCCCACTTTCCGTCCCTGGCCGCTCATCTGCTCATGTAGGGCGACTGTTTGGGCACGCCGGCGTAGCTGTGGTGGGAGGGGCCAGTGTACATCATGTTGCTGTGGTGATTGGGCTGCATAGGCTGCTGGGGGTAACCCTGCCCTCCCATCATGCCCATCTGCATCTGCATAGGGTACTGGGCGGGCTGATTCATGTACGGGGGGTTGCCGTGGTAACCACTGTTCATCATCGGCTGTGGCATCCGGTAGCCCGCCGACATGGCGTTCAGCGGCGCCATGTTCATGGAGTTGTACGGCGCTGGCGTGGGCATGAGGTTAGGCATCATGCCGCGCTGCACCGCCAAGGTGCGCGGCGTGCCCTGCATGGCCACGGCGCCCGAGCTGCGGCCGTAGAGCTGCTGTTGGTGGGGGGCGGGGGCCAGCTGCTGGGCGGCTTTGGAGCGGATGGAGATGTGACCTTTGACCGTGGCCATCTGGCCCTGGAGCCGCTGCGTGTGGGCGGGGCCTAAGCTGATGTTTGTGGCGGGCATGTTACACTGCAGCTGCAGAGAGCCCAGGTTCATGGAGCCGGAGCTCAGGTTGGGGGGCGGGGTCATGGTGGGCTGCCCCTGAGGGAGAGGAGTGTGCGGTGACGGCGCCAGTCCGGGATTGGACAGAGACACGCTGGTGGCGTAGGAGGTGACCGAGGCGGAGTGGGAGTAGGGCATGGCGTGGGGATCCATGATGGTGTTGGTGAGCTGCTGGAGCTTGGCCAGGCTGAAGGTGGCCGAGGGCTGCGGGTAGCCCCCCGTGCTAAAGTCCTGCCCCATGCGCTCATACAAGGCCCGGCCTCCTCCTCCGCCTCCACTCTCTGGGATCTCCATGATCATCGGTGTGGAGGCGAAACCATTTCCCATGCTGCACTGGGACAGGGCCTGCTGCTGCTGCTGCGGTGGTGGTGGTGGGGGGGCTGACTGTGGAGGCTGGGGGGTGGGGGCTTGTTGCTGCTGCTGCTGCTGCTGCGGAGGAGGAGGCGGAGGAACCTTTTTTTGGGGTTGCTGCTGCTGTTGCTGGTTCGTACTTGGCGGCCTCTCAATCACGCCGCAGCTCTGAGGAGACTTGATTCCACAGCTGGGGGTGTTGGACGGCGGTGGGGGCGGCGGGGGCTGGGGACCAGCACCGCCTACGCTTGTGGGTCCCGCTCCCGCTTGCTGGATGAGACTACAGCTTCCCATGGCTAGCTGCGAGCCGCCACTTCCTGTTGTGGACGCCAGGCTAGGTGTGGGGACAAAGGAGCAGCTGTTGGACTGCGAGGAAGAGGAGGACGGCGTGGCGGAGCTGGAAGAAGATGAAGACGAAGACGAGGAAGCCGTGGAAGCTCCAGGAACCGCTGTGGCTGACATTCCCGCATTACCGCCGCTCCCGTTGCCGCTGGCCCCACCCATGGTGGAGTCGTAGCTGCTGGGGTTGTCGTAGTTCTCTGTGGTGCTCTCGATGCTGCCCAGGTCGCTGAAGCCGCTGTCCACAACCTGCTGCGAGTGGTCCGACACAGACGGCACGTCCATCATTGGCGAGGTCTCCATGTTCTGCTGCGAAGGGGCGGAGAGAGAGCTGGGATGCTCGGGCGTGATCTGGGTGTAGCCGCCTCCCGAGGCCCCACCGCCAGGGCCTGCTCCGGCGGGGCCCGGGGTTCCTCCCCTCTGGGCGGCCTGCGTGGCGTCCATGATGGCCGAGGTCAAGCCCGGGCTGTTCACCGAGCGCACAGACTGGCCGGGGAGCGGCGGGACGGCAGGATGGGGGAGGGGGCTGCTGTGCTGGGACGCCCCACACTCTTCCACCAGAGCCAGCGCCTCCTCCTCCGCCTCGGCCGTGTGGCTGTAGTTCTGCAGAGTGCGGCAGGCGGCCAGGGTTTCCTCGCAGTCCTGGTAGGCCCGGTGGTGCGGCTGGGCCTCGGCCTCCTCGTCCTGGGACTCGCCCTGCGTCAGCGACTGCACCGCCTGCATCGTCTCCAGGTCCAGCTCGTTGGAGTGATGGTGGGGGTGGTGCGGGTGGTTGAGCTCCTCCTTGAAGTCAGAGTGCTGGTGTTGGTGGGAGTGCGTGTGAGCGTGCGCGTGCTGGGGCTCCATCAACAGCGTGACGTCCTTGTCCTCCGGGTGCAGCGGCTGGAGCTCCATGGGTTCAGGCGGAGCAGACATGGCCGTCACCGTCTCCACTGCTGCCGCGGCTGCGGCGGACTCCTCTTGCTCCCGCCGTCTCCTCTCCTCCTGCTGCGGATCAACTGAGGCGGGCTGACCTTTGGCCTCTTCCTCTGGCCCCACCTCCTCCTCCTCCTCCTCCTTCTGCTTGCTGACGTAAGCCCGCGCCACACTGCTCTCCATGGCTAAAAAAGCCTCTCCACCCTGCGGTTCTTCTTTAACGGGAGGGGAGCAGGCGCGGGAGGCGGGCTCTTCGTCCTCCTCGTCCTCGTCTTCCTCCGAGTCTTGACTCTTTCTCTTCTTGCTGCTGGTGCTGCTCTTGTTCTCCAGGTGTCCGTCGCCTTCATCGTCGGCGTCGTGGTCCTCGCTGCGCCTGCTCCCCGAACCCGGCGCACCCGCCACCCTCCTGCTGCTGCTCGTCATGCTGCCACATTCTTCCTCCTCTCGCTCCTCGTCATCGTCCTCTTCCTCCCTGTCGGCCATATCCGTGTCCTGAGGCCGGGACTGTGGGGCCCGGGGTCCCGCGTTGGATAAAGAGGAAGACGGAGAAAGCCGCGGACAAGATGGCGGACGGCTCGGTTTGTCCTCATCCCAGGTTCTTTCGGCCTCCTCTTCGTCCTCATCCTCGTCGTCCTCATCCAGCTCAGAGGTGGGAGCGGGTTTGGGGGCAGGCTGCTGGGGCACGCAGAGGGGCCGATTCTTGGGGGGTCTCCCTCGCCTCTTGGGTGTCTTTTGCTCCACAGGCCGGGGCAGATAGTCGTCCTCCTCCTCAGAATCTCTCCGTTTGCTCTCAGCGGCGCCCCTGCAGGCGTGCTTGCGCTCGTCCGCCTGCAGCAGCGGAGGCTCTTTGCTCAGCTTCTCCAGGAGCCTCTGCCTGTCCTGCCCCTGCCTCTGAGCCTCCTCCTGGGCCCGCTGCAGGTACCAGCTCCGAGGCTTCCGGCCAGGCTTCATCTTGATTTTTGGAGGCGTGGCCTCCTGAGCCTGCCCATCCACGGCCGATCGCTGGAGGGCTCCGGGCGGCTTCCCAGGGCCTCGTTTCTTCCAGTGCAGCGGTTTGCGGCTCTTGCCTTTGGGCCAGCCTTTCTTCTTCTTGACTGGGGCCTCAGGGTTGGAGGAGAGCATGTCCAAAGGGGCCGCTGGCAGAGCAGCCATGGGCTTTAGCACAGACGCTAACTCTGGAAACAACCAGAGAGACAGAACAGACAGGTTCAGGTCAAAGGTTTCATTTCCTAGGACACCAGTTATCAGTCGTTTCTGTGCTCACCGTCTTCCTCCGAGTCTGTGAGATTGGAATGCAGCCCTCTTTTGGCTGCTGGCTCAGACAGCCTCAGAGACGAGTGGGCAGAGGAGTAGCGGCGCAGGGGGTGTCCAAGGGCTGTCTCTTCTTCCAGCTGGGGCATCGGCCTCTCTGAGTCCGAGTCCACGAAGGGCTCGTCTAACACTTCGGTGGTTTCGGAAATGGTCTCTGTCACCACGCTGCTGTGAGGATGGCTTCGCTGGCGAAACCGGCGCTTCCTCAGCGGCTTCTGGGCAAAAACGGGATTGGCAATTAGGTTCGCTTTTGTATATCTGAGGAGATAAACCGTCAACACACGCTACCGCCCTCTAGTGGAAAACCAAAGAACTGCCACCTTCTTACCTTGCACTTGAGTCCCATGGCAGGTTTAGTGAGGATGGGTGGTGAGCACGCCCTCCTCTCTTTGTCGTCCTCATCGTCGTCATCCTCCTCTTCATCGCTACTTTCAGTGAAGCAGCTATTCCTGACAGGAGACTCATTTAACCTGGGAACCATTGCAAGTTGAGCAAGCCCCTCCCCGTGGACTTCGGTCAGTCTGGGTTTAGGGCCCCTCTTTTTTCGGGGGGGCCGGCCTCTTCGTGTGGGGGTGATGGACTGATGCTTGGCCATGTCCAGCGAGTGAAAGGATGAGGACTCAACTTGTCTGTCCAGAGAGAAAAGGGAGGAGGGGCCAGTGATGGAGCTCGTAGACTTCCCCGCGTCTCTTCTCTCCTCATCCTCCTCGTCATCGTCGTCCTCCTCCTCCTCAGCTGGGCGCACCTTAGGTGGCCGTCCCACCGGTGTTCTTTCCTTCATCTTTCCCCAAGGCCAGTTTTTGGGTGGGCGCCCCCGGGGTCGGCGCTCCCCGTTTGCAGGGGCAGAAGGTCTGGACGGCTCTGGTGCCAGTGGCGGACAGCGGATGGGAGGGGATGCTGGAGAGCTTTGGTTCATTGGAAACCCCAAAAAGCCCTTTTGCTCTTCCTCTTCTTCATCCTCCTCCTCCTCCTCCTCCTCTTCCCGCCTCTTTTTCCCTTGGCGCATGTGCCAGGACATTGGTGCAATCTTACCCGCTTTGATCTGCTTTAGCAACAAAACATAAACAATAAACCAAAAAGAATATTTAAAAAAAAAAAAAGAGAGAAAAGACTCAAAGCGCAAACCTTCTTGTGGCTGTCTTCCTCTAGGTCCTCGTCGTCTTCCTCGTGGTCGTCTTCTGCCTCGGGGTCAGAGACCACCGTGTTGGTCACAATGACGGGAGTCCAGCGGAGGCACTCGGGCTCCACCTCCAGCTGCCGCGGCCGAGCTTTCAGCCGGGCCATGTGATTGTTCACCAGCTTCTCTCGTCGCACCAGAACCAGCCTGACAAAACCAGACGTTTCAGGCTCATTAAGGAGTTTGATCATTCGGCTCAGTGTTTTGGCATTTCTGTGTTGAAAAACCCTCCTATTTTTCTTGCCAATTCTTTTAGACAGACACAGGCACACAGAAAACCTCTCTGATCGGTCTGAAGCCGATGCAAACGCCGCGGCCTGCTTTTGGTCTGACCTGTCTCCCCGCTGCTCGAGCATGTTGAGGCTGTGCAGGGTGGTGGTGATGTCCTGCGGGCAGATCCCGGTCAGCTTGCTTAGCTGCCGTATTGTGATCTGCCGGTCCGGCACCTCGTGGAGACACTCTAACACAACGCTGCGCCAGTAGGCCATATAGGAGAGCCTGCCGAGGTCTGACAGAGGCTTCTCTGGCGATCCAGGCTGGCCTTCGCGTTTGGACAACAGGTAACCTGCAGAAGGCAAAATCACCATCAGTTACAGACAAAGTGAAAAGACAGCCGTGACTAGGGCTGCGGCAATCGATTATTTTAGTAATCGAGTATTCTGTCGCTTATTCTGGAGATTAATCGAGCGCTAATGAAACTGCTTTTACAATTTGACTAACTGAAGTTCAGGCTTTGACAAACTCACTACAGCACTTTATTTCCCGTGGATTATTATTATAACATAATTATCTTAAGCAAAAACGTAGCCGAGCTGGGGAAACGTGCTAGCTGGCAGATTAGCCGCCGCATTGATTCAAGTTGTGAACCAGCCTTTCCACAGAGCTGTAAACAAAGTGTGTAAGTTTGCAGACTTCTCTCAGACGTGGATCACAATGATTTCTGCTAATTGCTGCTAATTATCGTTAGCTTAGCTTGCTCTCTCCGGTCCGATCTGCAGACTTTTAGCAGAGACCGGATGTTTCCTGTGGAGGAGCTGCAGCGGCAGCGTTGTGCTATTATGCTAAGCTAACTCCAGTAAACACATTGCACTATGTTTTCTTTTTTAATGTTAAATTCTTTGCGATACGCACCTCCCATGACAATCACTGCCAAACAGTGAGTATAGTGGACCGAATTTAAACGAAGCTTCCGCACAAATCATTTTAATTGAAGCTTTTTAGTAATTGAATTACTAAATTATTTGAATAATTGTTTCAGCCCTAGACGTGACAATATGTTTAATTTGATATCTTTCAGTGGCCAAATTCCATGTGTTAGTTAAGGCCGGGGCTCTTACTGAAGTCGATGAGGAAGCGTCCGTAGCCCTTGCGCTGATACTGTGGAAGAATCATGATGCATGATACGTTGTATTTCTGTTGGCAGTGCTTCTCCTGCAAAACACAGAGAGATGTTCACTCACTGGCCCATCAGCATACGCATCATGGAGACAGCGCCACAGTGCAGGCCTGTGCAGGCCCACCGCAGGGTGTTGATGATGCTACGGTCGCTTGCTAACTGCTGGGTTTTGGCAGCGAGATGGAATGTTAATGGGAGCACCTGCGACTACAAACTCCACAGAGGGGCAACACAGCTCACAGCCCCCCGTGTTTATCTGGGACACAACATCAACATTTGTACGTGTGCAGGAAGGCACGGCTGTGGAGCGACGCCAGAGCATATCCATTTCCTCTCATTTCAACCTTTCCCTGTTTTGGTTTATGCAGTCAGTGTGGCGAGGTTGTGCACGCTGCAGAGAGTCACGTGCACTTGCACCAGTCCAAAACACAGAGATGCCAGTTTCAGAAAGCGCAAATAAACGTGCAGATAATCGGGATTATTAAATGACAGGTGAGAATCCTGAAAACCACATCATAGGATTTCATCAGTGGATGATACCTTGGAGAAGTAGCCGACAAGATGGCAACCTTTGCTGTCATTCTGGGTGAGGACGTAAAAAAGGAAGGGCTCCACGTCGTAGTAGAGAGTCTTGTGGTCCAGGAAGAGCTTGGCCAGCAGACACAGGTTCTGACAGTAGATTGTGCTCACGTTCCCATCAACCTGGGATGGAATCAGAGCAAGACACGTCAGCACCTCCCTGCCTTGTGTCCAGAGCTACACCTTTAACCTGCTTTTAGAGAGCTGCGCGCCAAAGTGAAGGTGAACGGAGCAGTGCGGAATGATCTCAGTGGTGTCTCCAGAGTCCCGAGCAGGCAGCCAGAAAAAGAGGAGGGCGGAGCCCGGAGGAAGCGCAGAGATCCGCACCGCAGACATAATAACCTGCTCCTGTGCAACCCCACCCACGATGGATCTTAAATGCATGCGGTAAATAAAACCAGCCTGGGTTCATCACTTGCAGCTGGAGCCACGGAGCCACAGCGTCAAGCTGCTCACCTCAAACACAGAAACTTCGTCTTTGCGGTAGATCTCGTTGGCAGGCGGGTGAAACCAGCTGCACTTCTTCATGTGCTGGTAGAGGATGCTGCGGCTCTTCATGTAACGGAGACAAAACTCACACAAGTAGAGCTTTGGAAGTCTGGAGAACACAGGGGCAGGAGAAGAAGAGTTTATATATAGCAGATTACACATATTTTATTCATAGATCCACGTTTGAAAAAACAAATGTACCTGCTGTACTCCTGTGGGTACGGGGACGAATACCACGTCTGGATTTCAAACTTGCCAAACTCGATGACTGACGGACAGCGCATCTGAGGGTCCGGCGGACCGGTCACCCCGACTTTCTGCGAGGGCGAGAACGTTGGGAGTGGAAGACACGGGAGGTGAGTGACGCAAACCCAAAACAGAAATACGCCAAATGACACGAGAAAAGGGGAGAACTATCAGCTCTGCAGAAGTTCTGCCGGTTCCTCCTCCACCCAACCAGCAGGACGGCCCATCAAACAACAGGAGCTGTCTTCAGTCCCTCCAATTAGACGACATTTAAATAAAACATTACAGCCTAATTACCCAGCGGTGCAGCTGTTGTCCCACCATTCCATCATGTTATTTGCATCTAACAGTCATTTATAACCCAAAGCTTTGATCCTCGCTGAATCAACAGGCTCAAGCTTGCATCACGGGAGTGGATCCTTTTAATATTCCTGTCGAATCTGACAGCTGCTGCATTACAAATTAATTGCTCTCCATGTAGAAATAAAGTCTTTTACATCTCATTAACTTTGCCAACCACAGCCCTCCTCCGAGTCACTGGCGGGTTGACCTTACACACACTCAGCGTTCAAACCCTTCAAGACAAACGCTCTTCCCAGGCGTACCTGCAGAGCCAGCTCCTGGATGTGTCTGAACAGCTCGATATCTTTTTCCGTCAGGTTCTCGTGACCAGGCAGTTTCTCGTCTTCATCACGCCAATCGCTGCCTTCCTGATTGTCTGAGGATCGGAAAAAAAAAAAAAAAAAGAACTGCAATTCTCTGCAAAGATGAAATCGTTTAAAACAAAGCTTAACTCTCAAAACAAGACAATTCAGAGCAGTTGACGCCCCCCAACAATAGATGGCGCTAAAACTGTAGGTAAGCTCTAAAGAATAACCTGGATTTAAGGCTCATTAAAACTTGGTGCAGCATGGACCCGTTAACATTTGTACTTTAACCACCACTTCATTAATAATTGTTACTGCAGCGCTGTGAAGAAGCATAATAGTTTCCTCCTCCAGTACAAGTACATCATTAATCCGCCACACTAATCGGATTAATTATATTCATACTGAATGCACCAACCTAACAATTCTAAAACCATTTTGCAAATGCAATGTTTTAGCAGTATAAAGAAAACCCTGAAAAGCCAACTTGAGGCTAAAATGCATCCATCCTTACCTCCCCTGTCGTCTCCCTCTCCTTTCCGATGGGCTTTCTTTCGGATCCGGCACTGCTCGGAGTAGTCCACCACTTCCTGCCGAGCCTTGCGGCCCTCAGGGGAGGGCGTGAAGAACTTTGTGAGGGCGTCGATCAGGCCCTTGGTCTTGTTGTTGAAGCACAGGCTGCTCTGGGACAGGTCGTCGTCGTCCCGCTGGGAGAAGAGCAGCCGGTCGTCGCCGGGGTAACCCTCGCAGGACGAGCTGGAAGAAGAGCTGGCGGAGGCGGAACGCTTCCGCCGGCCGCGTAGAGCCAACTTTTTGAAGGGCCTCCCAGGCCTGCACAGGAAGAGTCAAAGCAAGTGAGGAAAGCGCCGGTACGGGCGGCGGCAGCGCACGTACGAGCTGCAGGCGCTCCCGTACCTGTTCTTGGGCCGTCCCAGCGGAGCGCTGTAGCGCCGTTTGATTTGTGCTGCCTTTTCATGCAAAAGCTCCTTTCCCTTTTTTCTGGGTTGGCAGATTTGGCAAATCCACATGCCTGAGAGGAGGAGGAGGAGGAGGAGGAGGAGGAAGAGAGAGAACGGATGAACAGGTGGATTCAACGGACCAGGCTGGAGGGCAGACGCCACAGTGCTCTGGATGGATCAAGGCCGGGGAGCCATTAGACGCTTCGTTAAGACTCAGGCGTCATTAAGGGCGACTATGATCTCATCCTGAGCAGCTGCGTCTCTCTGCTGGCATAACGCAGGTCTGAATTCTTGAGGAGGCTGCAGAGGAAGAGGCCACGAGCCCGACGAGCGGGGCTCTTCATTTACCTTTCGGCATCCTCGTTAGAGGCGGGTCACAGCACTCCATGTGGAAGCCCCGGTCACAAGAATCACAAAACAACATGTTGTCCTGTAGGTCACACACAAGAAGAGAAACAAATTCAGACACAAGGACCCACGAAAACAAGGATTCCTCCAACTCAAGGCAGACATTCAGCTCATTCTAGGTTCCATAATGACAGTAAACCCCTGAAACTCCGCCCCACCGCGGTGTGGTGGAGGCCTCCCCACCTACTTCCCATCTCTTGCAGCAGGTGTAGACAAACATCTGAATAACAACAATCTCTGCTTTGACAAGCAGCAGAGAAGAATCGCGCTGAGGCCGACTAAAATAGCTCGATCCCGGGACCACAGACATGTCTAGCAGCATCTCCGTCTCCCATTTAACTCTGGCAGACACCGTCAGGCCCGTCAGTCGGCCACAGATGCTCCTGCGCTCACCGCGTTCTTTCCTTGATCTTGGCAGCTGCTGCAAGTCTTGCACTCGATGCACTGCCACCACAGCGCCTTGACTCGCACGGTGAGCTCTGGGGAGAACTTGAGACAGGACGGGTGGCCTGTAAGTAGATCAGCACACAAACACACAACGCAGCGTCAATTCAGCTCCGTTTTGCAAGCCTCTGCTGACTGACAGCTACGACCCACTTGGATCCCTGCAGAAGAAGAGGAGGGAAACGCTCTGCTTGGAAGCCAAGGCTGACGTTGGATCAGACCTGGTTCCACCAGGAGCGTTCAGACGTGTGTGACAGCCTGTCACAGCACTGCTTTTGTGAACAACACACAGCCCCGCGTGCAGCAGCAACTCACTAAGAAAGCGTAAAATGTCAGTAAACGGGTTAAAATATTACAATTCCTGTTTAGGTTTCCTAAAAAAGGGTGACAATCCATGCGTTTATTAGAATAAATTAAGTCTGAATGCTGAGATTCTGCAGTTAAAATGGATTTTTGATTTAGGAAAAAGGCTATATTTAAAAATGAAGAGAGATATCGGTACTTCAGCTTCAAGCACCATCTTCGTTCTAAGTGCTGAAAGAGGGTGAAAATAAGGCCATAAATTCAAGTGTAAATGTAGGCCGGAGGGACGACTGTATGCAAATTCATTCACAGTTAAACAGCAAACTAACTGCACACACACAACTGCTTCAACGTGTAGAGCATCAGTTAGATGAAAATCAGTGGAACGATCAGGTCACAGCTGAGCAGGTTTAGGTGGAACTCTGCGTTCAGGCCAACTGTCAGTTAAAGGATTCAGGGTTAGAAGCACCTGGAAGAACCAGGGAAAGGTTAGGAGGCTGCAGCTTTTCAAAAAACTCCACTTACAGCTCCGGGACATGTGCTGCAGTTTGTGCTTGTTTTTACAAAAGGCAAAAAAAGCCACTAAAGCTCCAGACTGCAGCTGAGCTTTGATCAGCAGACACTCACCGCTGTTGCCACAGTCGGCGCAGGAGATGAGCTCCTCGGGCCGCTTGTCACGGTTCTGCTCCTTGGTCCCCAGGCAGAAACTGCAGATGGGGATGGGCTCTGCCACCGGCTGGAGAGGAAACAGGGAACACAGGAGGATTAGGAAACGACAAGTGACAACAGCTCGGCTCTAAGGCTGACTGCAGCCTAAAGGATGGAATACCTCCGCTTTCAACTTTAACGATCCAAAAACAAGCAGACATCCAGATCAAAGGCAACATCAAAGCTTTTAATTCCAAACCCACAAAAACGCCGGCCATTCTGTGCTTGTGTGCTGAAGACGAGGCGACGATGAGGCCAAACCCCTGAGGATGGATTGTGTTTGGGAGGAGAGGGGGAAGCTAACACTTAGCATGCTTTTAAAGCTCCAAGCAGGACGTTTGCGTCAGATAAGGCTGAAAAATCACATGCCTGAAGCACTGCAGGTGCGCCACACACACACACACACACACACACACACACACACACACACACACACACACACACACACGTGTGTGAGAGCGCCTGGGAGCCCTGAGGGGGAGACTGGCTGCAGACTGCTGCTGTGTTTACTGCTGCTAAATATCCAACAGACAATTAGACTCTGTCCAGGACGGATGATCACAGTCAGGCTGGGATATTTACATCCAACATAAACGAATGAAATCCAATAGCATCAAATGCCAGGGAAGAACTCCAACAAACCTGGAACAATGGTGGAAGTCCTTATGACCTTTTCAAATCTCATTCTAAACCTTTCATTTGACAGTGATCTCATTACCGCTTAACACGTAAAAATGACGCAAAGCCAATTTTAAGGGTCAGGCTTTATGTGCTGCATCTGTAACTTTCACTGCCCACTTGAGCAGAGAAATCTGACGGTGGTTTTCATTAAAAAAAAAAAATCAAAAAAACCCCACCATTCAGAAATAGCCTGAACATCCTCCTCCCACCACGCAGCACCATCATCAGAAAAGAATGCAGCGCGGCTCAGCCCTGAGAGCTACGAGGCCGGAGAGCAAGCGCAGACATCTGCAGGCCGTCTGCTGAGCCGAGCGGAGAAGCCACTGTTCAGAGCAGACCTCTGCTGTTGGGGGAACAGAGCCCAGCACGCCACCTGCAGCCAGAAAGACGACATGGAGCTCGCGTTGGCTTCCCAGGCCATGCGAAAGCGGACAGCGTGCAGAGCGTGCAGAGACAGGAAGCCTTTTCCGCTTCAAATTCATGTTTATTTTAATCTGCAGAGATTTCTTCAGACAGACGCTTCCTTTTAGTGTTTGGCAAAGATAAAGTCGCAGAGCACAGTGGCGAGAACAGCAAAGACTGTACATTAGCGAAGCCAGGATGGGCTCTGCAGGCTCGAAGCACCCAGGAATCCTGCTGCACACCAATAATATGGACTAATACATACGCGGCTGACTGAAGCCTGAACTGCTCGCGTCTGCATCCATTTCTCTTTACTCGCGCCTTAGCCTGGTGCTAAGCTAATGGGAATAATCTGCATCTGCATCAGCTTCGACTCACCAAAGAAGCCAATTATCATCCAGCACGCTCCTATTTTATGTGCCCTGTAAAACTGCAGGTCTCTTCTTTTACATAACACATTTGTAAGACTTTAAGATCATCATTAATATCGATAACAGGCTCTTTTTCAGATAGTAATGAATTCTAGCTTTTACTTATTACACATTTTTGGGCCAATTGTCCAAGTAGGACCAAAGATAGATGATGTAGGTGTTTATATATATGATGGTTTACATGATAATGTGAAGAGAAGGTAAAATGGGAACCACTGCAGATCATGTTTTAGAGTTTCTGCAGGACAACAGTGCTCAGAGCCGCAGAAAGCAGAGGAGAGAGCAGGTCCTGGCACAGAGGAGACAGGGACACGAGCTTGATTTATTGGGTTCATTTCCTTGTAAGACGCTTTCCCCTGCACGCACACACGGATACTCTCACACACACACACACACACACCCTGCTGCCAGCACCAGGACGGAGAGAGAGAAACAAAAGGTGTGGAGTGAGGAAAGAATTGAGTTAACGGCGAACTGAAGAGCGCCGCTGCTAGCAGGAACGTGCAGGGGTCAACGAGGAAGATGGAGCCCCGACGAAGGCTGAGCAATTCAGAAATCCCGCCACGTACATGGGATACATTAAACACACACACGGGGATGTAAATGACATGTCTAGACTGTATTAATGATGATCCGCTTTATTGATTAATCAGTTGATGAACAGCATGAGAACCAATCTTCAAATATAGCAACGGGGGAAGCGAGCGACTCATTTGTGTGAACATCCTGTCAAAGGTTTCTACGTCTTCGCGAGTTTCTACCAGGTAGGAGAAATGAAAAAGCAAGAAGAAGAAAGGAGCAGTGTGAAGAAAGGAGCGGAGGGATGAAAACACTAACCCGGAGGGCAAGACGGGGAAGGAAAAACGGAGGAAAGCTGCAGCAGCCGTCCCCAGAGCAGCCTGCGTGCAGCCGAGCCCTCAATCATTGCTGACGTTTAACCCCTTCGCTGCTGCCGCCGCTCAACCGCTGCCGCGCGCCCTTTGAGCAGCAGAGTAAACGCAGGCTGCGCGAGCGAGCATCACACACACACACACACACACACACAGTGTGTATTGAGATGTCCAGTATGTTTCACTGAGGCTTCAGTTACTGACTGCTGCTGTAAATTAATCCCTGCCAGACACAAAATAAGGAAAGCCTAATCCTGCCTTCATGACGGGGATATTTGGAGCTCTCAAACCAAATCCTCAAATTCCTCCTCAGAGATTTTTTTTCCTCTGCGTGTCAGTCTTCTCTCCCTCCTCCGACAGCGGCTGCCAGGGCTGCTCACGCCACAGCAACGCTCCGGAAATCTCTCACATGGGCTCACGGCTGGAAGAAAGTGTCATGGCCGCCATTTGACTTGTGCGTGCGTGTGTGTGTGTGTGTGTGTTCTATTTTAAGCTCGTGTCTTCATGTGCTCCTTCAAACCTGACGGGATGGCTTTGGAAAGGAAGCGCTGGTTGGAGCCAAAGAGACACGCCTTGTTGCAACTGTTAGCATCTCTGCAGCTGGAACGGCCGTGCAAACAGCACAAACACGTCTTACAGGCTTCGGTATTAATGCAAACACATCCACCTGCGTCTCCGGGATCACCTGTGCACTACAGTCAAACACACACACACACACACCGCGGGCTGCAGCTTTGTTCGGTCTCGTTCTTTAACGGATACCGCTGAAGCAGAGGAGGTCATGCTCGAGCACCGGCTTCTGTTCTGTTGCGAAAAGGCTGGAACAATAAAAGGAAAAGGAGGGGGGGGTTGGGAGAAAGGATAAATGGCAAATTTGGAAAAGGCTGCCGTCGTCCTTGTCTTTACTCAAGTCAAGGATCTCATTAAAATGGATCTCAGCCAGCTCCTCGCGCCTCCTGTAGCTGCTCCAACCTCCAGCAGGCTCATTGATCACCCTTACGGGACGAACCGCAGCAGGGAGGAGACCCAAACATAAAACCCCAGCAGCTCACGAACTCCACATAACTGCCCCCTCCCGGGGATGCACCCTGCTGCTGACGCCATTACTGCAGACATCTGCCCTGAAACCGCCCAAACTAGCCACGCTAGGGAGCGGGCGCGATGCACGGAAGCTCTCACGGTCCTGCAGAAGCGTCCATCAGCTGGGCTTACTTTGGTGTTCTGTTGGACTCTCCAGAAAGGTCCTTTCTGGACTCTTACTTGGTCTTTAGCCGAACAGAAAGTTGCGACTCCCCCCCGAATGCTGTTTTATCCTCCTCATATCGAAGGCAGGTGTGCAGCGATAGTGCGCTTACAATCCCACATGATCGTTTCTCTTCAAAGATAAAGCCCCGGGCTGCCGTTTATAATGAAAAACACTTTTTACTTCAACCTGACGTGCGTCTCCGCGGCCGTCAGACGTGCGCCGCGGAGCTTCACGGGCTTTCTCCCTGGCCTGACGACACGCAGCCATTTTTAAACGACGTTTTGGACATTTTTGGAGGGAAACGGGGACCAAGTGGAAGACGCTGAAGCGGAAAACACAGTTTTTAATCAGAGTGAAGTGACCCTTTTAGTTCTCCATTTCCCCGCAGCTTCTCAATGTCAAACACGTCTGTGGCGACACCAACGAACAGAACAAACCTCAGCTTTATGCGGCCGTGCAGGCTATGGTTTTGGCTATGTTGCTCACTTTTTTGCAGTAAACAGTCCAATTCGGGAGAAGATGTCTGCACTCCGACTCTGGTTTGCAGTGATGCGCTCTGGTGGTGTGCACTGCCACATTTTGCACCAACGTCATGCTGTGAGGAGTCAAACTCAAACTTTGGATTTAATTACAGGATCACATGGGATTCAGGCAGTTTTTTTTTTTAATTATACATTAATTACAGCTGCAGGGAATTGAGAAGAGGCTGAGCATCATCTGAATTTTGGAGTCCAGGGAGACCAATTTATGCTGCCCAACAACATTTTCCCAGCATTCCTGTGGCGCACCCTAACCCAGTCACCCTTTCTACCCAGTAACCCTGCAGAAACGCAAATATAGCATTTACCTCCGGACGCAAAGGACCATCAGGCTGCATCCCAGAAATCAAATCAGTTTTGCTGCGTTCGTATTGCTCACGCCAACCGGCTAACCCAGTAACAGCGGCCAGTTTGGGGTCGGCGGGAGATCACAACAAGCGTGGCGCGCCTGTGCGAGCGTTTCTCAGAGGTTTTCACACGTCCCCGCCGTGACACCGGACGGCAGCGCGGGGAACTCTGGTTCACCCCGCTCCAGCTGTTGAGGAGAGGGCATCCTCGGGGCAGGGAGATCGCTCCTGCCTATTAAGATGAGATGAAGCACACAAACACAGGACGCGCGCGGACGTACACACAAAGGCTCAGCATCAGGCCCGTCCCACCTAATGGCCACAGCCTCATGCTAACGGGCGCTCAGGGAGGCAATGAGGCCTGCCAGCATATATCCATGACCCCTGCTTGACTCCACTCCCCCCGTTCACCCCTCCTCCCCCACCCTGACCTGGCAGTGGTACCCCATTAGGGTGAGACAGAAACAGGGACTGGAGTCACATCTGAATGGAGCACGCCGACACCAACGCCAGCGCGTTGATGACACAAATCTCCCTTCAAAACGGGGTCAAAGCCGGTGCTCACCCATTTGTTTGGTTTTCCACCCCCTCCCCGCCCCACCACCACCACCCTGCTTTTACACACACTCCCACATTGATGCTTCATTGGGAAGGAGTGATGGAGTCAGTGAACGACAGCTTGCTCAGCAGCATCTCTGTCAATCTCACCTTAAGGCAGCACCCAAAACCCAACAAGACCTGGAAAAGTAGACAACCAGGACAGTTGAACACCGCTGCTGGAAAAGGTACCTAAAATAACAGAAATTTCAAGTATAGAACTCAAACTCCAGGCAGGAACTGTAGCGAGGTATGAGCCTCACTTGAAGATTCTGATGGAATCAGGCCATTGTGCAGGGTGTTTATTTACAAGTGTGTGGTTAAAAAGATGTTTTGGCCGTCTGCAGGCATGTGTGTGTGTGTTAGCATGTCCTCTGTGTTTATGTCTGTTTCTTGGTTCCATATCTCTGTGTGCACGAATGTCCGCAGCCTTTAAAAGCAGAGGGAGCAGCGGCTGCTCTCTGTGATCAGGTTACACAAGTGGGTGTGTTCCCACTCTCCTCTGTCGCCTGCATGTCTGCCTCTCCCTCTTTTCTCTGCCTCTCCTCTCCTGGTTAAAAGAGAGCCCCTAGCTTTGCGTCATCCAGGCCTCTTCCTGTGGCACCACTACACACCACCTCTCCTCCGCTCCACCGTGTTTCTCTTCCTTTCTTCTGCACATCTCACACACGCCCCGCAGGAAGCTGAGGGCCATGTGACCATCTCTGCCCGCGACCTCTCGCCCAGCATCACTCTGCTACTGCTGGCCTACGACACAACACACACCTCCCAACCTGCTACTGCTGGCCTACGACACAACACACATCTCCCAACCTGCTACTGCTGGCCTACGACACAACACACACCTCCCAACCTGCTACTGCTGGCCTACGACACAATACACACCTCCCAACCTGCTACTGACGTCCATTAAAGGCCCTAAGAAGCGGGACAAACCACCTTGGAAACCAGTTAAACCAGTGCTGGACAGTCCCACATCACAAGTCCTCACTACTTTTTTTTTTATACATAAATGCAAAATGATCAGCTCAGTCAACTACTGCAGAGCGTGCTGTGAACACTGGGTACCTTGTCTTTTTCGTGGGGCAGCAGCCGTACTGGGGGCAGTGACTCCAGTGACACGGGCCCGGTCCCATCATGGACGGAGCTGCTGCTGCTGCTGCGGCTGACGAGCTGAAAGAGCAGCCCCTGCTTGACCACGCGTCCGTGGGCCACGGCTCTCTTCAGGGCCACCCTCAGCTGCTGGTGGAAGATGCCAGGGCCCACGGAGCCGCTGCCCGACAGGTAGGCCGCCACGTCAGCCTGACACTTCAGGAAGCGTTCGATGTTCTTTAAGCCGGAGCCGCCCGGCTCGTGGAGCCCCTCCAGGGCTCGCTTGATCAGCTTGTTCCAGTCCAGTCCTGGTTTCTTCCCTGAATGGGAGTGAGAGCTTGCTCCAGCGCTGCTCCCGCCGCTGCTGCCGCCGCCGCCGCCGCCACCGCCTCCGCCTCCGCCTCCACTGGTGCTCCCGCTCCCTTTGGCCTTGGTCAGAGCCAAGCGTCCGGGGTTGTCCGGGTCCTTGTACGAGTTGAGACCTTTGTTGGTGACCTTAAGGATGGTGCCGTCCTTCACGCTGAGCTCCAACTGCTCCAGAACGGTTTTGCGGTCCAGGCCATGAGACATGGACACGGCGTTGCAAATGCGCTCCTCTGACGGCCGCTGCTTCTGCTTCTTGATCTTCCTGATGGCCTCTAGGATCCATTGCGTATATGTCGGATTGGCCAGTTTCACCATGGCTGCGGTCTGGGTGGGTGCAGCAGCTCTAAGGCCTCGCTGCAATGACCACAGAAAAAAAGGGAGTGAAAGCCAAGGAAATGCGTGGCCTGCGCCGTAGCGCCGCCGACCCCCCTCTTTGCCCTCTATCTACTGCCTATCCCTTGTCCTGGGGTCGCACTGAGAGTCCCTCAGAAGCCGAGTATGAACAGCACGGTAAAGAACAGCTGACCATAGCACAAACCCCGGGAGCCAAACCTCCACCTGGCAAAGAGAAGTCTGCCCAGCACCCACTCCTCGCCAGAGAGGTTCCCCTGGCGAGAAGCAGGGCGAGTGAAGGATGCAAAGATGGAACAGGGTTACCAGCAACTTAAATTCCACAATTTTGGGGGAAAAAGGGGCGTTGAAAACACGGCAGTAAGGATAATTTCCACAGTCTCTTCAAAAAAAAATAAATAAAAAAACTGTGTGATCCAAAGAATCAGTTCATTCAGTTTCTTGTCCGTTATGTTCTTGGGGGAAAAAAAAAAAAAAAAAAAAAAGACAAATCACAGTAGTCTCCAAGTTGAGAAGTGAGTGTTTGAATATGTTGATGCAAAAATTTGTTCTGTGTTTCTGTCTCTTTCCTTCCCCTCTTCAAGTAATCTGGGATTCCTCGCTGTGGAATGACAGATTTTACAGCCAGGAACGGTCACCGTAGCCACCTATTGCACGTTGATAGCTGAGAAACCCTGCACAAAAAGAGAAAGAGACACAGATGTTAGTCCTCTTTTAACTCTCCTCTGCATAAAGCCACAGAATTTAGAAGACAAATCTGTTTAAAAGTATCCCAGTATTAAAGGGAAGATGACTGCCCCTTTCCCCCTAGACATCACAACATTCCTGACCCAGAAGACACAACTGGGACAGTCACAACAAAACAAAGCTAAAGTAGTGAAGAGCAACATTTACGTAAATGCACGTATACTTTGAAAATTACACCGCAATCATTGACAATCCAAAAGTATTTGGTAACACATACATTATTTCTCAGCATGGAACTTAAACATGACACAAGGTGTCACATAAATACAGAAATTCTGAGGTAAATCAAATGTAAACATCAGGCTAAATAATGCAACAGCAGGTGACCGTGGGGCTAAGTGTAACATAACATAACGCACTGTGGTTTCTAACATAAACATGATGCAGTCAAAACACAAGAGTATTTGCAAACATTAGCCAGGGGAGGCTAGCTTTCAAAAAAAAAAAAAAAAAAAAAAAAAAAAAAAATCTCAGCAACATAAATCATCCACCGCGTAGCCACTTTATTGTGGTGCTGTTTACTCACACTGATGTGATATCAGACGGCTAAGTATTTGACAACAAGCCTTCCCGCTAACAGCTGTTGTTTAGCATTAGCTAGAAGGCTAGCTAATGAGCTAACGTTACGGTTGTGTTACTAACGCTGCTCGCAAACAGCACGAAACAGTACAATGGCCCCCAAGAGTTATCTCTTCCTACCGACACTCTGAAAAAAAAAATCAAACCACCGCACTACAACAGCCATAAAGAATAATGTCGTTTTGAATGTCATTTAGTCGTTAACCTGAGACGACGGCCTTCTGAAAGGCACAATGCAACTTGCAGACACCGTCTCGGTTAGCAAGCAAGTGCAAAAATCTGGATGCGATGGCAGGAGATTCTGGAATATATCATTATCGGCGCCTTTCTTCTCGATCTTCGGTCTGGGAGAGAAGCCTCGGCGCGCTCCACCTCGCTTACTTCCTCCCTCCAACAACCGCCCTCCCACGTAGCGCTCCAGCCTGCGGTACAGTGAAGGCAAGGCCGCTGGAGCGGAGCAGCTAGGCCTCGGCTGCCCCCCCACTTCGTACTGCCCCCCCTCACCCACCCACCCACCTCCACGATCACCATCCCGCTGTACCCCGCTCTCCCTCTCCCTCTCGCGGTTCCCCCGAAAGCCTGAGCTGGTCCGGTTCTGGTTTGCCAGAGCTCGGGTGAAGAAGACCGTGCGACTAAAAACGCCGTACGCCCCCGATTAGGATTCCGCTGCTACTCACCGGGGTCCCGTGCCGTGGCGCCGAAAAGAAGGTACCGAAACCGTGCGGAACGGAGACAACAACAAGCCTAAAAATGCAGCCACAGACCAGAGGCTCTGGAGCCGACGCCATCTTTGAGTGAAACAGGAGCGAGGCTGGTGGGGGAGGGGGGACCAGCGAACCGTCAGGCAGGGCCAAGGGAGCGTCTGCGTGGTTCGAGGCGAAGATCCAGGGGAAGAAAAATTCACTGCAAGGCGCGGGGGACGAGGGGCGGAGGTGTGCTGTTGCTATGAGAGGGGTGTGGATATTGCTGGAATACATGAAGTGGAAGAAAGGGACAGATGGTAGTGGTGTTGGAGAAAGGGAAAAAAAAGAGAACGCGCAGAGGAGGCGCTCTCGCCTTCTCTGCTGTTGTAGAGGGAGAACCAAGGGAGCGTCTACATTTTATCCTGCCATTGTGGAGGGGGGGAAAAAGAAAGAAAACGCCAATGAGCGCGCCCTCACGTTAGAGGGTATTTAAAGATCAAACCCCTCCACACTGCAGTATTTCATAGCTGCTGTGTTTTGTGAGTCTCACAGATCTGGCCCCCGGGTGACGATCAGAGGTTGCTCCTTGGATTAGAGTCAACGACAAGGCGTGTTATTATCTGTCTGTGCGGGGCGGGGGGTTCACGGATGCACCGCGCATCTTTCCATGAAACAGGGTTATCCGTCCACCAGGAAGAAAATCAGCATGCCAAATGACTGCAGCAGCTCCGCTTTACATATCATTAATTAGTAGCTGTCAAAAACTTTTCCATGTGATTTATCTTTGGAGAAGGATCCTTGCAGCTCTCAGGTTAATAAAGGATGCTGTGCATACATGTAGTTGAATTTACAATGACGATTTAAACAAATCTGTTACAATTGAGTTTTGAGTTCAAGAGCTTATAACCAGCCTGCAAAATGTACTTGCTGCACAATTTCAGCATCGGAGGCAGGTTCCAATGTGCGTGTCCACGTTCTGCTGGCAGTTTTGCTTTTTTTTTTTTATTGCAAGCTGATGCAGAAAACTCCCAGAGTGGAAATTAAATTATCTGCAGCTTTGTGTAAAGTGGCGTGCACGGTTCTGTCCTCAGAGACAGATTATTGAGTCTTCCAGGGAGCAATTAGGCTGGAGTTTTCCCATGTTAGAGGTGCTGCGTGAGAGGATGAAGCGCTGTCAGCAGCGTGGTGGTCAAATAAAACTGCTAAGGTCACACTTTCCTCGCTGCACGTCTCGCACTTCAACGGGGATGGATAAATAACGCTCTGGTGACACGACACTGATTACAGTTAACAGAAGGGTTATTACACAGATGAAAAGTGTGAAGCATGAGTGCTATTAGCACACCTCTTTAGGGTTTACAAGCTACGTTAGCGTGTACAGTAGGCCCGCTAACAGATGGACAGTGTGCAGGGAAAACGTATTCCACATCCATCCTTCCTTGATCATAAATTAATGATGCTGCGTGCTATAATGCACTGCAGAGGCCATGTTGGGCAGTCCAGAACAATTACCAGGTGCTGTGCACCGCAGCCTTTACACTGTAAATATCAGACAAATCTATTGAGTACCAACTAAAAAAAGTGACAACTCTTAATTATTCACAGTCTGCATTGAACACAGAACATTTCTTCACATTAAATCTCCTTTTACAAGATGTTGCTGCTAGCTGCATGTTAGCAGTTTTGGATTAGCAGCATGTAATCCCACATAAACCCACAGTTTATAGTTGCCTTAAATAAATTAACAGATTAAAAAAACACAAAAAAAAACATTGGAGTTATTTACAGACATTTCAGATTATTGTGTTAAATCTGTCAGTTTAAATCTCTGTAGTGTCATAAATTCCACCTACGAATAAATGTTTCGACCAAGGACCTTTGGTTTATATTCTGGTGGACACGTAATCCTTATCTCCTTTTCAGCCTCATAATTCTTCCTTTAATTTCTATGAACATCCACCTGCTCGGGGCCCTTGGCCCCCTCCAAGCTGCCCTGTCCACCTGCCCCCTGGAGCCCCCCTATATTTCTCTCACACACACACGCCCTGCGCACCTGATACCTACCCCCCTGCTGGCAGCTTGAGCAGCTTAACTTCCACCTACTGCCTCAGATTTAAAAACTGGCCCAACCGTCATCCATTAGATCCTTGTTGTGTTTTATTTCTTACATTTTCAGTGATTTGCAGTCTAGCCTCAGACGCTCCGAAAACAGAGGCTCCTCCTGGTGGCTGCCCCGGCTTCAATCCTTAATCGGATCCTCCTCTTCTGCGGTGCCTCTTGTTGAATGTTTGGGTGTAGTAAACAGACCATAAACGGCGTCATTTACAGCTTTTCCCACTGCAGCTGAGGCAACATCCAGTTTAAACGTCGTGATTCACGATTCCTTTGCACCACTATCGCCAGATTGCACCATAACAGCAGCTTTTACAGAGGAACTCCGCTCACCTCACATCTAGGCTCAAGTAGCTACTTTTACACCGTCCACTTGATTGAAGGCCTTTAATAAAGCTGTGAATGCTTTGTAAATAAAACCCCTCTGGTGCTGGAAACAGTCACCACCTGAGCACAACCTCCTTTCTGACTTCCTGTTTTGGTCCTTGATGACCAGAATGCTGCGCTCACATTTCCACTCAGTGTCCGGGACTGGGTTTTTTTTTTTTTTTTTTTTTTGTCGTCTGTGTGAAACCTGTGTTTCCTGCTGCGGCTGGCGGGCTGCCAAACCTCCAAACCCCAACCAACCCCCCCAACCATGAGCCAACCTCCTACTCCAGACCCCTCCCATCCTGGAACACTCAACAGAAATTTCCAGGGCCTGTCCACCCGAGACCCTCGCCGCCACCCAGAGCCCTCCCCCCAGGGCCCGGACCCACCCTCGCCCCAAGCCCAGCGGGACAGGGAGCAGCAGGGAGGTGAAGGGCAGCCTGTCAGCACCAAGAATCAGGCCACAAAATATCACCACTGACAAGAGCGACGGAGACAAAGTTAACAGAGTTAAGGAGCTCTGGGACAAAAGCAAAACAAAAAAAAAACAGCTTAATTTGCTGCAATTTGTAAGCTGTGACAGCTGATTAACATAGATGGAACAGACGCAGAGAAACACTAACGTCTGGATTACGTAATAAAGCATCAGCAGGACAATAAAGACAACAATAAACCAACTTCACAGTTTTAAATGGGCCAGAGTTAACTCTGAAGGTCTTGTTAATGTCTCTTTTAGACTCTGGAACGCCTTCCGCGTGGAATTAATGACATTTTTTATATTATTTAAGAATATGAATGTATGAAATAGGCTGCTGTGAGGCTGTGCAGCTGAGGATGAACACATAATTCATCAGAATTACTTCTGTAATGGAGACTTCCATTAACACGCTAACAGTCATTGCTCTTCACTTCATTACACAGATGAAATGTTTTGACTCCACCAAAGCAAAGCAGCTGGATTTACTGAGGCCATCTCTCCTCTGCGTGGGTGGAGGGCCTAAAATCAACAAAAACAGCAGCTCTTTACAGCCACACCGGACTTTAAAGCTCAGGGACGAGAAGCAGCTTTGCAAAGGTGTGTAAGTATTGTGTAATGGAAGTGGAATTAACGCAGAAAAGGCTTTTTCAGTCCTGATGATTGATGTCGTGGACAGTTTCTCAGCGGAGCTCTGGGACAACACGCACGCTCGCACGGTGCCTCTGTTGTCGGGGCATCCGGACCTCCCACTCTCGGGCTCCTGCTCCAGTCCTGCAGCTCTGCGGTGTGTGCAGAGCAGGATGCGCGGCAGACAACAATGCTGCCTCCAGAACTCTCCCAAACACACATTCCTGCGGGCCTGCTGCTGCTGGCGGCGGGGGAACTAAACCTCCACAGCCCCACCGGCTTTGTCTCACCCCCCCCACCCCACCCCCAACCTTCCATCCCTCCCACCTCAGCCACCACCTTTTGACACAACAAGCTTTTTCTCACAGCAGAAAGGGAACACCAAGACCCATTTTAATTACTTCCATTAAGATTCGGGAGTGTGATTGATGTCTAAAAAGAAAAAAAAAAAAAAAAGGAGATGCTGGTTAATGGGCGAGCCAACACAAATGACCTTGATTTCATCAATATGAGCCACGCGATATATATTAAAAGTCGTTCAGTTTGCACTCATTTATATTAATGGCAGCACTTTCAGATTACTGCGGGGTAATGAGGGCAAAAAGTGTACGTTCCCGTGAACGATGAGCCCTCCACGGTCGCTCCAAATTGCATTACAGAGGCCGTAATGATCAGTGTTGTTATTATGTAAACGCTGGTGAATCGGTTAATCATTCAGTACGCGCTCTAATTGAATAATTAAATTCTGCCCTGTGTAAAGACATGCTGTCTGTCTCCCCCGTGCTGGCAGCCGGCAACAGATGGAGCGCGTTACGCAATCCCATGCACGGAAATGAAGATCGCTGACGACCCCGGGAGAGGCGCGTGCGCGCGAGCGAGTGGGACGCGAGCTGACGGGTCCCGAGCATCAGGGCCGGACAGGTGATGGTGACGGACAGGAACCTGCTGCAGAGAGACCCGGCTCCTGCCTGGAAACAGGCATCAGTGGGCGCGCGCGCATCGCCGCGCACGCGCTTCGTCCGACAGAAATCTGGAGAGGCTGGCTCTTTTTCATCCCAGCTGTTGCAAAACGCGGGAGTCTTTCCACCAAGCTGGGAAAACAAGGCAGAGGAAAACATCTGCAGAGAAAACCGCGCACGGGTGAGCGTGCACTCGTTTTTAGATGCGTGTGCTTTGATCTCCTTTTATCTCTCCTTCGGTGGCACCACTTCCCCCGTGATCAGTCCTGGGGATGGCAGCCATTGGAGTCAGCTGTGAGGGTGGAAGGGACCCGGAGGTAGCTGTCGGATGCAGATGCGGGACACGCAGACGTGCACTGGTATCCGAGAGAAAACCAGTAACCCGCAACCTCCCTGAACTGGAGCCGGAAGAGGACCTTCAATGGGACGGAAAAGGTCCTCGGCCTGGCGGAAAGAGCTCAGCGCAACGTGGGATGAGAATTTCTTTGATCCCGTTTTTAAGGGTGCTCCGAGGAGCCTGTGATCATAAACTAAATCTTCTCTCTGCGTCGGCTGAGCGTGAAGCCCTGGTCCTGCGCGCCCTCTCGGCTCCTCTCACACAAGCGTGGCCTTGTCCTCGGGGGCTTCCAGCCTCGGCGATGAACAGAGCTCCTCTTCAGGGATTCCTTCAACCAGCAGCCGTAGCTCGTCTTCCAGTTGCCATGGCGCTCTGCCTCCTTCCTCTGGAGACGCCGTATTGATGATGCAGCTCTGCTCAGCACCACTGCAGCTCAGCTCATTTGGACTAATGGACTGGGAGGTGTGTGAACATTCCAGGCCGTCTCTTTTCCACACGCAGTCTGTGCAGCAGGTCAACAACCCGGCGCTGACAGGCCCGTCCACGCCCAGAGGGACATGTGTGCTGGAATGTGAGCATTTCAGCACACATCTGCAAAAGGCAGGAGTTTCTCTCTTTCAGGACAAGTGAATAACCGATCAATCGAGTCATACTAGGTGATGTTCTGCAATGAAATACCTAAAACTCCTGAGCACGTGTAACCCACAGGCCTAAAGCAGCACGTGGTAACAGCCTGCAAACAGTCTCTTTCACAATACAAACTGAAACAATCTCTCTAAATGTAAAGGTTTACACAGAGTAATGCCTTAAATACACTGATTAATCACACCGTCTCAGCTTCAAAGTTGAATTTATCCTCCCTGCGAGATTTTCCTTAGTAAACACAAGAAGCGCTAACGCTGCTAACTGCCACAGGAATCAGTCGGAGACGAGAACGAGTCCAGACATGCCCAGGAGAAAGAAAAAAAAAAAAAAAACCTCTCGCCTTATCAGGCAACTCATATCTGATAAAACGGATTTCTGCGTCAGGCTCACATCAGAGCAGAACTGAGTGTTGTGTGGATCCCTGAAGGATCCACCACGCAGAAGTCTACCTCCATGACAACATCTGACCCTTAAATTTGGCCCGTCTGCATTACTCACCCTCATTTCAACATTTCAATTCAAATTTTAAAAAAGGAGGAGCAGGAAACGACTGGCAGCAGGAGCAGGAAGAAGCGTCACGCGCATCCTCCTGCTGTGAGTTCTGGCAAGAAGTGCTCCTCGAGCCCGTCCGAGTCGCCAGCACGCGGAGGAAGATGGGGACCAGGTTCCCTGCTGGGGCAGGCCCTGAACCAGCTCCTGCAGCTCTGCACACAGACTAACAAGGTGCAGGTGCTGCATGGAAGCCCCGAGCAAAAACAGCTCCAGGGTGTCTCCTTGTTGCCCTGCCTTTGTTCGGTGCCCCACCTGCTGCCTTTGGCTCCACGGGACGGCGCCGAGCGCCTCAGAGCATCGATAATAGAGGAGTCCCAGCATTGAGCTGAGAATGGGCCGCGGCAGCGGGACAACTTAATACCATTCAGACACTAATTAACTAATTAAAAGAGCAAAGACTCTAAATCTGGGAAGACAAACAGCTGATTACGGCTCTGTGTCGGTGCAGAAAGTGCTCATCGGTTCAGAATGAACCGTAAAATCAAGAGTACAGTGTGTGTGAAATCTTCCAGCTCAGCCTGGATTTATCAGCGAGATCAACAGTGACACGAGCCCATAAAGGCCTGATTTAGAGCGCTCTTTTCAGCGGTTTTCCTGTGCGGAGGAGCTGGACGGGTCATCGGTGGCGACTCGGGCCCACGAGGTCAAAATCATGAAGATGGGAAACGAGGGCAGGAAGAGTGAAAAGATACAGAGCGGGGGCAGATTCAGTGGAAAGAAATGGACTCCGTTTTTCTAAGTCCTCTTTCCAGCTGTCAGCCGTGCTCCCCCCTGTCCCATGGGGGGTTGCCACGGTGATCGGAGGCCACATGTCTTGGGGGCGTCGTTTCTGGTCAAAGGAGCCCATTGTTCTTGTGTTAAGCCGTCCTCAGTGTGCCCGTCTGCCAGGGACGGGGGCTTCAGCTTCACACCCCTCACAAAAACACAGTCCACACCCTGTTGTGTGGAGGTGCACGACGCACAAAGACCCTCACAAGCCTTCAAATTTGGTGGTGAAGGGGAAGCAGACATAACTCTGGCAAATAACTCCATGAAGGCAAACACAGGCGTGTTTAATAACTCCTAAAACCATCCTGTGAGCCTTTTAAATCTTAAACCGAGCTGCAGCTCTACCGATTGGCCAGCAGAGGGCACACCAGTTCTACCCACTGTTGCTTACCCGCCAAGGAGATTTTGTCCATCATTTGTCTCTGGAGCTCCAGAGGAGACACACAAAGCCCAGAAAACCTCTGGTGTCCTTCAGACGATTGACTCCAACTTGATGCAAAGATGGCTGGGAGTCAATTATGTGGTGATGGAAAGATTACAGCCATGCATCATTCCGGGAGCCAATTTTCCAATGTGAAATTCAATTTGTTAGGGCTCCCTCTCCCTGACAGATGGAAGTGGAGCTGATTTGAATCTGAGACTGTTGGATTCTGAGGTGAGGGGGTTAATTTTCCTCTTCGTGTCCCGTCGCTTTGAATTTAAAACACAGCTCAGTCATTACAGATGGGTTTTGGATGTTGTTTTTTTCTTTTATTGTGAATGGTGAAATCACAACTAACTCATTTACTAACTTTTTAGTCCTGCTAGGGTCACATTTAAACAGCAGGAAACCATTCGTTTTTTTGATTTTGCACGCAACATCCTCAACATCAGCACGTTAAAACTATCTACTAAAACTGGCATGTGCACGAACTGCAGTGAACAAAAATGTAAAAAAAAGAACAAAACTCACTGACAGAAGGAAGCGATACAGCCATCTTCATCCGTCCGACAAAAGCAGATATTGACTCTGAAATGCTCGATATGGAGACTCTGGAGGACGAGCCTGAAGATGCTGCGTTTACCAGCTGAGTGGCTGAGTATCGATCAGGTGGTGGCCAGAACAGATGATTCGGCTCTCTGTGTATTGACTGTCTGGGTTAGTGGAGGGAAACGGAGTACAAATTACAAGTCTGCTCTAATCATTCGCAGGAAACAGTGTCATCGGTATTTTAGTCAATGATCTCTGGATGATCATTACTCTTATAAACACGGGGTGGGTGTTGATAAAGTTCACTGGGTTGGCGTTACGTCTCCCCAGAGAGTAAAGGTGGAGCAGCAATGAGCCGACGGCCCCTGGGCCTCCTGCTCACCCCACTGATGGACTCTGGAGAGGTCCGGGGCAGCCAAGCGAGCCCCGCCCTGCTGCTGCTGCTGCTGTCTGCGCTGCGTTGGTTCCTCAGGCTGCGGCGCACTGAGCGCTGCCCTCTGGTGGCCACAGGCTTGAACACATCCTCCAGGTTGAAGTCGGCCTGCCAGGGGGCCAGATCCGCTCCAATAGCTGCTCCCTCATCCTGGATCTCAGCGCTTGACAGCAGGATGCGCTGCTGGTCTGTCTGAACAGCTTCCCAGCCTGTGTGCTGCTGCAGGCTATTTGCAGAGCTCCTCCTGCCCCGCCTGCCCTTTCCCTGCCTTTCACCGTCAGAGCTCTCAGCTGCAGGTGGACAGGGTGAAGAGTCTGCACGCAGAGAGACGCAACCTTCTAATGTTTTATCGGCGTTAGAGCTGCACATTCCCACAGAAGCTTGATCCAGCGTCGCATCAACCACTCTGTGTTCAGGCCCTGTGTGAGTGAGGGGGGGTTCCCATGATGCCTCAGAGGTGTCAGTCATCTGGTCTTCACAGTGCCAATCCAGTGTTTCTCCTGCAGTCACCACATCAACAGCAACGCTGGAATTCTCTTTCTCCAGTCCCGGCTGTTTGTTGTCTGTTCCCATGACGATTTCCGGGCCGCGGCGATAACGCACGTCAGAATCGTCAGATGGTTTTTCTGTCACAGCAGGTTCACTCGCGGTCTGACCCTCTGCCATCTTTAATTTCAAGTTGGTCTCATCATCTGAGGACAGTGGGAGAGAAATTCAATCTAGCAAATCCAGGATTGTCATATGCATCAGGAACATTAACCATTTATGAATCTATAGTGGTGTTTTGTTTCCTGCGTGTTACCGGTGCAGCTCGCAGACTCGCTCTCTGCTGCTGGAGGCTGGACGCTGAAGGAACGCCTCTCCTTGATGGGGCTCAGAGTCGGGTTCTTGGAGGCGTATGCCCGTGAACTGTACAGGGAGCGGTCCACCTCCTTGCTCCACTTACGTGTGGCTGCTGAAGTCTGCAGGGAAAACAAATCCAGTCAGGTCGTCTGTGAAATCTCTTCTGCAGGTTTCTTGCACACCTATTCGATATTGTCAATATGTGCTTAAAAGATCATCTTCTGTGGTGTCGCGCTCCTCTGCTGAGGCACAGGAATGAAACATGGCTGCAAAAAAATGTCTTAATGTTGCAGAAAACTGTTTGACTTGTGATCTACATCAGAACAGCTTCAAATGTACATATTTCTTTTCCGTCGTCATCAGTCGCAGCAGCCTTCAGGTCTTTTGTCTTGCAGCTCGAGCTCCATCAGAAAGCAAACAGACGCTCCACAGGCTCACCTTCAGCTTGCTACGGGCCAGCTTGGCAGCAGAGCGTGAGGACCTCTTCACAGGTCTGGCCTCCTCTGGCTGCTGAGGGACAGGATGAGGCGTGATGAGGGATTACAAAGTCCTTTTTGACAAATGTAAAGTGGATATACGCAGACATGCTTATGTTCAGATCCACTTTTATTAAAGTGGAAATTTAGCGAGAGCATATCGCTCCTAATTTAAGACCATGACGGGTGAGACGGAGACACGGACCTCTGTCTTCCTGCTGCTGGACTCAGACGGAGCCTCAGAGGAAGAGTCACATTCTGGCTCTGGCTGCTCCAGCTTTAGTGGGGACACAAAAATGTTCCAGTATGAGCACGTTTGCAGACGGCTGAAGGGAAGACTCAATCACAGATGTAAAACTGAACGCGTCACTGGAAGAGCTCCAAAAAGAAAAGAAAGCAGGACCTCCGACCTTTTTCCTTTTGTTCCTACGTGGGACCGGAGCCTCCACAGTCGCTTCCGGCTGCGTCTCTGGTTCTGGTAGCAGCTCATCCATCACAGCGACTGTGCTGGGAACATTCTCAAACTCTGAGAAGGTCGAGATCAAAACTGTGACTTTGTGATCTCTGACAATAACAAGAGAGAATCAGACTGGAGTTTAAAAGCTGTGGGATTTGAGCGTCAATCTGGGCCTCTGTGTATATGAATATCGGAAAACAAGGATTTTCACTGTGTGACAGAAGACAAGGCAGATGGAAATCAAAAGGCCGCAGCAGCAGCTCACCTGTTTGGGTCTGAGAAAGAGACTCCTCGTCGAAAGCAGCGCTCAGGTTTAAGGGTTGAGCATACAGCACATATTCTGAAAAGGCAGCAGAGTGAAAATTCTGTTACCCAGAGAGAATTTTACAGAGGCTGTAGCCCAGAGGATGAATAATTGATGTCAAACCTGCATCAGGTGCCTCGGAGGCCATCTCTTCTGATGATGGCAAACCAATCTGAAGGAGAAACATTCAAATACAAAAATAAGCAAAGCCGAGGGACACGTTAAATTCAGCTGCAGTTTTTAAGCGCAAGTAGAGAAAAGGCAAGAAGCCAGAGTCTACCGTTTCCTCCTCCTCGCCGTCTGCTGCCTCTGACTTCCTCCCAAGCTTGACGAGCGTAGGTGAGGCTCCCATCATGGAGGGGCTGCAGGGGTCCGGTCCAGGCTTCGGCGTATCCGAGTCACTCGTTTGCGGCGTCTTCAGTGCCGAGCGCAGCTTCCGGCCTCCACCTGGCGTTGGCGTCCAGGCTGGTGTGCCCCCCTTCCTCAACGGTGTACTGGCAGGCAGGGTCTTATCGAAGACCTCGGGGGAGAGCGGCATTCCGAAGCGCACGCTCTTTTTCTTCTTCCCTGCAGGTTTCACAGTGAACATTGAGCCTGTAAATATATTTTTTACTGTCACAAACAATGGACAAAAGTCATCTTCTGAAGAATTCTGACTGATTCATCCTGGAAACAATCACTTTCCGAGACTTTTGTAGAAGAATATGGAACAACTTTAGTCAAAACACATAATAACCTACTTTTATATCAGAAATATAATTAGATGGATATAATTATGTGTCATTTCCTGTCTGTAATAAGAGGTTTCTCAGTTCCAGTAGCCTCAGAGGCAGCGCAAAGAGCATCAAAGTCGAGTTTCTCTGACACGGCTGCAGACAGATGGCTGTTTACCTGCGGGCTTGGTGTCCAGCTGTGCAGAGGGAGGAGGTATGTTGATGGAGGATGTAGGCTGGAGTGGTGGAGCCGCTGCGCAAGAGCCATGTGAAGGCTGGCCGGAGCGCTCAGACACACTCCCCTGCTGTGAGAAAGGACGTGAGAGCTTCCGTTCAACAGGAGAACATCAGTCTCTGACCATCTTCTGCCTTTTTCAAAGACGCTGACTGGAATGTCTTTTAGATGCAATATAAACGTTGCTCTTGAACCCTAGAGAATGTAGCCTGTAAATTAAATATTTTGAGATGCTGAAAATCAAGAGGGGTCTCACAGCAGGGGGAATATTACCGTTCCTCAGAAGCTTTATTTCAGCCGTGTTTTTCACTGTAGCATCACCAAACCCTCTAGTCATTCTCTGTTGGACACACGCGCCTCACAGAGGATTTAACTCCACGTGCACGTGGGTTGTTGTCGAGAGTAACAACTAACCTGTTGGTTCTCAGGAGGGGAGGTGGACTGGAGGTCAAAGGGTGGAGGAGTAAGCTCAGCCTGGGCCGTCTCTGCGCCCTCACAGGATGGTGGCGCTGCTGGGGTTATAGACTGGGTCACCAGCTTTTCCGGCTCCTGCGGATATTCATTGAATTCATAGTTTTCATAAAACAGAATGCGTCAGACTGCTGTGCTGGTTCTGAGAATAAACAAACTCGAGCATGTACTTTTATAAACCCTAAAAGTTTAGAAATGTCATGGGAATAGAAGTGAAGTAAACACGGCCCCAGCGTTCAAATCACACCTTGTTTTCGAGTTTTTCTTTTTCCTGTTTTTGGATGCTTGCTGCTGAAACATCCGAGTACACAGAGGTAAAAGCTTTTGGTTCAATTATTTATGGAGTCAAGTAAAGTTCAGAGTGGGCGAGTACCGTACCTCCTCCTGCTGCTCCTGCAGACTCCAGGAGAGGACAGGAACTTTGCTGTCTGTCATCTCAAAATGGCAGCTTGCAGACGGATGGAACCGCCTCCTCTTGAACAATGGGGGCGTCGGTCTCGATGGGTAATTCTCCTTCTCTCTTTCCCTTTTCTGGCTGTGACAGTCCCCGTCTGACAAACATGCAAGAACAAAAGTAAATACATGAAAGCCCACCAAAGGCAACTTTAAAGCACTTGGTGTTAGGTATTTAAAAGAGAAAAGGAGAGCTGAGGCTGAGAGGGTGTGTTTAGCAGCCAAAACTTCGCTATTATTAATCCAATGTTTCAGACCGGTCACCCCAGACATCAAGAAGTGCTCCTGATGTTGATCTTCGACCTCAAAAAGAGACTATTAATCTTGTGGCAATGTGGCAGCCTCACCAGACAGATTATCTCCTGTCCTGATGCATTCCCCAGAGCCGCTGTCCTGCCTTGGCATTAGATGGCAAAGCTGACTTTCTTCAGCATCCATCAGGTTCTGGAAAGAGGCCATCTTCTGCTTCAGCATAGAGGAGACCCGCAGCTGGTTGGGACGATTTTTGACGAGCTTAGTGTTGAGACAGCAAAAACAAAGACATCTGCTCAGTGATGCAAGCTGACAGGCCACAGACCTCTAAAATCCACTGAAGGGGCTCTTAGTGAGATGGCCGCATTCATCAGAGTGTTTCCACATTTGAGCAGGAAGAAATACAGCTGAGCTGATCAGAATTTTGGCAAGGGTCATGCATGAAGTTTTGCAAGAAGATGCTTATTTAGACGTGCTTGAAAACAGCCGCTAAGCTGGAGGCCATAAAGCAGCAAAAGCCTGCAGATGTGCTGCTTCACAAAGCTGAGCCCTGGACATGCTGCGTGTGATGTGGAGACAGCTGGGGTCGTCGTAGCTCGGCCCCAGTGTGAATGCAGCTCCAAAGGATGTTACATTTTTTTAAAGAAACTGCCATCGGTAATCAAGAGTAGATAGCAGGCGAGAGCCTCTTATTTCTACATCTTGCTGTGTCATTATTTATTTGTACCTTCTACTGAATCTGACTCAGATGGAATCATTGGTCTTCAGGTGCTTTTGTCAGATTTCTCACTTTAAAAACACATTTTCACCTCCGCTCTTGAGAAATCTCAGAGCGCTATTAGTAGTTGTAGATCACTTGTTTGTCAACCTCGTTTATCTTCAAATATCTTTACAACGCTGACAAGAACCTGTTCTTGTCAGAACAGGTCACATAGGAACACAATACAAACTTGGGTTGGCAAACACCAATTTATACTGTTTTAAAGCAGATAAAATATAATACCAACAAGGTAAATCTGACACAAAAGCGCATCTGGTTTTAAATTATCATGCGATCACTGTGCAAAAGCCAAACTACAGTGAGACGCCGATTTTATGTGTCACTTGAGAAGGACCTCACCTCTGGAGTTTGACAGGATGACGCAGATTTTAACCTCTGTTGTGCCATGAAGCGAATGAGGGAGTTTGTCTCCGGGGAGCCTCGGACACCAACGCTGGACCTCCGCCTGGCCTTTAGTTGTGCTACACGTGATTTATCTACAATGGTAACGGGAAAACCCTTTAACCAATAACACAAATGTGTCCCTGTATGAAAAATACAAATGGATTTAATAGGGTCAGCACTTTAATTAGGGATAGTTTTAAATGTATTCCAGCAAATAATTAATACTCATAATTGTCGCCAAGATTAACAGATGCAAACATACATTTCCACAAATTCACTGGAAATCTCTGGATCAACATAAGAGATAACAGGATACAAAACATTCAGTCAAAAGAGCCCTACAATGCCCTTTCCTTCATTAGGAAACAGAGCCTTTTAGCAGTTATAATTAATCAACACTAACGATTTGAGCTTCAAAACTCACGTTTGCTACAACCACAGTATCAACACTAACCTTGTGCTTCTTCAGGGGTGCTAAATTATGATGACATACATGCCAAGGTAAAACAGAAAAAGCACATATTATCTGTGTGTAACCACTTGTATTTCTTCCTATAGTTACTGACCGTGGTTGGACCTAATCAATACCAGCAGTTTAAATATAGTATATAATATAATGTAATCTAGTTATATTTAACTTTGAATCAAAGCTCATTAGACCTTTGATCACTGAAAGATCATGGGCCAAGAATCCCCTGACCCTCTGATAGTGAAACCCGTAGTTTCATCTTATTTTACGTGAAGCTCGGAAGTGGCACCAAAAAGGCAGATTTCATAATAAAAGCATCAACCACATTTTGGGTTCGCTACAATGCAGGACATGCTAATGCAGCAGCATTTCTACATCACTCTCTCACCTTTAGGTGTTGCTGATGGAATAAAACTCTGAACAGAGATACCAAACTGACTGGGTTTGAGCTCGGAGAAATCCAACACGGGTGTGACGTCAGGCGGAAAAGGAGATGACCTTTCTGAGGACACATTCTCTTTCTGATCATTCTCGACGCACAAGTCGTTCCTGTCCATGGTTGCTTTCTGCAGATAAACACATATTATGGGTACTTATATATCTAGGCGATAACGCGTTGAAATAAGCACATTAACGTGTATAAACCGAAAAAAACATGGTAAAAATAATGGGGGACCGCTGATATCTATACCATGTCGTATGTCATTTTCTTTTAGATCAAAATTGGGTAATTTCATATACTTTGTTCAAAAACACACTAAAAATGCCCAAAGCTAGATAGCTGCCAACACTGTTAGCATTTTAAGTTTTACAGTAGATATCGGGTAGCTATTATTGCTTATTACAGCTAAATGCTAAAGCTACCTACTGTTCACCGCTAACCAACATAAGCGACAACAATCTGATAGCTACTGTAAAGCTTACCTTGTAAAATTATGGCAAATGACGTGGATAACCGATCCTCAATTTACATTGGAACGCTTAAACTATTGTCTATTTAAAAACAATCGTTTAAAAGTTTACAAACATTTACTCCTGTAAATGAACCGAACCGAAAAAATGAGCATCAGCCGCACAGACGATTCAAAACACCCTCCACACGAGGCAACGGCTGCGTATGGATCCTTCCGCTCAAAACTCTAAACTAGCTTAGAACAAAGGTTCATGAAATCTTAATCAAACCACGTACTAAGTTTTTTTCTTATTTTATCTCTGTTAATGAATTTGTGAAAACGTTGTGAATTATAAAATACGTTTTAAAAAAACTAAAGGATGTGACACGCGCAGGCACTAACTTCCGTTTGAAAAGGAACTACTTTAATATGAATTGGCCAATTGAATCTCAGATCAACTCCCACGTGATCCACTCGTCAATTTAGATCGCTATCTTAAAGTTGTGTCGATGACCTGAACTCGTATAAACTCAAGAACTCGAATAAACTCTCGTTTTAAGTAGCTTTCGCTATTTTGTTTGCTCCAGCTGTTTTAATTAAAGTATTACTTTTAGAAAAAAAAATATTTTTTCATCATTGCAAAAAATTGAGACGTTGATTTAGCAAATAATAAACGGTAATCTGTTGTTAAAACAAAACCATTCACCTAGGTGTTTTTTTTTTTTTTTAAAAAAAAACATACATCTATATAGGTTGATGACAACCAGAACATTCAGATCTTGGAGAGAAATGTGATGTTTTTGTGAAACCACATGCAGCATCTAGAGACACACCGACCAAGTCTGGGTTTTTGTGGGTATTTTCTGAGGATTGCTGTGCAGCTGTGTACACTGAGATCAGAGGTGCACCTTGGGCCTTTTCCACAGCTGGGACTGAAGACCACATCAAGCATGCAGCTTTTTGTTTCAAGACTGTGCTGGCTGACAGAATCCCACAGACTATGTTGTTATGATGTGCAAGGTGCACATTTTCAGGCCATTAATGTTAAACTCAATGCAAAAAAAATAAATAAATAATCGCTCACTATTACTAGTGCAAAAAATATTAAATATTCTTAATTATTTTTTAACTGCTTAAAATATTTCATGAGCAGCCAACAAGGTACGCTTGAGCTAAATGCCTACATTTCCCATCATGCACCATACAATTGTTGCCATTCAAGAATATGAAACAGTGCATTCTTTTCTTTTATGTGTAAAAATTGTAGACTAAAAAATTTGCACACCTCATGTATCTCCATTTTTATTTGTGTATATATACACATATAAAAAATAAGGACATATGTACAATGATAATAAATATTGACATGTTTTTACAAGTGAAATAAGTTACATAGCATCTTTTAAAAAACAAAAGCTCAAAAACAGCAAAATGGGGTAAAAAAATTCTTAATAGAGTACTATAAATAATAGTGTGGAAGAACAGTAGAACTTAAAGCCTTGTTGAAGAGAGAAAACCTTTGTGAGGAATAAATTTAAAACAACTAAAGAAATATACAAATATATGACACATACATGCATTTCAAGCTTGAAACATGTATTCTTGTTATTTTATCTTTTTTTACTCCAATATTTTACATCAAAATAGAGGCCCTATTGTTAAAATGGAAACAAAGACATGCTGTAACCAAAGTACCAGTGTAAAGAGCAAACTGCTTCAGGGGACTTGCAAATATAAAGTGGACACATTCTATCATTGTTTGGCCTGGAATTACTATTTGGCTGGAAGGGGACTAACATTTCTATTTAAGGTTAAGAGTTTTGGTACAAAATTCAGCCTTTTATATTTGGGGTAAAAAAAAAAAAGAAGCACAGATCAAACAGGAAGTCAATTATCTCAGAAAAATTACAGAAAATTACAACTGTGGACATCTTAACAATGTCCCAAAACCTGGACGGACTGCTAAGACTTAAACATCAATTCAGAATTAAAAACAAAAGAAAACTGTGTATTTCAACAGGAAACTGCAGTCTACTTTGGCTTATCCAAAAGGTGAAGAGGCACAGAAAAAGTAAACATGTTTAAAACGCAGCCATGAAATCTTACGTAACCCTTCAACCATAAAATTAGACACATTAAATTTAAATTTTCCAAAGACAGCATTAGTGTTTCACAATATTAGTGCTTGGCAAAAGTATGAAAATGTCTGATCAAAACGATGATGCACTTGTACAAGGATGAGCATATCAAAGATGGTACAGTCCACTCGCAGAGGATCATGCAAGACTGGGATGGAGTTCCGACGGCTGAGGACCGCCTCGACCTCGGGATCACGTCTGATATTTTACATCTCTCTCAGCATTGTGTACACAGATCTGGGCTGGACAAAGTATTTTTTGTCCCTTCTTTGCTGCCGGACACACGTCTGGAAGTAACAAAATCCACTCCTGAAAGAAAACACAAAGACACTCCTTTAGAATTCCTCATATCTCACTGAATGTGAAAACAGTGCAATAACCACTGTTCTTAGAAAGAAACGCACAATTAATAACTTAAAACATTTGAAAAACAAAACTAATAATTAACTGAAGGGGTTGCACTTAGCCCCATAAATACATTGTGATTTGCCAAAAAACTCTGGCCAAGAGTGTATTTTCCTTTAAGACAAACGCTGCTTTAAATGCAAGTTTGTTTGCTGCCAAAAGTTGGTGGGCTGGATTTCACTCTCAGCTCTGCATTAAATCCTCAGTTGGATCCAAAAGAAGATGAACTCACTCAGCATAAAGAATACAGAAACTCTGGCGCAACACAGCAGTTGCCAGCACCTCAGACTTATTTATTTACGCATAAATCGCCTCTGTTTAATCTACAGTAAAGAGGTGACTCGACGTGTCAGACCGTGTCTCGGCAGAGGACAGCAACTTCAGGGCATTCACAACCATTCAGTAGTTTGCATTGGACTCATTTTCTTGTCTTTACATCATCACCGTCAGCTGTCGGTCACGACTCGACCCCCTCTGCTAGAGCTAATGCATAACGTGTGGTTTGAACTGGCCAGTTAGCAATGTGCTAGGCTAACCATCCAAAGACAGCAGGCGGGCTCTTTTAAAGAAAAACAGAGCCTTAAATATTACCATCCATCCATCCAGATAACTTCTTGTCCCCTTGATAAAACATTTAACTCTCTAAAGTAAAGGTCACTGGGATGGGTTTGTCATGAGCCAACATAAATGCAGAATGTTTGACTTTTTCTGGCATTTGCATTTGGAGGCACTTGATTTTGGAATGTGTTAGAAGTTGGGGAACTTCTGAAGTGCTAATCCTCATCCTCAACACTGTGCTGAGCAGCCAAAAGCTAAACAGAATATCATTAAAGGTCGGGACATCACTTGAATGTGTTTGCATAAATTTAATTAAGCAGGAAAATACCTTTCACTGGTTCCTGGCTGCTCTCCATCTCAATCCAGCGGTTCTCCAGTCGGGCAGCAATCCTTCTGTCTTTGATCCTTTGAACAGTGCTCCTCCTCTGTGTTCGTCCACAGTAGCCTCAGGTCAGTCTCTGGGCGTCGGTAAAAGTATTCATAGGGTTTAAGGGGTGCGTTACACACACACAATCCCGGAACATCTCAGATCCTGTAAAAAAGCCCAAGTACGAGCATGTTCGGGAGAGGCAGTGTCCGTTCTTGGCAGTGCAGGTTATCCTCCCTCACCAAACATTAAGATATAAAGCACTTCTTGAAACATCCACAGCGGTCAAAACAGTGAGGGTTCAACTACATTCTCCATGCTTAACGTCGACACGTCCGCTTCCATTTAAATCAAAGTGTTCAGCTGTGGGGAGCTGAACGCAAATTGCTGTTTTTTGTCTGTTTTTTTTTTTTTTTTTTTTAAAGATAAAGAGATGAAGATGCGTTCAGGCAAAAATGCTCCTGTTCTAACAACAGTCATTTGGGGTGTAATGGACTTGAAGGTGCGTTTCAAGGTCACCGTGAGAGCGCTCACATTGTCATTCACAGAGAAAAACTGTTAGTCACTTGATTGAACACTGATTGAATTCATTGAAAAACGAGAGAAACGTGTTAATTCAAACCACCTATCACAACCACATCAAAGTGGAAGGGGCCGAGGACTTTCTCCATACGACAAAAGGAAAATAAAATACAAAGTCTTGAGAGCCCCTCTTTCATTCATTAAAAAAAACCCTTCTCTCTAAATTTGCTCCATTTTGTATTTAATTTCCTGTCTCTTTGTCTCTGGCTTGCACTCTTTTCTGTCCCCCGCAGAGCTCCTGCTACGGGGGCATGATTGTCGTCTTGCTCACGGAGTAATTAGTCTTTATTCTTGATACCGCTCTCACACTCCCGGCTCACAAATACAAAAAAGGGAAGACGTGCTTCCAGTTTTTAAGTGCAGTAAGCTTAAAAAAAAAAAAAAAAAAAAAAAAAAAAAAAGCATCAGCTGGCCTCTCTCAAAAAAACAAACAAAAAAAAAAAAAACGTAATCTTGAAGACACCACCGCTGGACTTCCAGGCCTCAGGGTAGCTCTCCTCCGCTCTCTTAAATACACAATTTACACGTGACAATTGCACAGTGGAAGGAGGAGAAGAAGCCACAATCATAACTGTGTGTTGCCCAGAACACAGTAATAAGAGGGGTGTGTGGTGTATATTTAACATGCTGTGTGTTATTCAAGTCTGGAGAGAGCCAAGCAGGCGCTGGCAGAATGAGAGATGCAGAGAGCGAGAGCGAGCAAGCGGGCGAGCGCGGGGAGCTGACAGCACGTCGCTAAAAGAGAGCAGGCGTCCTCAGAAGGAGGGAGGTAGCTTGGTTGCTTTGTTCTTCCAACTCGCAGACGTGAACATGGAGGACAGGCCTAGACGGACGACTCCTCGGGGTTGGCGTCTGGCAGCACGCTCCTCTGCTGCAGCGTGCGCCGCAGCTCCTCCTTGAAGGGGCTGGAGTAGTCGTTCCCACCCATGCCCAGGTTGCCGAGCCCACCGCCCCCACCGCCAGCCCCGCTAACCCTCTCCTCCCCCGCCGTGCTCAGGTTGAGGCGGATGTAGCCGTTGCTACCGGAGCCCCGGATGTTGGTGAGGCTGAGACGACTCGGAGAGTGGATGGGCTGGCCAGGAATGGCGCTGGGCGACGCCGTGCTGCTGACGCTACTGGGCCCCAGGGCATGGCCGGGAACGATCTTCAGCGAGCCGTCCGAGTAGTAGTAGTTAGCCCCCGTCTCCCAGAACCGGTCCTCATCGCTGGGCATCTTGCTGGGGACAAAGGTGGGAGGCTCCTTGGGCAGAGTGATGGGGTAGACCAGAGTGCTCTCCAGGGGCTTCATGTCAGCTCCTTTGCCCAGCGCCAGCTTCAATCTCCTGCGCAGGTAAAGAGCAACGACGAGCAGGAGCAGGCAAGCTGCGCCGAGGGTGATGACCAGCACCCAGAAGAGCCCCATGCTGCTGTCCGGAGCTCGGGCTTCCATAAAGATCGGAGCGCTGGCCACCACGGCCACCTGGTAGCGCTCCGTTTGGAACCTGACTCCTTGTTCCTCAGAGTAGCAGATGTAGCGGCCTGCTTGCATCTGGCCCGCGTCAGGGATGACGAGGGCTTTCAGGGTCGGGTCAAAGCGCGCCCCTCCTGCGTCCGGGTCGCCCAACTGGAGCTCTCGCTCGTTGAGAACCCAGTAGGGTCGAGCCAAGTTGGAGACGAGCTGGCAGGGCAGAACCATGTCCGACCCAACCACCACGGTAATGTTCCTCAGCCGGAAGTGCTCTGCAGAGGCGGCGTTGGAGGGGAAAAAAAGGAGACACATTATAATAAACTCCACATTTATTTCAGCTCATATTTTATACCATGCAGCTGTGAAGTTTAATCCATTTATTGGATTTAGTCCCAAATTATCCACAACCAAATCCTGAAGTTACGCCAAAACCCCCCCAGGGGTCGCTGCTGAGGCAGAGCTACACACTCACCAGGGCTGGGGATGGAGACGGGCTTATCAAACTTGGCTTTTCCTCTGCTGAATCTTTCCAGCATCAGGTCCTGTGACAGGGAGGAAGTGGACCTGCAGAACAAAGGACAAGAGGCGGAGCCTTAGAGGAAAACGAGTCACATCCCAAAACCAATCCAAGACAAAGGAAAAAACCCAAAATGTCCCGTTTTCCTGAATAATTTTAACAGTGGGTATGAAAATATCCTCTGAATGTGCTTTAATACACAAGTTGGTAAGTAATCCAGAGAAAAATAAGCTTATACAGGCAACCATCTGTTTCTCTAAACCTATAGTGAACAGAGTGATTGGTGAAGATATTCGTCTCACCCGCGGTGGAGGTCAATACGGACGCACGCCCGACCCTCGCTGTCCCAGGCGCAGTAGGGGTCCCTGGCGAGCAGACAGTCTGGCTGAGACTGATAGCGGCTGCAGTTGGCCAAGGGCAGCTGGAGAACCTCTGACCGGGAGCCGACGTACACGTACTTCTACACGGACAACAGACAGAAGAAGAAGAAGAAGAAGAAGAAGAGGGAAGCATGAAAGAACAAGATGAGTCGGATGAAAAACAGGACGATAAACAGAGGGAGAGGGACTCGGTAAGAGGGCTAGAAAAGATAATGGGATAATCACTCTCAATTACAATAACAACCACCCCCTCTCCCGACCCCTCGTCCAATCCAATCTGGGTCGCTTTCCGCTCTTCTAAAATGTCTGCTACCAGCTGGGCCAGCATTAATGAGATAAGCAGTGGGCATCGGGGACGCCAACGCTCCGTCAGAACTGCATCGATCGGCGGCCATGTCGCTCTACAACCGCTGGGACGGGGCAGGGAGACGGAGAAAACAACGGGGGCATGGTTCAATTCCCCAGCGCAGTCACGCACTGTAATTACTCCTTATTGTGAAGAGGGTTTTTACATTCAGGAGGCGACTCTGAAAAAGGGCAGCGCTGATGAAAACCTCAGCCGAGTGGAAGCCGACTGGTGGTGGTCGGCAGTAGCGGCAGCCCACAGAAATCCTGCTGTGATCACGGAATACCAACAAAGAAGCCAAGCAGCAGCAGAGAGACGCGACGGCGTCCAAGCCGTGGCTTCCAGCAGCACGCTGAAGCGAAGGAGAATCTCGACGTTCTGGGGCGGACGGGCAACAACGTTAACCGCAGCAGCAAAGGCATTCCAGAGCGACTCGTCCTCCGAGAAACCATCAAAGCTGCTCATCGCTCCACAAGACGGCAGAAGAACAAAGCACAGAGCGCATGAAGGAAACACCAGCTAGCGTCGGGAAGCGCAAACAGTAAACAAGCGCTTCATGAACGAATCGTGGGTTCGACAGGAAGACGAGCAAAGTCCCAAAAGTTTCGGCTCGGCTGCTCCGGATCTGCTGCTCTGCTCCACACCTCCGTCAAAACTGATAAAACAGGCCCCAAAGTGCAACACAAGAGCCACATTTTCAGCTCTCACAGCCCCCAGTTTATATCCCGGCGTGATTCCAGGTAACGGCCTCACGAGAGTGACCGCAGCAACCATCCCATTTCCTCCTCACCTTGGAGTGAGAGATGGTCAGGCTGTCCACCGGCTGCGCCGCCTCGAACAGCTGGATCTCCTCGATCACGTGGGTCTCGGTGCCCAGAACCACCACCCTCTGCAGCCAGCCCCCAGCTGTGGAGCACAGAAGAGCAGGACGCTTTAGCAGGTGTAGGAAAACCATCTCAGGCACTCGTCAGTAAACACCTGGGTATTCAGATACAGCTCCTGCTGCTGAACACAAGTTGGCTTGATTTTGTACAATTGGAACAGCTGCGACTGCTTATTAGTTTAAATATTAATGACCTGTAAACAAACATCTGTGTGCATAATTAAATATTAACTTTGTGAATATTAACTTTCCTGCTGGTCTGCAGCTCAGAAAGAGGGAAGATTGGACAGAAAGCAGTTTGTCCTTCTGTCCAGCGACCGTGAGCACTTCTCTGGAGGTCAAACTGAAATGCGAGGGTGCGTTGATGTGGCGCGTGCAGGGATTTTGCAGAAGGACGGCGTTCGGCGCTCTTCATTGCAAAAAGGTTCCGACTCCCCTTGATGAAGCACATTTTAGACACAGCTTGTGAGGTGACCTTGCTGTGTCTCTATGTGTCTGCATCTGGCGTTTTTCTTCTTTCTTTCTTTCACTTTGTTGAAGAAACTGCCAAAGGTAGTCTGGAAAAGCATCCCTGCGCTCATCAGGACGCTCTGGTGGGAAATTAACGTGGCGAATCCTCACACTTGTAACGTCAGCGGCCAGCGTCAGCTAATCCCTCAACCCTGCAGCCAGAGTTTTTCCTGAAAAACAGTTCTGACAAGCTCCCCCTTTCTCCCTTTACATCAGCTGTCGCTATGCTAATAGCTAATCAAGCCCGGAGTCCAACTGGCACGATGAGCGCACGTCTGCCAAGGGCCCTGCTGAGTTTGTGCTGTGAAGCACGACAAGCGGGGATGACTGCACAGCCTGCGCGTGTGCATCTGTGTGGTTATGAATTTATGACTGGAGCTGTGTGTGTGTGTGTGTGTGTGTGTCCGTGCTCGCCGGTGGAGATGCCCCGGACCCGCCGCTGACACATCGTCAGCTGCCACAGTCACTTTGCCGCAGCGAGGCTCTGAATGGTAAACAGTCCAGTCTTTCATGAGACGAGTCGCATTCAAAGTCCTCCGAATCTGCCCGTCAGATCTGCGATTGAAGATGGAGAGTCAGCGACGGCCGGCGGGCTCCGGGCCCGTGCCAAAAACCCACACCTGCACGTGAGCCTGACGGACTGCAGATATTAATTAAGCCACGCTACGCAGACGCTTGCTTTGATGCGTGAAGACGGATCTCAGCATGCAAATCAGCACCGTAATTGAAACTCAGCTCGAGTCTGGCCAGATGGCGTGCTGTTTTGGGGCGCCGCATCTAATGCCAGTACCTGTCGGTGTCTGCTGCCGTCAGCTCTCATCGCTTCAGCAAACAACAGCAGACTCAGACACACTCTGGCCCACAGGACGGGGAACACGGCAGGGAACCGTCGGGAACGGTGCTGAGCCTCTGACGCTGGAGCTAGCTGCTAGCTGCTAGCGCCCTGCAGTCGCTACCTGTGCCAATGAAGAGCATGTTGTAGGCCCGCTGGTCCAGGGCGCTGACGCGGTCCACCACCAGCTTGGTGAAGTTCACGCCCTTGGTGAGCAGCAGGGGGCGAGCCAGAGCCTTGTCCTCCATCAGCGGGTGCTTCTTGGCGAAGTTGAGCGTGGCGTCGGGCAGCTGCAGCGAGCTGTTGTAGCCGTTTTCTCTGTCGGAGTTGGTGATGCACTGCAGCACAGACGGGGGACAGAGAGTCAGAGGAGGGAAATGGAGGATGAAAGGGAAGAGAGGCGCAGCTGGAAGGGCTTTGCAGGGCTACTTGGCTCTGAGATGGCTGCCCTTTTCCTTCAGCTCGCTCACAGCCCTCCCTTTTCTCTGGACATGGATCATTACATCTTTAGCTTTTCCTGCCGTTCCAACTCTTGCACTTCCTCCCCTCCCCCCCGCCGTTACCCGCCCTCAGCCCTTACCGCTCCAGGCCGCGGTACAGGCACGGTGCCGGTGTAGCGGCCCCATCTTTGCGCCGCCTCCCTGTACTCTTTGTAGGATCCTTCGAACACCTTCTTCACGTCAGCGATCTGGTACTGGCACACCGCCGACACGTCCACGTCGCCCCTGAAAGGCAGAGACGGGGGACGCAGAGGGGGAGAGAGGGGGAGAGTCTGCTCGTGAAGCCGTAGTTGGGGGTGAAAACCAGCGCGGATGACTCAGAAGTTTAAAGTGACAGAACATTCCGTGAGATCAGGGCTTCAAGTCCAAGTCATCATTTCCATAATGTCCAATTATCTGAGCGTTATCTCTGAAAGCCAGGGGGCTTTAAGGAACCCCAGCCAGTCACACTCAGAGGAAGGATTAGCCCTTTTATTCAGAAATTCTGAATGAGGAAACAAAGCATCAGGGTTTCAAAGCCGGTTCTTTCTGCTGCCGGGACCAGAGGAACGCTCCGGGACGCCGCCTAGAGAAAACCCGCTGCCCTCGCTCGTCTTCATCGCTGACGATGAGTAACTCATTAGCTGATGGTGGCTCTGTAGTACTTTATCACACATCAGGCTCCTTCAGCTGAAACATCACTTTACTGCTGTCGACAAAATCAAAGGAAGTCGCTGGGCCCATGGGTAATGGCTCAAATTAAAATCAAAAGCCCATTTTCTTGTTTCCAGACACATATTTTCTTTTTGTTGGGAAAAAAAAAATTCCTCCGCAAATGGATCCATTATCGTCTAAAATAAGACCGTATTGAATAACTAATGGATGCAATTAAACACATTTTGAGGCGTTTCAACTTGTAATAACTCTGGCGCACAAAGGTCTTAATGATAAATCACCTAAAGTGCATGATTACAGCCATTAACCAAGAGCGACTACCTGACCCAGGACTTTCATGTGAAGCCAGGCCTCAGACACGCTGGCAGAAGCCAGGGGGCGTGCTGCCCAGAGCGCAGATGGCGGCGTTAGCGCGCGGCTATCTGGGACGAAGCCCCGCTCCAGCCTGGACGCGGGACAGAGCCTCACTCACCACTGGGCGTGGAAGATGCCGAAGAACGTGGTCCCACGCCAGTCCTGGCCCGGCAGCGTGAAGACGGCCCTCAGGTTGTTGAAGGAGACGTGGCGCTCGGGGAGGCGGCACTCCAGCCGCGTTTTCTGGAAGGTGGTCCACTTTTTCTGCAGAGTCCTGGTGCCGCCCAGATCTCCCTGAGGGAGGACGCGTCGGGTCGATTAAACACGTCTCTCATGCATTCAAACAGGTTTGATTAGAGCGGATGTGACTGCCCCCTGGTGGCTGACAGCAGAACAGGCGGAACTTTAACCCTTGGAGCTGGTTTTAGAATCAACAATAACCTCATAAATCTCATGCGGAAATTGTAGAAATTGAGGCACATTAATTGCTACAGCGCTGCAGGTTCTAGTCTACTGTGGTTCTGATAATACATCGCCTATATTTGAATATCGCAGTGCTCTCTTTATCCTGAAATATCTCTTTTCCTACTGGCGCTAGCCAACACCAAAGCCGTAAAAGAGGGATTAAAATCAAGCAAATGCTCCGATTACTGCAGAGAGAATTGGGAGCTGCTTCGATAAATAAATAAAAAAAGTCGAATCGTCTAAATTACGCCCGACTTTAGCGCGGATAATCTGTTTCTAACGTCAGTTATCTTTCACAGTGCAGACATTAAAAACACTGTAATGTCCTCCTAATTGCTCACATTATGTCTGAAGTTAATCCCACATGTGAACGTGCAGAAAACGCGGCGTTGAATCAGACGAACAAGCCAATTATAAAACCTTCACCTGAAGTGAACATTGTGTGTTCACTGGGAGATGAAGATGGCAGAAAAACTCTGAGAAATGGCAGCAGAGGTAAACTCTATTTCAGCTGAATTAAATCTCCCTGCGGCTGGTTGTTGAGGTACTGGTGCCAGTTCTGGCTCACTTCGGCCTCTTCTGGGCTTTTAATAATGACATCAATCTAATTAATATTTCCCTCCTACGATTAAATTAATGCAGCGATTTTTCCCCCTGGTCTAATCAATTTAACTGACCAGTTCTGGGCTGGAACTTGCTTAAACAAGCCAATGCTTCCCACCTTAAAGGCCCTTAAGGAGGACATCAAGGCGGACGCGGTGGAAACGCTCCTTTCGTCTTTCCAGCTGTTAATGTTGCCTTGAAATGAGGAAAAGCTCATTTAAAAGAGGATGTGGGTACCTTGCAGACGCGGGCCACCCTGGCCACGGTCAGCTCCGTCTCACACTCCAGCTCCAAGGCTCGCTCGCTGAAGAAGAAGTAGATCTTATCGTCGTCTCCGTCTTTGCTGCCGCTGCTTTCCCTCACCAGGGCCGAACCCACAAATTCTGGCTCTGCACGGGGAGGAATCAGCATTAATAACCAGCATTTTGACTAAAATTCATGTTCGTCTTCTCAGAATGTCATTAAAATACATTATTCTACACTTTTTGATGCCGTTATGAGTTTTTACTGCCGACCTTTTCAGTCTGCTAACAAAAAATACTGATAAATGGGTGAAAAACTGGGATTTTTTTTTGTGTATTTTCAGCTAAATTAAACCTTTTTAGGAGTGCGTTTATGAGCGAGTTGGTGTATTTTTAGGAATATTGTGAACTTCAGAAGCGGATGAGCCGATGCTGCAGCTACAGCTATCACAGGAACACAGAATTCCGACTTCTCCGTCTCTTCTTATCTTCTATAATCGCTCCTCCGCCTCATCTCTCCTCCAGTCACATTCCTCGCTGCTTCTCATTAATGGTCCATTTTGGGTTTCTCACTCACAGAATTGCTCTTTATCCACTTCTCATCAAAACGGGGAGGAAATTTCATTAAAAAAATGTTGTAAGCTGCTGGGAATTCCTCTGAACATCCCGGGGACAGCGCCGTCCCCCACATCCCTTCTTTAATTCATGCTGCTCCAACTACCCGCTGAAACCGGCTCCAATTAAATGCTCTCGTGCCGTTCAGACGCCGCTTAATTGAAGGTGAGGATGGTCTTATTAGTCTCAGTCTAGTTTTTAATAAAAGGCCCCCGTATCAGCAGGAATAATAAGCGGACCCCTCGGTCCTGGCCGCCGTATCTGCGTGTTATCTTTTGGTCCCCAGTCCTAATGTCTCCTCCTTCATCACCCACTTCCCTGCAGGGCCGTCATCCTCATTTTCTGTCCTTCGATTCTCTTCAAGCGACTCGCTCTCCTTTCCCCGCCTAAAGATAATGATCCTTTGCTTCCACCGCTTCATTTCCTGCCACCCATCTCCCTTTCGCTTGTTCGTTAGCATGACGCTGAAACGGGTTTTTATTACGTCTTAGAATAAAAAGAAACACGTCATCGTCAAAGTCGACAAAGTTTTCACCATCGTAGTATTTAGGCTGATGACAAGGCTGGAAAAAAAGCAACATTAAGATCAGTTCGTTACTCTTCCACCGATTCTCAGAATGTTTATAGCAGTTAGAGGTGAATTAAACTGTAAAATCTTTGGCTTACTGGGAACACTGGTATGAACTAACAGAAGGGCGGTTCATGTTGAAAATGCCTTATTGTAAAATATAATAAATTAACTAATAATCAGCAAAATCTAACAAAGACAACAAACTTTTTTGTCCTGTTAAGCAAAGAGACAATAAAAAAAACAACCCAAATTTCAATCAAAACAAATGCATGAAATATTGTTTTTTTCTGTTCTTGCAGCAGATTTGGCACATTGTTCACTCTTCTGTTGCCCACGTACCGTTGAGCCAGGCAGGCAAGTACTCGCTCTTCATGCTGTAGTGCTGGAAGCCCAGGTTCCTCAGGATGACTGGCTCGGTACCCAGGAAGTTGTTGAGCGTCGCCGAGTACAGCTCCTTATCTGCAGCAGCACAACGCCAGCTTCAGTTCCTCTCAGGTCAGACAGCACAAAGTAAAATGGCTGCCCGGAGGAAACCTGAAGCTACAGCTGGACCAACTCTGATTCACTTTCCTCGGGGTGTGTTCCAACTCCCACAGCTTCACTGCAAACCCTTGGATCATCACTTCACATGTGTTTTCTACCCTGAAGAACTCGTGAACATTATCTGAACAATCACGTAAAAGTGCTGTCAGCTGACCAGCGTTTGTGATGTTTTTATTCCAGCAATGACCTGGAAAAACCCGATAATGGATGTGTGTAATTGATGGAATAACGCTAACTCGCTCTTCTTCTTCTTTTTGGATTTTCTTGGCGGTTGGCAAGCAAGGAATTGGTGCATTACTGCCACCAACTGATGTGGAGTGTGGGTCATGATATTTACTCAATCTCATTTAAAAAAAACAAACAAAAAAAAGGTGTGTATATCCTGCTCAGGGCTTTTATTTCTCTTAAATACCAAAATAATATTTGACAGTCTTTTCTTTGTGACTTTTGTCTCAGAATGGCTATACTAAGTTACTAAGCTGACTCCTAATACTTTCCTGACCAAATTCCTGCTTTCTGCTTCGTGTTTCTCACATTCTAATAAAATCTACCCGTTTCATGTTTCCCCCTTTTACATAATGTATCGTTCAGCCCTGTATGACCTAATCTCAATCTAGATATTACTCTTTCTTCATTTCTGTTTCTTCCTGCTCTCCTCATTTCCCCAACTTTGCTTTGTATTCTGCAATACCACCTTTGTCCCACTGCTTTGGCCACCTTTCCTTTATTCTTTGCTTGACAATATCCCTCATTTCTGTTTTGCTGAGATTAGTTACTAGATCAGTGTTAGTCTACTTTGTCGCCTCTTTTGCTTTCTTGTCTGCCAGCTCATAATTTCCTATGGCTCCATGTGTGCTGGTACCCATATAAACACCACCGACAGGCCCATCATCTGAATTCTGAACAGAGCTTGCTGTACTTCTTTCAGGGCGTCTTTCCTGCTTTCCAAATGACTGTGCTGTAACGTAACTAGCGATGAGCTGGAATCTGAGCAGATTATTGTTCTCAGTGGTTTCATTTCCTCTACCCATTGTAAAGCTAACAGCAACATTTCCCCCATATAAACTGAAATCCCTTCATTGACCCTCTTTGCTATTGTGACATTAAATTCCAGAATGACAAATGCTACTGCTAATGTACCTGCTGAGCTTTTTGATGCCGTCTATAACTGGTGAGTGCTTCTACTGTTATTTTTCCCGCGCAAAGTCAAACCAAAAATCAAACTTTTGAGTCTCTCTAACTCTCTTATTTGTGTTGGTGGTTTTCAGTAACTGGAGTCTCCATATCGCCCCCTAGTGGTACGTGGTGGAGTCCTCCTCATTTATAAAAAAAAAAGCACAAAAATAAAACAAAAAAATTGTTTTTTTTTCCCATAAATGGGTAATTTAGTCCAAACTAAAAATTATTTAAAGACACATTTTTCTCCATTTCAGTGTTGATTAAATTGAATTATTTAAGATGAGGTGAAACATCGTAACTGAAAGTTCCGCAGATGCACAGACTGGCGAGGTATCATGTCATGTGTCTTTAAATCATTTGGCTGGGATTTATGCATATGTGTGTGGGAGGTAGAAAAATGTGTTTTCACATTAACACACACTTTTACTCACCCACGATGAGGCCGGTGTGACCCTTGGCAGGGTCATAAGGACATTTACCCTTCCCATCATCCAGGGGTGCAGTGCTGAGGGTGAAATAGTCAGCATTCTGCAAACACACACACACACACACACACACAAAATTAGGCACATAGGTGCTTCATGGTCAGTGTGTCAGATGACCTACATGACACAGCTGCAAGCTCTGTGTGTCCATAACGAGAACCGGGACCTCAGCCATCACCACGAATCAGTGTCTCTCTCTCTCTCTCTCTCTCTCTCTCTCTCTCTCTCACACACACACACGTGCACACACACACACATACTAGTTCTCAGATATATACTCTGATTTATTTTGGTTTTGTCACACATCGGTCAGAGCCTGAGGTCACTTTAACACTTGTCAGTGCTGCTTTTGATGACTGGCCTCCGAAGGAAAACACACACACACACACACACGCACACACACGAGCGCCGACTCACCACAAAGGTGCATTTGGGCTGGAAGGCGTAGGTGCCGCAGGTGTAGAGGTGTGTGTGGTTGTAGGTCTGCAGGAAGCGGATGTAGTTGAAGCACTCGGTCTGTGAGGGAGAAGCAAAGATTGGAGGACATTTATTCATTTCTCTTTTACTTCTGCAGACTTTTCACAACATTTAAATAACAATTTTCTACTGCAGATACTCTGCTAACCTAAACACTCCGTCGCTGGAATTATCTTTTAAGACATTTTATCGACCTGAAAACCAAGAGACTGAACCACATTATCACAGCAACTGCTGAAATGAGCATATGGACGCAGAGTAGCAGAGCGTTCCCCCTGAACAAATATGTGTGCAATTAAGAGCAGAATATACGTGCCGCGCTATGCGAAGTGCCCCGTAATGTCTCCACTGTGACAAACGCTAACGCTCTTCGGCGGGAATTGGAAGCAGATGCTCGTGTGTGAGGTGAATGAATGAATAATTGAGAGCATCCAGCTGATGTTGGAGCAGCAGAGCTAAACTGTCTGCGGCTAATAGACAACAGAAGAGCCGCTTTAGCGTTAGCCGCTACTGTCATCAGCGAGGCTAATCACGATGGGATCCAACTGGCAGACATAAACAACAAATCATTAGCTGCAAAGACATATGCATAAACACCATATGGTTTTTGTCATGTCTTTACATTCTATTGGCAGCGTGTATACTAGCACCACATGCCTTTTAATGTTAGCAGCTACTGCAATATCTTGCTAATCTCGCTCCTCTATGAAGAATAATGGCACATTTTGACTTGTCCCCCGGTTTTCAGAAGGTTAATTTTCAGTTTTAATGACCATGTGAAGTGCTTTGTCAACATGGTGTTCTTTGATGAGCAGTTTCAGATCAAGTGCTGTCGCTACAAAAGCAAGCGAGGTCCCTTTCAGCTCTGACACGCAATAAAAAGTTCCCGGTGTGAAGCCAGAAGAGAGTAAAAATCAAATAAACAATAATTTCTCATTTGTTTAACAAGGCTGTTAAAAATGGAACTGACTTTTGCTTTTATTTGGACTATAAGGGCCGTCTCCAACTGTTGAACGCCGGATTAGCGTCGCGCTGCATTAAAAGGCCGAGTCTGTATCACACACGGGATCAGACATCAGACCTCGCCTGCATGAGTAACCAGAACCTCTGAGCTGATCAGCCTGTGAAGCTGCTGCTTGCTAACTCTGGCTAATCTCGCGCTAACGAGATTCCACCGGTCCAAATGTGATATAGCAAAGCGTAGCATCAGCTCTGTGGTGCCGTACCTGGTTGTTCTTCCCTTTGGCGGCGCATTCTTTCTTCTTATCCTGCGGCGCCGGCCAGTCAATCTGGACAAAGACGAGAGAGAGAATGATGTGTGGAACAAGCTCATCTCCAGGAACGAGGTCCACCTTCGGCCCTGCATGATACACAGCCTGAACTTGACCAGCAGACCGGGAAAAAAAGCTTAATTTTACACAAAAGTGTGAGAGACAGATCTGTTTCTGCCTCTTTTAATTTTAGACTGGCATCTCAGCAGCCTCCATTACCTCCAGAACTGACCCGGAACAGCTGGGAAACGATGGAGGGAAGCAAATAAACGTGCCTCTGTTCCCCCGCCGTGGTAGGATTTACAGTAGTAGTTGTGCATGGCTGCTGACCTTTGACCTCTGGACTCAGGACTGTTTCCACACCATTAGAAATAATTACTCTGGTCATTAGCAGCAGCGAGTAGCCACTAATCCAGCCTCAAACGCAGATTTACTGGACTGGACCATGGGGGTGGTAGTGGTGGTGGTGGTGGTGGTGGTGGTGGTGGTGCTGGGGGGGGTGCAGATAACGGAGCCAACTCACTGTTTCTGATCAGGATAATTCATATTCATTATAATCTGTCACTGTCGGGGCAGAAAAACAAACTGGCCCCTTCAGAATGGATGCAATATTTAATTCCAAGGCTAAGATTTATTAACCAAATTAATGATAAGGATCTGACTGTGACTAATTGCCACGGTGATTGTAACTAATGTGCTTTAGTTTCTGGAGAATAAGAACAACAGCCGGTTCTGACCGTCCGTCCCCAAAGGGTCCTCATAACTCTCAAAAGGCGGTTTTTATTTTCCAACACAAACGTCGTGTTTCAAACGGATGGGACGTCCCGGCTCTCACGGTCCAAACCAACCAAATCTGAGACAAAGAGGCTGATAAATCTGACTCCTGTGACCAATAACAAGACGGGAGTGATTACTTTAGGACAGTTATTGAGTCCATCAATAACTGAGGGATAAATCAACTAAAATCAGTCATCAGATGGATAAATGGATGTTTTATAAATGTAAATCTGTTGGGAGCAGATGTGGAAGTTTCTAAAAAAAACAGCCTTTCCGGCTCTGAGGCTGGTAAGGCACAGCGCTCCATAATACAGTGTGGAAGGGCAAGTGCTGTAAACATACTGGGTCTCGATGATAGCGGATCCGTCTGGAACAACAGTGACATTTAAAAGATTTAAAATCAAATTCCTGCAGCCGTTCCAGGGAAGGAAGAGCGATATGGACGCCATAAACAAAGCGCGGCGAGATATTAAAGTCTCGCCACAAGAGAACGGCGGAGCGGCAGTTAAAGGGGGGGGGGTGTGAGGAGGGGGGAGGGAGCAACGGGCAGATGGGATCTCATCATTCCCTCGCCCTTACTCCTGCGTGTCGGCGCTTTACGGCGCACGCTTGGGGGACGCCAACAGGTGGCGTTGTTATTACGGTTCGGCTCGTAACGTGGCGGCGTTAAGATGGCCCGAGCACGTGTCTAAACACCACTCATTACGGCGGTAGATCAGATAAAATTCTGCAGCGCTACTTGCATCTCAGAAAATCAGAACGATGACAGAGGAAATTAGTGAGGAAACGCTTGTGAAACTCGCAGGGAAATCGCAGCTGCGACGTGTTTTCCAACGTGCCTGTTTGCGCCCACGTGTTCACACCCATCAAAGCAAATTCTTTCAGCCAGATGACCTCACACAATATAACCTTCATTGCTGGCAGCACGCTCTGCTACAGTTGGAGCCGTTAAGGAACAAAATCTACAAAGAAAATCGCAGAAATCTTCACTGATCAGCACCTTGTCTATAGAGGTGTTAGCTTAAAACAAGGCGTTAGCTATGCGTTGGCAATATTTTAAGTTATTTAAGGTCCAGGCATTGATCATTGATAAAATTCAGGTTGTTTTCCTGAAGGGAAGCTTTTCACACGTCCAGATCTTCCTTTATGTCATAAAACTGACAGACTCAGGAACTGTGGGTCGAACCAAAGGCAAAAGACGATTTTCTGCTTTGCAAAAATATGTGCTCGTAGCTAACAGCAGCAATTAAAACACTTTATTAGAATTTTGACCCTTAGAGGAGGACGCTTTAATACATTTCGAGAGTGTATTAAATTGCTTGACACTATACATTATTAGCTCCTACACGGCCTGAAAATTGTGGCCTGAAAATTGAATAAAAGAAGCGCAAGACGACCCAATAAAAAACTAAACAACTAGCTTGACATCATTTAGCATTGTTGAGCTGCCAACGAGCAGGAGAAAGCCAGTAAAATAAGTTTCTGGAAGTTAATAGACAGACGGCGCCTCCTTATCCGGACTGAACTTCTGCACTTTTTAAGCTTTCCCACAATAATGATATCACACCTAACATCATAATTGAATTTGCTGCATTTAAATGAAGTGTTTGAAATGTGTTTTTAGCCCCGCGGCTCTCAGTAATCAGGCTGCGGTGAGGAGGTGGCACTTCAGCGCTTCAGCTCCTCGCTGCGGGGGTCTGCTCTGATACGCTATCATCAAAGGCAGCAGCTAGCAGGAGCGCGCCGCCGCACGTCTCTTACCTGTGGCCGCAGCTGTCTGCTGATGTCGTTGGGGTCCAGGGCGAACAGCGCCTCCCGCGCCCCGATGTACAGGACCCGCTCGTGGTCGGACAGGGTCAGCATGCTGTAGTTGAACACGCCCTGGACGCTGAACCTCGCCATGCTGTCCAACACATCTGCAGGAAAACAGAGACGCGTCGTTACGGTTCTGACATCGGTCTGGTCCCAGAAAAGAAAAGAAGAGCATTTCACATCACATCTAGCGTGAGAAAGCCGCACCCCCTCCATCACCGGCCCCGTGGTTCTGGCTCTTCCTGTCAGTGTTTCCGCCCTCCATTAGCCTTCAGTCCCGAACCTTGCGTCAGTATTCCAGGCCGGAGCCTAAAAGGATTATTTTTCTGATTTCTACGCTTTCGAAGCTTCTCGAAATCAGAAATCTGGCTCAGTGAGTTGAAAAAGGCCAACTTTCATCAAAAGTGACAGGATTAAACTGTGTTTTCTTGAGTTTAACAGGTAGACACGCTAACACGCGGGCAAAATTGGCAGAAATAAAAATCCAATTAGGACACAATTAAGCAGGAATGTGTTTTCTGAAACAGTTATTGGTGGACTCACGGCCTGCTCAACCCATCCAAATAGCTTCCAGACTTAATTTGAATCCACTCTCTCTTCTGTTATGTTCAATCTACTGATGTGAAATACCACCGGGCGCTAATCTGCAATTAATTAGCGCTGAGAAATGAGAGAACACTTGGAAACCAGGGGTGGAAGTAGCAAAAACAACGGAAAACAGTGAAGTCCTGACAATTCTGTACTCATCGGCCCCTAATGGGAGCACAGGATCAGCTGGAGCAGGTCTGCTAACGTCCTGATCCGCCTCTCCGACAAGATGGGCGAATGCACGCCGCAGCGTGAACGGCGGTGAGAACCAGCCCGAAGGGATGATGGGAACGGCTGGAAGCGCCTTTTTCTTATGTAAAACACCGGGAGAAGCTTCGGGCCAGGATGTTCACAAACCTAAAACGAATCCCAGAGAACAGCAGAGCGAATTTTGCTCCCGACTGAAGGCGACTTTGAGGAGAAAGATGGCTGCCGCAGATTGAAAATCAACAACCCGGCGGAGGAGCAGCTTAATCTGGACCAGACAGAGCAGCCACGCGCAACAATGCGGGGATTTAGACGCATTATTGCAAATGGAAAACCAGATCTGGGCGACAACGTGGACAGAATGTAGAGGTTGCTAAGGAATGCACGCTGATAATGGGAATAAATGCGATCGGACGCTGATTATCTGGGCTGAACATACAGATGTAAATCGCATCTTAATAGCAGCCTTAAATGGCGCCTTTTCCTCTGATTAGGGCATCGCTCGGCATATTAGCGGAATATTAAGCTCCTGCTATTGATGGAGCAGGCTGATCCCAGGCCTGTCTAATTGGTTTAAAGGCTGCGCGCTCTCTCACGTTGCCGGCATAAACAATCTTAAAATGATTACGGGAAGAAAATCACGGCGCGTTCCCCGCGTGCTCCGAAAATTCAGACGTTGCAGCTGAAATCCCCCCGACCAGCAGGGATGAGAGAGCGAGGCGCGGAGAAAGGATGGTGTTTAGTTTACATTATCCACACTCTTTTTGTCTGCGGTGTCACCTTGCTCTCTCCCTCCTCCCCCTCTCCATCCGGGACGCTAGCGTTCGGAGCGCAAGGTGTCTCCATTATGTCCGTAATGCAGCAGCCCGGCGCGAACATCCCTTTTCTTGTTTTCGGCAGCGTGAATATTTTCACCTCTGCTTTGCATTTTTCATCACTGAAAATAGCAGCCGGGGAGCGGCGAGGAGGGGGCGTGAGCAGCGGGAGCCGCCGTGATTTATGGGATGACTAAGTGGTTGTGCGGCGCCGTGGCCTAGTTGGGGCCGAGGACGCGTTCCGAAGGAACACCTTCTGAATGAGACTGAACTAACATTCACCTCTCAGGTGACCTCTCGCTCAGGGTCATTGAGGGGGTGTGGGGCAGGCGCAGGGAGGGCCACGCTCTGGCCTGCGGGTAATTTAAGCTACAGCGTCACTGAAAACGAAGCTTAGCTGTTGTTTCTGACGACCAAACCGGAGGGAGTGAGTCATCTCAGGAGAGGGACACAGAGGTAGGGAGGAGGCATCCTCGGGGGAAACTGAACACACACACACACACACACACACACACACACACACACACACACACTCCGCACTGTCGGGCCTCAGCTAGTCCTCCTGTCATCTGCTCATTTGAAGAGCTGCAGTTTCCATCTATGACCACCGTGTGGCAGACCTGAGACCGCATCAAACGTGTCTGCCTCATTAAAAGAAGCCAAACTGTGACAGCCATGACCGTAAACTGCTTACATGTTGTTTGCAGGTTGTTTTTGATGTTCTGCAATCAAAATTTTCTGAGCTTCTGGTGTCCTTGAACCCACCGTGAGTGTGAAATTCCGCTTCAAAAGCGTAACAGCAGACCGTGAAAGGGCGATAAACAGAACAAGCCATTACAGAATCGCCTTTGACAGCGTCGCCTCTTTGTTTGGTGAGTTCAAGAAATCTGAAGAGGATAAAAAAAACAGGAAATCACAGGAACAAATCTCAGAAAGAAAGAAAAGATTTGGACAAATACAACAGTGTGAGTCAGAGGGGTGAAATACTGCCCCCTGCTTTTTCCGAGCCTGCGGTGGGTAATTACAGGTTAGAATCTGGGAACTGTTCCCTCTATCGTGGCCAGTGACTCCATGGAAACTGTTGCTGAAACAGCATCGGTGTATCCGAGTCAGCGCCACTTCCAAGGTCACGTCCCCGTTTCACCGTCCGGCCCCGGCAGCCGAGCAGGACTCCCACGCTGGGCGGAGCAGGAGGGGCGAGGAAGGCGGGACGGGACGGGATGCCTGCTCCTTCCAGAGGACTCGGGCCTGGCCTCTGTAATCTGCATCCACCGTGCTGCCAGCGGAGCGGCTGCCCGTCCGCTTTAAATACATCCAGCCTCCTCTTTTAGCTGCTCGCCGCAGAGCCGCTCGCACCAGACTGTGATTAGAGGCCTATTTCAGGGAGAGCTTTGAAGAGGCAGACGATCCGCGCAGCGCCCACACACACGAGGCAAGATACACCCCAGCGGGGCGGCGTCAGACCCTCGTCTGAGCCAGTACCCTTGTTGAAAGAACACACAAACACACACACACACACACACACACAGACGCTGCTTTATCTGCTCAACAGACGGCAGGTTCGCGGCAGACTCAGGTGTACGACAGAATGAGAGCAGGGAGACGAAAAGAAAGGCGCCTCGACAAGCTGGATCTACAAAAATAAATACCTTTTGTCATCTGAGTTGAGGGTATCGCAGGAATTAGGGATTATAGTTCATTGGATTATTCACACTGCAACAGAAGGAATTCATCGACTTAACGCGCTCCTGAACGCCCGAATGGAAAGTGGAGAACCAGAGCAAGTGTGCCGACGAATGCATAATCAAAGTGCACGTTTGTCTCGCTGCGACTTAAACGTGTAAGCTCTTGTTTGTGGAGAATTAGCACTGGCCGCGCAGCGCTGCCATTAGCCTTCCTCGATAAGCGGCGGCAAAAGAGCGATCAAACCGCGAGGCGAGATCAAGGGACGAGTCGAGGAAGTGCTACGAGCGGATTAACACAACAATGGAGGGGTGGAGCAGCGAGAGGGGCTTTAAAGGCAGGAGATGAAAGCGTGCGTGTAGATTGTGTGTGTGTGTGTGTGGGGGGGGTCTGGATCCGTGGGGGGGCCACCATTGCAACAAGCGGAACAAATCAAGAGCTGGTTGATGCGGCGAGTGAAGTCGGTCCGACCCGGCGTGTCCGACGGGGCGGCAGCAGATGGCGAGACGGTGCTTTTGTGGGTGCAGCGCGGCTTTATCTGCCCATGATCAACCATGTGATGAGTCCTGAGAAGTCTATGGTTCTGTGTTCATGACCTTACAACAGAGGTGGGCAAACTCAGGCCCGGGGGCCACGTGTGGCCCGATGACCTATTCAATCCGGCCCGCAGAGCCTTCACAATCATTTCTCCAAAAGCCAAATGAAGAGGGTCGTCAGCTTGATTGGTTAGAAAAAGGTCCAGACCCCCCCTTCACCTAGCATGCTAACATGTCCTCTCAAGGAGGTGGGGCCAAACATCATTTAGAGCTTCATCATCCATCTCTAGCTGGACCAATTTTGGGCTCTTTTCTCTGTCAATCGTCCATCAAGCAGGATCTTTAGTTAACCTGGGGGTTAGTTTCCCGCACCACCTGGCCGGCCCCTTCATCAAGATCTAAAACCCAGTGTGGCCCTTCAGGCTAAACAATTGCCCACCCCCGACCTCCGACCCCAGTGTGATGGGAATCTAGCAAAGGCGGAGCTGTTGTTAGCCTGACCTGCCTGTCGTCAGGGCATCACGAGAACACGAGAAGCAGCTCTGAGTGCACGATCACGCCAGTCCGGGTCCTCGCAACCGGTCCCGCTGTCGTTAATCTCTGCGGACCAATCCGCGTCAGGTCACAGGATGAGCCACGCCGATGATAAGCGGTGATGAATGGCTTCTTCTCCATCCCTCCCTCCGCGTCTGCTGCCATCCATCCAGCCAAACAGGCGCAGCAGCCTCCTCCTCCTCCTCCTCCTCCTCTGCCTCCTCTTCCTCTGCTCTCAACCGCTCATTACTATAATTGGAGGGTCGGGAAAGATCGCAGCGAGACGGAGAGCAAGAGGGGGTGGAAAGAAAAGAAAGGTTGAGAGGTTTCTGGAGGTCACCGGCCCGGCCCTTTTTTCCACTTTCTGTTTTGTTTTGCGTCTCTCGCTCGTTCTTCTTTCAGGATGAAGAGGCGACCACTTGCTTTTCTGTAAAGATGGCTTCTCATCTGCCGCATCAAAGCCACCTCGGTCTTCAAAACCCCGTATCAAGTGTGAGCGAGCACTTTCCTGCTCATCCCCCCGACCTCTCTCCTCTCCATTATTCTTTCCAAGCGGAGCTGCTGGGTTTTGTTCCTCTCCTGGCCCCTGCCACTGAGCCGGAGCGTGTGGTTAGCCCGGTGTTTCTCTGCGTTTGAATCCGACAAACGACACACCGATGCGACACTCGCTTGCGTCTATTTAAACAGTCAGCCGCGCAGAGACGCTCCTCGTGGGGACTCTGCAGTCTGGCAGGCGGCTCCCGATCACAAAGGAGGCGCTAACCTGGGCGCAGTTTGAAAAGTCTGGCGTTTGATTGCTGACAGCCGCCTTGGTGCTCTGATCCGGGCTCACAGATCTCTGCTTTGGCGTCAGGAGCAGCTCCTCCGTCCCGCCAGCTGATGCAGAGTCATATTTTCAGCAAACAAAGGAGCCCACCCTCCACTTCCTGTTTACTGCAGCACAGCGTGTGTTGGTACGAAGACAAGCCTAGAGAAAACCAACCTTTACCTTGAACTTACCAAGTTAACTTCACAATAAGACGCAGGGGTGCATGACCGGCGTGTAGCCTGCACGTGCATACACGACCTACATGTGCTCACACAGCCACAGAACACGATAAACCTCTTGATTACCGTATTTTTTGGACCAAAAGTGGCTCCGGAGTATAAGTCGCATCAAAAAATGCGTCATGAAGGAGGAAAAAAAGAACAGCATTTTTGCTCAGTCGTTCTCAGATGTCTTTCTAAGTTACCGGTAATAAAACGCAGAGTGCCCTTGCGCGGTTGTCAGTGTGAAAATAATTACCGTAAATATTTTAATAATTTCACATTATAAGTTGCACCTCAGTATAAGTCGCACCCAGCCAAACTATGAAAGAAAAAAAAAAGTGCGCCTTATAGTCCGGAAAATACGGTAGTTTGATGTGAATAAATCTACATGCTGATAAAATTTGTAGACACATCAGAGGACGACTGTGGCTAAACTGGAGAGCATCACCTGCTCCACAGCAGCAATACATACATGATCTTGCTCAAGGACACTCTGGTAGAGACACCACGAAACGGGGGTCAAACCGCTGACCTTTCCGTGGATGGACAAGAGCCGAAGCCTCCACCGACGACCTGCACGGAACAGCAACGGCCTTTTCAACGTCCGGACGGGAGCTTTGAGCAGAGACCGCAACTGGAAGCTTGGTTCATAAAAACGAAATATAAGTTCGATAGAAGGGAAAAGAAATGCGGACAGACGGGCAGGAAGGACGAGCAAAGCGCTTATTATAGGATGCAAAACAAACGTCGTATTAGCAGCAAAATACAAGTTTCTGGGTCTATAAAGGTGATGAACAGCTGGCGAGAAACAGCCACCAGGACGAATCTGCCATGTCAACATTTGGCTTTAAATAATTAAGCACACACACACACACACACACAGGAAGTGTGTGTGTCAGATTATGTGTGTGCTTCCTCTGCAGCCTCCTGTAATTGCCTGCTGAGGGTGGTGGCTCTGGTGCTGGGCAGGATAATATTATCTCCTGAACCATCTCTGCCCCAACATAACCCCCCCTCCCCCTTCTCTGATACACACACACACGCACACGCACACACACACACACACACACACACCTGCCTGGCTGGAGCTCTAAATCCCTCAGACTGCCAGCCTAAGCAGTGCACACACTCGCACACACACAAATAAACAAAGGGGGATTAGATAGACAGACACACACTCTCTCCCAACCCTCTCACACACACACCCACACGCACACACACATCTGTGTGTGGTGCAGGAGTGTGTATTTTCCTTTCTCTGAAGCTACTTTCTGTCCTTTTAAGGTAGTTAGCGACCGGCCTCTCTCTCTCTCTCTCTGCCATCGCTCCTTCATGTCTCTTTACCTTTTCTCTCCTTTTTCCATTATATATCTCCTCTCTCCCCAGTTCCCCCTTTCAATCTCCGCAGCTCGCAATTTCAGCAGCTTGGTTTTTCCATTTCTTCGCCCCTCTCATATCCTCCTCAGCACTGTAGCGAGAAGCCATCCATATAAGTCATTTAACCCGGAATTGAGGATGAAAATCACATTTTTTTCTCTAACCAAGTGGAGGAAAGCGTCAACGGGCCAGATAATACCACTTGTTTCCAATGCAAATCAATTTGCGTCAGGAATCTTCCTACACTCAGACGCCGCACTGGAATCAGGTATGACAGCGGTGATACGCCATCGCTCACAAACCATGACAAGACTCTTCGTTTTTGGGGAGGAAGAGGCTGCAGCCGCAGCGGAGGCACTTATCTGGCCTCTCCAGACAGATTATTCGCCTCTATTTTTGGAGGAAAAACACTGAATGTGAGATAATTTTACATGCATTTTTTTCTCAGATGCCACGTGTTTGCAGCCGGCTGTTGGCTGACTTCTGCAGCCTCACGTCCCCCCAGCAGGAAACACAAAAACACTGCTGAACCGGACCCACGCTCATTTACATTCCGTCGGAGAACGCAAAGCACGGTCACTAATGTCTCTAATTCAATGCTGAATCTTGAATTCCACCTGTTGCCTTTGCTGCGTGTAACAGATGAGCAGATTTAGAAGATGATTTAAGAAAAAAAAGAGGAGAACAGTCAGAAAAGTCATCCTCAATAATTCTATATGGCCTATTAAATAGGTTTAATATCAAAATACAATACAAAAGTAAGACTTTCAGGACTTTCAGGACCTGAAGGAAACTGTTAGCTTTGGCTTTAAGTCATTTTAGGACAACACAAGAGCGCAACAGGAGGCCTGTGGGAGAAGAAAGGAGCTGGAGGGAGACAGCAGCATGAGGAGGCTCTTTCTGAAATACCCCAACCACCGACATCGCCGCCATTCAGAACCTTTTCTACTTAGCGGCAGCCGAAATCAGAGCTCTTTGTGAAACAGCCGTAAGAGCCTCTGAGCTGGCACCAGGAGCAACAGCACATGAAGAAGAAAATGAAGGGGGGGGGGGCGGGGGGAGAAAAGACGGGAGGAGAGAGAGAGAGTGAAAGAGGAGATCGCGCAGACAGGTGAGAAAAGACGCTGTTGCTTCGTACAGATTTCCTTAATCCTCCGGAGAAAGAACAGAGAGAAGCGACGCCTTAAAAAGGGTTTTTCTGCGTTGGCGGCGTGACCCAGCTGTGGAGGGGGGGCTGGGATGAAAGGCAGGGGCCCCGCAGACCTCCGTCGTGGATTAGGCATTGTTCGGGCGTCGGTCGATGTCACTGCCTTCAGAAAAATGAGCAGCAATCATCCGCGGCTGGCGCGGGCAAAATCCTCCCCGATTGTTGCTCATTTTGGCCCTTATCGCTTTTGTGTGAAATGTCTGTAAAGATAATTCAATAAAAGCCGAGCGAAGGATTCCACCAGTTCAGAAAATCCAATTTTGGGTCTGGCCTCGGCGGACTCGATGACAGGAAGTGAGACCGTTTTGTGTCAAGGTCCATTTTGGTGAAACTCTCGCACCAGAGTGGCGTCACGGCCTTTATTTACCGGCCAGAGACTAAACTTCTCCTCAGCTAACTGACAGTTGGAGCCAGGTTGATGGTTTAATGGGCGGTTTAGAATAAACAGTCTGGACGTGGTCCTGTCCTTGTTGCTAAGCTCCGCACGGAGGCGACGGCGAGCTGTGGCTGTTTTTGTGGCTTGTTGACGCAATTATGTTTACCAAAGAGGAAGAGTGTGACGCAGCAGTCGCTGGGCCAACCAGCGTGCTAGCATCCTGTCAGCAGACCCCCCCCCCCCCGCCGGCTCACTTACCGTGGTATCGAACCGTCTTGCGTGGGAGCGGATTCCAGTTGAACGCCAGCGACCTCCCCCATCCAGCCAGTAAGACCAGAAGCAGGGCGGCGTTCCCGCCCACGGCTGCCATCCCAGGGATCGAGCGGCGCATCTGGGGATCAATCAGCAGTTTGGCAGAACTCTGGAGAGCGGCTCTGCGGCTGGCAGCCTGCGGAGGGAGAGAAAAATCAGCACATCTGCAGGAAGCGGGAGCGCACTCCCCTCGTTGGCCCGTCTGTCACAACAGCAATAACCGCTCACCCATTTTTCATAAAAAAAACCCACCACACGTTGGAAAAGACACATCCCTCGCTCCCTCGACACGGCTATCAGAAGCTACAATAACGTAAAACAGAAATGAGTTATGCAAATAATTAAAGCCAGCAAGGACAGAAGTGCAATCAGCGCGTGTGCCTGCCTGCGTGCGCGCCTGCCAGCGCAAACAAATCGAACATTTTAATGACTTCTGGCCCGAGCGGTGGTGGGGTTAGTTCTACAGCAACGCTCCCCCGTTCGCCTCTCACGCTGAGCGATTATCCAGCTTTTCGCCGCCTGAAAAGGCCCAGAAATGGCCGATCTCCGCCCTCCGGTCCAGCTAGTTCAGCAGCCGTATATTAAAACCGGGGCGTCAAGGTTCATTGGCGCTGGCAACGCCTCAGACGTCAATGTGTTGGGAAAAGAACGTGCAGGCAAGGACAATCCAATAACTGAACTGGTTTTTATCTCCTGGATACGTCAGACGCAGGCAGGAGCGGCCTGACGGGTCAATAAAGGCTCCGCTTCCGGAGCTGCAGGTGAGGAAAACAGCTTCTAGACGTTTAATCTGGTGCAATCGCATTTCTACCGACAGGGTTTTATCAAAGCTTTCCAAATGAATTTTCATTAGAGATCCCCCATCAGCTGGAGGGGAGAAAACATTTGTCTTCTGTTAGCTTAAATGAGTCGAACGCTTCAATTATGACTCCAGCGCGCGGAGCTGCAGCCGCCACCTGTGCTGGCAGATCGATAATGCAAAAAGGGAGATAAGAAAAAGAAGGTTTGGATTCAGCTTCCGCTGAACGAGCGCACTTAAACAACGTCTGCCAACGCTGCGCCGGCCATCCAGACCAGCTTTACTGGATCGATGATGTGGGCCCGGCCGGCCGACGCTGAGATTGAGACGGAGCCAGGGATGAAGAGGGGGAGAGATGGCGAAAGAATAAACAATTTTGATTTTTTGTTTTCCTCCCCTCCAATCCTTCGACAGCCGCTCCTGGGTAATACAGAGGAGTGGGCATCCTGAAGGCCGGATGAAGGGAAGAGGCAGAAGGAAAACGCCACAGAGTTTACGGAAGAAAGGCACAGTCAAGGATTACAGGGAAATCAAGACCTTCCTTTCCTGTCTGCTGTCATCCGCCTCCCTTTTGTTTCTGTCTCGGCTTGTCAATAATTAAACTAAAGACTTTCAAAACGAAGGAAGCACGAGGGAAAGAACCGCGTCCAGGCGTCGCTCCCTTTTCATCAGCAGTCATGAAACCAGAATGTCAGAATCAGCCTTCAGGCTGCTAGCATGTAGCTCGGCTATCCCTTTAAAAAGCATCAAAGGTCAGCAAAGTGCAGCTTGACTCTAGTATCGGCTCTAACAGCATGTAGCTCCGGGATCTGCGACGCCCGTATAGAGAATTGCAACAACAGTCGGACCGCAGATAAGCTAGCTGCTATTTCGTTTTCTCTTTGCGGCTCTTTCCAACTGCTGTGAAAATTGCACAATGCATCTTGATAACTGCTGCTGCAGGACCGCCTGTTGCGTTTTTGAAACTCTGATGATCCCTCGCAGCGGCGCAGCAGGCGCGACGCGGCCCCGGCCTCTCCGCTGGCGACCGTAGTGAATTTCCCGTCTCGCCGAGGCCCCTTTTCAAGGCCCTGCGGTGTCACGTACCTCTGCAGGCGCCATCGAATTAGCCGCCGGGGCTGTTGCTGAGCCTGGTTTAGCTAACGAGCTGCAACACGGCGGCCTAATAACATCAGGTCGTTAAAGCAGAAACACACCGTGTGTTCCGGCGATGGTTTGAGCTCCTGCGAGCACGTTCAGGCGTTTATGTGCACGTCTGCAGGTCCAGGTACGACGCCAGGTCTCTGGAGCTCAGGGCAGCACAGAGGGGCTTCTGTCCCCCCCACCCCCAAAGGTCTGTCCTATTTACTTCACAGCTGTACGTCCGTCTTTTCCATTGTCCTCTGTCTACCCTTCATTTCCTACACACACACACACACACACACACAGACGACTGCTAGTCTTTCCACGCGCTGCCTGACCTCTGACCTTATTGTGCGTTTCAGCCAGCCAGTGAGCGTCACCCTCCGGCCTCCCATCACACCGGGACAGACGTAATGTCCATTAACCCGTAAGTGCCCCTGTGGCCTACACACACACACACTCACACACACACTTATGGATGGTTGAACTATAGAACAGCCCCCGCCCTTCACCTCCCCCCTCACAAAACAAACACAGAGGCTACCGTCAGCTCGCTTCCTTCCTTTCTTCCTTCCTTCCTTCCGTCCAACCCTCCCATTTCCCTCCACCTCTTAGAGCTTCGGGGCCATTAAAGACACGCAAATATGCACAAGCACAAAGTCTCACACACACACACACACACACACACACACACACACACACACACGTGAAAAATGGTTTTGGCTGAATAGAAGAGCTGGATCAAAAGGTTTCACACAGAGCGGACGGAGACACGAGAGCAGCTCCTGGACATTCACGCTGCATTTCCACCTCTTTGAGCAGACGCACCGACGCTGGGAGACACTGGGCTTCGGATTATTTGGAAAAATCCCATCAGGCCTGGACTGAAAAGCAACAAAGGCCGCGGAAAAAGTATCCATTTGTTGTCAGCTGTCCTGGGGACAGGTTATAATTGATGCTGCAGAATAAAATGATAAAACTGAGTCATTAGAAAAACCTCCAGGGATGAAGCTAAATGCTAACAGCTCATCCACGGAGCTGGAGCTGAATGCTAACAGCTCATCCACGGAGCTGGAGCTGAATGCTAACAGCTCTGTGGGTGAGCTGTTAGCATTTAGCTTCAGATGCTTCAGAACTACTAAAATTGAAGCTATTTAAAAATGATCATCGCTCGTATGAGTCCAGTACTTCAAACCCGCGCGGCTATCTGAAAGCAGCTCAGATGAGGAGCGGGCCCCTATCGTGAGATAAGAGAAAATTACATTTAATTTGCCTCTTCTCGCTGGAGATGGGTGAAATATGGTTTCAAAGACTGATGGCTTTTTAGCAGCGGCGACGACACCAGAATCACGTTTCTTTAAAAACAAGAATCAAGTCTTCCTGACCCGGGTCCAAAAGACCCTTTAGCAGCCGCTGACGCCACTGGAAAGCATCGGGAGAAGAGGCCTCAGACTCTAATTTCATCTATTTAGATGACATTTTACAGCTGTGGAGCTGTGAGACGAGGTCAGCCAAGAACAACAGCTGTGAAATCACACAGAAAGAAGCTGCTGTGCTGGTTTCAGCGAGCTCGCAGGCTGAACGGCGGCTCTGTTAAAGTACTTCACCAATAGACCCGATCCAAATTCCCTTCAATCAACTGAAGCTCCACAAACCTTCCATTCAGGCACGCGTGGTGAAAAAAACACCTCTGAAGACTTTCCAGCGCATCAAACACATATAGTGGACGTTCCGTCTCCTGCGTCCTTCCAGTGTACAAAAAAAGACAAAGCACCTCCAGGCGTCCAGTGAATAAAATGACAGTGCCCCCTGGATGTCCTTCCGTCGGACAAATACGATAAAGAGGCGTCAACAAAAGGATTCCTTCACAGCGCCAAAAGCCCCCTCCAGGATGTATTTGCAGAAGATGCAAAAACACCCTCCAGGACACCTTTTCCAGGGAATAAAATGGGACGAGTGGTGCTCCAGGGCAGTCCTAGGCCGGCGTGGCCCCCCGCCCCCAAACATCGTAAATCCAGGCCCGGTGAGCGAAACCAAGAAGGAGCTCAGGATTTATTAGTGTTCTGGAGAAGCACGTGTCCTTCCAGCCACAAGACCGATGGAGGGAACACAGCCTTCTGCCGCTTTCATGCTAATGGAGCAGATACAGATACTCCAGAGCGCACACACACACACACACACACACACGCGCGCGCGCGGCTCTTTAGTCTGAGCTGGTCAGCAAAGCGTCCTCATGCGTGCGTTCGCAGACACACCAGCTAATGCAATCACTCACTGCAGACGCACCCACGCATGTATTACTTCAAACCCTGCAGACTCATAAACAAACACACATTTCCTGACTTAAGTACAAAGACTGTCAGCCGCTAAGTGAGTGTGTGTGTGTGTGTGTGTGAGTGCGTGTGCGTGCTTCTGGCAACGTGCGCGAGCGACATGCCGGCAGGCTGCAGCGTATGTTGCGCTGGCACGGATGAAAGCTCGCTAATCAAAGAAGAGTTTTCATCTGCTGAAGGAACGTTGAAGTATGGAAAACGGGAACCGTTGATGGTGGCGCCGCCTTTAGCGTCGGTAAACGTGCGGTAAAGAGCGTTTCGAGCCCCCCCACTTCTTCTAACCATCGGTACGTGCACGGCGCCCATCGATTTCCGCTCACCTGGGCGTTTGATTCCCGATACCTGCGTGTAATTAATCATTTATCAGGCAGCGGGTGGAGATCTTTCTCCGAGCAGACCGGAGCCCAAAGCTCCGCCTTCTCACAAACACCCTCACTTTAATAAAAACGTCAAACTGGGATAATAATAACGCTCGGATTTCCCATGAGCGCTAACATCTCAGCCACCCTGCTGCCTCCCCCTCCTTTCATGTCCCTCCCCCAGGAGACTCGTCCGGCCTCCATCAGGCCATCATCCCTCCTTTCATCCCTGCTGTAACTCTCGCTCGCCGCCCTCCTTGTTCCCTTCGCCGTCCCGTCAGCGTCACGGTCGGTCGGTCGGGCGTGGCCGCCTCGAGATTCTTCGATCGTGCGCTGATCTCTCCCTTCGGTGCCAGGGGCTCCAGCTGATTACAGATGAAATGGATCTGATTTGGACTCTGACTGCGGGCCAAACACCTGCTCGGGCCCAGAGGAGGAGGAGGCGGAGGAGGAGGAGTGGCGGCTAGGACAGGACCAGGAGAGACTCGACAGAACGACCATCTGCGCTGCAGCTCTGTGCAGCCAGATCTGATTTCCAACATTTGGGGAGTGGGCGTCAGGACATTTCCTTGATCTCTGCCTCAACAGTGGTTCCACAGTTGGACACAAGTGACTTTCTTCAGTCCATCCAGAATGTTGGACGACTGTTTTCGGTTTTTCACGATACAAATTGGCAATTAATTGCAAAAGAACCTCTCTCAAAACAAATGCAAGACCAAACAAATCAAACTCTGATCAGTTTTAAGGAGGATTGATAGGTGAGACGGGTCTGATCCGATCTTCCAGCTCGCTGTTTTTCTCCAGTTCACCCATCATCAACCTCGCCGCCGCAGCAGGCAGCTGTTTGCCATGGAAACGCTTGGATGAACCCGCTGTACGCTCGCTGCCCAGCACCAAACAGCAGGCAGCCAAAATGAGCGAGCAGCTGGTGCACAGAGTGGATCATTTGATATCTAAAAGGGCAGATAGGCTGGAAATCAAAGCAGAGCGAACGCCGCTCCAAATTAATGCTAATGTCGCCACATGCGCACACGGGAACGTGTTTGCTAACACGACAGTGACAATATTTGAGCTTTGTCCGAACGAAATGTGTTTGCAGCCGTCGCCGTACCAAACCGCTAGTTTGGTCTGGTTTGGAGGCTTTGCCCTCCCTCGATCCCGGGCCTGGAAGGTCAGCGGCTTGGACCGTCGCTGCGGGGGCCAATCCCAGAGGTCAGAGGTCAAAGGTGCCCATCAGCAAACCGCAGCGTTTTTGTGCTCCTGCTGCTACGTTGTCGCTAGAAGGGAACACAAGCTCGACATCACGCCATCCTCACCCCCCGTGGCTCGCCAGTAGATTCGCTTGAGCATGCGACCCCCCCCGGGTCGTCCATACCGCATCGTGCACACGCTGAAGCGAAGCGTGGAAACAGTCAGACAAAAGCTGTGTTCTCCAGCCTGCGCCGACCTCTGCTGACCACCCCCCCCCCACGCGCAGCGCTCTGATTAGCCATCAATACGCTTGCATGAGCGCGCGCGCAGGAACCCGTGGTCGCCCGGCGTTCGGAGGTCGATCGGATCTGCTCGGGGCGACGGGTGGAGGGAAGCGCAGTTTTGCTGCCTATGGATGGCAACACCCACGTGTACACGTGGACTGTGCACGTGTCACGTGTCAGACACAAACGTCCCGCAAGCTGCTCCTCACACGCCGGCTGCGGTAAATACAGCCCCCCTCCGGCCAGACGGACAGAAAGGCTGACAAACCTTCTCTGCTGCTTTCAAAGCTCATTAAAAAGTATCACCGCTCAACGATTTAGCGCCGTAATCGTCTCCCAACAATAGACGCGGTCATATTGGTGCCTGCAGGCGGCCGCCGCCGCCGCCGCCGCCGCCTCATTTGGAAACAACAACCGCTGGGCGTATGAATGCAAAACAATCCACGCGCACCCACACAGGCGCTAAATCCCCATCACTTCGGGTTCCCTCTGCACTCGAAAGCCCCGTGTGCGTGCGCTGGCTCGGGGAGGCCGCCCACCGCGCTCCCAGGGAGGCTAATTGTCCAGCAGCACTCTCTCCTTTCGCCTCCCACTCTCCCTGCGCTCTCCTCTCTCTTCGCTCGCCTCTTTGAGCTCTTTTTTTTCGGGGGTTTTTTTTTCATCTGGAGGAGTTCACGAGGAGCCTCGGGCTCTGGATCCCCGCGAGGCGCCAGGGGTCAGAAAGGTCACGCCTGGCTGGACTGCCGTAGAAGAGGCTCACACTCCTCCAGCGTCAGGCAGGTGGAGGACGGACGGAGAGACGAAACTGCTGACAGCCGATAGACGAGCCAACTGGAGAGAGTTTGGTGTTCAGGTGGGGGGGGTCATCTCCTGGTCAGCTACTCCAGGTGACATCCACCCACTTTGATGCGTTTGATGGGTTAGCTCACTTTCATGTACAAATGAATCTGTGAGAGCCATTTTCCCAGCTGGCCACAGTAAAAGTGCCCATGAGCAAGGCACTCAGCTCCAATCAATGCGCTCAGAGGAGTCTGAGACAGTTTGCACGTTTACGCGCACAGCTTAATCTAGCGCTGCTCCAAATGTGACTTTGATGAAAATGCGTTTTTTTAAAGCGTAAACGTTGTGAGAGACTCGGGCAGTGGGCAGGTCCCAGCGGCCTAAATTAGCAGACTGCGGCCGTCCTGGGCGGCTCCCAGGACTGAATGTGCATTACTGCAGGAGGAAATGCGCCGCGGGACCTTGGTGACGCCGCGTGTGCACACTCAGCAGAAGCCGGTCCTTCACCGGACCAATTCATGACTGACAAGATCTGCCAGGCGGTGAACAGGATCGGTGAGCCAAATCATCTGCGAGCTGATGAAAGGCGCCGCAGCGCCGGGGCAGACGTGGGCAAGTGAGACGTGAAACGGGAGAAGCCAGGCCCCGTCAGGGGTCTATTAGAGCCTGATTGGGCCCATTAACGAGGAAAGGTGATGCGGGAAGGGGGGGGCGGGGCGCTCTGCATTAACTGACTGAAGCACGCTCCACTTTGTTGGACACGCGGGCTGATCGATAGCAGCGGAGGGGTGGAGGGGTGGAGGGGTGGAGGCAGAGCAGAGAGGTCCAGGTTTACGGGCAGATACGCCGCAATCGATGGAGCGACCGGAGAGAAAGAGGGAGGACAGAGGAATGCAGGGTGTGTGTGTGTGTGTGTGTGTGTGTGTGCAGACCGTCTTCTCATTCTCAAAAGTTCACGTCTGTGTCGCGTGCGTTTCTCCGTGTTTCTGGCTGCGCACCTTTGCGTTGTGCGGCGCTTCATTGCGGCACACGCCACACCTGTCAGGCCGCCTCTGTAATTTGTCTTTATTTCCCCCCCTCACCTTCCTCCTGTCACTCTCCTCCTCCTGTCATCCCCCCCTCACCCCCCGCCCCCTCACATCCCGCGGCTGTCGCGGCACCCTGTCATAAAACGCTCGTTCTGATCGGCAACTAATATTCTCCCTGAGATAAACACCGGCTGTGACAAACCGGTGGAGTGATGGAGGAAGGAGGAGGAGTAATGGAGAGCTTTGGACCAAGAAAAGGAAAATTGCGTTGTGACTGAGGGATGAAAAAACGCGTGGTGGAGAGCAAAGCAGCCACCTCCTGCATGCGTGTGTGTGTGTGTGTGTGTGTGGTCACTGTGCCACCAGTATTTGTGTACGTGTGTTTACATCTCGCAGAGTTCGCTGCTCCAAAAATACCTTTGCGGAAGGCGACAGCAACAGTCTCTCTCTCTCTCTCTCTCTCTCTCTCTCTCTCTCTCTCTCTCTCTCTCCAGAAATCCTGACCCAGTTACTGAGAGGAATCCGCAGACCTCGTTGAAGGAACTATTTTCCTTCTGCCCGACTACCAGAATGGTGTCGCTGCTCTGGAGCTGCTGCGTTTTCATGGCTGACCACAGCGTTTACATCCCATCGTCAACGATGCGATTTTTAACAACAATCTGCATTTTCAGGACACCGTCTTTGCTTTGGCCGATAAATAAGGTTACAACTTGAAAAAAACGCTTTAAAAAGCTCCAAATCATACAAATAACACATGCTAACTCTCATTAGCATTCCAGGGGCGACCAATCAGAGGGCAGTGGGCGGGGCCCGAGGAGGGCGGGGCCCGGAACAAAGCTGAGATATAAGTGTAAGTGTAAGTGTATTTCCAAAATAACGGTCCTGGAAGCCACATTAGACCTCTGCTCAGACTCACGTCTCCACCCACCCACATTTGAGGGGGTTCTAATGAGACTCCCCTCACCCCTCGCTTCCGTCTGCTCTGCGTTTTCTGTCTCCCTTCGGAATAATTTCTGGGAGAAAACCCATAAACGCCTGTAATTTTGACACCCGGCGCCATCGTCCTCCCTCCCTCCTCCTCCTCCTCCCCCTATATTCGCTTTATTTCTCCTGATTCTCTGCTCCCTCCCATCCTCCTCCTTTCCTCTGTATTCCTTCCCTCGTTTACTGTTGCAGGGTTCTTCTTCTTCTCCTTTCTTGTGTTTATATCTCCTTACTTGCTCTTTTCCTCCTCCCTCACACGTCTCCTGGGCTGTGTCTTCTTAATCTTCCTCCTTTCTTCCTGCTTGTTTTGTTTGCTCGTCTTCGTTCTGAATGCTGATTAGAGACACTTGACTCAGGCGAAGGTCATATTTGCCTGCAAGAGAAAAACAGGAGAAGAAGAAAAAGAGATTATGTGTTTTTTTTAACAGCAAGGGACAAATGTTACTTTTAGGAATCTCCCTAAATAATCGAAATCCTTCCGTTTTGATAGGCAGCTCCGCCATCAGTGGCTGAAGCAATCGCAGCGAGATCGCCGAGGGCAACGGGCAGGCAGGGCGGCGTGATGCAGGAAGGCGCGGTTCCTCCACGGCTGTCGAGGATTATGTTTGTGTTTGATTTCTTTTTTTCTTTTTTTTTTTCCTTTCATGTTGCGTTCAATTGATCTGAAGTCATAAAAAAACCCACGATGGATGAAAACATTTTCTCTGTTTTCTTTTTTGTATATTTTTTTTTTGTATATTTAATGGAGAAAATGTTTAAAAAATAAACAACGTTTTTTGATGGCAAGTCCTCCAAAACTGAGTTAGTTTAATTAAATCTTAAACTTAATGAGCGGCCTTACGGCCAGGGGTGTGTGTGTGTGTGTGTGTGTGTGTGTGTGTGTGTGTGTGTGTGTGTGTGTGTGTGTGTGTGTGTGTGCGCGTTCTGATAAATTATTTAAAGTTTTAGTGAACTTTTGAACCGGCTTCTGAACCAAAATCACTTTAAAAGCCGCAAAATAAACCAAAAAAGCCAAATATCCTGATACTGAGGCTGCTGGTCGGGATAAACCTGCTGAACTCGACACACACGGGAGTGTGTGACAGCGAGAACCAGGAATCTGTCCACAGAGGTGATCCAGACGTTAGATTTCCACTGGTTTCATCCAGAGGAGTGCACACACACACACACACACACACACACACACACACACACACACACACACACACACACACACACACACACAGGCCCAGCTGAAGAGATGAGGGGGTTGATCCCTTACAAAAACAACGAACACCTGGACACATGCATGAATGCTTGCATGCACACACTCACAGACACACGCACGCACACACACGCACACACACACACGCGCACACACACACACACACACACACACACACACCTCCAGCTGCTGCTGGCTGAACTCCAGGTGCATGTGAATCAGCACAGACCAACAGTTAAAACTTTCTGAGAGAAATCTCCTGCATGCTAATTGTGAATATTTTATGTGTGTGTGTGTGTGTGTGTTTGTAGGGGGTTGTAAAGTGTCGTAAAAACACACACAACTCATGTATATGTAGAAGGCGTCCTGGTGAAAACGACTCTGCTGTGCATGTTCGCCCATGTCAACAGTACGCCTGATACTGGGACCAGTTAGCCTCAGTTGTGTGTGCTTCATCTTTAGCCGCGTGTGCGGGCTGGGGTTGCTGCGCGTCAGCCATCACGCCGGCTGCACCAGCCTGTCTATCAGTCTTTAGTTGCTCTGCGATTCAACATTCTCGACGAGCCGCACGAAAGTGGACTGACGATGCGCCCGTCAACTCTGCGTGCCGCCAGATCGCCGCGTGCGACACGAAGCAACGGGATGCTAATCGTTTCACCGGCCGCAGCTTTGAGGACGTGCCAGCGTGTGCGGTTCTGCCTCTAATCAGCAGCACGACTGGAGGAGGCGTGCGGCAATAAGGCCCAACAAATAAGGCTCATCCATTCGTTCTCCGCTGAAGGATCGATTAAGAAATGAGTGATACACAGCAGACGGATGAGCATCTGTCTTTGCTGTAATCTTCGGCGTTTAGGCGAGCGCCTGCTCTGAGCTGCGGCGCAGAGTTCCCCGCGCGCACGTGGTGTAACTGAGACAGAAGGACAACATTTGACAAAGTATTCGATTCTGAAGAAGTGGACATCGTCCCTCGTGCTAACGGTGTTAGCATGTGGTAATAAGTGCTAATACTGTTACCATATGCTAACTGTTAGCACGTGGTAATAAGTGGACTCCTTGTTGCTTGTTGATTTGCACCGACGGAGGGACGGTGATTCAGGCCTTTAGTTTTCCACTGAAGTGGGACCTTCAGACTATTATCTGCTCATTTCCTGTCGCGCTGCAGAACCTGTGTCAGGAGCTTTTGGTGATAGATGCTGATTTGAGCCCGGGAGCTGCGACTGTTGTTGTTCTCACTGCGCCAAAACACACAGAGGCCCTGAAAGGCTGAAGGGCACCTGGAATAAAGCCAGGGAGGAGGACAGGAGGGGGCAAAGGGCTCACGTTCGCAGATAAATCCACGTAAGTCCGAAATCTTCAGCTCACAGGTACAGAGGCTGGTTCTGAAAGGTGAAGGGCTGGAAAAACCCCACAAGGGCACCGAGTTCACCCACCTGGACGCAGAGTCCAGTACGAGACGTGTTTGCATGAAGGCGCCGATATTTGTCTCGTGAGGGGACAGAAACCTCCTCATCCTGGAGCGTCCTGTCAGCCATTCCATCTGGTGAAGGTGAGAAACAATAACGCCGAGCTTTCCTGCAGATGTAACAGCACCGTTAGGGTCAAATAAACCGTCTGTGCTACGTGCACATCGTTCAAGTGATCTCAAACTGATGGAGTCCTGCCTGAACGCGCCCTCAATCTGACCAATCTGATCGACTCCGCGCCTGATGAAGACCTAACTATGAAGACGGGTGCCTGCTAGCTAACTTGCTAACGTTGAAATGTGATGCTAATTATCAGCGTGCAGTCACAAACACGCTTTCGACTTGCGTGCTGCAGAGAGGTCTCCCCCGGGGAGACCCTGAACCATCCCAGGGACCAGTCCAGGACGCGAAATAAAGCACAAATCAGAGTCGAATTTATGGACTCGTGCAAAGTCAACCAGTGTCAGTTTCAACAACCGGGCAGGAATATCCTGTTTCATTAGCTTTCCTCTCACCGCCGCCGCCGCCGCCGCCGCCGCCTGTCCAACAAAATGTAGCTGGCTGAGGGTCAGAGCCGCAGCTGAAATAGCAAATAGCCGAGGAGCCGGCGGATTATCGACGAGAGGAGGCTAAAAAGGAATATATGCTAGCAGGACTCGCATATATTCCTCTGCGAGCGCACGCCAAGGGTCTGGTTTCTGCATGTGTGCGCACTCGCCCATCTGTGCACGTGTGTTTGTTAGCGCGTTTGTCCCTGTGAGCACGTGCAGGTGACAGCAACGGCGCGGCGATCGTGCATCACCTCGTTAAACGGCTCTCCCGGGCCGCAGGAGGCCGCAGGAGGCCGCAGGAGGCCGCAGGAGGCCACAGGAGGCCGCCTCAGCGCCATGGTAACCGCTGGACCCCCCCCCCCCCCCCCGGGGTTGTGACCGTCCCACTCGCTTCACATCTAGGAAACGCTGGATCGCTAAACGACGACCTCACCTATATATAAGTATTTAGAAAGAATTGTCTATTTTTGGGTTAAAGCAGGATAGAACGAGAGGACGGTGGGCCGTCACCGTTCCAGCGCTAACCAAATGAACATCAGCTTCTATAGCAACGGGCCCCCAGGGGCCGTAATTAAACATTAATGGCTAAAGAAGCGAGATCACCCCGAAGAACGGATTTAGGAAAAGGCAGGAAAAATCTTTACCAGAGTAAAGACGCAGGGAAGCACTGATGCTAGTAAAGTATTCATGGAGCTCTGACAGCAGCAGAACTTGTGCACCTCACATGGTCTCGCCAGCGTTCCTCATTCACACTTTTCGGTTGAAAACCTCAGCGACGTCGTCGTGATCCAACAACCTGCTGCTGCTGCTTCCTGCGTTACCCACAATGCACCTGTCCTCAAAGAGCCGTGGGGCTGTCGTAGTTACCTGTGCAGGTTTTCTCTATTCTTGTGAGGACATGAACGCACAAACTTGCACACTTAACGTAGTGACGCACGTAATCGCATCCACGGACACAGAGACGCAAATGGGTTTTTATCAAGATGGATCGCCACGGTTACCGCCGCGACACACACATGAACATGGTCCCCACAGATATAGAGAATAACTGAGTAGACAAAAGGAGAAAGAGATGGAATTATGTATGAATGAATAAAAAAGGGATTCCTGTCAAAAGAATGATAATTTGATGAGATGGAGGAGCTGAGAACACACACACACACACACACACACACACACACACACACTCTCTCTCTCCTACAGTAGCTCAAGCTGAGGTCATCTTTATTAATAAACGCTGTGACAACAAACACACACCATCAAGGCCCTCACACTCGCTCGTTCACTCCACCCCCCCTTCACTGCATGGAGAAATGACATTTACCAGACAGACGCAGCGGGGGTGTCGTCTGCAACCACACACACACACACACACACACACACACACACACACACACACACACACTAGACACAGCATGTCAGATCTGTCAGAGGGTAACTGTGCAGAACAGGTGCGTGTGTGCGTGCGAGGCTGGACAGACAGGAAGTTTGCCCTCCACACACACATACACACACACACACACACACACAGACACACACACACACACAGAGCCGTGCAGAGAAACACACTGGCCTCATTTGTTTCCAGTGACAAGAGGGAAAAGTTACAGCTCGCCACGGGACGCACCTCAGTGTGGAGGACAGGTGCCTGTGTGTGTGTGTGTGTGTGTGTGTGTGTGTGTGTGCTTTAGGATCCAGGGCCGTTTGCCTTCAGACGTCTGTCGGTTGCTAACAGGTCTGAACGATCCTGCGGGGCTTCGTTCACTCAGATCCTCCCAAACTTGCTCAGCTGAGGGCTAAACCTGAACAGACCCGTGTCTGGAAACCCACTTCCCCTCCCCGCTGTCTCGTGGGTCCATGTGATGTAAATGTTGCTTGCCAGCATCCGTCAGGATCTACCTGACCCGTCACGCTGACATCTTGTCCCCCCCCCCACGTCTGCTCTGGTTTAACATTCCTGAAAAACATCTTTTTGGCTTTCGGCCCCCTGCTGTGCCGCGTTTCTGTTCAAGCCAATCATGTTTGTTGTTGCTGTTTTGTGTTAACCACCTTTAAATCACAGCTCTTAAAAGTGCTATGTAAATAACAACATTATAATTATCTTTTTTTTCCATGGAGGGCTGCAAACAGGCTGGAAACTCGATACTGAGTAGCGTAATTATTAGCCTACGCGCTAGGTTCTTTGCTAGGTTGTCGGCGGCGCTCTCCACTTTCATTATCATGCTAAACAAGCCGCATTTTCTCATCAGAATTTCCAACAAACATCTGTTTGTGCTGCCAAATACACTGGCGTTATTTCCCGTGATGATACTTGTTTCAAAGCAGCCTTTTGTGGGGGTAGATTGCACAAGCGTGTTTCCGACGGCGACGCTGCGGGAAAGCAAACAAATCAAGCGGCGACCGTGGACCAACACCAGGACAGAAAGCTGTGGCGCATTTCCCGTCCGTCTGCGTCCGCGACGGCTGAAATGAAAGGTCACGCGGTCAGGGGCGACACGCGGCGACCTCGGAGGATCTCGCTCTTCGTTTAAGAGCCGTTTGCTTTTTCCACGTCGACAGGCCGGTTTTTTTATGGCTCTCGTTTTGATGTGGGGAGATGGGCGAACGCTGCCAGCTGCTCTGCTGCTCTGCCGCTCTGCTGCTCGCAGTCCAGACCTCTGAGCTCCGGGACGCCACACAGAGCTGGTTACGTCTTTGCGCAGAACGCGCTCCGTTACTGCGCTTGCCTGAACACGCCGACTCTGCCGCCTGTTACTCTATTAGTCCGTCTCCTTTGTCCAAATCAGCGCTGACCTTTTCCCTCCAGCTCTCCTTCATGCAGCTGCTTGTTAAAGTGACATTTTCGGTGCATTTGTGCGGTCGTCATGGTGATTTTCAGGATGCCAGGGCGTTTGGAAGCCCTGGTGACCATGATGCTGCTCCGCTCAGACCTCGGGCTTCCTTCTGATTCTAACCGGGATCGATGGGGCGCTAACGGACGCAGGGGAAGCGAGGTAAAGCGATTCGCTTCGATTGTGGCTGCACCATCCCGCCTGAGCGTGACTGCGAGATTGGCCCTTCAAGGCTGCCGCGTTCGGCCTGCAGCCGCGTTTGCGAATTCTGACTTATTGACTTTTTAAAAGAACGACTCCACTTTGTTCCCAGGGGTGGAAAATTCTCCGAATCTGCTTTTTCACGGCATCGTGTGACATCTAATTAAAAAAAACAAAAAAAAAAAGCACATAGGCAGATTCTGGAGGGTCAGAAGCGTTTTTACTGCACCGAGATCACGAAAGCGCTCGCGCAAACCGTCAGCGAAAGAACGGACATTTACCAACGACAGGCCATCGTGGACGCCAGACACACTAAAGAAACCTGCTTCTGGAAGCTGCACACGCCGCCGGCCCCAATCTACCGCTCGGCGGTCGACCAGAGACGGAAAAAACACGTATTTTCTGTTTCCGAGCGAAGCCTCATCTGTGGAGCAGGAAAATACAAATTGGTGTGCCGGGAAAAAGGCGTTTAGAACCTCGAGACGGATCCATCGTCTAGGGCGCTTTCTGGAACGCCACACACCGAGGGGCATAAAACTTTAAAACTGATGGCGACTCTTTAATGAGCAGCCGTTACCAGAAACTACGCTTAAAAAAATAAAAAAAGAAGCTAATGCGAGCGGAGCCCGACGGAGCTCCCTTTAAGTCGAGGTTGGCGGGGGAAGAAACGAGGCCATTTTGTGGCTGCAGCGGAAAACAAAAGTGGCGGGGCGTCGAGGTGGCGGGAGGGGCCAAACAGGAGACAAATCAAATAAATCTGACGATGACGGAAGAGTGGAGGCGGCCTGTGGTCGCCCTCCAGGGCCATTGTTTCTCGCTTCTTCCTCCCCTTCATCGTCTTCCATTTCTTGAGCTCACATTTGTCCGTTTTTTTCTCGCTCCGGCCTCGTTTTCTCTCCCGTCCGCCCGTCGCTTTCCCACTCTTCTCTTCAGGCCCGTCTCTGACTCGTCTCTGGTGGTAGCGTTAGCATAGCCTAGCGCCGAGCTAAACCCGGGAAGGGTTAGGGTTAACCCTCCAGGAAGGCCACAGCTGTCAGGCTCCGCCCACGAAACCAGCCAATCACTGGATGCTCCTCCGCTCTGCGTCTAACGGCAGCTCATCGGCCTCGTGGCCGCTTTGATGGATTTGATGCTTCTGTATTTTCCACAGACGGAGGAGCGGAGAGATTAAACGAGCTTTAGGTCGAGTAGAAAGACAGATGTTTCCGTCTTTTTCGGGCGGATCCGTCCAAGTTTCTCCCCCCCAAATCTCAAAATATGATGCCCCAACACGACAATGAGGCGTTTGGGTTCCAGCTGAGATGTCGAACTATTCGTCTAACTTTGCAGACTGTTTATCTTCGTCCGTGGATCAAACCAAAGCAGCGCCGCTGCCAGGAGAATAAAGCATGATGAATTGACCCGTCTCACGTTCCAATGAGCCCACAAGCTGCTGCGTGAAATAAAAAAGCACTACACACACACACACACACACACACACATTTGCCACCCAGCCGTCGCCATCCTTGACTATGTGTGCGTGTGCGTGCATGTGTGTGTGTGTGAGAGAGAGAGAACATCTTCATTTCCCAGTTTACAAATATGGAGAGTTAGTGTTAGTAAATGCTGTTAATAGTCTTAAAAGTGCTGAGACGTGAACACACACACACACACACACACACACACACACACACACACCTACCTAACAGGCACATTTATAATTAATAAGACAAAAGAGAGTCTGACACAAAGCACTCAGACAAAGGCCCTCACACACACACACAAAACACACGAAAACACACAAGGGTATCCACACACACACGTTACAGTCAGTCACAAAGCGATAAGATACACACAGGTTAGCAGACACAAAGAAACAGACACGCGGCTCCTCGGAGACAAAGCCGACGCACACACAGTCAAACACACACTCAAACACACTCTCGGTGGTGGAGCGGTGTGGGACTGACGGCGTGCCACGCGTCCTACGAGTGCTGCCACGTACGTGACCGCCTGATGAAAAAATTCAATATGCAACGAGCTGAAGTGGCAGAACGTCAGGCCTGGAGAGGATGGAGGACACACGCGCACACACACACACACACACACACACACACAATTACCAAGTCAAACAGTAATTCGCTGTCATTTTCACTAAGAGAGACATTTAGATTTTAAGAATTGCAAACAGTTTTCGACTGTACGGAATTCTGAGGACGTCCAGTATCAGGAAGTAAATCATCTGTCTGTCTGTCCATCTATAATCTATCATTTACATGAAAACACTCAAAACATGGTGTGTATTTGTGCTTGCGTGAGCATGTGTGTTCATCCTTCTTTCTCTCTCTCTTTCCTTTAGTTTTCAGACTTTCTTTAAGAGACGTGTTATTGATTTTTGACTGAAGCGGAGGGGGCTGAAGAGTGTTTTCATACTGTGTGTGTGTGTGTGTGTGTGTGTGTGTGTGTTCATGGCTGACCTGACCTTCAGTTGAGAAACCTTTCTCTCCTCCCCGCTGCTCTGAAAAAAGGTTGCTTAATAGGTAAAAAAACCTCTGTGGGATAAATGGTTCCATATGTCACAGGAAGAAGCCTGTTGGACACAATGTGAGCGCTTGTGTGCCCATATGAAGCGTGAAAAGTGTGAATGTATAAGTGCAAGTACGAGTGTGTGTGTGCACTCTTTAAGCACTCTTCTCACTCCTCAGCAATGTCTAACTAAATTAAGCTAAAGCTAATATAAAGTTTCAGAAGCCAGGGTATATTTATACCGGTAGCTCCACGTGGGAGTAGCAAAACACATGAAACTAGCATGATGTAAACCTCCGTTTTGGCTCGACAACAGAGCTCAAGTTCAGAGAAGAGGGAGAGAAACCTCAAATCTGTGGACAGAAGACCACAACAGTCCGTCTCCATCAGCAAAAGAGGCATCAGGAAGTAGATCATCACCAAAAGGTTCTTCTGGTGACGCTAATGAATGCTAAAAATGCTAATCCGGTGCAGAACTGTCCAATGAAAGCCGCTCGGGTGCTGGACAACACTGCACACGTGCACGAGAAACTGTTACCAGCGTCAGAGTTCAACTGCTGCGTGGAACAGAGATGCATGAAAGCCAGCACGCATGAGTCAGAGTGTGTGTTGCTCCTGACGTGCACGCATGAGTCAGAGTGTGTGTTGCTCCTGACGTGGGGGTCCAGAACCTTAGTTTTCACTCACGCTCTGGGGTCCAACTATCCGTGGGTGTGTGTGTGTGAGTGTGTGAGAGAGAGAGAGAGAGAGAGAGAGAGAGAGAGAACTCTATTACAAAAACACACCAGGATCACAACAGTGTGGACTGAAGAAAAGAGAGAGAGAAAAGGAGCAACAAAAAGCACAAGATAAAGAGAGAGAGAGAGAGAGAAAGTGACTGAGAGATTAAACACAGAGGAATTGATGGTGCAACCCCTGCTCAGCTGTTATCTTAGTTGCTCAGGGCTGTTGTCTGTTTCCTCACTTTCAAATTTCTGTCCCCCCTTGATGAGCCCAAACCTGGCAACCCGTTTGTTTTCCTGCCTTTTTTATCGGCTCTGTGTGATACCGTTATGGACTCGTCCCATCGAGCGTATCTCTGCCTCTTCCTCTCTCCATCCCTCCCTCCAGAGCTCATCAGAGGCCAGTGGGCTGGAAAACAAGCAGCAGGGGGGAGAAAGGTGGGGGGCTCAGCCAACCACGGAGGGTCAAAGGTGAGTCTGCAGCAGGCTGGGGGCGCGTGTAGCGGGGGCAACCGTGATTCTGCCTTTTCCGAAGCACACAAGCCAGACCACCGCGGCAACAACGGGACTATTATGGGCTGTGCATACAGCTGCGCTCAAAGGATCGACGCTAATGAGGTGCTAACCAGAGCTAGGGCTAACGACCTGAAATCCAGATCAAACAGCCAACATCACCACCATCCCCTCATTCTGGTTGGGTTAACAGTCTGATGTGAACGCACGAGCCAGCGGCACGCTGCTAGTTAGCCGGAGCCCGAGGAGAGCAGAGTCGGGTGGAGTCGCTGCGGAGCAACTTGGCTCCAGACCGTGGATGAGAACAGGTGACTCACAGACCCAGTCATCACATCAGTGTCTGAAATATGAGGCCCCGGTCCGAGTCGCTCACGCGGTCATTACTGGAGAAAGGACACGCACCACATCTGCGCTGACATTTCAACGCTCGTCACACGTCCTGGTGATCTCACGCCGCACTCGACCAAAGAGCCGATTGTATGAGACCGAAATAAACGCGGCCGCGTCCGTTGCTGGATTTCCAACAACAAAGGGGGGCATTGATCTGCCAGCGAGGCCCAAAAGGCCAGTTTTCCCATTAAAAGTAGCAACGCTAAATGAATTATGGACAGTTAGCGGCGTTCTGGGACGCATCTTTGTTTCTACTCACTGATTTGTATTTCTGTAAAGCTTTAAAAACCAGGTCCAAAGAGCAGAAAGTGCTAATTCATGCATAAGAAACGTAGCTGAAGTTGAAACACATCTGGACCTGACCCACAGCGGCCCCAAGGGCCCTGCGTTTGTGGGTTCCAGACCCGGGCTCTGACCCATAAGTCATAAATTGCAACAGAAGAAGCAGCTGGTAAGAAAACCACACAAATGAGGCGACATGGCGAGCGCCAGAGCGAGATCCACACATTTCCCACTAACGAGGAGACGCAGCTTCGTCACACGGAAGAGTCAGGCTGGCCGCCACGCTCCCAGCCCGCCATTAACGGAGCTGGTGTCACTGCTTTCCTGGTCTGAGATGTGAAACCTACTGGGACAAAAGGACCAAGAGTAACAAGCTGAAAGTGGGCAAACAGCCACTTAGCGTCGTCAGGCACGCGCTCGATAAATCTACTGGAGTCCCCTGCTCGTAGAGCGGAACAAAGACGGAAGGAGATTAAACTGTGTCATCAGATCGGAACTGCGAAGGTGCTGAAAACATCCAAAAACACACCAGGGGCTGACAGCTAACTCTGGGACGTCCCTGCCCTGCAGGGTTGGTCATCTCTTCTTTGCAAGAGAAATGCACATTTACGTCGCTGCTACTCCAACTTTGTGTTTTCTAAACCAGTTTCACTCTTTCCCACAACTTTATTGACAACAAATGTCTCAAAAAGCAAGCTGGAGTGTCTGTGGAAGTCTGGAGTGACTCTCCACGCCAGCCAGGCGGCGATGTGGGGGCCCCCCCCTCGCAGCAGCGAGAGGCTCCGACCCTGTTGAGAGGCCATTAGCTCAGCTGCAGCGCCTTACTGGTTAAGCTGCAGCTTACCAGCCTGGGAGCCACGGGGCAACTTTTATTGTTCTTTCTAAACTTTATGTGTGAGCGGAGAGGGCTGTGGGAGGGGCCCTGCGCCCTACAGTCTGAAATACACAGTGTGTGTGTGTGTGTGTGTGTGTGTTCTCATGCTGCGTGCTCCTGGCACTTCCTGCCCACTAACCGCCAGTCCCACGGTAGGAAAGGGTGAACTCTATCGGACAAGAACAATGAAGTTGGAAAAAAAAAAAAAAAAAAGCTGTCATAAAAACAAGCTCCCATGCTCTGGTTAGCGTGGAGGAGGGTGGTGGTTTGCTTCCCCATCTCCTCCCCCCACTAATCCTGCCTCATATTTCACAAACACTTTAATGCACAGTCTCTGCTACCCGGTTACTGGGCAGATGTTCTGGTCGCTGGTCGCAGGAAACGATGCGTGAAAACCAGAAGATGCTAACGATGCTAACAAACAGCAACCTCCAGTTTGAACATGTCACCCAAACCAGGCTAGCAAAGGAAAACCAGCAGCTCCTGTGGTCTTCTGGAGCCGGGCACACAACCGAGCCAGAAAACATCTGCCGGGTCGGAACAAACAAAACAACAAACGGGGAACGAACGAGCGCATTGGGTGGCCGCGAAAAACACAAGCAAGGCCTCAAAGAGTGACCTGGAAACACAGCAGGCCGCCATATTTTTATCCCTTTCATTTCAGCGGCTCCCCGATCCAGAACTTTGGCCACCAAGGACCAGTTCAGCTACTGGAATTAATGAGATACTGTCACAGATGTGGGAAAACGCTCATCCACTGATGAGGAGATCAGCAGCGCTCAGCTCCGTGCACACGGACCGAATCCTCAAGGACGCGTCGAGAGTCAGCCGGCAGCCAGCCGAACTTTTCCTCGTTCGGACGCAAAAAAACCCACCAGATCCAGCACGTTTTCAAAGTGTCCTGATTCGTCGCGAGGTTGCTGAACGGCAGAACGATGGAGTTTCTCCGGTTACGAATAAATGAAAGAGCAAACGGGCTGTTGGAGGCTGTTGGAGAGGAAAGTCAGGAGGTATTTACAGAAGGCTGCCCAGTCCAGAGGACAAGAAATCAAGAGATCTGCTTTAGCTGATGGGCCTGGCGTGTCCTGGTTTCCAGAGACAGAGACAGAGACAGGCTGGGGCTGGGGCTGGGGCTGGGGCTGGGGGGCAGCAGATGGTCAGAAGTGTTTGGCCGGTAGAAGACATGCAGGTCAGCGCTCTCCTCTCCTGCTCTCCGTCCAGCTCTGATAAATAATGCAGCAGCTCCTCTGAGCTTCAGCCCCTCGCAGGGCTAAACCGAGCCGCCGCCGCTGCTCTGCAGGAGGACGCGAACGTCCGCGGGCTTCCATCCGTCTGTTCCGTCCGCTTGTGTCGGACAAACCGCTGACAGATGTGGGGTGGGGATGTCGGAATCACAATGACGGGCCCAGCGGGGGGGGGAGGGCTCAGCAAAAAGAGCCCCCGATAGATGAGTGGTCAAAGGTTTGGGCTGCACGGATGCGCGGAGGTTGGGTTTCCCGACAAACGCTCCGCCCCCCCGGCTTGTTACTAATGGATTAGCCCAAAGTGACAGGTATTTATTGCTGCCTGGCGTCTGACGGAGCGTCGCTAACGTCCTCCGGTTCCCGCCGATGCTGAGGGGACGGCACGTTTCTGCGCCTCCGCTCCCCAGCTGTCGGCCGCTGTAGGGCAGCTCGGCCAGCTCGCACGCCTTCGCCGCCTCGCTCGCAGCAGAAACGCTGCTCCAGGGCACGGCGGAAGCAGGGGGCACGGGATTAGAGCGCTTGAAACCAGCAGATGGCGGGAGGTGAGAAAGGTCAAAGCAACAACCGGCAGAAGAGAAAGAACAGCAGAATAAGACGGGATGCGGGAGGGGAATGACAAGGGGCGACGACGGAGGACGAGAAAATGGAAATGACGCCGCCGGCGAGCTGCTCTGGTTGTGTCAGCTGACTCCGGTGACGCGCACGTGAAAGCAGAAAGTGTGCGTGAGCCAGATTTTCACTCTGGTGTCATTTCTAGTCCACAGCTGTGCACATATCACACCTCAACACACACACACACACACACACACACACACACACACACACACTAAACCAAACAGCTACTAATGAGCCAGCCTTGCACAATGTCGCTCATTTTTCCTGTTTTTTTTCTGTCCCAAGAACAGGTCAAAAGCAGCTGAATCTAAAACCCAGACAGAATACTGCACGTCTGAAACCCTCAAAGCCTCCGTGCAGCCCTCCACAGCCCCCCACAGCCCCTCCACAGCCCCTCCCCAGCCCCCCACAGCCCCTCCCCAGCCTCCCCCAGCCCCCAGCCCCCACAGCCTCCCCAGCCCCCTACAGGCCTCACAGCTACAGCCCCTCCCACAGCCCCCCCAGCCCTCCCACAGCCCTCCCCAGCCCCCAGCCCCCCCCTCCACAGCCCCCTACAGCCCCTCCACAGCCCTCCACAGCCCCCTACAGCCCCTCCACAGCCCCTCACAGCCCCCCACAGTCCTCTGCCTGGACTGTGTTCGTGCTCCAGGTGTGTTTTCAGGTGGAGAAGCGTGTGATGACCCTTCTGCCCACCTCCTCCGTCAGGCAGGGCGCTGTTGCGTATCACCGCCAGACCTTTGATTGGAATTATTCCCGTCTCACGTCTTAAGAGGGACAAGCGAGGACGTGACACCGATGACACGTTACAGGAGCAGGGAGAAACCAGCAGGAAGCGACGGCGGTTTTTCTCGTTTGCAGAAAAGCCAGAGAGGATGAGAGCAGAGAAGGGCTGAGAGCGAGTGGAAGGAGAGGAAGAAGAGGCTCTCCACAGTGCATCCGTGGCACTGACAGTCGTGCACGTCCTGAAAACACACAGTTTATATCTCTTTGACCCTGCACCCCCACCAAGGTCCATTTAGCATGATAGTCTTGTAAACAAGCCCTTTCCCTTCTTCTTCTTTTCTAAACATTGGCCTGCCCTGCCCCGCCTCCCACTGTTCCTCTCCAACACACACACACACACACACACACACACACACAGGCCTGTCATGTCTCTGTTCAGCTCACAGATTTATAAAGACAAAACTCTGTGAAGCGTCACAACAACAACATGAGTAAGAAAAGCGATTCGGTCGAGGTGCATCAGGTGGGATCAGCGGCGAGGCGTGAGGCTGACAGGAGACACGGTTCCAGCCCATAAATCTGAATATCCGAGAGGAGCGCGGACAGACATGACGCGCTTTGGATCAACTGTTGGCCAGCAGAGACAGAAAAACAGCCTCCGGCCGCTGAGGGAACATCGGCCTGAGGACGGAGAGCGTGACCGGGCCCAAAGCGCGCTCCTCCGTGTGTAACCATCATCCTGTTATCACGGGGCGGAAACTGCGCGCTCAGCTGTTCACCATGTGGGACCGCGGCTCCACGGCACCGATGCGGCACACGTGACACGGAGATGACAAACAAACAGCCAGGACGGGGACATCTGGAGAGGTTCCAGCTGATTAAAGCTGGAATGAAACCTTACCTCCCAGATCTGATCTTCCACCTTCACCTCAGAGACAAACCATGTCGCTCCAGAACTGTCCTCCCTTCAGGCTTTCCTGGACATTCTTCCGCGTGTTCTTGCAGTTGTCATCACTGTTTTTGAAGCTGAAGTTGTTCAGTGTTTAAGTTCCAGGTCGGCCTTTGAGCACAGCCGTGTGCAGCTGTACAGGAACACACGCAGAAGCCAGAGGCAACATGAGCCTGCATTAACGCCCCACACACACACACGGCAGCAGAAAAGCCCACATCTGTCCAAACTGCTCAGCAACTGCTCCGCATATGAGCACACGACCACTCTGTGTGTGCATGTGTGTGTGAGAGGGGGGGAGAGGGGAGATGGGAAGGCTGGCAGGATGTGGAGTCTATTGTCTGTCTGACAATGAAGAGATGGAGTCCGTAGGAGTTCGGTGGTTCTCAATGGAGGCATTAACATCTGGGGCCAAGGGGCTGCACCGTGTGTGTGTGTGTGTGTGTGTCTTTGTTGCAGCTGCCCTCGATATGGATCATCTTTTCAAGAAGAAAGCAGCTCTCCAGAGGAAACCTTCATCTTAAAAACTGTTTTTTTCTTTTCTTTTCCCAACCTGCTCCACTGAACTTCATGCTTTAAAGGCTAAAGGGGGGAAAGGGGGGAGTAAAACTTATTTTTAGCAGGATTATCTTTGAAGCAAATGCCATGTAAACCAGCTGCTTTAATTAATATGTGCACAAACAAATCCTGAGACAAACGTTACGAGACAACCGCACGAATGGAGAACCACAAGAAAGTCGCTTCCATCCATCCCACATGACTCCAGCAACACACACTGTCTTTATTTTCCTCCGCTGTCTCTCCGTTACTGGCAGTGGGACTTGTAAAGCGTGGCACCATAAAAGAAAAGCAGGCAGGACCCCCCCCACCCCCCCAGTCACAAGCAGCACCATCTTTGAGCACAAATCCTGCTTGTCTGTCCAAAGTGGAGGTCTGCACCAACCCCCTCAATAATTACAATAATCACTCAGCTGAAGCAAATACTTATTTCATTAAGGGTGGGCTGGGGTGGGGTGGGCTGGGGAGGCTGGGGGGGCACTCCAGAGTATCTCAAGTCTGGATTATTGTCACCATAAGATGATGTGAACGGAGCGAGCGGCAACTGCGCATGGAACAATTTCATTTCTGCCAAACTGGAGAGCTGTCACAGCCCTTACAACATATTCAAGAGTCATTTCATAACATTCAGGTAGAATTCTCATTAACAAAAACCCCTCCCGTCAGCGTGATCAGATGCTTTGATGTTTCATAAAGTTTAGACGCTTCAGACTTTTAGGCTTCCGCTTAAATCTGAGCCTTTGCCCCGGTTCCTTGAATAAACCCAGCCCGGGAGAAGCTCAGCGTGGCACAAATGACGGGCTTAAGTGGAGAACCGTGATTGCACAGCAGCTCACACAGGAGGAACAAGCCTGAAACGCCGGCGCTGATTCGCTTCCAGCGGCTGCAGACCGCAGTGCGCCGTGTTTATGCTGCGCGACGGACGCGGAGAAAAAGTTGCACCCCAGCAATGAAACGAGCCAACCTGCAACCACCCCCCCGGACCGGCCGCTTCCACACCACGACCAGACCAACACGGGGCGAGCTTCGTGGCAACAGTTGGGGATCGGGATGTGTTCTGCCTGCTCCGCCGACTTTTAATCCGCGCGGCGCGGCGAGGCGAGGCGAAGCGCAGCGCGGCGCGGCGCGGCGCGGCACGGCGCGACGCGGCAAACATCGCGACAAAACACCGTTTCCAAACTTACCTTCACGACACGGCGGCTGGTGTCGCTGATGGTTGCAGTCCTGCTTTCCTCTCGTCTTCAACTGACGACAGACCCAGTATCCGTTTTCCCCTCCTCTCCCTCTTTCTTCTCCCCCCGTTTTTCTCGGATTTGTTGTTGGATCGGAGTTATAAATTATTCCACATCCTCATCACTCGCAGAATTCGCTCTCGGCGTCTTTTTCCTCTTCTCCCACTCTCCCTGTCTTATTTGTGGAAAGAAAGGTGCGGAGCAGAGAGCAGATCAGGCAGTCTGATCCTGTCATTCAGTTTCTCCGCGCAACTCCCTCCCAACGCTTTGTAACACGAAACCACCGGAGGAGGAGGAGGAGGAGGAGGAGGAGGAATAGGGAGGAGAAAAAGGAAAGAAAGAAAACACAAAAGAAAGCGTGAATTTAATCCGTTATCTAGGACGAGCCGCTTGTGTTTCACTGCTCAAGTTGGAGCTTTTAAACACACAGCCGTGGCGCTGCGTCTCCGCTGGAAGCCTCTGCGTGCGTGCGTGCGTGCGTGTGTGTGTGTGTGTGTGTGTGTGTGTGGCGTGCTGCAGCGTGTTTGCGCCCCCAGCTCACTCCCGCAGTACGCATCGCAGCGGGGACCGGAGGATTTCAAAAAAGGCTCACTAACAGGTCTCCGCCCATTAGCCTCTGAACAAGGGCCCCGGCGGAGGCGCGGGCGCGGGGCCCCCGGCAGCCACCCCACGGCCTGATGAGGATATTATAAGGTGACGGGTTCCCATACCAGGGTCTGACCTGATGCTGGGCTTCCCCTACTCTTGCTGTCATAAACAACAGAACCATTGGGCAAGGCACGTTGGGTTGCACGTTGAGGGACCAACATTACTGCTCACGTGTGCAATTAGGGATAGTTCTGGGGGGGTGCTGGCCTCTATATGCTGTTACAGGATTGGTCAGAGCCCTTATAAGAAGCTTCACTGTGATTGGCCGATGAAGGTTTGGTAAATCTGATCCCAAGAAGGTGAACGGAAAACAAAAAGTCCTCCAGTTCACACGGCCGGTGTTAAACTGCGCCACCTGCTGGTACATGCAAAACACGCACCTGGGTGGGATTCGTTGTTGAGAACGGCTCTGCGCCCTCATCCTGGACCACCAGCGCAGCCTCTGCAACATCCACCCACCCACCCGTCACGGTCAGCTGCTATTCGGTCCTGAATGGTCTAAAACGTCTCGTGCAGGTGAACTAAATCCAGTCCGCTTCATGGTCCCACCGAAGCTCTGGTTCGCTGCTTTTCCAGTGGACCGGCGTGGAAATGTGCCCTCGCAGATGCTCTGATGCTGGGAAAACACGATAGAGTGTGACGTTCAATAACTCTTCAGAAATGGCTCCCTGGAGTCCAGTGGATGGGTGTGATGAGTGGAGGTGCCTCTCCAGTGAATTAGAAACACTAAAGTGGCCTCCTGGGTGCGCTGCCATCGGATAAACTGCCCTCTGAAACGTCCTTCCTATGGATAGGTGTGATAAAGTGCCCTCTGATGTGATCCCGACATGATTTACCGTCCTTTATAGGCCCGTTCCAGCTAAAAGCCCAATAAATCTGCCTTCTTTGATGTCTGCATGGTCAATAAAAGGTGACGGTAGCGTCCTCATACCCACATTAACCCCTCACACATCCTGAATCTGCCCCGGAGCATGAGGATTATGTACATGCCCTCCCCCCAGCCCAAACCAGAAGTGCGGGCACACCCTGGTTCTGAAAAATGTGCTGAATGTAGCTTTAATTGGATGTTTGAGCTTCGCGGTGCAGAACCGCCGGTTGAACTAATCAGGAGACACGACCCGTGAAGGCAGCCGGCAGAATAACAGACGACCTTTAATACGCCATCATCAACACTGACCCGTCCAGACGCAGAAGGCCCGGCCCAAACCCGCGTCACACCTGCCGCTAAAACTGTCCTTGGAGGATCCACAGTGATCCAGCTTGGCTCTAGCTGCTGCCGTGGGGCCAGGATCCCGGTCCTTTGAGCCGTCTGGGTTGGCGGTTTGGACCTGCTCTGCTAATTCTGATCAAATTGGGATTTTGGGGGGTTTGGGGGGTCCTAAATAAAGCTACCGTTAGCTAAATGTGCCCGTACATTACACCAGAACCTTAGCACCTCATTAGCTGCTCACGCGTCTGACGGAGCCGGTGTAAAGGGTCGGCGTTGTTCCAGTTTAACCAGCGCGGAGCCGCAGAAACAAAAGCAGACTGTCGATCTCCACAAGACCACTCAGGAAAACGTTGTCTTTCTGCCTCAGTGCATGCTGGGAGGTTCCCCCCTTCACCTTGAGGAGAAAAGAACACGTCCAGGGAACAAAAGCAGATCGACCTGCTGCTCTTCTAAACGACTGCAGCTACTGAGAGCAAGAACAATCCCCAAGGCGGAGGACAAAAGCAGAAACCCAATCAAGGATTACACCCAAAGATGGCGTGCGCAGATTAGAAGATAGCTAATCTCTGTGGACGAGGACAGGAAATGACTTTCGGTCTCAGTGGGAAGCATCGATGCTACAGATGCTGCAGGGCCTCGGCCAGCATCCAGGAATCAGGAAGGGAACTTCTGGACCGGCTATCGGTGGCCGTTCCAGGGGATCTGCTGCTCGCTGCACAGGTTCGATCCAACATCTGCCAGGTCTGTCTTCAGTTTAAACGTGCGCTCTTTGCTCTTCCTCTTAGATTCTGGCTCCGGCTACCTTGCGGAGGTTGGTTTGGATTCTCGGTTTGTGATGAAAACAGCTGAAGGTCAGATTCAGACGCAGCCGTGGACCATGTGAGGAGCCGCTGACGCGTTCTTCCTCGAGTGCTGAATGTGTGAATTCAAATGCAAAGAAAAGAAGGAATATGCAGACCTTGACCCATTTTTCTCCAGTGCAATAACAATTTCAGATGAAAGGCTGCGGTAAAAATTAATTTAGCGGGATTATTTGTACCCAAGGTTGGATAAAACTTGAGATGTATAATAGAGCAGGAGCAGCCAGCCGTGTGTGAAGCCGCCCGACCCCCAGTTCACGCTGCTATTGACAAACGGCTCCGGCGAGTCAACAGCGGGCAGTGAATAAATGCCTTTCAGAGCTCCAGACGACGTTGTTTTCACGCATTCTCCTCTCAATTTCTTCAGCGCCGCACCTTTTTCATGCCCGCAGAGTTCCGTGAAAGTCGTTTAGTTAAGAACTGCACAGACGTCTGACTCGCTCGGAGTCTTTTAACAAGCTTTTTGATTGGAAAAGTCAATTTTTCAGTTACTCTTGATCTCTGAACTCTGAGTTCTGAAGAACAGTATGTTTTTGGCAGTCATAAATGTATGCACGCTCGCACGGGCTGCAGTGGCACCGGACCCGTCAGCGGTTTTGTTTATCAGACGCCCATAAACAGGCTGCAAGTGGCAAGTTCTGCACATGCAGCGAGGTAGCGGCTTGAGCGCCCGGCCTTGAGAGCGCGAAAGCATACATTAAAGCTAATGCCTGACTAAGCCAGATAGCCACTGATAGCGAGTCAGCGCTTCTCCGCATTTGTTTGGTTCTTTTTTCATAGCATCCGATAAGCAGTGAGTAGCACCGAAGAAGGCCGACGGTCTGACGGCTAATGAGAGGGCGAGGAGACGCAGGCATGCTGCTCAGGCCGAGGAGCTCCAGCAGATTATCATCGTGTCAGTGGATAACTGCTTCTTTAACAGAGCGTTAACCCTCCAGAAGAGGTTTACTCTTTCTAACAGTCTTTGTGCACACATGGCTGCGCTGAAGGACCCACAGGTCCGAGGACAGGGAACGTTCTCAGAGCTCAAACGAGACGGGACGAACCAGCCGGCTCAGGTCTGAGTCGAGCTGATGATGATGATGATGATGATGATGATGACGAGCAGAGGAGGAGTGGCTTTACATCAGCAGCAGCTTGGAGAGCACTTGACCCCGAAAGGACAGTTTATCTAATCAGTGTGAAATCAAGTGTTTGGGACTCGGTGCTAAATCAGACGCGTGAGCCAAACGCCGCCGTGCTAATCAGGGGTAGTGGCCCGCTGAGCCAGGAAGCCGCCGTAAAAGCCTCCCCAGGCAGCTCTCCCGGAGCCATCGCATCCACATTTCACCCTCTCAGTGGCTCAGCGACCCCAGCCGTGGAAGGCTGCGTCTTCTTTACGCTGCCTGAGGTCCTGATGGAAACAGCTAGGTGTCGCTAAGCTAACCTGGTCCTCCAGAAAGAGTTTCCATTGTGACGTCAGCAGCGTTCTTCAAACGGGAGGATAAAAAAAAACCCCAAGAAGGATCAACTGATTCAGCCAGGGACTCTGGATGGTTAAAGACGCAACACAGACAGGAAAAATCAATAACAGGGCTGATGATGACGATGATGAAGGCATGATAAGGAAGTTTGGGGTCAATATTGATCACCTATAATCGGTTGCTGCCGGTGGCTGAAGCCGATAAGAGGTTTTAGGTAATATTGCAGCTCCATTTTCCTGCCTTCATCCGTGTCTGTGTTTGTACTTTTCAAAGTGTTCCTCCCCTCCAGGGACGCTCGAATTCCTGCTTTCGCCACCACGGCTTAATTTAGTGACAGTGCTGCTGGAAAATAAAGACACTGAACGTGCAGGCAGATGCCAGACTGAGGCAGAATACAGCTTAATCCACACTGCCAGCTTCCAGGACGGTCCACACGAGGCTGCCTCGGGAAATTGAGCTCCTCATATATAGCAAACGTAGGAGGGATTAACTCCAGTGATTAACAATTCAGGTCAATCTTTCCCCGGGAACAACAGAGAAAGTGATTTGGTGGGTATTGATGGGAACTAAAGCCGTCAGAGCTTCACTTTCAAGGCAGGACAGAAAATCTGCTTCCAGGCAGCCTCGACCGGTCGTCTCTGCGTGCAAGAATCGCTGATTTTTCCTGTTTTAGAGCCGAAGCGTCTCAGACAGAGACGCAGGAGTGTTTCCTGGCGCATGTCCGACAAATGTAGAAAGCAGGCCAGGTGGTGGGAAAGTGGGCTAAAATCTCATTACCAGGCAGAGCACAGGTCAACCTCCTGGGAGTCCCGGCCCTCCACGCAGCAGCAGCGGCGCAGCAGCAGCAGCAGCAGCAGCGGCGCAGCAGCAGCAGCAGCAGCGGCGCAGCAGCAGCAGCAGCAGCGGCGCAGCAGCAGCAGCAGCAGCAGCACTCCGCTGCTTTTACTGTCTGAAATTTAGTTGGGATTATTCTCCTTTACCTCCTGTTAGCTTTCATTGTTTGCTGTGTGTAATAAGGCAGCGTGTGTGTGCGCGCGTGCGTGTAAATCTTCTGTGACAAGCTGCTGAGAAGACATTTAAGAAATAAACTGTAAATCTTTTAAAATTGACTTTTTTTTTTCAGCATAAAAGCGACCAAAAGTATTTTAGCATAAAGGCTAAAATCGCTTCCCTTGGAACTGAGCCCTCTAAAGAAGCTCATATGAAGCTGATCTTTCTGGAACTTATAAAACTTGGTGAAATGATTCTGAAACAGTCGGTAGAATTAAATCAGGACATCAGCAGATATTAGGAGAGGGCCGATCTGCTGGGAGCGACGGCTAATGAATTGTTTCAGGACTGCGCAGAGGCAATTTGATTCTGAACAGAAGCCAACAGAAGTTGTCATAGTTGATCTAAAGGTCTCCGCGCAACGTTAGCTTCCTGACAGGAAACTGCTTTCTGCTGCTGCTGATCTGTCACATTTCATCTTCGTGCAATTTCACGGGTAAACATTTATGGAGAAATCTCCCGACTTCATCTGAAACTAACGCCCCGAACATTTCAATGCCTCGGCAGCCGCCCGGCTCTTCATATCTATTGAGACGAGGGTATTAAAGCGGGCGCCGTCGCTCTGCGGAAGACGGAAATTACAGTTCATGGTACATCGTTTCATTCAACGTTCATACTCACTAAGGAGCGATAGGAAGTGACAAGCAAGGTTTTAATCAGAACACTTTCAGGAAAGAAAGGAGAGATTGTCAAAGAAGGGCGTCTCATTACAGCACCGCGAGCCGTCCTCGCCGTTTTGATGTGACCCGCATCTGAAAGCGCGTGCTTGATTAGGAAGGCGCGCAGACGGCTTTCATTAGACTCAGGTAGGCCTTTGAGAGCAGCATCTCCTCCACTGACGGGGGATTAATCTGCTCAAAAGTCAGGCTTGTACGTCAGCGCCGTGACAGAGATCCAGCAGTCGGGCTCGGAGATGTTTCTTCCCTCTCATTTTTAGGAAGCTGCACATCCTGTAAGTCTGGATTTCGGACTGTGTTGACAGGACTGTGTTGACAGGAGGGGAGCTCACGCGTTTCCAGTGTCCCCAGCAAGATCAGGCAAGTTTTTAAACCTGAAAAAAGCAGCGTGACAGAATACATATGAACCAAACTAGCAGGACAGCTGACGGAGAGGAGAAATCACCCGTGTATGACGCAGAAACGGGACGCAGAGCCGTCAGATTGGGATTTTTCCAGTCTCCAAAACCAGAGTGTGCAGCCTGTCAGCGGCAGAGTGAAAAAAAAAAAAAAAAAAAAAAACTGCTGACAGCGGCAGCGCGAGGCCCCTGGGAGCCCTGTATCTCTGCCCGCCTTCGCCATCGTGCACCGCGCCCCTGGCCCACCGCCGCCCTACCATAACAAACAAGCGGCGCCCTCTGGCCCCCACTGGCCTCTGCCCGCCTGCGTCCCTGCTGAATTCTCTCTGGCAGCTCTGAAAGTGCAAACACGCCGTTGTTTTTGCAGGAGGTCATCTTCTTCTCCTTCTACTCTGGGATCATGCACGTCAGCTTTAGCTGTGAAGAAATCCGCCACGTGGACGATCAGGTGATCGAACAGGTTAAAACGTCTCAGCTGAGTCCACATTCGCAGGTTTTGATTATGTTTTTTTTTTTTTAGCTGCTTTCTTTGGCAGCGACTTGCCTGGAAACCTGTTATAGATACTCAGTTTGAGCGAATTCACTCACGTTTGCGGTGTAACGTTAGCTTTCCTTACCCGTTAGCTTCATTCCTCCTGACTGTTGGCCGGAGGGGAAACAGAAATGGATGGATTAAGCAGGATCTCTGCTGAGCGATGTCTTCAAAGTGAAGGAACCAAACTGCAACCTGGCCTGCAGCGGGCGTGCACTGTTCAGGCTGTCTGAAGTGCAAACGCCTGTTTATTACCTGTCTTTATCCTCTCGTCACTTGTGTCGTCTATTTACGCTTGTATTTGTCTTCAAGGAGACGAACCTGTGTCCTCAGTCGTCTGGTTTCCAGTGCTGCTTTCAACCGAAGTCTTTTTGACTTTTTTCAGCCGTGTCAGGTTTGGACACAGTTTGTTTCCATCAGAAGGTGAAGCTTTGTAGCCAATCAATCTAACCCTAACCCTAACCCTAACCCTAACCCTAACCCTAACCCTAACCCAGGATGGTATTTGTTGGGATGTTCAGAGACAGTCACAGCTGACTCGGGATGGCTAAACATGCTAACCGAGATCAGCTTCCTCATCGCCGTGGATTGAAAGTTGGAAACGAGACGCTAACCCCGCTCAAACGGGCCGCTGTGGCGCTCCCGCTGGAGAGGATGGCCGTCCTGCCGCGGCGCTCTCGTCCAGCATGTTCCTCCTCGTTTTTTTTTCCAACCCCGCCTCGTCTAACACAATCATCCTTCAATCAGTGAACTACACTAAAAATCTAATCACGCCGGTCTGAAGTTTCAGCGAGCCATCTGCTTTAATCCAATCCCTGACAAATGTCCGTGGCGCGCCGCTCCCGCCGCCACCCTTCTTTTTCAGCAGGCTAATTTCACAGGTTCATCTTGTTAGGGATGACAGGCGTGAATGCCTGACGGCGTTTCAGTTCTGGACGCAGCCACCACCCAGCAGAAGCATTTTTCCGCCGCCGTGGCCCCGAGTGACCTCTCGGACCGACACTGAGCCCCTCTCTGTTCGCCACAGAACCTGCACCGCTTCTCCCGTTCTGCCAGACACGGGCGCGGGAACGCCGCCATGCTAAAGGGCAACCCGCTCCGCCGTGAAAACCAGTGGAAATACTTACACTTGCCATAAATGCCTATAAGCTCTGCAATCTTTCACGCTTTATAAAGCTGTCTGCAACAACACGGCCCAACTGAAGGCATCTGATGGGGAAAACAAAAGACAAATGACTGACGCTGCCCTTTTCTAATCCATCAATTTCCTCCGGCACCCTTTGTCCTTCAGGCAGACGGCCGCGTGTGGGTCTGACGGCACACAGCTGCGATTGCATCGCCCTGAAAATGTCTCGGACAGCATTCGAAGTTGCTCTCACGCGTTTTTCTCGACGACCTTTAGCCGCAACCCCGCTAGAGCGAGAGTTCAGGCTGGGTTATCTGCCTCCCCGCTGCAGAAGAGGCTCTTCAGAACCCTGGAGATCTCAATCAGGCGCTCCTGCACATGCAGAGAAAAGCTTGTTGACGGGCAGATGTGGCATTTCTGAACGTTCTCCGTGAAATCGTTTAGTGATATTTAGCATTTCCTGGAACTGCTTCCTGCTGCGCCGCGTGAGTGGACTGTTGCTATTAGCCAGCAGACCGTGGGCGCTGGCTGAAAGGCTCATTGTTGGAGGAGCGTATCCTAAATGCCCCCATATGCTGATTCACATGTCCCGCCGTCCTGCCGCACGCTCACATCAACACTCCCACCTTTGTGCTCCGTCTCCAAGAAATCACCATTTCCATAAGCCCCTCTGTCTTCCAGCACCGTGGAATGGGGCACCTGAATTTTGCCGTGCGGCCACTTAACCCTGAACACGTCCCCCCCCCCCGCCAAACCCCGGAGATCCCAATAAAACCTGGATTATTTTTATAACCCCACACACGGCTGCTGACTTTACAAGCTGCCCTCCAGCCGCCGGCTGAGGCGGAGAGCGAAAGAGGAGAGGAAAAAAAAACACAAAGCCACACGTCTCCGAAAGGGCAACATATCCAGCAAACCATCAATGAAGGCATTTTCATCTAGCAGGAAAAACAAACAGGCGACTGCTCCGTCTTCTTCTCCTCCAGTCGGGCTCCATAAAGCTCTCTGTGTTTTCCGTCCAGGTCGGTGTTGTCTTTCTGCTGGGGAAAGGTCAGGATTACACTGGGGGTGTATTTAACAACATGACAAAGGAAGTTGGACTGGCAACAAACAAAAGCGATTTCTATTTTAACAAGCGGTTCTCAAACGTCGGGGGCGAGGCTGCAAACGACACGTGCTCAGAGTCCAGTGATGCATCGCTGGTGCTTTCGTGGACGCTGTCGAACTCAGACGCTCTGCCGCTGAATGTGTCCGAGCTCCTGAAGCCATCCATCACTGGGCCGATGCAGCGGATGGTTATTTCGGAGAAATTTGGGAACTCATTAAGGAAGCTGACTAAATCTGCGGCCTGTCTAAAGCCGCCGCTGCTGTCGGGCGTTTGTGGTGGTGCTGTTTTCTGGGTTTGGGGCACATTTGACTGGCACCTTCAAGTCTCTGAAACAGTTCAGTGATGAGCTGGAGAGAAGTGTCGATGAAGCCTTTCTCTTCGGGCTTTTCGGTTTGAGGCGCCGACGCGAGTGCTCGGTCACGCCGGTGATGCACCTGCGTGCTTTTAAAACCCAGATTGATTCAAAGTGAAATTTCCCTCCTCTGCTCCTCCGAAACTCCTTCCCTGCACCTGCTGATCAAAATCCAAGCTCCGAGAAAGATTCCGCCATTTCCTGCCGTGTCTCACCTGCGTCCGTCTGCCGTGTAAAAAGACTGACTCAGTCAAAGTTAACGACGGTGTCTGCGACGGAGGGGTGTGCTTGCTGGATGAGTCCGGTTTGATCTGGGACTTAAAAAGGAAACGGCTTATTTTCTGCCGGGAAACTGTGATTTGACGTTACTGAAACTGAAACGGTCATTTGCTTCGCTTCCATTGTGCAGCGTGGCGTCTCGGCGAGCACGGCTGGGAGGGGCCGCGGGAGCTGCTGCATCAGCATGTGTGCAGTAATGTGATAGCGAGGCCTGGCCGCGCAAAGAAAAACACAAGCACCCCCCCCCACAACCCACCTAGTGAGAGCCCGAGCGGGGAGGCTGCTGGCTGGGTGAACGGTGGAAACCTGGCCCTTCCAAGTGGAGCCCTGACCGCCTGGACTCCAGAGATCTGACCTTTAGAGGGGGAGGAAAGACAAAACTCAGCAAGACTTTCAGGAAATGATGTCAGTTATTTCATTTGTTTCTGGCCCACGTGCTGTTTCCTCGCTCTCATTCATGTTTTAAACATATCTGGGGGAACCCAAGTGTGTGTGTGTGTGTGTGTGTGTGTGCGTGTGTGTGTTAGGTGGAGCATTTGAAGGTAGGATTGACTTTGTTCAAGCCAGACATTCCCCATTTCCAACATGGCGCGTGCATAATTTTGGAAATGGAGTGGGTAACAGTGGGCTGTGAGCAGCCCCACGGCACCGGCGTTCCCACGGATCGTGTCATATTTTCCCCCAGAAAAAGTTCTGATAAAGTACTACGTCCCAGCGGACCAGGCAAAACGGGCTTGCAGCTGAGAGGAATAAGTGGAATGACATTTTCACAGTCCCCAGGAGGAGGAGGAGGAGGAGGAGGAAGGCTGTAAATACACAAATCAAAATCAGTTTGGCACAAAGAACCCAAGAACCTTCCTGTCATCCCTCAAGCTACTTAACGATAAATATAAAGACAAGAACCACCGAGAAGCAGCCTGTCAGGCGCAGGTTGTTTTCAACCAGTGACAGCATGTGTAAATACAAGTGGTGTCACACCATGAAACAGTCCTGGGGGGATTCCTGAGCTTTATCAGGGAAACAAAACCCCCCCGGATGACTTCAGGTTGACTAGCAGTGACTCTGTGGTGCTGCTCGGCTGGTCTGGAGTCAGTTCTTAACTGGTTGAGACGCTGGCGCACTAAAGAGTCTGTTTTGGGGTCTTTTATATGTCTATTTGTGTTGACTGAAATGCTGCAAAATAACCTCAGCTACATCAGCGTTACTGTTGTCTTTGCACGTCTGCAGGTTCTGCTGTTATTTCACCTGGTCTCTGTGTATAAACGGAGGATTTCATCACATTTACAGCTTACACAGATTGCTTTAATCAAACCAATCCTCAGCGTGTCTCTTTGGCTCCAGCTGTAGGACCTGGGCGGGTGGGCGGCTCAGGCCAGATGTTTAAGCTAGCGCTGAAGCTAAAATGGAGGAGGAGGAGTTGAGGATCCTCCCCCACAGCTCTGCTCCTGTCATCCAAACACTTCCTGGTTCTGAACTTAAACCCTCCTCCGTCCCTCCCCCGGGGGGATCTCCCCTGACCAGGCTCAGTTTCGCCGCGTCACGGTTGCTCACTGTGCTGTTGTATTATGGGCTGTGCGGCCTCCGTGACTCTCCTTTGACTGCTTTGCGATGAGTTTGCATCTGCTCTGATCTGCATGGGTAGAATAGCAACAAAAAAAAGAGAAAAAAGAAGCTTTTGAAGGCCCAAACTGGTCCATCAGCAGCCTCGGTGCTCCATCCACCAGGCCTGCAGCAGCAGCAGCAGGAGAACACGGCCGCCGTTGTCTCCGACGGCGCCCTCTGGACACGTTTCCAACCCTCTTTTCCCGACGGACACGGCAGCACAGAAGCCTCGTTGTCCCTCGCTGGAGCATATGAACGCACTGCTGACTGCGGCGCGGCGAGCAATGTGACTCGTTACAGTAAGAAGGTCACTTTGCTCTGCTAACGGAGTTTGTGAGCGCGGCCCCACATACGTTTAGAACACACGTCTCTGTCGGCAACCGCGCTAGTTCCCCACGTTTGACCTTGTCTGTGACCTCAGGACTGACCGCCCAAACCTCAACAAACTAATAATTACAGCGCGCTCCAACCTTGAATCTAAATCTGGCTTGGATTTGTCTGAATGAACGCTGTACTTCCTGTCAGTAGGGTAGTTTATATAACATACTGGATCTATATTACATAAGTAACATTTGAATGATGGGATGTTCTCTACATTCACGCGCTGAGAAACTGTGAAACAACACTGAATCACCTCATTAAGCACAAGAACAAATACAGACACCAGTTCTGACACAGAATTTGGGTTTTCGGGCCCAGTTGCACCTCTAAGCTTGTTCCCCTTGTTATTCCTGATAGCTCCCATTCCTGTTCGCTTGTATCAAGACGTCAGATTTTAAGTGTAACTAGTTTAATCTTTCAGGTCGGTGTGATGGCATGTCAGCTTCCTCATGCAGATAAACCCAAACTCTAATGCTAATGATTGACGCCTGAGCTCGACGCCGTGACTCAGCTGCCTGGTTCCGACGTCACGGCCCAACAATAACAACGAGATCTTTATTCACGTTGGTGCTTCCAGATGTTTGTGTGCAGCAGTTTCATCCGGAAGGCTAAGGTCTCCCAGAAACCAGTCCAGTATCAAGGCTGCTGAGTCACTAACGCGTGACCTAAAAAACAAACAAACTGTGCTTTAAGTTGTGAAAAAAAAAACACGTTGGAAGTCGTGAAAATACTGCTTAATCTGACAAACAACACCTGACGCCGACAAAGTACGGCTTAGCCAGACAGAATTTGAGCTAAATCTGACACCATCGAGCTGGCTGAGCCTGGAAGGTCTTAAAATAATAAACACTTTTTATTTAGAAGCTTTTCTCAGAATCTGTGTTACCCCCAAAGCCCCCACCGGGGTTCCAGGAAAAAAAAGAGTCGAGTGATTCGATTTTAATCCTGCGATTCCATTAACGGGCTCACGCTCTGCCGCCGTAGCTGCAACTTAACCTGTTCATCTATTTGTCAGACTCACTCTGACGCGTTTGCAGACACGGCTTTGATTCAAAATACGATCTGAGCGTCTCTGCGTGCGCGTGTGACGGAGACGGATTTTAATCTGCTGCATGAGATTTGTAAACACCAGCAGTGACGCGATGCAACAGACTCACACATGCAAAGTTGCAGAGAAACATGTGCCAACCTGATGTCAGTGTGGTCCCTGTACCCGAACCAGTGGAGCCTACGCTACAGCTACAGCTACAGCTACAGCTACAGCTAGCTGGACAGCAGATGTTTGTTTTTGATTAATAACACCATCATTTGGATTTTTGTTGTTATTTCCTGACTGAGTGTCCTGATCTGTCAACTGCGATTTGGACAAAATATACTGCAAGACTCCAGATCACAAGACAGGTCACGGGTCCTCCAGTCTGAGCTGCAAGCGTGTGACTGTGCCACTTGTTTGCTTTATAATATTAAATCCTACGGACGCATTAAGTCAAAATTGATAAATGTGCCTTAAAACTGTCTGGATCGCAGTGCAGACACGGCAGACGGTTGAGAGCTACTCTCAACCGTTTTCTGACTCTCACAAACCGCCCAAAATTGTGAAATTGAATTGAATTGTGCCTCGGCGCAGCATGTGTGAGGCGGCCAGGTCCGCGGGGGCCTCCCGGTGCTGCAAAGATCTGCTTAATGCACAGCATCCGCTCGAATCTCGCTCATCTGCTATGGAGTGAGCGAGCATAAACAGGAACTCCCGGGAGGCGGGAATATGCTAAGCTGTTTGACACCGGTCCTGCTCAACCTTATCCAGCCAAGGCGGCGAGAGATATGAGACCGGTGTGTGTGTGTGTGTGTGTGTGTGTGTGTGTGTGTGTGTGTGAGGCAGGGAGAGTGCAGCGCTGTGACAAGAGTTCAGAGCATGTGTGAATATCCCGGGCACTGCCTGGAGATGAATGATGTCAGGACCAGCTGAAGAAAAATGGAGGCGCATCACGAAGATGGGAGGTGATGACATTGAGGAGAAGTGCTGGAGGAGCTGCCTCGTCCACGAAGAGAGGTGGAGACTCACATCTCTGCAGACATATACATTGGGGACATGGCTACGGTTGATCCGCACACACACGCAGATAAAAAGGAAGGTGTTTTTTAAAGCTGAAAGCGAATGATGGCCGCTGGCGTGAAAGTGTCAGACTCCAGAATTATCAGCGCGGCCTCCACCTCCACACAGAAGGATGAAGGGCGAGATAGCGAGGGCATGTGAGGGTGCACACGGGAGGCAGGACCTGCCGGATTTGTGATCGCTGCAGCGATTTTCCCCCCCGGCAACTTTATCAAAGTCTGGAACGCAACGAAATTTTCTAAAATACGCCGCAACAAGATCGGATCGAGCCTGAGAAGCACCGGCCATCGCTCAGGAGCAAGATCTACAGAAAGGATTTAAAACACATGTTCTGGCAGCAGGAACATTAAATGTAGACGTGCGGTCTGATCTCAGGAGCACATCCCCGCTCCGAGGAGAGAAAGCTATCTGCAGAGGAAAAAAGGTTCGAGGAGGAGATAGACAGATGGAGAGAGAGAGAGAGAGAGAGAGAGAGAGATCAGGAGTCCGAGCAGAAGAGAAAAAGACTGCGAAGCTGCTGAGACGGAACTGAGAGGAAGGTGGGTGGCAGTGAGACAGAGAAGTGGATGTCTCAGGCCATTTCCTGTGATGATAGCCAGAGGCTTATTTTTCACCACACTCCAATCACCCCCACCCCCACCCCCCACCCTCTCAGCCCATCGAAACCAGCCGCGCACAATGACTCGCGCTGGCACGCAATTTGATTGCGAAGCGTTAACCTCTGCGCGGCTGCTGTGAAATGCACTGCGGCGCAGCAGTAATGAAGGCCGAGAGCGACGCATGTTTGTCCTCAGCTCGCTCAACAAGTGACTGCTTCAAAATAATTACATCTCATTTCATCGTTTGTCAGCAAATTACCTGCTCGAGTGGCCGTGCACAATGGCCGGCCGGGCTGCTGATGGTGCAGGGGCGGGGCTGGAGACCTGCGTGAATGTGCTCCTGTGTGTAAGCGTACGCCTGCGTGGATGAAGGACCAGAGAGAAAGCGAGGACTGGAAACAGGTCCAGAGATGGTCGCAGACGACGGAACAGCCAGTTAAACCTTTCCCCCTCTGGTCAAATAAACCAGCTCATTTTATCCATATCTGCCAGGCAGCTTTTCATTTGTTAGTAAGAAAAACGTCTCTTTCTGTAGCAAATACGCCGAGCTGAGTCTGGTCCTAGTCTGGGTTTCTTCCTGTTAAAGAGATGCTGCGTTTGGGGCCAGCTTCTGGGTTTCTGAGAAGCACCCAGAGACCTTCTCAGTCGTCACAGACGCATATGAGAATCTATTCAAGTATGCATGAGAGCACAGCAGGAGTCCCAGCTTCAGCTTCCTCGCGTGTGTGTGTGGCGTGATGTGTGTGTGTGTGTGTGTGTCTACAGTAGCCAGCTGTTTGTCTGACCATCCAGGAGCAGAGAAAGATGTAGAGAAAGCTGAAAATATTGAGCGCCTTCCAGGCAGCCACACCGGACAGAAACAGGCAGATAAACAGAAACAGGCAGCGGGGTGTGTGTGTGTGTGTGTGTGTGTGTGTGTGTGTGTGTGTGGGGGGGGGGGGGGGAATAAATCCGGAGAATTGCTCTCTTTGCCTCTATTTGTTTTGTTTGCAGGGCAGAAGAAGCCTAATGGTTCAATAAAGGGGGCGATAAAACACCAGGAAGTGGCGGAAGCCCCGAAAAAACTCCTGCATCTTTTACTGGAAACGTGGTTCTAATATCCGACCACAGCAGCAAACTAACTAATCCCTGAGCAGATATTATTGGATAAATATAAACCATTAAATGTTGAAAAAGAGCCCGAAGGCAACAAAAATGATTCTGCCTGTGACAAACGAATAGTTGACGTTCGGCTGCTCGTGATCAATAGTTCAGACTGAAAACAGCTTCTGTCTTTCGCCCAAAGCCGAAAGGAGACAAACCTCAAAGTACTGACTAGCCGGACTTGAGGGAAGTCAGGTGACATCACCAGACATGGGAAACTCTTCTTCTGTGGTGGCTGAAGTGTTTCACCACCACTACACCCACCATGTCTGAGAAGATTCCAACAGGCTGGAAGTTGCCACATGGAGCCCGTCAGCGTCGCCGTCATTCTTTGGCGTCTTGTTGCGAGATTTCGCTCAGAGCAGATGTTTGCGCAGCTGTTTCCATTACTGCCCCCCCCCCCAGGCCCGGAGGAGTCAGGCTGCTTGGTGGTTGGATCCCTCCAGACCTCCCTGCTGACTTTCCTCACTTAGCGTTTGTTCCTTTACTTTCTCCGAGCATCAAAGCACAGACGATCGCTCCGTCTCCTCCCCCACTCGGGTCTCCCGTTTTTCGGGGGGCAGGATTTGACGCTGCTGATGTGGCGTGACGATCACGGCGTCCCTCCCTGGCAGCGTTTTATTTCTAGCTTGGCCGTCCACCATCAGGACGCCTGTCCTTGTGCCATCTGTCTCTGTCTCCCTGACTCAGTTAATCCTGCCCTCTTTCCTCGTTTTCATCAGTTTACAACTGTGGCATTAATCTCCTGATGCAGCCAGAAGAACAGAAACGCACAAAGTCCACCCAAAACTCAGCAAACGCACCTTTAAAAGAGCGGAGAGAGCGTAAATATGTCTGATCTCTTGCTTCTGGACAACCTTCTTCACCGAACGGTGAGTAAAAATACAATTTTCCTTTCATAAATGTTGTTCAATAGGCCTGGTCAGACCGATTTCCACTGGGTTGACCTCCCTTTGTGAACATTGATTGGAGGTTTTCTGTTTTCCAGAGATCAGCTGATCACCTCCTCCTCCTCCTCCTCCTCTCTTTTTCATCACTCTCCACTCTCCAACTCCAGTAATTAAAAGCTCTCTTCCCTTTTCTCCCACTTTTCCAAACAATGGCTGGTGTGGACGGACAGCGTGCAGCTGTCATTAACCCCCCCCCCCCCCCACGCCCCGGCTCATCCCTGGACTCCGCCTCCACTAACATCTGCTGCATCCAGTCCGACTCCGGGCAGGGTGGTAAGTGGGTGAGGTCAAACCAATCTCTCTCAGATTGTAATGACTTCCTGTTTCAAGCGTCACTTTTCTCCTCCCTCTCTCTCTCTCCATCTCTCTGTCCATCCGAGTTCCCGTGGGGGGGGCTGCTGGAAGGATGTCAGAAATCTGTTACCGACCAGCATTTGTCCAGTAAGATTCCCACCATTATTACCACAGCTGATGACCTTGGGAATGATATCCACCCCCACAAATGTTCAGCGAAATGCTCGTGGTTGCAGCTGGAGAGACTTGTGGCCAGAAGTGGAATTACAACACAAACGTTGGAAGTAATTCAGCCTGACAACTTTCCGTTTTCTGCCTGTTCGAGACTTTTAATTTCTCTGTTGTTGTTGCTGTTTGGCTCAAATTGTCCAAAATAACTCAATAATAACAACAATAATACCTAAAAAAAAAAAAAAAAACCCTCTGAGTTGTCAAAGTCAGATCCAATTTAACCTGAAACCAGGCTTGAAACGCTGATTTCGAGATGGTTTCTTTTTTCAATCAGCTTTAAACAAACCTGTGCTCCGTCTCGTGTTTTCCCCACCAGGACCAAGAAAGAAAAAAAAAGTATCTGTTCAACAATTGCTCCAAACAAACATTAAATCTGTTCAGGTTCAAGTGCTCATGCTGTGAAGTCGCCTTCTCAATCTGCTCCTCTGGAATTCCCTCCAACTGCCATCTAATTAGGGGTGAATTGAATGCACCACAGGGTTCTGGCTCCACTTTGAACACTATCATCAGATACCCTCGGTCGCCTGTTCCCCTGCAGGAGCCTCGCTCTTGTGCTTGTAACGACGCGTGAGCCCTCCTCTCCCATCCGTCTGTCTGGATAATCAGCCGTTCTGTGGCAGCTCTCCACCAGGACTGCCACAGAACGGGGGATCTGCTCATTACCGCGTCTCCGTAATGAATCCCCCCCTCCTCCTCAAATATTCTAAAGTCCTCCACTCTCTGCCTTTTGCCTCTCACTTCCTTTTCTCGTCATTTTCATGCTTCCTCTGGCTTCATTTGTCTGTCTGGCTGTAAAACCACCGAGGACCTGCCAGCTCTCCAAACCATTCGGCTGCATCTTATGTGTGTGCCGGCGGGTCTCCGCTTTGTGGGGGTGAAGCAAAGGATGCCGCGTTACATCTCAGTTAACAGGCGACCCAGGCGGGATGTAGCGGGTCTTTTCTCCACAGTGGCCTCGTCTGAAGCCGAACTTACGCTCCGAATGACTGGTGACAACGTAGAAATGATAGCGGTTAGCCGGCTGTGAGTGTTGGCTCTGAGTGGTGCTCCTGCATGTCTCACAGCAGCAAAATGCTATTAGCATGAAATGAGATCCACTGCTGCCGGGACATGATGCCTCTGTGAAGCCCGTGGGGTCAGACGAGACCTTCTCATGCATCTTCTGGAGGCCAGTTTCGTAATTTTTAATCATACTTGGCAGAAACTGCACCAGATATTTTCCAGGCTAACCTTTTAGAGCAAATGCTGGCCGAGCTAGCTGGTAACTACTGCTGACCTCCCTAATTTTAATCGTATCGGTCGGAATGTCATCGAATTCTTCTGCAATGCAAATTTGCAAAGATGTCAGATGGTCAGTTTGGAGCCGGTGCCAACTGTCATCGTGGTTTAGAGCCAGAACAACTCACAGGACATTTGGGAATACTGTTACTCACAGGAAGTATGCTCGAGAATTCACGTCAAACCAGTCATACCGTGGGTGTTTATGTGCACTAGGAGCTTTGCAAACACACACACACACACACACACAACTCTACCGCATGGTGTGTTTGTGTGTCCCTGCTTATGTCCCCCTGGCAGAGAGTTTAAGTGGTCCCAGACGCCTGGTGCTGCCTGAGGACTGCAGGCTGTCGTCCACCACGGGGGGAGCAGCGGTTCGTCTCTGTGGGAGGAACTGTGCAGGACATTCATGTAGATAAATATAAACAAACGCATAGCAAATATTTCCTTACAAACAATGCAGTACTGAAGGTATCAGTAAATCCACAAAGACACAGTGAAGAAGGAAGTCTTCAGGAGTGTTTTCTATCAAATTTGGATCAAGTGTGGCACATTTTCAAACCCATCTCTTGTCTCTTGAAAATGTTTTGTCACGGCCCATTACATCTCATCCAGACACGCCGGCTATGCCCTTTAGCTTCGGGAAGAGAAGGTGTGATATATCTGCCACATAAAGCTATAAATATCAATGAAGGTGAACAGATCATTTAATGTGATGCGCTAAGAAAGTGACAATGTGCCAGGAATCATTATAACCCATCATAAACACCGGATGAGCTAGCATATTCCTGTTATGACCACAGACCGTTCCTCTCTCCGATCCGTCCCGTCTGGTTGTTCCCTAGCTTTGGATTATCTCCTGAGGTGGACCAACCAGGTCGTCCAGTCCACTTCCACAACCCTTGTGGTGTCCCAGCAGGAATAGTTTCCAGGAAACAGAAAAGCACAAACAAAGTTCCGACTCGTCTCCATGAGCTCCGACGATGATGGAAACAAGGCTTCATCTGGTAGGCCAAATATTGCCATAGTGATACAGTTTGATGGTCGCTAAGCTAACAAGCACCTGGCTTTTACTCACCAATCAATGAGCTTCAGCTGTGGCGTCGCGTCAACATGCTAATTACATTTTATTGAAGATTTCAGCACCTCTATCTTCCATCTTTGTGGGGATGGCCATTGACATAATCAGGTAAGAACTAATTATTCCTGAAAAAGAAGAAGAAAGTGTGACAGAGTTTAATTTCCAAATTAAGAATGTCTTCACACACAGATTATTAAAAGTTCTTCACAAATGTCATGCTAACTTTAACCCAGGTTTAATCACCACCTCTTCATCTTCCTTTACATCTGGATATGATGCTACCGTTGGTACCGGTGATTCTGCATGGAGTAAAATGGACAGAAAAGAAGGTTTTCTACATTTATTATACTCTGTGTGTGTGTGTGTGTGTGTGTGTGTGTGTGTGTGCGTGCATGTCAAAAGCAGCAGAGCAGAATAGAGAAGACTCACACTTGTTTACCCCAGAAGAAGAAAGAGAATTGGGACGTATTGAGGCTGGATAAGTATCTGTGTCCTCAGAACCATCCTGTCAACCCCCCCCCACCCCGCCCCACCCGCCCTAGCTGTCCAGCCATGACTTTGTGATGAGAGAAGAGGAGCAGCAGATCATGAAAGAAGAGGAGGCAGACATTAGGGAGAGGCACGAAGGCCGTGAGTGTTTTCATCACAGTACTAATAAAGTTAGTCTTGAATCTGGCTCAAAGTTAGAAGTGTGCGTGTCAGAGATAAAGTCTGAATCCTGATCCGGGCAAACGTTCAAGGTCTCACTCTAACATTGTCACAGAGCTACTGTGATTTTTTTTCATGACAATTTTGCAGAAAATCTCTAAAAGTAGTGTTCTGAAAAAGAAAAAAAAAAAAGGGTTTGTCTGGAGATGTATGAGAAGATGAGCCGTGACGTCCCTGCAGCCGAGTAAAGTGTAAAGGCCGATTAGAGGAAGCAGAAAAGTAGGTTGGTGGAGGAGAACTGAATTAGAACAGGACCCCTGGGGGGTGTTGGGGGGTGGGGGGAAAAGAGGGAGACAAGGAGCAGGACAGAAATAGAAGACAGGAAAAGACACCAGTCAACCGGGCGGAAGAGGAAAGACAGAAATAGAGGACACGGGACAGATGAATGGAGGCTGGGGGAGGGGTGGAAGGTGAAGAATAGCAGAGAGAGAAAGAGAGAGAGAGAGAGAGAGAGAGAGAGGTCTGGAGCAAATAAATACATTCATTCAGACTTCGTTCATACATCTACTTCCTGCTAGATTCCAGCAGCTTCTGTGGTTTTGGCCGCGTGTGTCGCGTGTTGAAACGCCCGTTTTGCTTGATCAGTTCGGTTTCTGACGCCGTCATCAATCACCTCACGAACCGCTGCCACGACTGACGGCAAAGCTGCGCTGATGAATGGAGCGCCTCCGCCGTTGCCCGACGTGTGTGCAACAAAACAAACAAAGCTTTGTCCCTCTTTATTCAGCCAAAGAGCATCGGTGGACGCTGACGGAGCCACGGGAATCCGTCACTGACACCAACCTACCTGGATCTGGAGCTAAAACCACCAAATGTCAGCAGATCCCATCACAGCTGAGAGGAGCCAAATCAACCACAAATGTGTAAGAACCAGCCGAGGTAAACGCTGTGACCTTTAACCCCAGAAAGGGTGTAGCTGTTCCTGAAGCTCTGAAAACACCCGTGACCAAAAAGTGACCAAAGTTTTAGTGATTTTTATTCCTCGGCTCGTAAAAATGAAGAAGAAAAAGGCCCGAGAGGTAAAGATCCAGCCCCCGTCACACAAACAATCGCTTCGGACTCAAGGAGCAAACAACCATTTCTTTCGCTTCCTCAGAATGACGTGGATCAGCTCAGACTACGGCCGCGGCGCAATCACAGAAAAGCTGCACTTCCACTTGAGCGGCTCGCTCCGGCGGCCATTGTTGCTGTCATTTAAGGAGAAGAAAATCTTTTTAAAAAAGATCCCTTTGTTGCTGCTGCCTGTGCGGCGGAGAACAACAGCGGAAGCACACTTTCCTCTTTCCTCCGCTAAACAAAGCGGCGACGCAGCGGTAAAGCAGCGCAGCGAATAAACCCCGAGGAAGCTGCTGGATCCTCTTGTCACGCAGTTGGTGCGGTGGAAGAAGCCCTTACCGCCTGCTGAGAGGAGGACAGCAGCAGATCACCAGGCTGCCATCTTCTCAGTCAATTACACACATTCAGCTTTTCACCTGGATCCGACTTCCTCATTTATTCGGAGTCGGCCGGATTCAGTGAAGGAGCCTGATAATGGAAGAAAAGGAACAGGCAGCAAACATGCTTTTCTGCCTGTTTCCAGGCCGAGTTTCATGCATATGATGAATGGACTGGTTATGGTGGAAAAGCAAGCCCAACTGCACTGGTTATACGGAGACTGACGGCTTGACTCAACTGGTTATGGACCAGCTCCAGGGGCCAGAAACTGACTGGTTATAGTGGGAGAGGCCACATTCGTCTTTGTACTGGCCTGAATATTGTGGCTATTTCATCCCCACAGAAGTGAAAAAGAATTTGTTTTGCCGAACACATCTGACACGCGTAGAAGCGGACGGGCGAACGCTCCGCTCGCGAGTTTCATTTTTCAAAAAGTCAGCGACTCTCGGATGCGACGCAGCGGTCCATAAAATGCCAACTATGGCATCATTTCATATTTCTCACACACAGAAAGATGTTTTTAGCATTAATGAGTCCATACATCATCAGAGCGCAGTGAGAGGAGGAGCGGATGGAGGTGTGAACAGACAAGCTGATTAATGTCGTGGAAACCAGCAAGGCGTGGGCGTGGCCTTGCTGGCTGCCGCCACGGCCGCGTCGCCGCAGCTGACAGATGCACTTAGACGAGGATGTGTTCAAGTAAGGAATGCTTCAGTGCACGCCATGACAGATACATAAAGAACATACGTGCACACGTTAACCCGGGGTGGAACATCAAGTTTATCCCCATCGGTCGTCTCCTTTTTTTTTTTTTTTTTTTTTACAGCAAGTCTAAAAAGCTAATCCCCTAAATCCAACGTTTTTAGCGTGATTAAATCCTCCATTTTCTTTATAATCACATAAAATCACAACTAAAAACTGGTCCCGGAAGCTGCGGACCTGCCGGCTGCAACCGTTCAGGCCCTGCTTGCTTGTGGGGGCCGGCCTGCCTGTGATCAGCAGCTCGGGCGGGTGTCATAAACAGCCCCCCAGGCCGGTAAATCACAAAGCTATTGTGCATTTCAGTGCTGTGATCAAAGCTCAGGCTTGGGGGGAGTAAAGTGATTCCCCAGTGGGGGGGGGCTTCCGCGCTGCCCATCAGCTCCAGTGCTGCAGACACTCAGGCTTCCAGCCTGCAACCACTTACAGGCTGGAACCTGTGAGCAGTCGTCAAGCTAATATCCTGACAGGGCTGTTTTTGCCAGGGTTTGTTAAATGACGCAGAATTGAGTTAAAAGGAAAATGCAGCAACGCTGCTGAAAAACGGACGCATCTGATTTCCATAAAAGAAGCTTTCAGGTTGCGCGAGTGCGCACGGGGCCAGGTTAACGCGCGCCATCATCACTCAGTGCTGCTTTGTAATTACCCGCTGATGCAACGGGGTCAATGCGAGCAGCTGAGCAAATGCAGCAGTTTTTTCATCCGTGGCAGCTTGTGGAAACAGTTGGGCAGAAACGGCCGCGGTGATGTCATCGCTCCGGGTCGCCCTTAACGGAAAGTTTGCAGTTCCAGTTAGAAATGCAGCAATTTCTGATGAAATCTGTGACTTCTGCTGCTTCCCTGATGATCACTGTATGATCTGTATCCAATATTTTGGCTATTTCTTTTTTTTAACCCCCGAAACAGAAACGCTGAATTAATTCTCTGCGCGTTTGGAGACAATATGATATAAATTCAGTTTAATGATATATTTGAACTTCAAAAGGAAGCACGGCACCCTGTCCGATGTCCATTCGACATGTTACACGCCACATTCAGGGCGCGTTTTAGGATATAGGCAGCATGAAAACGCAGCCGATCCTCACACATTCAGATCCACAGAGGGTGGCCGTGGCGATGAGCTCACATTTCCACCATAACTGCTGCAAAGTCACAACTGTCAGAGCCGAATCGTCAATTAAAGAGCTGCGACGTCGCTAAGATGATGAAACTATGCCTCAAGAACCAAATGCAGGCAGCACTTGGCGATAATGTTTGTCTGACGGTGAAGCGGGAACTTTTAACCACACTTGGTTGCGATTATTAATGACCGGCCTCACTTTGATGTGGGTAAGAAAAAGAGACGTCTGGGTTTGGAAACAGGAGACGCAACTCAAGAGGAACAAACCTCCGGGAGAGGACAGAAGCAGAGGATTAAATACTGGAGGGAGCTGATGAGACCACGAGGCCCAGGTGAGACCAAACAGGTGGGAGAAATTGGGACAATCAGCCGGGAGACCAATGTGTGAAGGAAAGCATGCAGAAGTAACCTCAGCAGACAGGAGTCAGCTTTCGCCTCAGCGAATCCAAACTTCTACCAGGTTCTGGACCGCTGTTTAACCAAACAAATGAGCCGAAAATGTAAAAGCTGGTGACCCGGTGGAGGCCGGTGTGTCCGTCACAGCAGAACTGTTTTTTTCAGTCCTCCGCTCTATCTTCCGTTCTCTCTTTTTAAGGTCAAACAATAAGGCCTCCGGAAATGAGCCGATCCCAGCGGCTCCGCGCGTGACATGAAAGGTCCAGATAAAAAGGGGGGGAAATCAATATTTGTGTGTTATTTTCAGGGTTTTGCTCAATAAAACAAATGTGCCTGAGGACGTCAGGTTTCCTGGGAGCTCTCTCGAAAATGTTGCAATCAATTTGTCCTGGTCTCCGTTTGCATCGGACTTCTGCTCTATAAATGGTCTTCTGGAACCAGTCGGAGTCCCTCGCAGAAACCACGGTAACCTTTGGTTCGGTGTCATGACAGTAATTTTGCATGCGGGCTTCCAGACTGGAGGCAGTTAGTGCAAAGTCTGACTTCTGGCATTAATTCTGGGCTCAACACTCGAGTGAAGGGATGAAGCCTGTAATCCTTCAGCCATATTAACCCTCCACTCCTGCGTCCTGGTTCCGCGCCGGTTCAAATACTGCTAATCCTGCCGTCGATACCGTGAGTCGTAGAGTTGCAGGTGCAGCTAATTAACCAGCCTTCGGATTAGCGATTAGCTCTTCAGGACAGAAGGTTTGAGATTTACTTGACTGGATTAGAGGATGGGACCAGGACGGGCCGGCCGGGTCAGCTTTAATCTGTGTGATCTCGTCGATTTTGGTGTCTTTCACCTGTGTTCTGTTGTCCTGTGATGCACCTGTGTGTCCAGTAACCCTCGGCCCTGAAACGAGTGGTCTCCGCCTGGCTGGCTGGGAGCCGTCACGACTGTAACGTTAGCATTAGCTTCCGCGCGCTCTCGTTTGCTTCTACACGTTTGGAATCCAAAATCATTTGCAAAAAAACAAGAACCTTCAGGTTAATTTAGTTTGGACTTTGCCTACACTGTTTGTTTTCTGACGCTGATGTAAATAAACTTCATTTCCGAGAGACAGGCTACATATTTAAACAAAGACAACGATCATTTACACAAACCATTTGGCAGATAAAATAATGCGACCCCCGTGGCTATCTTGTTGCCCTGGAAACCCACAGATTGGAATTTTAGGTTTGTGTTTGCAACTTCTGAGAGAAAATTGGAAAGAAAGTTTTTTTCCTGACATTTTAGAATACTGACAGATTGACAGGTTCAAACAGAAAATAAGAAAACAAAACAAAAAGTTGTTGGTAAAACATGCAAACAGTAAATCTAAGAAATGAGTGATGGTAGGTAGCAGCTCCTGCAGAGCAGAACGCTAACCATGCTGAATATTTGAAAAGAATGACTTAGTTCTTGCTAGAAACCCGTGATTGAGGCCTTTCGGGCCCAAACCGATGCAGCGGAGTCCGGAGGGGGAAAGTTGTCACCGAGATCCTCCCGCCTCCTGGGAATTGAGGGACTGCTGGGATGCAGCACGCAGGGAAGGCGGCAGGATGGTGGGAGGCAGCCCTGGAGATGGCTGTTTACTGGTCAGGGGATTATGGCGGCGGTGGCGAAGAGATAGAAGCGACGACAGCAGGAGTGTCACGGAATGATTGGGCTGCCGCTAAGCCAATTGGGGAAATGGGAGCGTGGCCAAGAAGACATGAAGAAAAGAGGGAGGAGGCTGGGGAAAAGATGTGTGAGATGGGAAGAGAGGGAGAGCGGGGGAAAACAATGCTTTGAAGAAGGGACGGATAAAACAAGACATCAAAAAGTGCAGTTGGGAGAGAACTGGGAAAGAGGAAAGCCAGTTTGTTGTTTGTCGTCCAAACGGGGGACGGCGAGAGGGATGAATGTGGGCGGGGTCTTCAAGGACTTAGAACTTTGTTGAGGTCAGGGATCCTTGACATCCCATCTGTCACTTTGTCAGCAGGGGGTCAAGCGTTTCAGACGGGTCGTCTGGAGAGTGGGAATGTGGAGGGGAGACACGTAAAGACGCGAAGCTGGTCTCAAACCAAAGGAAGACGCTACAACGTCACACAGCCGATGAACTTATAGTGCCGCAGAGTAAACGGGCGCTGCAGCCTCCAGTGGTGGGAACCGGCTGAGATCAAAGGGCAGATGATGCTCAGAAGCAAACCCGACGATGGAGACTCGCCACAGAAAAGCCCCAAGCTGACACCTAGCCCAGCTTCTTCTAACCCAACATCTTCCCGCTGAGCCAGACACCGCAGCGCCTGGATTTACCTCAGAAGCGAGCCCAGAAAACCAGCCGGGGCTCCAGTGAATCTCAAGTTGGAGAGCTCAAGAACACTAAGCTCAGCTTCATCCGTGCGCATGTTTGGTCTCCTTGAATCGTATTCCAGGTCTGGTGCTTTGGAAATCAGGATTCAGACCGTGCAGCTGCTAGTTAAAAGACTGCGTTTAAGTATATTTAGTTTGCAAAGTGAAATGTGGTTTAAGCCGCCTGAAGCGTGGATTCGTGAGTGTTTTGTCAGGAGAGAAAACAAGAGGTTTCCTTCAGCTGGAGCCTTCTGGCAACTTAATCAATGGGTTGCAAAAAGCGGGACATCTTGCATTCACAGCTGGGCTGCGTGCCATTCCAAACACGCGGCAGGCTGTGTGCAAAGTCCCACAAGAATCGTTAACTGTCATTTGTGTCCAAGTGGAACAAATCTTAAAACTAATTAAGCTGCAACCCCATGACGAGAATGCTAAGACAAATTTAGCCTTCGGGAGTGGGCGAATTAAGAATCGATGGCTAACAATTTCCCAAGGCTTGTCGCGAATTCCAAAAACGTCGTGGTGTCGGAATGCTAAATCAGTCACAGCAAACTCCTCTAATGTCTCTCGATAGTGTTCTGAGGTAATAAACAGGAAATGACGCCATATTTTCTTGTTAAACGCAAACAGCAGGTGACTCTTGCACCTGTCACATTTGCCAGGAGTTAATTGTGACGGTAGCACAACTCCGTCTGATCTCAGCTAGCATCTGCTAATTCGGGTTTACCCACAAACGTTTGGCGGACGCCATTTTTAACAAGTCGATGAATACGCGCGCCGCTTTCTGTGACAGCATCATTTGACGGCGCAAAGTTAATTTGATGTTTGTTTACTGGGATCGGCCAGGTTCATTATCCCGATCCGATGCTTGATGAGCGAGGTAAGGCTGCTGATTTCCATTTTGCTGTGGCGTTTACCGCTCAGCGTCTGTCAGGAGAAGCACTGATTGGAGCCAGATTTCCATTTTGTCGACATAAACATGCAGAGAAGGTTGAGTGAGGTGGAGGTAAAGCAGAAACACTAACAGGCGCTAAGGAGCCCATTATCGGCGAGCATCTGTGACCCGTACGTCCCAAAAACCTCCGATCTGTGGAGGAGCTGTGCTGGCGTCCGTCACAGGTCTGCTGGACTTTGACTGTCTGAGCTGATGAGGATACTGGAAAATGCTAGGGATACTGGGAGTGTGTGTTGAGGAGGTCATTTACGGGATTAACGCATGAAGAACTTCACTTTCGTGCACTTTGGAAAGGAACTTTTCATTCTGGAGAGCGGCAGAATGACGGATTCCGACTTTTTTTGGCATTTGTGCAACACAGCAATATTAATAAACATCGTTTATTCCACATTAAAGGGAAAACCCGAATAGACACACTGCTTTTGTGCGGGCCTTTTTAAACCGCTCTGGCACCCCTCCTGTCTGCAACGCTGCTCAACAAACAGCCATTTGCATTAAATCGCGCCAGCCTGGTAGAAAGGCCTCGGTTATCTGTTGTTTTCAGCCACGTTCTGCATTTTCTGGCTGGCACATTCGACGCAGGTTGTGCAGAGAAACCTAATAATCCGACCACAATGGAGTGAAATCTGCTGGAATCAGATTCATCCTCCTGCTTGGTGTTCTTTGGAGGCTCCTCATCAGGTGCAGCCTGAAACTCCTGGTGATTAGTGTGATTGCTCCTCATTCTGTTCTATTCTATTCTGTTCTGTTCTATTCTATTCTATTCTATTCGCGGGTGTTCCAGAAGGGTTTCTGTCGTAAACCTTTGAATTCTCGTCAAGGTTAATTTCTCCTGCGTGAAGCCTCCTACCTTGAGCTCATCGGTGTGTGACTGTTGAATAAGCAAGTGGTGTTTTTGGAGGCTCGTCTTTTCAAATTTTACAATAGATCCCTGCACGAGGCGGAGTACAGATGAAGGCTTTCATGTCCCCTCTCAGCCGGGGGTGATGGCCGAGTGGCTGCCTCCCCGTGCCCGTGCCCGTGCCCGTGCTCGTGCTCCTTCCAGAACAGAACATTGCACTCTGTAGGAGCAGCACTGCTCCTGTCATTGTGCCTTAATGGACCGCTGATGACTACGACCTTCTGCTCAACCCGATGGGGACACGGAGGGAGCGAGGAGGTGGGGGAGGCGGCGTGTACTTGATTTTTTGAAACGGCGGATGGCTGCGCAAAGGAGACGGAGGACATCCAACTCATAAAGCCGAAACGAGCGAGGAGACGTCGGATGGGGGTGGTGAGGTGGAGGAGATGTCTTTGAAGAGGAATTAGGTTTGATGGAGGGAAAGTCCCCAGAGAGCAGAGGACTACGGAGGGGAAGAGAGATGGAAATGAGCTCTTTCCACACAAACTCAAACGACTGATGAAGTTTTGCTCACAATAACAGTTTCCTCCTCCAAAACGTGTCGATTATGGACATTAATTTCAGCTGTAAATGTAGAAAAGTAGCCCTTTAAGAGTTAAAGCGAGTATCCACACACAGCTGTGAAAGCATTGTGCAGTTCCGATATGACAGCGGGGATTAAAGGAGCTCAGGTGGCTGTTTGAAGTACCTGAAGCCCAGTCTGTTCTCCAGATGAAGCGGTGTGTAACAGACAGAGACAGGCCGCCATGACGGGAAATGAATTCCAAAACAAATCTATTAACAAATATAGGTTCCCGCAGATGAGAGCCAGGGTGCGCAGAACAGTGGCGAAGAGGAGAAAGGTGCCGAGTCATCTAATGTGTTTGCTGTTCTGAAAGCCTGAAAGCTCCGAACAGGATGTGGAAGCTGGAGGCAGAGACGGCGAAGACGGGCGGGAAAGGCGGGGGAGGAGGGATGCTGATGTGATGAGGGCAGACAGGTAGAGTGGCGGAGCCATCCACTCAGATGGTGAAGATGGTTAATGAGCTGGTGAAAGAGGGGAAAAAGAACAATTCAACGGGCTGGAAACTCCGGGCTGGAAGTGGGTGGAAGATGTTGAAACCGTGTTTGGGTGATTAAACCTTTGGCTGACATCAAATCCTCTTCATGATGTCATTCATCATACACAAAGATTCGTTTAGACTTTTCCTCTGCAGCAGCTCCAGACTGACAGGCCGGAGTGAAGTCGGAGAATGTCGTCTTTGAACTCAGACCTGACGGTAAGTAATGGAGACCGCTTGTATGAGAGCGGTGAGTCATCAGAGCAGACGGCTAAAGGGGAAACGCAGCAGAGAGAAGGAGAGAAGAGGCAGAGAGGGAGATTTGAAGGATCAAATGCTCCCTCCCAGCCCGGGAGGATGTGCTGACTGGCAGAAAGCGACCGCCGAGGGAGGGAAGAGAGGTAGGAAGGAAGGGAGGAAGAGAGGAAGGGAGGGTCAAAAACAGGCTGGTAGATCTGAAGGAGGGGGAGGCAGAGTGAATCAGCCCATGTGGCAGAAAGTTTGGTTAGTTCCCGCAACAGGATCTTCTTCCTGATACCTTCATCCAGAATGACCCAGGCTCCCGGGTTCCACACACTGTGGGCCTTAAGGTCAGACTAAGGTCGCAGTTCTTGACAAAAACATCCTAAAAACGCTGCAAAAGGGCAGCTTCAGTCAGAAATGCAAATGGCATTTTCAAAGCGAGGAAGCTCAGCTTGGAACTAGGCGGAGCTGACAGATGCTTTTCAGTGGCTTTAGGAATCCTGCCCCATGTGGCGTTAAAGCACGGTGCCATGAAGGCAGGACCCGGCGGATCGGGGGGGAAACGGGGGGTGGAGAGGAGAAAGAGGGGGAAGAGACAGTGAACGGAAAAAAGGCTATTATACATTTTTCATTAAGTTTCCAGGCACTAAGCCACATCAAAGTGTCTCAGAGATAGAGGGTGGAGGGGTGGGGGGACAGGATGTTCTAATTAACTTCACAGCGTCTCCCCCTTTTCTCTCTCACACAATCTCTTTTTGTTAAAATCTATCTCAGTCCGGCACAATGGGCAGAATGTGTTCTTGTAAATTCATCACCACAACCCCCCCAAGTACGATCTACTACAGCGATCAAGCAGGAAAACCCAGGAAATGATGGAGGGGCGATGGGGGGAGACAGCCAGCGGGTGAGACGAAGGAGAGCAGCGAGCGGAGAGCCCTGAGGTGGTGGGGCCACCACGCCCACACAAGGAGGAAGGAAGAGAGCGGAAGGAAGACGGAGACTCTGCTTCCTGGTGCATTCAGGTCACGTGGGCAACCGGAGATGTGAGCAGGGCTGCTTACAGACACACCGGGAACGGTGGCCCCTCCCCCAGACCGGGTTTTGGAGGTGGACCCTGTGATTTAATCAACATAAACTGAACTTTTAACACACGCTCCAGCATCTTTGTGTCACGCCCAAACTCTTCCCCAGAGCAACAACCCCTCAGTCAGTCACACTAGTGGAAAGAGTTAGCATTTTAACTTTTAGAGACATAAACGCTGCTACAGAAACCTTTCAGTGTGATGTCATCCTTCACCCATAGGGTCACGAGGGTCGCTGCTCTCTACCCTCCTCCGTCCCGCCTCCTTCACTGTCTAATGTGAGTCAGCAGGAAGTGAGCAAATGAGCGAGTGCACTCTTCCCACTGAAGAAGCGTCAGCCCAGCAACGTCACCCAGTCATTCATCTCCTGCCAGCCTGTCGGCGGAAATCTTTTCTATGTAGGAGGGAGCGTCCTCTGTACGGAGACGCACCTGGCTCCGCAAAAACCCGACAGATGAAATGCAAAGAGTCAGAAAACGGGAGAGATAGTTGGAGACGGGCCGAGGCGAGCCGCTGATGGGAACAGCGATGGTTTCCTCTAGATTGCGTTTCGATCAGACTTAAATATTTGTCAATAAGCCACGGCAAATGGTGCGCTAATCCCTAATGTTTTATTGATGGAAATGGTGGCTAATTGCCTCTGAACTCTCCCTGCACGTGCAATCACTGCTGTGACTGCTTTTTTATGTACAACTTTCCAACTTTTTCTGCTGCGGTGCCCCAACTTGCACCATCCAATGCTCCAGACCAGCACCGTCAAAAGCCAAGCCGTCGGAAAATTAACAAAAAACAAACAAACCAACAAACAAACAAAAAAAAAAACTGGGACACAACCATTTGAGATTTCGCAACAGTGGACAACTGCTTAGCGTAGATAATGAAGGAAGAGTGGGGATGACAGCTTAAGGAGAAGTGGTTTGTCTCAGCCGCAGGGATTCCACCCACAGCTCTGCAAACGTTAATTGGTGAGGAGACCTTGAGCTCAGTTCCAGCTCGTTACTGCGATTCATAATTAGTTTTATTTTTCTTGTTGTCATCTTCAAACAAAATTTAAAAGATAATGAATAACTAGCGTTGTCACGTACCCTGACGGTTCCCGTTGGCTCGGCGAATCCATAACTGGTTTATGAACAGCACCAGTGGCCGAGCGCGCCTAATGAAATTTGCTCCACTTCTAGATTTTATAACTTTTTTTAAATTTTTTTTCCTTTGTTTTTTGCTTTAGTAAATGTCAGGACCTCAGTCATGGGCTTCAGAGCAATGAAAGCCTTCTAAAAATAAATAACCTTTGCTTGGACACGGCAGAGGATGGGAATGCATTTTAAAAGATCGATGCAGAGGGCCTTTCAGCGGTGAGGCCACACAAAACATCAGCCTCTGAGAGACCAAAGAATGAAGGTGAGGGTGTCTCAGAGATGGAGGATTGCTCTGCTGTATGGTGTGGCTCCACAATAACTCTGCTTATTTTGATTTGTGATTCCGTCTGTCCCGGCTGAGCTCGTTTGTGCTCCAGCTCCTCCGGACTTCTGTTTACTGCGGATCTCCTTTCACTTTCCCAAAACCTTGGCCTTCTTTTCAGACAGCCGGCACCCCAACAACAACATTAAAGATCCAAAAGAATCAATTCCAAAGTGTCACACTGGTGCAACGTAATTGCACGAGCAACGACGTTCGCGCTTGTGTGTGTGTGTGTGTGTGTGTGTGTGGTTAGATGAGTGCACCAGGCTAAAACTGTCACGTCTCACCTCTAATAAAGCACAATGCGGCCTTTGACTCATCTGCCACAGAACTGTGCAGTCAATACACTCCAGATGAGCCCATTAGCTCCTCGCTGCTGTCGGCACCAGCCTGATAAGTGTGTTTCTGGCTGCTGTTGGCCGTCAGAGCCTCGCGCGTACTTTGCGTACTTTTTTTTTTTTCTCTGACAGACTCCCCTCTTTACTTGAAGGGGGGATAAAAACAACGTGCGAACGTACACTCGGCTGTCTGCTTGTTGCTATCAGAGCTTCCTGCCCCTGGTGCGGATCCTTCCTACAGTACGTCAGCGAGAGCAAACAATCAGCGTCTCGAGCAGCGAGAAGCGGGCTAATGAACAGATTGCGCGAGTTGCCTCCAGACAGACGCTGACTTATGCAGCAGCACCGAGACCACAGACGTTCCAACTGAAGCACAGTCACGACGTGTTCCTCAAAACATGCAGAACACTTCTCAGACTAGTTAATTGGGTGCGTTACTAGAGTTGCATCAGCTGACATTACTGAAGGAAGCCCAACATGAGGCAGAACTCATCCGTCAGGTGCAGTCATGGGTTCGATGCTGGGTAGAATCGTAGTTGTGAGTGCTGAACGCTAACATCATGTAACAGGAAATCCTTCTGTACCTGGCACATCAGCTGGCCGTGGGCGCTGGGCCGTGAAGGCTGGATTGAATTAGCATGCGAGGACTGTCAGGGCCGGGTCAAAGCCCGTCCCCAGGACAGTGATATTAGTGTAACAGCATGATCGTGTGCAAAAAGAAGCTATGAGATCATTATTTACCTCACAAATCGGCCGTTTTCATTTAGTTAGTGTATTAGTGGTTAAATCTTATCGCCTTCTGATTAATGAGTGTCTGCTCTCCCTCCTCTGCTACATGCACCCCGGTGTAATAAGGTACACAGCGCTGAATAATGAAAGGCGCCTCAGGTGTTCCGCTCTCCTGGCTCACTTTCTTCCCCAGGTTGTTACGTCTAATGCGTTTTCACAAATATTCCCGTGATTGGCAGCAGCGCAACACTCACTGGGGCTTGTAAGAAAGCTGCAGATGACATAAACCTCATCTTCACACCACCACACAGCCAGTCAAGGAGGGCGAAGTCTGAGGTCACAGTGATGAGCTGATGATAATGAGAAGAAGGATGAGAAGGAGGAAGAGTCGGAAGGAAACGTAGCAACAGTGGCTTAGCACATGGTCGTGGTGGAGCTCACTAATAAACCCAGGAACATCAGGAGGAGGAGGAGGCTCTGAAATTATCTCTAAAAATAAAAGTGTAAACAGAACCGAGACCTCTCTGGGTTGTGATCCAAACCCAACCCAACCCAACCCTACCACACAGCGAGGGCTCTTTACCAAATCAGGAAACTTTTCTTTAACAAAACTGGGCTCCAGACAAAGTTGTAAATCGTTTATTAACAGCAGTAGTTCTGCCTCGTAATTGGCTAACAAACTGTCCGCTCGCTATCACATCCCCTATTAGCATTGATCCCGTTTCTGCTTTAACGTAAACTTAAGGTGAAATCTGTCTCGGAGGCAGCGTCTGCTCGTCCCGCCGACTCCCCGAGCGCTGCTGCTCTCCCCACATATGGCTAAGTGGTTGTTATTGACTTTAGCAGCAGCTGCAGATATGGCCTGATGGTGTAACGGCGGAAGATTAGCTGCTGGTGTGTAATAACAGCGGCGGCGGGGAGCAGCATCGCTAAGAGATATCGCACCAGATAAGCACTGCGAGCAGTGTGATTACGTGGGATCGTGGTGTAATCTGAGCCCTATTAATATGTCTAATTGTAGCCATTTGCAGCCGCCCTGAAGCGTCGTCTAGGATGGCTTAGCGGCCCTGCAGAGAAGGCCTCTGCGGCTGTGACAAATGCTCATACATGTGTAATGATGAGCCAATGAACACTGAAATCCAGCCAGGCGGGGTGGGGGGGGGGGGGCGGGGGGGTTGGCGGTGCAGCTTTCTCTCTCAGGTTCACAATCCCCGTGTTTATTGTTACTCCCCCATCTCCCTCCTCACCCCGTCCTCCCCCCCCGCGCCTGTCATCAGATAGCGGCGCTCGGTGCAGAAAAGCCCGTCTTTACTTCAAACGCCTCCCTGTCTATTCGTCTCCACCCTCCGTCTCCATCTCAATTGTCAGAGAGACGCAGCCCCCCCGCCCCCACAGCACCTGTCCCACTATTGATCTCCTTCTCTTCTGCCCTCCCCCTCCTCTTCTCCTGTTTGCATCTCTTTTTCTTCTGTTTTTTTCCCCCAATTGTCCTCCCACTTCTGCTCGTGCAGCAGGGCAAATTAAATGCGATATTGGCTGCGCCACTCCAGAACCTCACACGAGATGGGAGCCGTTATTTATGACACAAACGAAATTCTTTTTCTCTGTAATTCCTCCAAATTGCTAAATGATGACACGAGTGAAGCCTGATATGATTATGATGCGCTGTGATTGGGAACAGAAGCCTACACAGTCATTACGGACCATTTATAAAACAGAAGAGAGCATCATAATGATCCTCTCACTATTGTTTCTCTCTACAGGCTGCTGTCGCATACGTTTGCATGATTCAAGGTTCTGATGACGCGCAGAGATGCGCAGTGATGCAACTGGATGAAACCGCACTGAAGGCCACAGAAGTTCTGCAAACTCTCCTCAAATCCAACAAATGGAAAAAAACAAAACAAAAAAAAAACTGTGTTGGCGTTGGTTTTAGCATCTCTACTGCAATAATACTTGATAAACCTCGATGCATGACTTTTAAATTCTGCTGCTGGAAGTTCTTTCCCTCTAATTATTACTGTTTTTCTGTAATTGCGCCTTGTCTGACATGCTGGTGACAGCAGGAAAGAGAGCGTAATGGAGTCAACAGATGAATTTAGCTCGTGTAATAATCCTTTTAGCAGAAACGTCGCTCTCACCTCCAACTTTCCTGCGAGTCAGACATGTTTATTGGCTGGTTTCTTTACTAAAAGGAAAAGTAGGAGAATTGGGTCAAAACTGAAGAAATGTGACAAACTCCCCTTGTGTTAAAGGCTGGAAATGAAGCAGCAGCATCTTGTTGTAGTGATCAGATGTCAGAGTCAATTAAGGCGGTTTTGACAAGAAACGCTCACATTTAGAGAAAAAACAAATCAGACAGTTTCTTTCCAACGGATCTGGACAGGAGTTCAGGATCGGTGGGAACTTTTTATTCTCTTTTAACATCTGATCAAGGCTGGTCCTGCCCAAAATCAGGCCCAAACCTTGTGATCAGTAATAAAATGGTTAAAGGGAACAAACTCCGCCCTCCAGCGTTCGGTTGTCAGGCTAAACTGCAAATGCAGCTTCTGTAACTCAGGATGCAACAGGACGCTCCGGTTCAGATCAGCTCACGATGCGACTAATTCAGGGTTGAAAGTGGAGACAGATTTCTCTTTAACACCAGTGTTTTCCAGCAGATCGTGTCTGGAAGTGTGCACTGACACAGGAGCTGAGCAGCATTCTCTGAAATCCCATAAAAGTCACGCAAACGATGAAGTCAAGATTGCTTGCAGCAAATCTGACGAAATTTACCCTGGCTGTACAGCCTATAAGATCTGCAGGCATCCAGCGGTGAAAAAGCAGGTGGTAAGAAGTGAATGTCTGCTTTTGGAGGATCTCAGGGAAGCTACGGAGGCCATGTGGACCAGAGTAGGATGCTAACGTTGCTACGTGCTATTAAAAAAGTCAAAGTAAAATAAAGTCAAGGATGTTTTTCAGGGCTGTGCTGCAGCTCTGGCCATGTGATTAACAGGCAGCCTGACATTTATTAAGAGATGGGGGAGCGTGAGTCAGAGCAGCGGCTTCTTTGGATCTAATAACCATCCGGCTCATCAGGCTGTTATCGCAGGCTCGCATGTGTAATTGCGGAGCACCGATGGAGGCGCGGTCCTCAGCCGGCGGTGAAGTGGGCGAGTCTCTTCATGCACCCAGCACGACGGGAACAGTTCATTTCCAGGAATTATTTTTTCATTTTATTTTCAGGAATCACTGTGCCTTCAACACATCCGTAGTCTTCCTCACGAATGTGCAAAAAGCCGCCGGGGCAGTTTTCACGCAGCACAGGTCAGCGTGGCGGGGCCGTTCAGCGGAGGAACTCCATCAGTCTCTAATGCATAGCCGATGAGGGCTTCTCTGACAACGGGCCTTTGTGTCGCGCTGGAAACAGATTGATCTCTCCGTATGCGGCGCACACGCTCGGCCCTCGTCCCCGAGGCCCTCATTGTCTTCTATTTGTTTAACATGATGGAATATGCAAATCAGACAGTCGCTGCTGAGATAAAACGCACACTCTGGTGTTAGCGCTGCGACCGACCCCACAAACACAACAACTGCAGCACGTTTAGTCGAGCGTTCCCCTGGTAACAAAAAGAGAAATGTGAAATGTTTAAACAAACAGGGACGTAAATGCAAACGCGGGAGCTGCTTCGTATTAGGAGGACGCGCACCTTTAGAGATCCGAGGTTGGGAATCAGACATGCGGCGCGTGTTCACGCTTTTGATCCCAGAATCACTATTCTGTTTGAAGCGGCCATGTTTTCTTCATCTCTGCAGAGGCAGCAGTGCTGCAGCTTCTGGGATTCCGCCACAGGTTCATTACGCAGGCGTAACGCGCGCGAGTGACGGCTTTCTGCGGAATCATTCGCGCTAGTGGAGAAACGAGCACACGCGCGAGAGCACATGCAAGGATAAACACCAACAAGCGTCCCGCCCACCCTTGCCACATGCCGTCTCTGGCTTTCAAGTCCTTCGCCCAAACGTTTGATTGGTCCCAGCAAGCGAGCGAGGGGAGCTTGTTTACTTCCCCGCAGCGAGTAAATATTTTAGACTTAGCATCTTCATCCTGGAAGTCAGAGCTCTGCGAGGAAGAAGTTTCATCATTCATGGCAGCAAACAGCGTGTGCATCTGCATGAATGAAGGCAGAAGAGAAAGACCAGCACCGTGCAAGAAAACACGCATGAGTGCAGGTGACTGAGGCCTGCTCGCTAACGTCAGCGTTGTTTTGTTGCAGGATCTTGCCAGATGCTGCCGGGACCAGTTTGTCCGTGGTGGTGAAACGGCCTGATGGGCGACATGTGACCAGCTTTAGACGCAAAACCAAAGCCCGGCACGTCCTTCAGTCCCATCCTGGAGTCAGTCCTGGACAACGTTAGGCTAGCGACCCACCAACAATTACACATGAACAAACCCAAATGAGGCGCCGCTGCCACGAAACAGCCTGTTTAATTAGCAGCCTTGCACAGTTCTTCCACTCTGTGTCATCTGCCTCCAACGTCCTGCATATACTGCACCGTCGGTAGACGTATGCGTGTGTGTGTGTGTGTGTGTGTGTGTGTGTGTGTGGGGAGGGGGGGTTCATTTGAGGCTGATATAAGATCCAAGCCCTCGAGGAGCCCGCCATCGGAAAGATGGAGAAACGAGAGCGACTGTGGCAAAAATGGGATGGGAAAGTGATGGAAAACATCTCCGGGACCTGGAGGAGACTGAGACAGAGACGGCGGGACAGAAAGGAGGACGGGAAAAGAGGAGTTGTGTTTGACACCCAGCATCATGTTGCGCCGGGCTGCAGTCTGACACTCACCAGCATGATGCCAGAGCGTGTTAGCGAGGCGAGAAGAGCTGCGGTCGTCCGGAGGCAGCCGGAAATGCGATTCAGGTCCGAGTCTGTACATGTGGGAAAAGAGGGTGCGCGAAAAAATGCGTCTGCTGTCCCGCAGCTGCTGACAGCGTGTGAGGGGGCTGGAATTCAGAAAACTTTCTAATGGAGCGTCGAGTCGCACGAGTGCCTGGAGTGACGACAAGCGTCACGTGTGCATGTAAAGAAGCGTCTGTGTCACAAACAGACAGGTGACTCACGCAGGCTTCGCAGCGCCTCCAGATTTAGGGAAAACTGCAACATATCAAAAATAAAAATGGATTTTCCAGAATATTGTGCACCATAAACGGTCTGTTAGCCCAGTATGAGGGCTATGCTCAGCACAGATGTTTTTTAGGCGATAAATAATAAAAAAGTGGCATAAATTAGTGGTGAGGAGGAGGGCTGTGTGCCTCGGCATTGCAAACAGCCGGGAAAAAAAAGAGACCGGTTCTGAAAAATGATGCCCAAAGTTCAAAGCAACTTCAGTCAGGATACATTTCTCAGCTTGATGAATAATTGAGAATCAGCCCGAGCAGCCTTGAGCTGTAACGCTTTTTGTGTGACGGCGTGCGCATGAATAAAACACGGTCTGGCCTGCAGAGTCGTCTGCGTGGTGGGGATACGGCACTGTGTAGTAACACGGCGCCGCTCCAGGACCCAGCTCTTCTTCTCTCTCTCTGCGTGTTGTTGACTTCTATCTGCCTCTTTCTCTCTTTGTTTGCTTATTTGTTTACTAGCATTTGTTTACTCTCCTTGGTTAGCAACCCGCCTACTAGATAGCATGTTAGGTGACTTTCATTTTGATGCTACAACACAGTATTAATGATAAAATATTGCATTAACATAATGAGATATTCGATGTGAAGGGAATATTAAACAGGTAAGACATCCGGGGAACATTCATAACAATATCATCTGCATACATTTACATTAACCTAATATACTATACAGCCCTAGACTGAAGGTAAAGGTCAAAGTCTTTTCAAAATAGGAGCAAACATATTCATTTTTTGTTTTTTTACAAAATGGAAATTCCTTTTCCAGCAGATGCGTCCGCTGTTTCCCAAAAATAACCAAATAAATCTTCAGATTTCAGCTGCGTGTTTTTGAAGTGAGCCTTCCTTGTCAGTCTTGTGGTTCCTGTCTTTGGTCCAGAAATCACCTGCTCCTCAAGTTTAATGAGAGGAAACAAGTCCGTGGAGGTCATTACGTCTCAATTATTTGCTCGATCCTCTGAGCTTTGGGAAAGAAAAAGCAGAATTATCTACAAGAGCCGCCGCAAACTCCCCCCCAATGTTTTTAATGAACCTCAAATTCTCTGTTGTCTCATTATTTTTGCGTCGCCCGGGAAACCCGACCCGAGCTGCATACATTTACACAGATTGTAATTTAAATGTCCCACAATGCAGAAACAGCCTTTTTTGCTTAAACACATGCAGAAATCAGATGTTTTGCGACCTTAAATTTAGGTTCAAGGAGTTAAAAAGCACGCAGGATTCCTCCCCCTGGTCTCTGCTCAGTTATTATGCTATATTAGCCTGGGGGGGTTGGGAGACGTTAACGAATGATCAAGCATCACTAAAACTGCTTTTCTGTCATCCGTCCTCTCCTCCATCGCTGCTGCGCAGACCGGAAACCCTTTCTCTCCGTTCCAAAACGACAGCCAGCAGTTGTAATCCCAGGGGCGGCCACCGGGGGCTCATTACACATGCACCCACGTCATCAGCGGCCGCCTTTCAGGAATTGTTCTCCGAAACGGGAGAAAGGCTGCGGCTCGCCGCCTGTCACGGAGAGTAATGGCTCGACGAAACGCTGTGAGGAAACTCCTAATGCACCACGCTTCCATATTTAATGGCCTAATTTCTTCCTCTGCTATTGGTAATTTATGTCCATTCTGGTGTGTGAGGACCACAAACATGGGTGCTGATGATGGAGATCCTCTGGGAGGTGCTTCTGGGATCTGCAGACGCTGATGTGGAAGCTCCCTCGTTTCGATCTTCTGACTGGGCAGATGTGTGTTGACGTGGACTCTGTGAACTTGATGTGGACATTTGTTGGCTGTAAGGAGGGGAGGACCGGAGGGGACATCCGGTCAGGACTGGACGACCTCTGGTTCAGGATATCCTCCTAAGATAGACCGCTGCCAAGGCCGCTGGAGCAAAACGTCCCTCCGGCAGCGAGATTCTAAAAAAAAATCAGTCTTCGGTATCTTTGTTTTAGCTCCGGTCCGGGAATTTAACACGAGAAGTTATCAGCAGGGGGGTCAGAGGTCATCCTTGTGAGATCTCTTCAAAGCAAACACGCAACAGTAATGAGAGAAAAACAAAAACTGACGTCCGTCTGGGCCAGACGCCGCTCTCACATGAGAGCTGATGGTAATAAACACTTGTAATACAATTTCAGCTGCATCTATATTTTATCGGGAGCATCTATTTTTCATCAGGTGGGAGCGCCAAGTGACCTAAAGCTGTTGTTTTAGGTTGAGCGGAGGACGCCGCAGCGGACCCTTTCACCTGCATCAGGCTGGCTGAAGGTTTGGGCTGGAGAAAGAGATTAATCTTTATATTTGGGTTGAGCCGCGGGGCACTCTGCCTTTATTGTGACTTTAAAGTTTAATCCTCTTTAGATATGGCCACGAATTAAAGGGAAAAAAAATAAAAGCCAGAGAAGTTCGGCCGCGTCCCAGCATCACCTTTTCGCAAAACGTCCGTCGTATTTACGTTTTACAACGAGCTCCAGTTCAGGGGCGAAAACGATGTTTCAAAACTGGGTGTTTCAAAAGTGACAATAATCCCTTCAGCACGTGGGTCTCGCGCCATTCTGACTTTCCCAGATAATCTTTCAGATGTGTGAAGTTAAACATCTTGTAATCCTGTGACATTAACCCACACAACAAGGCAAACATGTTTCGCACAACAGTTACCATGGCAACCATTTAGGGTTTCGTGATGTTCCAAGACTATTCTAGATCTCTAATCCAACGCAGAGTATTAAAACACAGCGGGGGTGCTGGAGCATTGTCTAATAATCCTCTCCCATCAGTGTTGGTCTGGCCAGGGATTGTCGGCATGTTGGCATGTGATATCCCAGTCCGATCGCAGCGCCCCCTTGTGGACAAATCTACCTGCTGTGTAGCTGGATGACAGTTCGATTTTCAGACCAGACAAAGCCAAAAGCTTCAAGCTTCGGAGCCCAAACTCGTCTAAACGTCTGGAACATTTTCCACATCAAGCAACTTTTGAAGCAGCAGTTTCAAATAGAAAAGGAGGAATGTTTTAGATTTATGGAACTATCATTTCACAGTCATCAGGCACAGAGTTTGGGATGGATGGTGGACGGGTTATTATGGGCTGTGACCGAATGTTCCATCTGAGAGAGTCTGCTAAGAGCCGATGAGGCGCTATCAACTTCGGAAACGACACTTCCTCGGGATGAATTCCTGGAAGCTCCTGACTGACAAAGACAGGAAGATGAAGAGTGAGGGATGGAAAGGAAATGAAGCGCTGGAGCGACAATAAGGATGGAAAGGAGGAAGAGCAGCCGTGAACGCTGCACAGAGAGAAAAGGGTTTTTTTTTTTGTCCAGTTCTGACCACTTTGACCACACGTTTTGGGAACCTGCTCCATCTCCATCCGAGACATTTTCCAGAGATGTCAGAGTGAGACGACAGAATCAAAAGTGTGGTGTCAATGTTGATGTGAAGGCTTAAAAAAACACTTTTTCAAAAAAAGTTGGTGGCTTTTTGCCACCTCGCTGCCTCTGTTCTGCCAATGTTTTCCAGGTGGGTGAAAATGGACCAGATCAATCCAGGTGAAGTGATTTTCTGCTCATAAAGTTCCAAAACTGAAGTGAAACTGAAAACTTGAAAAATGCACAACTGGTAGCCTGATTCTTCCACAGAAGCAATGAAACCACCAGACAGTTAAAGCAACGAGCTACCAAAACGTGAGCAGACACATTCATGCCATCTGTTGCCGAGTTTGACCGTTTCCATGACGCAGGAGCTAATTCAGCCCCCCACCCCAGCAGAAGCCACAACTAATGAATCATCCTCTCAAACCAGTTTGCACTCGTCATCATTTGTTGGCTGGAAATGAAATGTTTTTACCATCTAAAATCAAGAGCCTGTGGATTTCAAATAGACCCTGTTATCATCTTTCATCAGCAATGTCGTTGGTGGCATTAGCACTCGACTCATTAAGAAATATCAGTCCAGAAAAGGTGCCCGCTGGGACCTAAACTAATAATCTGGGACATTCCTGGAGTCCCTTGCAGATCAGTATACGTGGAAAAAAAAGATTGTAACCCTGATATTCCGAAGGCAGAAATATCCCTCGGATTTATTTTTACGCAGTGCTAATGTAGCACATTGAAGGCTTCCTGAAAGCAATTATCCAGGTTTTATAGAGTGACACGCTTCCATGGAACAACTGAGGCTCACGCCTCTGTCCGCTGGCACCAGCCGACAGACAAATTAGGCGTAATATTTTATTAGTTTTGCTGTTTTTGGAACCAAAGGGTCCGTGTTTGTTCAGCGCCTTTTCTGCAGCCACATGGAAAGCCCTCATCAGCAGAGGGTCTGGGGAGGAACCGCCCCCCCCTAATGACATAAAAAATAAACAGAGGAAACGGCCGGACCCGGCTCCCTGCAATTAGGTCACCGTCACACACACACTGCGCCGCCGCAGCTGTTGCGGAGGAGAGGTCCAGACGCGCACGCAGTTGCGGTTGGCGCATGTGGACGGCAGAAGCTGGAAGCAATAAGAAAAGGTGGAGTGCATTAAAAATAATAAACTCAGCGTGAGCACAGAGCTTTTTACTGGGTTTCAGTCTTGTTGAACACATCTAAAAAAAAACACAAACATATTCTATGTTACGGTCTTTCCTGCCCCAGCGCCACCAGCAGCCTCGCCGTTAATGAGCAGCCGTTAACAGGAGATGAGTAAATCCATCCATCCGTCTTAATGAGCGCGGGCTGGTCCTTTGAATACAGTCCGCTTACTGATGCACAGGTGGCTTCGTTCTGATTGGTGGACAGAAGGGTGACGTCAGCGTTTCCTCCGTCGTTGCCCTGGTCCACACCGGTGAGGGACAGGAACTCTCAGGCACTTTCTCAGGTCTACATGAGGTTCCAGGTGGAACTGTGAGTTCTAGCTGGAGGACGTTGTCGAGCCCCAGAGAGAAACAGCAGCTCCGTCAGGCCGGTGGACTCCACAGAGCAGGTCAGACTGCTCACGGCGGAGGTCAGAACATCCAGGAACAACTGAGGAGTCCAAACTGTCCTCTTACCCAAGTCTTGCTCACACTTTAAAGCGTAAAAAAATGACATTGTGCACCTCTGCGTGCTCCTCCTGTGTGAAGAACATTCAACAAAGCCGCTCAGCGTGTTTCGGTGTCTGAGGACGTTTAAACATGTCAGAGCTGTTGCTCTAAATGGACATATCCAGAAACTTGATGCATTTGTGCGCACGTACGCACGGCTCTGACAGCATACACCTGTGACCTCACAGTCGAGGCCACGTGGTCCCGCCCACACAGGCCAGAACCTGAATGAGGTGTTTCCAGAACCTCCACACCTCCACCAGGCTCCAGACACAGAGAATGAATGTGACCGGCGTAGCGTAGCGAGCGCGGGGGGAGAACGCGGCAACAGCTGGCGCCAGGTGCTGCTGTGAGCGGACCCCTCGTCCCTAAAGCTGCTGTTTCGATCTGACACCATGACTGAGCCCGTTTCTCAGCACCCAACTCAAACACAAACACACTGCGGGCCCGCCAAAGCAGAGCGGAGGGGCCAAAGCTGCAGTCTGATAAGCTGCGATAGCGATTAGTCATGTCTGAGTCCAAACGGCAGTGTCAGAAGTCCAGATAGGACGGCGGGACGGGGGGACGAGAAGGGAAGGGGGGGTAAGAACAGAGAAAGGCTGCTTGAGAGAGAACAAGTGAACCACAGAGGATTAGGAAGAGAGGGGCCTGGGACAGTCTGCGTGTGTGTGTGTGTGTGTGTGTGTGTTAAAAGGAGAGGGCGACAGGGAAAGAGCCTTTGCCATTTTAACTGACGTGGTCGGAGGACAAAACATTTATTCTGGTGCTCTCGTGCAACACGACAGGACAAACTTTTGGTGGTTTTCATGTGAACTTCAGCGCTTGTGTAACATGTGAGTGACCTTTGTGCTACATCCTGCTGGACCAATTGTCCATGTCCTGACCTTTTCCTGCTCTGTTGTGTATTTTCCCCTTAAACAACACATTTGCACACACACACACACACACACACACACACACACACACACACACACACACACACACACACACACACTTTACCACATGCTAACAAACCACAGTCGTTTTTAGACACATTTTGTTCCAGGCAGTTGGAATCAGCCCAGTGTGCATGTGCGTGTGTGTGTGTGTGTGTGTGTGTGTATGCCGGTGTGTGTGTGTGTGTGAGGGTTTGAAAGAGTCATTGGAGACAAACCACAATGGTGCTACCAGCACCACCCGTCTACCTATGTGGTCCCTTCTCTCTCTGCCTCTCTTTAAACACACACACACACATACACACACACACACACACACACACACACACACACACACACACACACACACGTACATCATCATCGTCATCATCATCACCTTAAAATCCCTTTAAAAACAGTACATACAAGATCTAGGAAGAGAAACCGAGTACAAATAAATTTGCTGTGTCCGTCTGAGATGTTGTTAGCATAAAAGGAGAGTGAAACGGAGGGACACGCAGGCCAGAGATGTTCCTGCAAGAGAAGCTGCAGTGGAGGAGAAAAAAAAAACATTTGCAAGAGAAGAAAATGGTGCCGCAGAGCTCAGTAGGGAACTTCAAGTGTCAGCCATCTTAGAGAACACCAGACTGACAAAAAGGAGCAGATAAAACTGCATGGTGACTAACCGAGAGGCCCTGGGCCTGCTGAGGCACCCAGGGCACTGGGGAAAGGAGCAAACATTCTACAGCAGCCCTCACAGAAAGAGAGAAAGAAAGAAAGAAAGAAAGAAAGAAAGAAAGAAAGAGCTCGTTGTCAGATGATAAAAGCTAGGAGAAGCGGCTCCTTCAGGTTTCTGAGCGCTGGGGGGTCAGAGCCCAGCAGCGCAGACGCTTCAGGAGGCTCCAAGCATCCAACCTCAGATGTTTGCAAGAGGAATCCAACACAAACCTTGTTCGTCCAGCAGGTCAACGAGGAAACAGCTGGACTCAAACAAGCTGGAACTGAAGTTTAAGCTGAAACCCTGAAGTTTAAAAGTCGAAAACTGGTTTGTGGGGAAAAATATCCCAACATTGTACGATGGAATGCAAAGAAATGATGGATGGAAGAAGAAGGGGGGGAGGTCTAAACAGGCAAAACAACACACATACACACACATACACACACGCGCATGTGCATGCACGCTGGCGGAGCAGAAAGAGCCAGGCCAGCTACTTCGGGACTGCGGGAACTGGGCTGTTTTATTAATGGAGAGTTTGGACTCTGTGCATATGGATCAGTCTGTATTAGACACACACACACACACACACACACACACACACACACACACACACAGTCCTGTCCAGCCTGAGCCTGGAGTCACTCACAGCCAGGTCAATAACTGCGTATTGATCCCACTGCAGACACATTGATGATATGTATATCTATGCATCGAACGAGCTGTGAATGAGCCGGTTTCAGCATTTAGAACCAGTTGATCCGTGAACAGCTGAGGTTGGCGCTGATCCCAGTTGCTGATTCTGTTCCGCACTATTGATGAAGAGCATCACAATCGATCTAATTTAAACAGCTGTAGAGCTGCTCCGATATCAAATGCAGCGATGCGTCACCATCAGCAGCTGCACCATCAGAGGACAATAAGAAGTACTGAAGAATCGTCACAACAAAGGAGCAGGAACGCTCTGCACAGATCACAAAACTCCGAAAGCAGGGAGAAAAGAGGAAAAGAGGGAGGAGGAGGAAGCTCATTAAGAGTTAGCCTTCATTAAGAGCAAATTAGGAACTTTCATTCTGCCGACAAATGTGGAAGGCTGGAATAGACGGGACTGTGCGTTGTGTGTGTGTGTGTGTGTGCGTTGTGTGTGTGTGTGTGTGTGTGTGTGTGTGTGTGTGTGCAGGCATTAGGGTGGGGGGAGATTCATGGAAGCTCAAAATGACTTTTTAAGCACATCATTAAAAAGACTTTGAATTATGAATTTGTCACGATGGAGGTCTTCAGGCGTGGGAGGAAAATAGAAGAGGTGTCTTCTCCTGTGCTGGCGGCAGCGAGGTCCAGTACATTGTGCGCTCGCGCTTGTGTGTGTGTGTGTGTGTGTGTGTTACAACTGGCAAATTGACCTCCAGTAGTTTATGAACAAGGATAACATCAGCAGATGTCATCAGCACCTGAACGATTACGGTCCCACTTCCGTTGTGCGAGAACTAAAAGACTTTAAATATATTTGTGTGCATGAAAATGTTACTTAACATACATTTTGTGGCATTCTGTCACTGTTGTAAAGTGATAAAGAGCTGATTGAGCGAGGGAGAACATGGATAACCACCCTTTGCGGTGCTTTCTTCTCCCGTGGGTTCGTGTGCAGAGGAAGGCTCACTCAGTGGAAATCAAATGTTGATAAAGAGAAAATTGCACAGGAAAGAAACACCCAGAGAAACCCCCAGGAGAGGAGAGGAGAGGAAGGCAGAGCGAGTGAACGAGGGTGGGAAGATGAAGAGTGAGAGAGACAGAAATGGAGATGGACAGGAAAGAGATAACAGGAGGAGAAGGAGGCGATGAGGAGATGCGGTTAGATCTGAAAACACAGACGCAAATCCTGACGCGTTTGCATGTACGCGCTCTTTACTCTATCACACACACACACACACACACACACACACACACACAGGCTGCAGTTCCACTGACATCATAAGGAACCGAAACAGTGACATTCAGGGCCGAACAAACAAAAGAGAGGAGAAATGGGCTCTCGTGTTGCTCTTCTCTCGAGCAAACACCTCAGTTCCCTCATTACGGCCCATTTTCCTGCCGCCCACCGACAGAACACTTCCTGCAGCAGCAGTAATGGCAAATCAAGTCGGCGCGCTTGTGTGCATTATCCGCCGTCAGCCCCTCTGGTCTGGCAGCTGATTGGTCCAAAGCAGGCGGGCCAGGAAAGCAGGAATTACTTTCAGACTGGTCTTCCAGGAGGGTAGTGTGGATGGAACCCGTAACAGTCTGATCAGCAACAACCTCAGAGCCCTGAACTGCTGTTTCTGAAATCTGGGTAAATTACTGCTTTTCAAGACAACCCTGACGTCCACATATCTGTCTGTCATTTGTTGCTGATGTCTGATATAATAATATGGTCACATCACACAGTTTTATATCAATAAAATGCTTTTCGCAGCAGAAAACACCGATTTAAAAGTGTCAGCGTGCTATTATAAATGCTAATTATTAAGTCCAGCGTTCCAGGTTCAGCTTCTTACACGTGCACAGTCTTGTTATAACAGTGCTGTAGTCAGGTTTCAGTGAAATAAGTAGCTCTGATTTAGGGGTCAAATGTTAGCCGTTAATATTTGAAAGATTCTCCTTGTCGTGCAGGGAAAAAGCGGGACTAAGCTGGTTTTAATGTCCAGCTGTGTCTCTGTGGAGCGCTCACCTCTCTGAGCTTCAGAATGACGGATCCTTTCACTTTATCCACAGTGCATTAACTTTGCTAATGTGGGGGGAAAAGTGAGGCGATGAACCGCGGGATCAGGGGGATTCCACACAGCCTGCAGGCAGCCTTCAGCCCTGCCGATCGTGAAACGCTAGCGCAGGAAAGTCTGCTGAACATCCAGAGTTCACGTCAATCACGCGGGAGTCGTTTTGTCTTAAAAGGTCACGGAGATCATAAACCCAACCAAGAGCAGGGAGATTTTAAATTTTACAGAGCCGCCAGGATCTGGTTCAGAACTCGTGCGCCGCTTTTTTTGGGTCTAGATTCCTGGTTAGTTCCTCGTCTTTGAGGGTTAATTGTGCTTCTCCTGCCTTCCCCTGTGCTCAGCTCCTCCTCCTCCTCCTCCTCCTCCTCTTCACCTGTCTGACTGTAATAATGTGTTCCACCTCTTCTGAGCTTATTAAGTTATATTGGTTAACATGTCCTTAAAGACACATTTCAAATCTTAGGTTGAAACAGAACTGAGGGTGTAATTTTACCTGCACAACTGCAGTCGAGGTTGTAGAGGTCATTCGCTCTTTTTGATGCTCAGGCCTGCAGCACATGCGGAGGCATCCGGGAGCTACCTGGAAATGCGTTTGATGCGTGCATTACAAATGCATGATTTCTGTCCGAATCGGCATCCGCCACTGTCCTTTCTGCTCCGTCTCCAACCACGATGCGCCTTTTATGTATCATCCTCTCCACGACACGCATCCGCGGAGACCGAAATGCGAACCCGAAACTCGCACACGCTTGCACGCTCATGCGGCGCTGCAGAGACACGAGGTTCTGCTGCAAATACACACACGTCAGCCACTCCCTCAGCCTCTTGGCACGTGTTTATATGAGCAGACCCTGAAAATGCAGCCGAGTGGAAAGCCAGCCCGGAGGTTAAGAACAGGAGGAACTCGCCATTTGCTGATGAAAGAATGTATCAGCGTGAAGAGGGCTCGGTCGGAGAGAGTGGTTCTGACAACAGTGCTAAAAGCTGCAATTTGGCCTGGTATTACACACAGCATCCCCCTCCCCCTCTCTCCCTCTCTCTCCCCCTCTCTCCCTCTCTCTGTCTCCAAAGCCATATTCAGCACAGTCAGATTATTTTATGGGACATGAAGGAACATCTCAGTCTGTCATCCTCCTGCCAAACAGAAGCACGACTCTCTGAAGCCCTTTCCTTCTCATTTGGAGCGCTGAGGGCAGGAATAGCTGGAATTCTGTCACATCTTCCAGACGTCGACTGTGATGCGGTAAAAAGTAGAGATGCAGGGAGCAGGTTTGGGCTGGCAGTGCAGCACAGGTGCTGCTAAGGTCACGTTGGGGATGTGGCATTTAAGTGCTATTTTAGGGGTCAACATTCACGTACGCTAACCCCAAATCTCCAGCAGGTGCAGCTTTGAGTCTGGAGCTGTGTGAATATCATTCAGCTCTGCAGCATCTGAGGAGGGTTTGGTAACCTGCTGACTGGGTAAGAAAGTGGTGCAGCCGTAATGCAACACTGCACCCGAAGGAAATTTATGGTAAGTGCAGCTGGCAAAGGGATATTTTTATGGGTTATGGAGTGGACCCAATCAAATATGGTCAAGCTTTTCACATTTTCGACATCAGGCTGTAGTAAGCAACAGGAAGGTAGTTGAGTACGCTGAAGTTGATATCATAGGAATCAGCAACTATAAAAGGTCCAGCAAGTGTAAAAGGCACCAAGGGAGCTTTCTGTCTTCACCCTGACTTTTCTTTTTATTTGTTACCTGACTTGTAACGTGTCCAGGCAGTTGCTTTTATTTTCATGTGTTTTTGGTTCTGTTTCCTGTGTTGCTGCTGCCTTTGCTTTTTGTGTCGCGGACTAATTGTGCTCACCTGAACCCAATCAAATCACTGTCGTTGTTTAAGGCCGGGTTCCTCGGGCTCCCGTTGCCAGAACCAGTTTTCCAGCTGGTTTCTCTCTGCCTCCTTGTGAGTTTCTCCGATCGTGTTTCTTTGTGTTCTCTGTGGATCTTGTTTTTTTTTTTTTTTTTGTTTGTAGTTCATAGTTAATCTAGCGCTTTTAGCTTGTTAGACTGTTTGTTATAATTTGGTAGACTTTTACTGCAACTGCTGGGACTTCTGCCTCTGCCTGTGGGCCAAGACCCTGTTCTACTCATAACATGACTTTTAATAAAAATGTAAGAATGCATTACGATGGCTGCTGCCAACCTGTATAGAAAAAGCATCACCTTCCACCCTTTGGGTTTCCAGATGCACGATTCTTTTCAGAAATTGATTTTATACAAATGCTTAGGTTGGAAAATGTGCGTGAGTGTGTGCACGACTGTGTGTGGGAGTAGGAGGTATTAGGTGAGTATTAGCAGGAAGGAAATGGAGACTCTGAGATTTGGTTACAAGCAACTTGAGATCACTGGGAGAGAAGAAAGAGAAAAGCTGGATAAAAAGAGATTACGGAGAGGGGATGAGGAGAGGAGGCGAGCAGACCCTGACGTAGCGCGGCGAGGAAAAAAAACTGGACAACAGCGACGTGACAACTGAGGAAGAGGAAAAGAAGGAAAACAGCGTAACAGATCGTGGATAGTGTGGCTGGAAGCCGGAGGAGTGAGTCGTAAGTGGGCCTCATTAGCGAGTATGTCTCCTGACCCTTCACCATCCACGTTGCACCATGTTATTCCCACACATCGATCCACTGACCTCTGCACGCACGATTGTTTCCGCCTCTCATCGTTTTAGCATCCGAGCTCCGATATACTCCTAAAGTGCTCGTTCAGCGTCGCCCCACCCCCATCCTGGGCCATTAAATATTGAATTTCCACAAATAAGTGCAAAGGTCAGGATGTTTATGCAGTTTATGCTTCCAGCAGGACTGGAAAGCACAAACATTCAGGGCTGCTGAACCGAAAATGCTTAAAAGTTCAGAATGTTCCTTGCCGAAATGTAAAATACGTGTTTGGATGTGCGAAAAGGGAGCTGTTAAATATGTAATTGTTCACTGTTGGCTAAAGAATGCTCAATTTCGTACTAACAACTTTGTGGCCATTTAAATCTTTTTAAACCAACAGAAATATATTAGAAACCTAGCGGACAATCCTAATACAACACAACTCTAAAAGCTTCACAATAGTTTAGTTGTCGCTTTTCAAAGCTCCTCCACTCGTCTTCTCGCCATTCACCACCTGTCAATCTCCTCTTCAGCCAGTCACATGAAGCTTCCAAACTTTTAACAGTGTTGTCTCTTTTCTTTCTTTTCCCTCCAGCGCTTATCTCCACCCAACACCTTCAGCCAGGATCCCGTGTCATGAACTCCTGAAGCTGGCTCTGAAGATCTTCTTCCATCACGTCAGGACAGTTTGAACTGACACTTCAGCACGTCAGTGAGCTGACCCATCAAGAAACTGACTCAGAAACAGAGATTTGAGGAGCCCATGCCAAGCTGTCAGCATTTGGCCAGAAATGGAAACGTAGAGCGGGTGCGAGGTGACATTCCCGCAACTGTTTCAAAAGAGACATGTGCAAAACAACTTCCTGTGAGGAATCAACCAGCAGTGTAAATGCTTCCCTGGTGGCTGAAAGCAATTTTGGAGTTATCAGTGAGGCCGGCATTGAAAGCAAGGCTGTCTGCACATGAAGAAAAGACAATAACAAACACTCCATTTTCTCTCATTTGGCCGGGCCCTGAATCAACGATGCCCTGGACGGCATTAAGAGGCACTGATCTTGTGCATGTTGGACATGAGTAAAGCCAGACGGGATGGCGGCAATCACATGAAAACATGTCAGAGCCGTATCAGCCTGCCTGATCTGCCTGTTCAATTATGTTGTAATGAAAGGAAAGCATTTACGGGTGCAATTAAAATCGTGTATGATTTATCTCCATCAACAGCTGATCTCCGTTCCCAATAATCTGCTTAACTGTAGTTGATGCTCTGACTGTTTAAGCAAAGGATTCCAGGTGTGACGTCATTTCAGATTGAGTCATATTCAATCTGACGCAAGACATGACACACAAAGTGCTTCTGCTTGGTGGTCTCGGATTTAATGATGCAGCTTGTAATCCCATCTTTCAAGAAACAGAAGAACAGAATCACATCGTCTGTAAAAGAGCAAACCTCAGTGTGGAAACCTGGTTCTCCCGACGTCAACCGGAGATCCCCTATAAACACCAACGTAGCTGAAACTGTCCTTTGTCCTCTACAGAGACGGCTCTTTTTACAGTTAGTCCTGCGCCTGAAGAGTATGTTTGCTAATATTTGCTGAAGAAGACGGAGTCCGGCTGCCTGCATTGCGCTCATCTCCAACCAAGTGGGAGAACAATCCTCCGTCTGAATCAATGGCCGATTCAAATTCATGCATCATGCTGACATTTAACCAACAGAGCCGGAAAGGTTAATGGAATTCCATACGTATGCACACTACAGTGGCTGATTGTATCACAATGCCACTTAGCAGAAAAGCCAAACTAAAGGGAGAAAATCCTCCGGCAGCTAAGCCTCGTATCAGCACATTCTCAAACACACTGAAGATTAGCTTCTTTGTCTGTCGAACTGTGAGCCACCTACAGCTCCACCTACTGTTTTTCCCAGTCCTCTCACGCTGTCCTTGTTCTCTGTCTGTTTGCCTGCCTGCATATCTGCCTGTCCTTGTGTTCCAGCTGCTCTCTCCTATCTGTCATGTCTCCGCAGCAACAGCAGAAGACGAAACACCCACCTGATCACGACTCCATCACTGACATCCTCCTCCATATTTCTTTTCCCACCTTCAAATGTGCACTTAATAAATCAGGATGTCTCTGATTTTTGCTGATTTTATTTCAGCTCCTGCGCTGGAGGACAGGAACCAGCCAGTAAAGCAGGCAGAGCTCGCCGGCTGCCATTTTCCCCGAGCCCCCGGTAAGTGATGAGAGCAGGGTGGACAGTGGGTCAGACTCCTCTAATGTAGCCAGACAGCTTTTACAAAAACACAATTACCCCAACACAAGGGCGGGGTGCCCGCCTGTTTCCTGACTGGCTGGAGGATGGAACGGACGCAGTCGACGGAGTGAGCAAAAGCCGCGAGCTACGCCGACCCTCAGAGGTTTGGCGGCACACGAGGGTTCAGAAACGAGGGATTATGGGAAATGTCTGTCCAGATGCTTGATAGGAATTACACAAATGCAAGAGGGGATTATAATCTGCTGGAGGATTTTCAATAAAACTTTAGGAAGGAAACAAACGAGCTTCCTGCTGCGAGGATGACAATGATGCACTCTGACTATTTGACTTTAGAGCTACAGCTACAATCGGTTTTAGAGTACGCTTTAAATTCAGGTAGTAAAGTGCTCGTTAATACTTTTCAATATTAATGAGCACTTTACTATCTGAATTGAAAGCGTATTTACTGAAGCTAAAAGCCAAAGATAAGATAAACTAAAATGCTGCAAATCAAAGCATATTTGGCAGCTGTATATGGATTATATTTACAAATAGAGAAGAAAATAAGTGCATTTGGAAACACACTTTGCAAATTTGCATCAGGTTGAAGGAAATGTTGGAAATTTGTGTGAGACCTGGGCCAGGTGAGGTTTCTCACTGAGCTTGTTAACCTGTGGAGTATGGAGATCAGGAGGAGAACAAAAAAAAAACAAGTCTGAGAGCTAGAAAAGATACTTTAACATCTCACTCGACCCACACACAATTTAAAATCATTTTTTTTATGAGAAGGTCCACATGTGATGGGTTTGGAACCTCTCTCAGTTCCATCTGCAGACCTGCCTTAATTTCAGGGTAACATAATGTTGCTAGCTTAGTAGAAACAGGTTGCATTAGCACACGTTGAACCCTGTGAACTCAATCATATCTGTCCACCAACACTTCTGCCGAAGCTCAGAACTTTCATTACATAATTACCAAGCAAAGTTTCGGATTCTTTGCCCGCAGAGCCCACACTCGGGTCACGGCTGTGCCCACACAGTTATGGCCTTTCTGTGGATTTGTTATTCTTCAGCTCTGCATCTCACGAAAGATTTGATTAAGATTTAAAACTGCATTTTCATCCCAGTTCGAGGCACTTTGAAAGGAGAGCTGCTCCACCCGCAGAGCAGAACCCCTGAAAGCATTTCTACTGACTCCTAGAGGTCTATCAAGGCTTCATCGCACCATTTTTCTAATGGAAGCAGACTTTTGAATGGGCTGAAGATCTGTGTGCACGCTTAGCAATACAAGTTAATTTTATAGCTTCATTAAGGCCGGTGGCCTTTGAGTGTCTAATTGGTGTAATAAAAGTAAATGTAGAAAAAAGCACAACACCGGCAGGAATTATGGAACATCAATTTTATAGGGAAGTAACTGAGCATTGCTGTGTTAGCGTGTGAAATCAATGGGGAAAAGCCATCGGGGTCCATTTTTAGAGCCACTTTCTTTCAATGCTGTCCCCACAGTGACGGTTTCTCACTGTCACACATATTTAAGGATCATTTAAATTTCCTTCACAAGGGATCAAAACAAAGCTCATGTTGCTGTTTGGAGACAAGCAGCTTTAAAAACAGCAGGGTTTTTTTTGTGTGAGATGCTCCGCTAATTAAAATGAAAATAACTTGTTGGCGGTCAATACGGTACCGCCTCGGGGGAAAGAAATATAATTGGTTGGAGGACTCGGCACCGGCGTATTGTGGATATCCCATGATGCACTGTTAGCTTTTAATTATTTCCTCATACAAAACATCACACTGTTTTTGTCTGACTGTAGACGTTGTCCTTTAAGTGCTTCATCATCGGCTGTTGTTGTCTGGATCAGGATTAAGAGGAAAAGACAAAAAAGGAAAATATAACAGCGCAAATATTACGAGAACTTAAGAAGGCTGGTGGCACAAACAGGGTGCTGGTGTGTAATAATCTACGACCCAAATGTCAGTCATGTTTTTATTGCCACGCCCTGGTTTTCACTCCCTGAATTTATTCTGTTTCCACCGATCAAACCCGCCTCCGTCAGATCTGATTCAGGAAACACCTGTTGGGTGTAAATACACGACATAATCTCTGCAGAGAGATAAGAAGAGGAGCTGCGGTGGGTCTTATCTCCAGCAGCAGCTTGTGGCGTTAGAAGCCACCTTCGATTCGAGTCCTTTGACTCCACATTGTGCAGCCAGTTGTTCTTCCTTTTAAAAAAATAATAATAATAATAACGTAATCGGGACTAAATGAGGATCAACAAATTAAGACGCGCTCATGGTGTTTTTGTCTGTTCCAGTATATTTAACTGGTTTGGTTACAGTTAGCTTGCGAAATCTCTCTCAAGGTTTTGGCACAGAGATCAGCCACTGAGGTGTTTACAGCTGTTTATTGTTGTAGCAATTTATATTTTGAAAATCAGTTTTCTTACTACAACACTCAAAGAATCTGAGAAGGAACAAAAGTGTGAGGCAAAGGATTGTTACCTTCAACAAAAGGAAAATAGTTTAAAACCGGCTGCATCTGAGAAAAATCAACTCTTGTTATCAAGTTCTGTTGCAGCGGAGTTAAATAAGGCATTTGTTTGGTCTCGAACCTCGGTTCACAATCGTGGAGCAGAACATGCAGAAATACTTCAATACAGAACAGGAAGAATAACCAGGAGGGTTTCTGAAACGATGCGTTCAAGGACAAGCGCCTGTCTGCTCAGAGGCTCAATCTGCAGGAAACAAGAAAAGCAGCTGAAACAAAAAGCTGCTTGTTGAAGAAGAAAGAGTGAGGAGAGGACAGAAGATGGGGGAGGGTGCGACTGAGGGCCCTTCTCTTTCTGGGAGCTTCGCTCTTTTTACTATGTTCCATCTGTATCGTGTTACAGCTCGCTGCCCGTGTCGGCCGGGAGAGGCTTAACCAGAAAAAAGTCAGGAGATGGAGAGGCCCAGGAGGGAATACCAGGTCACAAAAGATTTACTTTAGCCCGTCCACAACCTGTTTTCCAGGCAAGAACAATACATGTAGAAGAAAAGATATGGAGCGAGATAGGCAGGGCCAGGTGGGGGTGAGAGGGGAGAGCATGGATGACACACTACACAGAAACATACACTCTCAGAAATAAAGCTGGCAAATTCAAGCGAAATAGAATCAACAGCTCGTCCTTTGTGGCTCCTCGTGTGACTCATCTGACAAAGGTTCCACCTGGAACCCAGAACACACACTCACTGAGGGTTCCTGGCAGAACCTTATCATTAACCAGGGGCTTCAGCAGGAACACACCTACAAGGATTCATCTCATCTAGAACAACACAAATCCCCCCAAATTTCTGTTGAATTTAAAGGTTCCGACTAGAATCAGCACTGAGGGTTCCCCCTGGAACACCACATATTCCATAAGCCTTCATCTAGAACCACTATGACGATATTTTCCAAGTGAGAGTTGAACCCTAGAAGGGTTCTAATAGAAACCCTCCCGTGGCACCTTTCCTTCTAAGAGTGTGCAGCAGAGAAAAAAGGTAAATAGTCCCAGAGTTTTGTCCCTGGGGAGGGCAGGGGATCTCCTGGCTGGCACGGGCTTCAAAGCATTTTGAAATTGAAAAAGCGACTTGAGAGCAAGATGGGATGAGATGGAAAGGTGAGAGGGAGTGAAAGAGGTAAGCCAAAGAAGAAAGAGGGAGAGAAAAAAGACAGACAAAGAAGGAGGGGAGAGGTGAGGTTCCCCGAGGACGTGTGCTGAATTTGAATTGGAAATTGGAAACAGAATGTCAGCGTGCTTCAACGTGGCAGGTAAGACTACAGAACCTCTACATGTGTAAATAGATTTAAAACTACTGCTCACACAGCCGGGATCTTCTCAAGGTCTCCTTCCCAAATTTGGATAAACGTGTTGCTGTCCCAGAACAACCATCAGCCATGAGAACCAGTTTAATCGTACTGGGTGTGTTTGATAAGTAAAACCTTCTTCTGGGAGAAAGATGCATTAAACTGGTGGATTCAGGGCTGTAGCTACGCTAACCTCATCCTATAATCACATTAGCATTTTAGCCTTTGCCCAATATTAGATGTGTGATTTAACAACTTTAGCCAAAGTATAATTATTGTTTTAAACCAGTACTTTTTGGAGAAAACCCCTCAGTAACACCAGTATGTGTCATTTGGTTCTTTGGCCCATGGTGAACACGCTCTTCCTCCTCCTCCTCCTCCTCCTCCTCAGTGCAGATGGTGCTCACCCGCAAGACATTAAGAAACCCCCGAGACCAAGACTGCACTCTGTTCTCCGCTACCTTGACAGCCGTGCTCTGGTGCCCAGCAGAGAGCCACGTGCACGGGCTGCGTATCTCTGCGAGCGCTCAGGGGGAAGAATCCCATGATCCCTGCTGGTCTACGCCCATAATGAACATATGCTGGCGTCTCAGTGTTTGAGAACAGATGCACTTTGTGCTCAAATACTCCCACGCTCTCATCCTCACACAAGCATGCACGCAGACACAGGAGGCTCATGCCTCTGCTGCTAACGTGCAATTATGTAGCGATGATGTCATTGATTTCCTGCACTGGTTGGAAGCTGCAACGCCGAGTGATTAGAAAGTGCTGGAAAGTGCCTCGCTGTGTGGAATACTAATGCGCTGCTTTCAGAACGGCAGTTAAGGAGGAAACGTTCCTCCTGCTGATGTTTATCTCCACTGCGTGGAGGCAGGACGGACCTGCTGACTGACTGGCTGGCTGGATGGCTGGCTGAGTGAGTGGCAGACTGAATCAGCCGTGATGGACACTTCAGATCCGAGCTGTCCCACAGTCCGATGGACTGAGCCCCAGACAGGCTCAGTCCATCGGACTGGAGGGAAAGAAAACACACTATAAGGGTAAGAAGACAGATAAGAAATGATGACTTCCATTTCCAAATACCATGTCCACCATTTTAGGGGGAAAAAAAGTGGAAGCTAGTTGATTGACAGCTCGAAATGAAAACAAATAATTGTATTTTCCAGACAGCAGCAGGTGGATCAAAGAATGTCTTTCTGTACAAGCCAAGGCCCAGACAATTACAGAGCAGAACAAACCTGCACGCCTCTGCTGTCAGCACGCAACAGGTGACGCACACAAGGGAACAGACGATATAAACTCGCATTCAGACGCTGATAAACAATCTGAATCCTGAAAAACTGCACAATACGACAAATGTTTGGCATCACCTTTGATCACCTTCACCTCTGCGATCATCTGCCACTGCAGGCTTACTGAAAAGAAAGGAAAAAAGCCCCAATCTATTGTTTAAATGAATTACAGCCTCTGCAGAGACGTCGGTGTGGGTGAGAGACAGCCTCATTAGTGTTAGGTCGGAGTCTGGAGACATTACAATAGTAAATCACAGCAGAATACAATAAATGAAACCATTTATTACAGAAGCCTCTGTGGTTTTAACAGCAAAAGAAATGGCTCATAATTATCCATAGAAGGCTATTGTTTTCATTTGGTTCAACCATAAATCCCCCAAGGACATAAAAATCAAATCAAACTGAGGAACGAAGGAAAGTGTTCAAATGAGCAGAAATGTCATTTGTGAAGATAAAACAGCAGGATTGTTGCAGTAAAGGAAAAGCCTTGAAACACACCAGGCACGCTGGGAGTCTTCTGATGATCAGCTGTTGGATTTCTGCAGGTTTTCCGCTTTATTTCCAGAAAAAAGGTGCACCTTTGTTGCAGAGGTGGAGGAAAGAAGTGATGGAAACAGTCAGGAAACACCCGAATGAAACAAAACAGAGGTGTTTGATGGGGAGGTGAAGATGAGAAGGTGAAGCACACATAAGTCGAAGGGAGTGAGGAGGGGATGGTGACCAAACCACCTCTTCCTCACAGAGGAAAAGGTGGAAGGAGGAAGACAAGAAATAGATGGAAGGAGAGGGATACAAAAAAGACTCGAGGGCAGGAACTACGGACTGACTGTTTCAGCAGTTGCACAACTTGGAGAAAAGAGAAAAGGAGGGAGGAGGAAAGGATAAAAGGGCAGGAATGAAGGAAGCACCAACATGCAAAAATTGTGATAGAAAAGGAGTCGTAATTTATTTGACACAAACATGTATTTGTTTTGAAAAGTATGAAGTCAGATTTCTGATGTAAATAGTATGAAATATTTCTTATTTGCCCCTTTCAGAAAAGTAGCACCAGCACTGGTAAGACGAATGGAATGAGTACTTGAGTGTACTTGAGTGTCTGCAGTTAGATCCACTGAGAAGCTGTAGGTTGGCAGAGACGTCTGCACCGAGGAGACAAAAGAAGCAGAAAGATAAACGAGGAAAGATGGAGGTTAAGTGACAGTGAGAAGACCAGCAGGTTCAGAGACAAAAAGACGAGTGTAAAGTCTCGCTGCCCCCATTAGAGAGCAGCTCTTTGTGACGAAGGGCTGGAAAAGCATCTTTTTTCACATGCACCACTCAGAGTCTGAGGCCTCTCGTTGTCGTCAGATTCAGCCGGGCGTGACCTGCTCGTTTTTCAACAGAACACAGATGAGCAAAAACCCGGCGGCAGCAAAATGGCCGAATGTGTGATTAAGAGGAGCAAATCTGAACCAAGGTCAGCATGTAAAAACACCTCCATTCAAATTAATTTAAACTCTTTGCTTTCTACAAAAACAGATTTTCTGCCACATATAACAATTTTTTGGATTTTTTTTCCTATAAAAAACAAATAGGGACGAGCTTAATCTAATACTACATCCTACCAGCAGGGGGTGGGCTGATCACTTTTTTACCAATAAGGTCCCTGATTGGCTGATCTGCTGGTGAACTGGTCCAGGCCTTTTGTGACATCGTGTGCTGGGGATAGGGTTAGTCTTCAAGGTGTCTTCAAGGTACTTGAGAACCTATTCAGTTGTGTGCTGAGAGCTGGTGTTAGCCGCGGGCAGCTAATTCATCATACTGCAGCAAGAAGTGGGAGTAATTGACATTTAGTGCTAAAGTTAGTGACTGTGGCTTTAACCGAGAAAAGGACCGGAAAAGATCAAGATATCTTCTGCAAGAGTGACCTAATATTTAATAAGTAAACATGGTAAGAATATGAATAGAACATTGAAGAACCTTTACCCAGTGCTGCATTTGGCTTGCTAAATGTTGCCCTTCATGCTGTTCATTTGCCCTTTAACCTGCTAAAGTCTAACCTCTTTGTTTAAATCCCAACAAATACATACAGAACGTATATTTATCAATGATTTATTGACCTTTGTGAAGCATTTTTTTTTTTTTTTTACATTATGTTGCACTAACACGCATGGAACCCTGATGAGGATCAACGCCCGCAAAGCTCCAGGTCCAGACAGTATTCCTGGGCGGGTCCTCAGAGTGGGGGCTAACGAGCTGGCTGATGTCTTCACCTCCATCTTCAACCTCTCCCTCAGCCAGCGTGCTGTCCCCACCTGCCACCGTCCACCACCGTCGTACCCCCTCCCTAAGAGGAATCCTCCATCCTGCCTGAAGGATTACAGGCCAGTAGCACTCACTCCAATCATTAGTGAGTGCTTCGAGAGAGTGGTACTGTCCCACATTCAGGGCAGCATACCGGACACTACAGACCCCCTGCAGTATGCCTACAGGCCCAACAGGTCCACCTCCCACGCCACTGCCGCTGCCCTTCACCTAAGGAGATGATAGTGGACATGAGGAAGGAGAGGAGACGTCACCAGCCACTGTTTATCAGCGATCTTGAAGTAGAGAGAGTGAGCAGCTTTACATGCCTGGGGGTCCACATCAGTGATGACCTCACCTGGACACTTAACACAACCCAGGTGGTGAAGAAGGCTCAACAGCGGCTGTACTTCTACAGCTGCACCATAGAGTCCATCCTGAGCAGCTGTGTGGTCTGGCAGCACTACTGTGAAGGACCGCAAACGCGTGAGAGTGGATAAGACTGCCACAAAGATCACCAGGACTCCCCGACCCTCTCTGCAGAGCATCAACCATCGCAGCGTCCACAGGAGAGCTGCCTCCATCATCAAAGACCCCACCCACCCCCAACTCGGACTATTCACGCTCCTACCTTCAGGCCAGAGGTACAGAAGTGTGTGATGCAGGACTACCAGAACTCATTCTTTCCCACCACCATCAGATTATTGAACTGCTGAATAATTTGCACTATTCCTCACTGTTAACCTGTTTACATACAGTTGCACATTTTGCACACCATTTGACTACTGGCAGTTGCTCATAAAAGCGAATGTAGCACATTATCTGCAAAAACAAATGTTTATGTACGTAGTAGTGGCCTATTTTATGATATTTTTGCATGCCTCTATCCTTCTGTTTGTCCATTTTGTACCTCATTTTTACACTCTTGGCATCCAGTGTGGGCAGCAGAGTAAGAATTTCATTGTACAGGGCTTGAATCTTGAATCTTGAATCTTGAATCTTGGAGGCTTTGGAGTCATGTGATGGTAAAAAGCATATTGCATAACAAAGCATAACAAACTGACAACTGATCCCTAAAAGAAGGAACTCAATGAACTTAAAAAAACACACACAACACTCGAAAAAGGAATATCCATCTAAAAAAAAAAAAAAAAAACGATATTTATGCACAGAACAAACAAGATGATAAATATGAAACAGCTCCGGGCCAGTTTTGTTGACATGAAAAATTGCTTTATGAATTATTTGTGCATGATTAAACAGATTATGATCAGTTAAATCCACACAAACTCTACACAGAGCAGCACAGCAATTCTCCGGTCATTGCCGAGATAAAAGGAATCCCTTTAACAACCCTGAAAGATGACAGGAAGGACTGTTTGATCATGCATAGGTTGCTTCAGAAAGGGGCGGTTGACTGAAATGAGTAGGAACTGAAGCTGCTGAGGTGATGAGGAGGACATGGAATGGATGCACGAGAAGAGTGATTTCACTCCAGAAACACGTTCATCTCATGGATGCTAACATCGGATTACACGTTAAGAGAACTCAGGCCTTTGGAAGCTTAACGCCACCTGTAAACACCAATCTCTCCTCCTGAATTACAGACTTAATCCCAGTGACCATCGCCACCATCCAGCCAAATTACGATTCTATAAAATAAACCCGGGATTATTCCGACGCAGACAAACCGGGCTGGTCCCTCGCCATCAGAACCTCAAACAACAAACGTGGAAACGCTGACTCCAGGAAATAATCCAATCACAAAAACAAATAAAGCACTCTGAAAAGCATGAACACACACATCCAGCACACACACACACACACATCTGTGCATTCAGCACTTTAAAGCAAACCATTAGTCGCTCAATCAGGCAGACCTCACAAGGGAGAGAAAGTTAATTAACAGCCGCATCGGAACGCCAAGCCTCGCATTATATCGAGGTTCTGGGAAACACGATGGGACCAAACAACCATCACTTTGTTCTTTCCTGCCGTCAGTCGCTATCTCCTCATTCTGGGCTCTTTTTAAAAGAAACGTCTGATTGCACAGGCAGAATAAATGTGCTGAATTTAGCTGTCATTCATTCATTCATGTCAGAAGTGAAATGGAGGTATAATGGTAGCCAGGGAGGAGCAGCTGTGGTTTTAGGGCCAGTTTTTTTTTTTAGTAATAATGAAAGCGCAATCGGTTTTGAGAGCAACTGATGTTCTTCTATAGAACGTTAAAATAGAATTATGAAAGTTAAATACATGTGGATTATTAGAGGTCACCTATAATTCCTCTCTCCTGGAAGCCCGAATAATGTTGAAGAGGAGAGGCTTATGGTTGTTACTGCAGTCTACCACTGGATGGCATCAGTCATTTCTAGTTCTCGCACCAACAAGCGTGAAGCTAAAAACCAAGTTTGTGGGCAGGTATTTGAGCCGCGAACGTCTGGCTGCAGCAGACTCCAGACGAGTTTACGGCTGCTCGGCACACCCGCATAAATCATCGCTTGTGCGTAATTACGTTTTCTGTTCGGCCTCCAGGTACTGGCTGTGTTACCGCAGTCAAATGAGGTTTGTGTTGCACTAACCGCTAGTTCTGACAGTGTCTACACGTTTATTTATGCACAACTTCCTGGGGTTTTATTTGTCAGTTTGTCATAGCTTATAAGTTTCGAAAGGGGAAAAAAAAAAAAAATCGATTTGAAAGAAAAGGCACAGACTTATCAGCATTTTAATGAAACTACCACTGCAGTGGAACCAGAGTGGACAGACACTGGCACAAGGTTTGGTTTCCGATGCCAGATTCTGGCCTTTAATATGAAACCAGCTCAGTTTTAATCCCATCATCAGTCTTTATTTTGACACTCCGCTGGCGCACGCTAGCTTGTGCTAACTAAACACACTAAAAACTGATTTGTTTGACTTCAGAAACAGGAAAACAACAGTACCCCGGGCCCAGTAATGCCATCTGGGCCAATTAGACAATTAGCAGTTAGCTGGGCAGCACGAGCCAACAATTAGCGGAGCGAGCAATCAACCATTAACAAGCTTCCTGCTCCACCTTTTCCTTTAGACAAACTCACTTCAAGGTTATGATCATCGCTTCAGGTCTGCAAATGAGCAGAAATGGATCAGCGGCAATAAAAATGATGTTTTGATGCTTAAACGGAGCAGACAGTAACACGAATGCGTGACCGCGCAATGGGCCAAAGGAGGTTAGTTCAGCCCTGTAAGGTCTGAAAATGGCCGACGGCGGTTCGATGTGTCGGTGAATGACAGTTTGGACACAATGCAAGCAGACAAGTGCACAGAGAGAGAATAGAACAATTTATTCATTTAAATTTAGCCATCAATATGAAACTATTGACTTTTATTCAGGCTTGATTAGATTGCTTACTTAATCAAACCCAGTCAGCAGGGTTTCTTTATAACAATAAATTCCATACAAACAGCATGAATAGATGATCAAATTGAGTTGGCCCACATATTCCACCTTTTCTTCCCCACACGCTCCCTGATTCCATGTGACAGCACCGGCGAGATCTTTCTGCATGCTTCAGAGTTCATTAGTGCTGCCGTTATCAGCGGCGCCAGCGAAACCAGTGAACCGGTGGTCCAGAGCCGACCACGCGTGCTCTAATCAATGAGCATCAGATGCTTCACAGGTGAGAAATGTGTTCTCTTTAGGGGTGCAATGAAGCAACCGTTTGCTCCTTTTTCACAGTTTCGCAGTCAAGATCGGCATTAAAGGGAGGATAAGCTTGATTTAGTTCAATGTGGAAATATCTATGCGCTCCAGGTGTTGCCTTTTCCTCATTTTTTTAATAAAATACGACTTTTGGAAGATTGTGTTTATGCCTTCAGCAGCAACTTTAAAGTCCCCGTTGTGCAGAAAAGGCCTGCATCTCTGTCCCTTTTCCTGCGGTTGGTGCAGTTTGGGCTGCTCCGCCCTCACCTGTGTCTCATTAAGCTTCCCTGCCTGTTTAAATCTACCTGTTCCTTCTGTTGCTGTGGCCTCGTTAGCCTTCCTGTCACACGTGCTCTGAGTTTGGCTTCAGCTGTTATCAATTAAGCTTAAGCCTAAATCAAATAAACTCTGAATGTTTATGTAAAAGTTGCCTGTTTTTCATTTTCTAACTTTTCTCAGTTTAACTTGACCCCTCTATTGTGGAAAATGGCTATGCTACAAATCAAAAGCTCAATATTTATTCAGCCCTTTAAAAGGTTATTTGACCATGGACTGTCACCGGCTCTGCTGTAAATATCACTGAGTTGACAAAGTCAGCCAGAAAAGTTAAATAAACTGCATTAAAACTCCTATATTTACTTATGAAAATAATTAAAAGTCTATCCAACAAACACTACAAAAGTCTTGATGTTTGCAGCAAATGCTACGGAATCGTAAATCAAATTGAAAAAGCACAGAACTCCATTATTTCTTAAAAAGAAACACTGTAACTTTTCCTCTGCCAGCTGCTCATTCCTAATCAGAGTGGCCTGCTGGTGCTGGAGTCTACCCCCGCAGTTACCGTGGCGACAGGCAGACTGGGGACCAGAGTATCCAGAGAAGATGAACACGGACACCGTGCTGGTCAGGACTTATCAGTGATGTCCACCAAGTGGAGGTTACACTCCGGCTCACCTCGGAATTAGGGCGGGAAAATGAGCTTGCAGACACGCTGAACTGCACGCGTGTCCCGCTCTCACGCTGTCACTTAACTCGCATGTTAAGTGGTCCTCCAGAACTCCCGACTCTTGCTCAGACAGGCTAATTAAAACCAGGCCAGGGAGGGAGGACGAGGACCGCCAGAGCAGCTTGAAAAGGTTTGAAGAGCAACTGAGAAGCTCATCGACTAATAAACGTGCGAAGCGAGAGGAAGGAAAAAGAAAAGGTTGTGAGCGTGTCTGAGGATGGGTGTTGAAGAGAAGGTCATCTCTGTGATGGACAGAGACACGTGTGGGAAAAAAGACAAATCTTCATGGCATAAAAGGGAAAGCTTGATGGATGGATCGCTCGCTCACCTCGTTAAAAAGGCCCGCCACTTTTATTAGATACAGAGCTTTGCAATATTTATACCATGAATATTTCAGAGCCCCCAGCAGGAGTCCAGGCGTGGAGCGCAGCCACCATGCAGCCAGCGCAGTCGCTCGCCAGAGGAAAAGCGCTGCGCTTCTTCATCATCCTTTACTTCAGAGTACAGAAATATAGAAACTCACAAAGAATTTGATTCTGCACGTGGGCGCAAAGTTTGAAGCAGGAAGGCAGCTGGAAACAGGGCAATCTTTTCAAATGCTTAAATAAACCGTCACACAACTTAAAAAAAGAGGGCGAATAATGGAGAGTTTATACATTAAATTAACAAAGTTTTGAGTGGAAATTCAGTTTTTGGTTCCTAATTATGTGTTTGGGTTTAGAATTTAGTGCTTTTTTAATGTTTCCACGCCTTCCTCTGATTCTCATGGGACTCACCTGTGTTGCTACTGGCTCCGCCCTCCAGCGGCCCACACCTGTGCAGCCGCCCTCACGGCTACGCGCTGTCCTCAGTCTCCGGATCAGCTGAGAGGCTGATGCCGGTGCTGCAGAAACGAGGAAGTTCTCCGCTTCAAAAGCTGCTGGCCGATCGGTTTTCGCTATTCTTGATGGGGGAGAAATGAAGCAATGATTTTTCACAGTTAAGATCAGCGTTAAAGCAAGGTCGAAGTTAAAAAACAGGCTTCACCTTCAACACGTAGAGCCCGAGACCCCCTGAGTTGGGCCGACTGAACCACCGATCCACCGCCGGGGGAGCCCACAGATTCCTCCTGCAGCTTCCGTCCGTCCCTGAAGGCAACGTCCTCCAGATGGGAGATGCTGTCGAGCCAATTAAATGCTTCCCCTTTTTAACAAACAAGTGTGTCATTTACATAAATGTGAGACAGGCAGAGCTGGTACAAGCAGATGGATCTGCGAAAGCACTCATCAGGCTCTGAGTTGTGGGATATCACCGTCCTCTTTACCGTCTTTTTTATTTTCCTTGACAGCTGCTTTGGCGTCTTACGGTCTATCGTTTTTGTAAAGCCTCTGCTGTTTGGAGAGGACAGACTGTAGATGTTCGCTCGCCGCTTCTTTACCCTTCATTGACCAAGTCCCAGCCAGTGTTTAAGACTAATCTGATGGATCGCTCGCTGCTAATTGAGCAAAATGAGTTGGCATGGCAACAGACTCATTCAGAGAGGGTGGCCTCCATGACACTGTCCTCCAGTGAGGCGCACTGCAGTGCAGCAGCAGAGCACTGCAGCATCCGAGGTCTCCATCTTAAAATCATAGTATCATCAGTCGTCTTGGGGCCTTGTGTGTGTGTGTGTGTGTGTGTGTGTGTGTGTGTGTTTGTGTTTGTGTGTGTGTGTGTGTGGGGCCATTAACGACACTTGAAAGAAGAAATGTATGAAAATTAACCTTATTATTTCTTTTTCTTCCCCTGAAATAAAAATGATAATTTGATGTCAGTGGGCCAAAATAAAAAAAAATCCCATCTGCTAAAGTCTGCCTATAATTAGGTGCAAAAAGAAGGTTTTATGTGAAATTTATGATTCTACAGTAATAGAAAATTCATTTTTCTTGTGTTCGTGATTTATTGTCTCATAAATGTACAATCTTTGTCAGAACAGCCTTTTCTCGGAATATTACCCCCCTTTCATCACATTTAATAAGGCTTTAATCCTGTTAAGAGGATTGTCTGCAGGGCTGCCAACAAGTCCGGATTTCCTGGACAGTAAAGCCTGTGATTGTACCATCAGTGTTTCACTTCGTTACCACCACCATCATCATCATCATCACCACCACCATCATCATCATCTGGTTATTGTTATTACCATCACCGTGACTGTTACTGGGAGACATGAAGAGCTGAGGCATCACAGTCGTGTCTACAGTTCATTTCAGAAGGATTTAAACCAGCGTTTTGTTGTCGCGTCCCCCCGCCCTCAGTGAAACGGGCCCGTCTCTAATCCCCAACAGGCCAAACCTGTTCATGCCGACTGTTTGATCCATTTTCATCATCCTAAAACAACCTGCTTTTGTTTCAGAGCAATAAACAGCAATTCCTGGTTACAGCTGATCTCGGATCAGTACCAACCCTGGAGCGACTGAACAGTCTTGTTGTTAAACTTGAGCTCATCGCAGCTGCTGTGCACACCTGCCAGCCTCTGTTCCCATGGTTACACACACACGCTGTCGTCGGCGGTTAAATCAATCTGGTTTTTCCCTCTCGTGCATCACTCTGATTTAGGAAAAAAAAACATTTCATTACGTTTATATTAATGCTAGTTTTTCAAAGCCGTGGAGGAATGTGACAAATTTCTCTCATTTGGCATTCATGAGAGTTTGGAAAGTCTTAGTTGAACTTAGCTGAACTTTGCTGTGCGTGGGAAGGCCATCCATCTAGTTTAACGTTAACCCTGGGTGTGAGGAAACGGGTTTTAATAGGTTGGGAACCAACCGGTACCCAGCAGGTGTAGCGTCGCCTTTATTTCATCCTTTTATGATAAAGGTAAAGTAGAAAGAATGCACGATAACATTAAAACACACAGCCGAGTGCACTTGCTCCGTCCCTCGTTTCCGTACCGACTTCCTGCCTCAGCCAGCTGGTCCAGAACCACCCATTTCCAGTGACCGAGGGGAGGAACGGAACCTTTGGAAGCTGTATGTGAAAATATTTGGAGAAGGTCTGCATGCAGCTACGGGTCACAGGAGACGTTTCACCATGAAAATTACGCTGCATTTAGTGTCATTTTCAGACTTTTCAGAGATGATGAGCGTGTGAGAGTGACAAGTCTCAGCGTCGGCGGCTCCATTCTAATGGAAATGACCTGCTGAGGTCAAACTTCTCCTCCATTTAGCAGATTTACATATCATTAAGTATTAAAGTGAAGATTTTTGCTGCTATCTTCCAAACAGTTGAGGGTTTACTTGTTAGAAGTCGATAATTTCAATAACTGAAAAACGAAGCCTCCCTGTTTATTGGCGCATAAACAAAACTTGAAAAGCGAATGAGCTGACTGCTTTCTTTTCTCTCTGTTTATGCTGAATAACCGAAAAGCGCCGTGTGTCTTGCAGTAAATGAAGTGAGGGCGGAAGCACTCGCGGGACTCTCGGACAGTCTGCGGCCACCTCCTCACCTCTCCCAGTAACCCACCTCTCTTATTCTCTCTCTCTCTCTCTCTCTCTCTCTCTCTCTCTGCCAGCTGGTTTCTGAGCAACCTGCATGTCTGCCTGCATCGTTTAGAGCTCTCAGAGGAGCAGCCGCTGCTTGAAGCAAAAATGGGCGAGTGCGGCGGCCTCTCCAACTTAGTTCCACCCTCTTCTCCTTCCACTCCAGTTTCTCTTCATTAATGGAGACTCTAGCTTCTCCCCGTGAGCCTCCGCCTCCCTCCTTCTCCTCCTTCTGCCTCCTCCTGTCCCTGCAGACGGTTTCAGGCCTGTTTAGGTATGCATCATCAAGTGCACATTTAGAGATGTCAGAGAACTGATTGTTTCTCCCTCACTTTCATTTCCAGCCTCGACACTTTGACTCACTTTGCCCTCTCCCACGGTTCTTTGTGATTTATCTCCCGCCATCCCGCGAGGTGTGACGGCCGCTGCTGACAGCTGCGACACCGGGCGCGGTCGGCACGACTTCAGAAAGGAGCCTCTGTGAGGTCTAAAAAAAAAAAAAAAAGAATTCACCATTTGCTTTAATATCCACGTACCACTGCACACATGCATGAGTCTATAAGCAGAAGTTCTAAGAGATTTTGCTGCCTTGTGACTCAACGCTCTTAAAGCACGCTTTCTCTTGTGTTTGAGAACAGAGCACTTTCTTTTACTCTCAATTTACTGGCTGAAATCCATTATCTTCAATTCCTCAGCCTCTATGTGGGAGATAAAGCCGTAATTAGTTCCAAAAAAGCACAGAAAAGGCTGTGAGACAATTTGTGTGTTTTTAGTGAACGTTGCTTTGTTAACTTTCTAATTAGCTCATGTGAAATTTTGCTTTTATAGTTCCGATCAGAAGGAGTGTCGGTGACATTATGGGTTTCCTTCGCCGTGCAGCTTTGTAGCCACACTTGCTCACACCTGCACACAATTCAGGGCATCCGTCTCAGAACGTGTTTTTGAGGACGTGAAAATGAGATCTTTTCTTTTCTGATGCATCAGCAGGCGGCCCTGTAAAAATGAGCTCTTACGCCTTCCGGGACTGAGCCTCATACTGCAATGTATATTTAATTCGATTTTCCCTTTTTTATTATTGTTGTTGTTATTATTATTATTATTATTATTAATAATCATATATAATGGTTGTCATGTTTTTGTACTTGCTGGTTCTATTTCACTGAAACTTTGAATGGGTTAAAGCAACAAAAACATAGTTCCTTGGAGCCGAGGTTGGACCACGAGTATGGCTCGATGCTATCCCTCTTTATTTCGGGGACATTGATTTTTATTCTTAAACTGTCCTTTGTCCTTCGACAGTTAGGAATAAAACTTTGCCTATATTTCACCCTGAGTGCGTGAATTGGATTTTGAGGCTCGGTGGTGATTTAAATGATTGCTGGGGGAGGTCAGGGAAAGTTTAAAGTCAAAATAAAGCATTGTGCTGTGTTACATGCCTTTTATTTTCTTTGAGAGCAATACTTTCTCAGAGGAAAACACAGAACTGAGAATATATATACTCTCAAAGGGAAAACTTGAAAGCATTGGAGAGCAAACATACAATTTAAGCCGAGAAAGCATCAGTTTTCGTTTAGACGGTCATTGTTCAGGAAGGAGCGCCTGGATGGCCGAGGGAGAGGGATGGAAATGATGCAGTAACGAGGAAGGTGATGAAAAATGCAACACAATCAACCGTGCGTGCAACTGCAAACAGCACTTCTCTTCACCAAAACCGTAATTACATCAGGAGAAGAGAAAAGACGGAGAAGATAAATGACGACTGGCGTCCTCTGTGATTAATGAAGCTTAACCTGCAGGGGGAGACAGAGAGCACGAGCAATCGTTAATACCTGGCTGGAAGATGAAGAAAGCATGAAACAAAGAGATGAATGCAAATATGGTCAGATAGGATTACACAGTTAGAGGGCAAATGAAGACAGGGCTGCAAAGACCTTTTCCAGTAAGTCCAGTGACGCGACAGCCACGAAATCCTTTTGGAGTCTCATTGGTTGGTCGAAGAAGAGTTCTCTTTATTCACGAGGTTCTCTGCAAATAGCTATTGTGGGGTTATGGTTCCATTTCATGCTCTTTTTTTCCCTCTTTCTAACAAATGTTGCGTGTTCTGAATTTCCCGACACATTTTCCGAATAGCTAGCTCTGAAATGCCAGCGTTAATAACCGACACTGCTTTTATGACACTGACAAATGTGGCGAACGCACCGTTCCTTGAAAACATCAAAGTCTGCGAGGAACTCTACTGAGACTCCCTCAGAAATGAATTCCTCTCCAAAAAGTAATATTACGCATATTTTTACATAATTTGTGTAAAGGCCAACATTGGTCTTGACAAATCATTGGACACAAATGCTACTGGTGACGATAATAGCTCATGGTTTAATATAAAGTTAACATCACCCACTGATGTTTAGGAATTCTGCGTTTGTCAGCGAGCCCTGGCTGCTCTCCTCCTCCTCTGCTTAAAACATTGGAACTGTAATTGTTGAAGTCTAAATTTCCAATACTTCAATCTTTTGTACCCCTGGAGCGTTCAAGTGCCTAAAAACCGATTTATCATGAGAAACCGTTTGCCACCACAGCCTCGCGGTGCGATTCTTCCTCCTCATCCTGGATTGATCGGCGCAGGAGAGGATTGTTTGCAAAATAATTCTGTAACAGCGCTGTTTGTCGCTGCGGCGTGGGCGTGCGGAGTGTATAAAAACTGCTTTTGCTGTTTCACACGAAGAATACAAAACAGAGCTTATTTGCTGTAGGGAGATTTGGCGTCTTTGGCAAAGACGGCCAGAAAATTGTGACGCCTTCTGGAAGGCTGCCTGCCTTGTGCGATTGTGTGCCTCCTGCCCATTCAGCCAGAATTATGACAAACACTTTCTCTCTCACACACAACTAAATCTCTTGTGTACTTGAATGAGACATTTAGGAGAACGGGGTAATATGAGACTCAACCAATGCTGCTTTGATTTGTGATGACCTTCACAGCAATGGTGATGTTTGGCACTGGGACGACCATGGCCTCACGAGGACAGAGAGGAAGTCATGGTAGCAGAAGCTTCGGTTGCTTCGTTTCAAGGGCTCGATTCCTCATTGTACTGTCTCGAAGATGATGAAAGCAGATTGCTAACATGGACACTACAGATCTAAAATGAGTTCTGAACAGTGAAGCTGAGCATCAGAGGCAAACATGGACTTGCGTGAAGTCGTAGCGTGTCTTTAATTTGCTGTAATTAAAACGGTCATTTAGCCAGAGCTAGCTTGATGGCGCCATCGACATCAGGTCATCCTGGCCTGTGTGGAGCAGCTCATCTGTGCTGCCGCCTGCTCATTAGGAAGCATCCTCCGGTGCTCCAGCGGCGGGATGATGGTCCTGCTCGTTTGTCCTGCTGCTGAGGAGCCGCGCAAATGAACCGTTTCCAGAGGAAATGTGAAGAGAGGCAGCAGATTTATTTGGACGGGACTGAAACAAATGTGAAACCCACATGCAGATCAGCGAAGGCAGCGCTATCTCACACTTCACACCCACTTCGCTCTGAATTTGAACGTTCCCTCCAGATGAACGTTATCTAGCTGCCGAAAAAGAAATTCTGAAGCTTTTTTCATCCTTCCCTCTTGTCTTTGTATGGTCCCGTGAATCCCTCCACACGTGTTAAACGATTATGGATGCTTTGGCGCCTGCTGCGTTTGTCCTTCAGACCTCTGACTTTGCCAAGACTAAAACCCGGTTCCGACTGAACCAGGGTGGGACTGAGGACGCTCAATTCTTACGCTCAAACGTTTCCTGTTAATTGTGAGTCGACTAGATTCGTACAGGAAACTCAAAATCAGAACAAACGGTTCAGGCGAAGTTCAGCTCTTAGACCGTCTGCGCGTGGATCAAGCGTTCATGTCAACCTCTGGGCTGCGTTTGCGTGAAAAATGCCCAAGTTCTGATGCTCATGTTGGTCTTGAGCTCATTAGTAACACTCCAGAAGCTAATCGGAGACGACACACAGACTATTCCTTTTACATTTCCCCTCTTTTTGTCCTTCAAATTCAGCCTCTGCTTTAATCACCTACGAGTTGCTAATATGACTCGACACTTGCGTCTGTCTGTGACTCGTCAGCTCCTCCGCTCCCCCCTCCCAACCACCCAGAGCTGCAGATATCTTCCAGTTCAGGCTGTGCTGAGTTATAAAAACTCTGATTAAATGCCACTCTGCATTTCTGCTGTTTTGGCTGCCTGATCACATACTTGTATAACTGGCTTTAATATGTCTCTGTGCTGATGCTAAAGCTTTTTCAGCACCACATTTTACTTCGCGTCTCGAGGAAGAGAATCGGGTTTTTCTGTGTTGCCACACAGAAGTGATTTTGAACCGACATTAGTGGCATTTTCGAACCATTTACACAGCAAGTAGAAAAGGTCCTGCTTTGAAACTTAATTTTGCGCGAGTAGGCGACTCGTCTGAGGTGAACAGCCAGCTCATCCATTCCCTGTTGAATCATTTTAATAACAACGACTAAAGAAGTCGGTCTGTTATTCCCTTTTTCACACTGTTTGAAGTGTTGTTTGACCCAGAACCAAAATGGGGCGCAAACTAGGCAATCTTTTTTGATTAATTGGCATTTTTGCCAATGAGCAGGAGCTGCCAAACTGCTGCTAGCGTGTCCAGACCTCCTCACGTCCCTCCCCCAGTCTGTTTGATAGCTTGGGTTCCTCTGTTGCATCTGGGATTGTTCTTATTTTTCTGCAGACATTGGAAGTGACGACACGTGCACAATCCCAGTAGCATGGCTAATATAAAATAATGGATTATTTGTCTCTGTTGGAGCCGAGTCTACACCCCCACACCTCCACTCCCAGGCAATGTGCCTGCAGAGAGGGAGCACAGAGACCTCACAGGAACATAATAACGGCTGGAGATAATAGCGGCCGTCCCAGGGAGACGGCGGCAGAGGTGCTCGTTATTAGTTCCTCAGAATAAGGTGAAGTTGTTCCTTTTGTTGGGGAAAAGGAGGTGATGGTGCCGAGCTGCAGACGAGACATTTTAAAGTGCAGGAGGAAAAAAAAAAAAAATCATTATCCTTATCTTTGGACTCATATCGTGGGGGGTGGTGAGAAGGGGAGGGGGTTTGGAAGTCTGGCAGTGGTGGAGGCGACAGCAGAGTGCAGTTCACATTATGAACAGCTATATTACTGTTATTACAAGCATGTAAATGGCCGCATTTACATCACCTGTTTGGTGTTCTCTGTCACCATCCATCATCCCCCCCTCCTCCATTCATTCCTTTACCTTTCCTCATCTTCTCTTTCCGCTGTGTCATCATGAATCTGATGATTTCTCCCTCCCTTGTCCTCCTCTCCGTTAGCGCATCGCACTCTCGTTCCACTTGCGCCTTCCCGTCGGCCTCCTCGTCTCCCGTTAGTATCAACCCCACCCCCGGCTGTGTTCCGTGTCTTTATCACCCTCATCATCGCCCAGACGGGGGTGCACTGTTTGGGCAGTACGGTACTCCATTAAAGCTGCATGCTAATGCGGCAGATCGCCGCCGAGCAGAACGTGGAGTGGACCAATTTCAGGAGTGCTTGGCTACATTTTATTACCGCTCATAAGCTCAAGGTCAGCTACCTAAGACGAAGAGCCCAAAGCATCCCGCGCAGCAGAGGAAGCGTTTATCATCGGCCTGCTCGGCCTTGCCTTCACGCTTCCTCTCGCTCATCTTTAACTACAGTTCAGACGCTAAACTGGAATTTATTTGTCATCTTCCATTAGCTTCTTTCTTTATTTTTCCACTCCTCTCTCTGGTTGCATCTGTTTAAGACGGTTACCATTAGCATCGAGCATTTTTAGTGCAGTTGCAGGGTCACGCGATCCTGTTCCTCATCATTTGGAAAATGTTTTTCAACCAAATGTGAACATTGTGATCACTCCAGATGTTCAAGGGCACCTTGGGCACAGCGGAGAGGAGCCGTTATGTGTTCATGTGTGTTGAAAAAAAAAAAAAAACAGTGCTGAGTGCAGACGCTGAGCAGAGAAGCTGCAACTTGTCGGCATCACTTTCTGCTCGCTGACGGTTCCAGGACGCAGAGTTAAGTAAAGCTGCTTCTGAACGCAACCCCGTTTTACAGAAGTGAGCCGGTCTCGCCCGAGACCCTGCTGCCATTTCCCAAAGCCTAAAATGTAAAATAAAGGCGGCGGGTTGGGATCATAACTAAATCAAGTGTCGCTTTAAAGGCTTAGTCATCTAAAATAAAAAAAAAAAGAATGAAAGCTGCAGCAAAAAAGAGAAGTTGGTGTGAAACTGAGATCTGAGTAATTATAAATGAGTCTAGACATGAGTCTCATGAATCTGCCTGCCACCATCATAAAGGTCATCACATGTTTGTTTGGACTATTCTTACGACGATGACATCATCACAGCTGTAATCTGTTGATCCATTAGCATCAACAGGACGTTTGCAACAGGGCCGAAAGAGACAAGAAGACAAATAAAACCAAATATAAATTATTCTTTTATCTTTGCTTCCCCCACTTCCTGCACAGATACACTGGCTGTCCCAGAACACACTGATCCATCTGATTCTTTTATAAGCTCATGTAGGTCACACAAACATTTCTCTGCTTTTTCACACTATATTTGGTTTAGCATAAAACACACGGACACACACACACACACACACACACTCAGCAGGAGGTAGTTAGTGTGTTTCAGCTCTGCAGCCATAAAACGAAGCAACACGCTATGTCTTCACACCCGTGTGTATGAGGAGTGTGTGTGTGTGTGTGTCTGATCACACCAGAGGGGCTGTGAGTCCTCAGAACTGATAATGGATGAGAAAATTGTGCCTGTTCACATGTGCACGTGACTGAACGTGTCCTGTGTGCCAAACAGGGTGTGTGTCTGAGAAGACGTGTGTGACAGCACTAACGTGTGTATTTCCTGGCTTGACCACTTTGACAGATTATGTTTAGCATAAAACACACACACACACACACACAAAGGAAAGTTAGCAGTGTGATGTGACTCTTTCAGTGCCTCCATGTTAAAATGGTGGAACAAGAACCCAGATATGATGTCTGACCTCCGGGCCCAGAGTTCCTCCCTTCGCTTCCTCCTCCCAGCTGGAGGTTCTCCAGGGACGCGTTAGTATGCTGGTCTGCGTTTGGCTGCAGAGGTTAACCAGCCAATCACAACAACATGGCGACTGAGCGCTTTGTGACGTTAATGCGGGAGGTGAAAAAAAGCTTCGCCAGATTCGCCTGATTTTCGTGTCTGAAGCAGCTAAAGTAAAGGAATGAAAATCAGCACGTGTGATAATCTAATCAGGAGCTTTTATTCAATGTTATGTAGCTGCCTTTGTTAAAAGTGGCCTCCACTCATTCCACTGCTGATCAATCCAAGCTGCAGCCAGCTGATTGGCTGTCTTTGATTGGTGAAGCGGACCAGGCGTTCAGATTAGCGGGCTAATCTGGGTCACAGAACAAACTTTTTTTGAGTTTTGAGGTATTTTGCCTCCCACAACCCGAGGTTGTCGCCTTCCTCTTCAGTCACAGTAGCCGCGCTCTCTTGGATGAGCTAATGCAGCCGCTAAGCTAACCACTTTATGGAGACTTTAATGAGCTGATGTATCCTAAAACACTTCATTACGGCCATATTTGGACCATAAAAGCCACTTCACACCATCATTAACTGTGCTGTAATGCAGATGTATCATGATATGTTCACTAACACATTCTTTTTCATCATCATCATCAGCAGCAGCAGCAGCTCTGCTGATTTGAAGCATTTGTCCAGTTTTTCCCTGATTTTCGTTTTAATTCTGCTGGCTGCTTCCCATCCTCTCCGCGTCTTCTCACTTCCTGACGATATCTTTGTGATCGTCTGACTCCCGCCTGCGTGCACGTTAATCGTCGGCGTGGTAAACTCACATCTGAGCCCCCGCTGGCCTGCAGACGACAACACTCACTCCTGGATTCATATTTGTCTCACACCAGCCAATGGCTGATGAGCGCGCTCGTCATTAGCCAAATTAGCTGCACCTGTGGCCCCTTGGACCCACCTTCCTGTCCACACCCCCCAGACTGAACGTCTTAATGAGTAAATACAATATCACAATAATGAATCAGCATAGTGAGGGGGGCATTTATCCGCCCAAAGTGACAAAGTGTGTGTGCGTGCGTGCGTGCGTCGGCCTGCAGCAGATTCGGCCGCTCCGTCCTGATGAATGTGAAGGCTGAGCTCCGCGTTCTGTCAGAATCAGCAGCAGATTGATCCATTTGACAGTCCATTACTCTCGGAGCAGAGCCGGGTGATTAAAATTGAGATCTGTGCAGCCAGATGTTAATCTGTTTTCCAGATGCTGCAGGGATGAGATGTAGCTGAGGTTTGCAGCTCCGGTTCAGACTGGGCTGTTTGACATTGGCGCTCGTGTCGCCGCGCTGCTGGAACGTCGTAAGTCTGCTGCTCCTTCGTATTCCGAACGGCTTCCTCATTAGTTCGGACTTCCAAATCATTACAGCTAAAGACTGCAGTGAGGAATCTCTGTTTATGTCCTGAAGGCTGTTGAAGGCCTCCTCAATCTTTCATGAATGTTACCACATTTTACAAGCTGTTCTGTGTTTTAATGAGGACAAAAATAACAGTGTTATTTAAGACCGGCTCTCCCCAGGACAGACACGTTCAGCCCTCCAACACTTCAGATAAGCTGTAAAATCTCCTGGCTGCCACCTCATACAGCACTATTAGCCTCTGCTAGCCTATTAGCATGTGTTGGATTGTTTGTTCTTCTGTTGCTTTTTCTTCTTCTTCTGTCCATCTTTTCATGCATTTCTACCCGAGAGTTCTGTGGACTGAAAGTATATTTCTATATTTACATTTTATTTAAAGAGATCAGAGTGTTTCTTCTGACCGCTCTGTGGACATGAAACTCGTGTTTGTACTGGACATGTAATGAGTGCGTCATAACTTTTGATCTAACAGTGCTTGAGTTCAGTTGGTTGTGAAATAAGGCAAGTTTTACCTGCACTTGAACTCACCAGGGTTGGATTTTTCACATTTAATTTATTGGACCAGCTTCAGGATCAATGTCATGCTGCTCATGCTAATGTTAAAGGCCTCAGTTTCTTTCCAAACATGTCAGACGGCGAATTAAAACACTGCTGAAATTATAAAAAAAAAGAACCATGCATGCTTAAACTCTTTTGTGACAAAGACTGAAGCTGAAAATCGGCAAATATTAGCATTTTTAGATGGTTGTTGGAAGCGTAAGACAGTTTATACTTGCGCATCGTGGCCTGCTAACTTTTGACTTAATGAGATACAGCTTTGCGTTTGAGTTTTCCCGCAGCATTAAAACTTGGTAATGGATCAAAAGTCATGAACCGTGTTCAGATATGCTCTGGATGCTTGTAGAACTTCCTGCCGGCCTATCAGAGCAGCAAGTGTCGAAGGGCTGAATTTGAGTTGCAGATTTTAGCGAATATGGCTGACTCATTTCCCACGTCCACGCCGAAGCCACTCGAGTAATGTTGAATGTTAATCCAAATGAACAGTTTCGCCTCAGGCTTGTCGGAGTTCATCTGGGTGGACAATATATTTCTCATCTTAAACATCAGACGTCTGTTCCACTTTTTTTTCTTTTTTTGGGACAAAGTTTGTTCTTATTTATAGATGTGCGGAACTGTGAACATGGGATTTCCACGTATGGAATTCTTTTAAAAGAGTGTTTCAGTGGAGTGGAAGGAGCTGCATTTCCTTGATTATCATTCTATTACTGCGTAATTACACTGCGTCCCCTCGGAGTTTTCATTGTAAAGAGGCTGATAGGCTTTTAATTAGACCTAAAGGGGATTGGATGGGTACTTTTACATATTCCACCACTGCCATGAATTATAAAACACTGCTGGTTGCACTCGCTCGCCTCCTCTTACATAACCATGAGCCGGATTTTCAGGTCTTCATTTGAGCTGTGAATTCACAGCGTCGGCTTTTTCACACAACATCAGGGGAGGAAAGAGAAGCGCGTACCTTGGGCCACAGCGAGAGTACAGGAAGGATCGCTCGACATGCTCCTCACACTTCAGCGAAATCCATCAGCCCAAGCGGCCCAAGCCCTCGGTGGAATCCTGCAGCTCATCCTCACCAGAGGAGGGAGAGAACTGCACTTATTGTTATCATTCACACATTTCCTGCTTCTGCCGTTTCTGTCCTAGTGGGCGCATGCTGTCGCCACGGTAACAAGCACTAATGATCTGATGGGACGCTGGGATTCGGAAGGAGGCTGCAGCCTGCTGCTGGACATGCGAGCAGAGGTGGATCTGAACCCTGCTGAGACCCTCTGGCATGAATATCAGACACTCATGAGACCGCAGAAGAGCTGACCGACTCTGCTTGGATCACTGCTGCTGAGCTGCTGTGTAAAATCATCTGTAGACGAGCTGGTTGGAGGAAACATCAAGCCAGAGGTAACGCTCCTGAGACCGCCCTCTGGTGGCTGGCTGCAGGAACACATTAGCTCCACCTTGATGCAGGACTCGGACCAAACTGCAGAATCACCAGTTTAAGGTGAATTCTGGAGCGGCGACGCCCCGTCTGTCTGTTAGGGTTAGGGTTGTTCCTGCCCACAGTTCTCAGCAGGGGTTCTGCTAGCAGCCAGGCGCTAGCGCCACAGCGACTGAGGTCGTTTCATTAATCACTGGAAAGTCAATATCCACACTCAAGCCTCCAGATGAAATTTGTTTAATAAGATCAGACGGAGACAATTTTCTCTCTCTTGGATGCCTTTACCAGGACACATGAGCTGCTGCTAGAAAACCTTTGATTTGTTCAGCACTTATTTATCTTTGGTGGCGGCACAGAAGCAAACGTGCAACATTAATGAAGAAATATTCTGAAGAAAGTATCAACAGATGAATTAAAAGGTGAAAAGGAAAGTACGAGGTCTCCAGTTAGACCTGGACTTTAATTAATGGTCGCCATCTTCACGCCACATCGACGCAGAATTAATCTTCTGATGCTGAAGTGATAAATGGCTGCTTTATGAAATTAATCACCAGATTTCCTCAGGGCGAATCTGACTTTCTGTCTGCGCTCTTTCCTTTTTTTCCTTTTCCCCTTTTGACAGTCGGGGGCAAAAAAAAAAAAAATGTAACTCTGGAAGATTAATTTTCTAATTTTAAGAAGTCACCAAGGTCACCGAGTCTGGAGTGATGATGTCATCCGCTAGACTGTCCCGTCTGCTTTAAACAGGCTGAGTTACAGGCTGTTTTACGATTAAAGCTGTTCTCACATCATTCTGACAGAGGTGGCGAGGGGGGAGGGGCTAAGCGAGGACACCGATTTTCCACAGCTTGAATTACTGATAAATGAAAGGTTGACCATGGGTCAGGGGAGCAGATATGAAGCTACTTCCTGCTTCTTCGAGTCAAGTCCAAACCGAGGTCGTCAGCAGAGCCGCTGCCATGTGACAGGAAGTCACGGTGAAGTCATCACCAGCCGTCCTGGAACAATGAGCTGGCTTTGGGCCTGAAAGCGCCGCTGAAATAACGCACATCCTGTTGCCGCCACCCCCTCGCGTATCCTGTAAGCTCCCTTTGACCCCTTGACCCTATTTACTCCTCTGAGCTGAGAGGCTGCAGAAAATAACAGGTTGCAAAGCACAAAGAAACAATCTCAGAGTTTGTTTTCGCTGCTCGGAGGGTGGGAGGGTCACCAGCTCGGCTAAACACCCCTCTCTGCTCTCCCGCGCTGAATGTGGTGTAAGATGTATCAAAGCACAGTGCCCCAGAGCTCAAATTTCACATAAGATAAACCAACCAGCAGCGTTTGCTCCAAAACCTCTGCTGGGATGGTGGAATTACTGGGTAGCAGCAGAGGGAGCAGATATTTCTGCAGCTCCGTCTGTTCATTCCCAGCCAAAGCTGTGGGGGTCTGCGTCAGCTGCCAGCAGCCTTAACCTAACCTGGAGAGAGCCACAGGCTGGGAGCACTGGGATTCCAGCAGCTCCAAACTGGTGATGAGCTTATTCCCTGACCTCATCCCCGAGATGAACTTTGGTGGTCGGCTGGATGGAACAAATCTGTCGTGTCTCACCTCCCCTCCGTCGGACCCCGGAGACGCAACGCTCTCTTATACAGTTCAGCTTTCTCTCACCCGTCCATGTCGCTCTCCGTCACCTCCCCCCCGCCCACACACACACACACACCCTCTCTCTCTCTCAGCCATCTCAGAAGAGGCTGAGAGAGCCAAGCAGAAGATGCTTGGTTAAGAGCTTCAGCGTAGGAGAGGGAAAAAAGCTGCGCTCAGTGGCATCCATCCAAGTGAATCTGCATTGAGATACACCAATTAAGGAAACCATAATTAAGAGTTAGGTCTGACACGTAGAAAAAAGACACCACATCCCCCTTTTTCTCCCCACCCCCCCATCTTTCTCTGCACTCATCCGTATCTGCTCGCTACGCTAATGCAGACTTGGGTTTCAGCCGGAATCCTTCTAGTCTGATCTCTAAAAAACTCTCAAAATAGGCCAGAGCAGCTTGCTGGGAACCGCCGCTGCTCCTCTTTTCCCATCGCTCATCTACGTTCTCCACGTTAGGATTGTTTTCCCGTAAAGAAGGGGCACAGATTCATACTTGACTAATGGCGGTGGAGATAAGTCTCCCAGCTGCGCTGCCTGAGGAGGACAAAGCGGAGGTGAATAATGTTATTCCAGCGTCACTTCTGCCTCCCTGTAATCATCAATCACGGCCCCTCATAAAGGCTGTGTGTTCCCACAAAAGATGTGATGTGTTTGTCCTAAATTAGATGGTGCCACTCTGTCATTTGTCAAGTCTCACTTGCATATAGAGACCCGTGCACGGAGAGCCTCGTGTGTCCTGCAGCTACGTCCCTCCTTGGATTACATTTCTAGAGACCGTGGTGGGGGGTGAGGGGGTCGGGTTGTTGGCTTTCAGAAGGACTCGTGTTTGATCGACTGAATCCCCAGCTTCTCTGTTGTGGAGGGGAGGCTGCATCAAAGCGCGGTGGCATTGACAGTGAATTTACCTTCATGTGCGTTTGTGTGGGTGCACGCCGGCCATGCAGCTGCTTGGCAACGGGCCCCTGACTTTCTCTTCAAATAAGAGAGGCGGAGCCAGAGCGTTGTTTTTATCTGAGTGAAACTGAGGATAAAGAGACAAAAAGTCCAAGTTGAAGCAACAGAGGAAAAATAGCCCCAAAGAACAGAACAGCCACAAAAAACAGGCTGCAATTAGCATCTGGCTCGTGTCGCGATCGCTGGCAGAGCGATTGCTGCATCAAGCAGGCAGGTTTAATGGCCGCAGACCAGCACAAATCAGTGAAGCTAGCTCATAAATCCAGTCAGCAAGAACCTGACACACTGAATAACCTTTAGCTAAATCAGGTTAGCGTCTTCGGCAGACCAACAGGAGATGCCAAAGCATCGTAAAATCCCCAAATGGAGGCACAAAATGAGATGGAAGCATTAAAAAAAAAAAAAAGAAAACAGAAAATGATCGCTTGAAAACCCTAAATGGCTACAAGAGACAGAGGATGTCAAAAGAGACACAATTAAAAGGAGGAAAATCACAGTAGCTCAGAAGAGCCCTCGTTAAACAACACGTTATGCCCACAAACAGTATCATAACCTGCACGTGTCTGCAGGCTGTCTGGAGGTAAAAGAAGACAAGAATATTTAATCATCATCTATAACAACTGAATGAAAACCCCTTTATACTCATTAAATCGGCCCCTCCCATTTTTAGTTTCCAAACTGCCTCTGGAAGTGAGGGGAGCGTCTCACTCTCACCAGGAAATTGATCAAATGAAAAGGGGCCACGGTGTTATTTCCCATTACAAATTCACCAGCGTACTGTGCATAAACATGCATAATCTGGGGTATGATTTAAATGCAAAGTACAAACACACACACACACACACACAGCCCCCCTCCCGGCCTGCATCCCTCTCACACACCAACAGAGCTCCATGGATAACAAGAGTCATTGGTGTGCATGCGCTGCAGCAGGGGGAGACAGAGGAGGCTTTGTTGTTGACCTGACCGCCTGCTCCACCTTCTCCTTGTATCAGTACATCTCCTCCTTACTGCTGGGGGGGGGTTGCTGCCGTAAACAGAAGCCTGGGCTCTGCAGAATTTCACAGCATTTTTGTACCCTGATTAGGCGCTCAGATTCAAGTTGAGTGCGGAGAGTGCAACAGCGAAATGAGCCAGGGCAGACAATAAAGTGAGTGGGCAGACGCAGATCTTCTCTTCGTGCGTGTAAGAGAGAAAGAGAGAGATGTGGGTGAGTGAGAGGGTGGGTCTGGTCTGGAGCCGTGCAACAGATGGCTATCAGCCCGGCTGTTTAGGTAGCTGCTTCCTGAGTGCTGATGCGGACCCGGGGGGCCCCTAAGTGACTGCGGACGCAGCGAGTCTCTGATCACCGGTTGGTCAGCCGCGCCCTGCCGCAGCACAGCATCGCCATCCTGTGGAGGGCGAGAGAAGCGCAGCCTGAGACGTCAAATGGTGATCCAGTGGTTCCAGATGGGGCCTCAGGCAAGAAGGGGATCATTTAAAGACGACCTGGTGCTGGTTCTCTTCGGGAGCACGCAGGGGCCAGATTTCCAGGGATATTCCAAGTCCTTTACTCAACACAGAGGAAGATGCAAGCAACATTTTAAAGGGCATCAAAATTTGATGGCACAGAATAAATCTCCGTTTCCACTTACGTTATAAAGTCCTGCAATGATGCCAAACGAAAAAGCTAAATCAGTAAAGCAGAGAAATCTGTGTCATGGTTCTTCAATGAGAGCTGCTTGGCTCTGCCCAAACCCTCAGACCCCCATCGCGTCGCATTCTGCATTTTAAATTTAAATTCAAATGTGTTTTTGATGTTTGTGGCTGAATCTCAGTTAAATAAGTCCAGTCCATGCAAAATACAGAGCGTCTCCTCCCATAAGGCGTCTCCTTCTGGGCTCCTCCTGCGTTGAGAAGTTTCAGTATCTTCTAGACGTTCTTGTTTCGGCAGTCTTTTATTATTAAAGCCCAGCACCTCCTGATACTCAGTTTGTGGACATTAGAATTGTGTCCTTGATTCATAAATTAGTGAATATTTGCTTTAAATAAAGCTTTGCTTTTGCTGATGATATGCAAATACGCTTTGACTGCAGATCTTTGCTCCATTGTTGGCAAAAATTCCCTCAAGCAGGTCATACATTTTAATAACACCTTCTGATCAGAAATGTGATACAAAGGAAATATTAAAGAAGATGTGTTTGGGATTGAAAGTTGCTTTTTCAGCACTTACCGGATGCATTAGAGCAGCCGCATTGGCCCTCACATCTGACTCATTGCACCATCTATCAGCACACTTAGCGCTCTTGAATGAATCTCCAGAGAAACGTTATCTTGTGAGCAATTTTCCAACCTTGCAGGGAACGTGAAGGCCTGCAGAGGACTTGTGTTTGCAGCTGCAGGTGGAGGTGGAGGCAGAATCATTGAATATTTTGATATGTAGCTGCGTCTACAATCAAGCGGCGGTATCCCACTGGGAGCTCCCGGTGACAGGCCCTGAGGAAGCCGCCGCTGACACGCAGCCACACAACTTGCTTTTTACTTTGTATATGTGACAGCCGAACAGACGACTCGTTGCTGGTTCTTCCTCCCACAGTGTCATTTGTCTCTCATAACGCTATATTATGCTAATTCCTCCCTGAATGGATACGGCGGTGGCAGACATCAGCGCTGTCATTCTTCAGATTGACAGCTCCGGAACGCGTCCTCGGTGGGCTGTCATCGCCCGTGAAAGCAGGAAACACAGAAAATGAGAAAGAGGCAACACGAGTAGGAAAGACAGTTGTTTCCCCCCTCACATTTGCTTCATTTGTCAGTTCAGTGTTGCAGGTGCTGCTTTCAGGCTGCAGCACGGCCACATCCAGCCCTTCCCAACGACCGCCGCTGGCATCCCATCATCGAGATGCTGTGATGAGTCACCTCTTGTGACCCCCCTATCTCACCCCATGTCTCTGACAACTGTCCCAGTGGCCCAGCTAAAGGTGTGAAGGTGCACTATTTCACCTCTGAGAGGCAGAAATTGACCATTAGCGTCAAACACACAACACCTAATGACGTCCTAATTGCTGCACCGGGGCCAACTTTTCATATCTCAAACGAGTTAATAGAATTGTCATCGTGCCGCTTGAGTATTGGCCAAAGATAATTCAGTGGCAGAAAATTAACTCATGAATTTAGAATGAACTGCTGGGGTCTAATATAGCAGTCTTTCACCTGCTGGCCATGGGCGCTGGAGATCCACCCTCCACCCACCAACGATCACGCTGCTGATGTGAATGTAAATTCAGGTGGAAAAGTAGTCCTCCTAATGTTTAAGTGCTTATCCAAACAAGCATTACCTCAGTGATGTGAAATGTGAGTGCCGTGTTTGCAGACTGGAAGCGTGCACGCTGGGATCAGCAGTTCTGCAGCATCAGCCAACTTGGCCAATTCTCTCCTGAGCGTGGAATCTGTCACCGCCAGCTGGAACCATTAGATAACTCCTCCCTGGGCTGGCGACGGCCACTCCTCCCTCCCATCTTCACCAGCCAACAGGGACAGATGCTCATTAGGGGCTGGTTTCCTCCCTCCAACATTATTTCAGTTGCTCCGAGGCTCAGTGAGCGGAGCACCTGGCTGCCTGTTGTCTGCGCTGACCTTTAAGCATCGTGTGGTTTGTGTTTGTGCACAGATCCTGGCTCAGACAAATGAGCTGAATGTAACTGTGAAGGCGGTGATGACCGAGTGTGAAGCGATGAGGCTCATTAGCAGCTCTTGTCTACTCTCAGCCCAGAGAACTGATAATTAAGATAAGATAAGATAAGATAAGATAAGATAAGATAAGATAAGATAAGATAAGTCTTTATTGTCATTGCACAATCATACTTTGTACAAAAGTACAACAAAACTGAGGTACTGTCCCACGCATACAAATCACAGTGCAGAATAAAAAAGAAAAGAAGAAGAAAGTAGAATTAAAAAAATAAAAATAAATAAATATATCCAGGATAGAAGTATACAGTGTGTACAGTATATACAAAGATGGTGAACATTGTTTATTGCACATGACCTGCTGTCGGAACGGTGGCTAGGCAGATTGAGTAAGGTTATGTGTTTGCATTGATTAGGGCTATTGCCCTGTTGTATTTTGTAATTAGAATTTTTTTTTTTTTTTTTTTTAAAGACCAGACCTAAGTAATCGCTCACAGAGTCAAAAGTTTGCATTTAAATCATTTCAATTACTCATCTATTGAGGATGAATGAAACTTAATGGAAATTCAACATGAATTATTAGAAAAAATAGGCAAATGTGCTGGAAATGCATTAGCATTAGCAATTCTTCACCATGATGAATGCAGCTTTGCTCTTGGGCCAGTGGTTGTGAAAGAACCTTTTAATCACGATAATTAGTTTGAAATCAAAATGATTGCCTTTAATTTGAAAATCCCTGTAGCTTTCACCCTGAAACGCTCAAAGTGATGAATGAAAGATAAACAAAAGCTCTTGTGACAAACTGGAGCGGTGACCTTTAGCGTGCCGTCACGTTCATCCACTCCTCCCTCCCAAGGCTGAGGTGTGCTGGGAGGCAGAGCTGATGGCTGGGTCTCATCTGCAGAGAAAATAAATGTGTTTGTGTACATTTCCTCTGTTCCGGTTCCTCTAACAATGAAAAAGGATCCAAATTTTTGCTGCATTTTTGCAAAAATATGCAGGGATAATCCTGTAATCCTAAAATACTGGTGGGAATATTATACTGGCAACCGCATGCAGAAAGTTTTTAGTTAAATCCAGATTTTATTGTGTCCCTGGCTGAATGTTTGCTCCAGTCGGCCACTTATGTCAGCTCTTTAAGGTCTTAAACAGCTGACGTAACCGTCTGTTTCCTGCGACACCGGTTCCAAGCACAATCCCCGTTTTTACAGCCTGTTTACAAAATCACTTCCGCTCCTCCGGGTCGGGATGAAGGAATATTGGAACAGGAAGCGGGTGAAGTTTTCGTGCTCCTGCTCTGTCAGGATCACTCAGCAGGAGGATCCAGTGATTCAGAAGAGGGGACTTCGGGCCCCCGATGGGGAGGCCGCTTCCCTGAGAGAGGGCCCTTGTTCCTGGGCAGCCAATGAGAGCCGAGCTGCTGACAGAGGGCCCCCGGCTGGAGCAAAGATGCCTATTTGGTTGAGGAGCCGCTTCCTCTGACGGATGTTTGGCCCAAAACTCAGGAGTCTGCGTGGAGATATAATTCTAAGTCACATTTCATTCTTTTTATTTTATTCTATGAGTTTTCTGGGACGCATGAGCATCTTTCAGCATTGTCCTTCCGCTCTGCGGCTCTGCAGGGAGAATCCACTCATTTACCAGAGATTTTATTGTATTCGACTTCCCAGAAAATCACTCAATTCTGCACACAACGTTTGTGTCCCTATAGAATACAGCCAGCGCTACGCAGAAGCAATATAGAGCGCGGAGACAGAAACAAGGCTCGGCAATCTGTTTCCCCTTACAAGCTGCAAAACCAAAACAATCCAACTCACTGAATAAAGCTGTGCCTGATGTTCAGTCTAAAACCTACATGAATATGAGCAGGCAATGTCCCTCATGCGGAGATGAAATGTTTAGATTTACAGCTGTTCATTTAAAAACCTGAAAGACCTGGATCAGAAAGACGATCAGCCTTGAAAGCTTGGTCTTCTCTGTCCAGGTCCAGATGTTCCTCAGTGATGTGGCCTGATCGTCTTCAGCACCGTCGCTCATCAGTTTGTCCCACTGAGGTTTCTGCCAGGAGAAACGCAGGAACCATCAAACACGTCTGCACTCGTGGAGAGAAGCTTAGAACTTAGAATCAGGTGTTGGTAAAGGTGTAACGGAGCCGACAACAACCGTGAAAGCGTCTGTGAGAGTCTTTGGTCTGACCCATCGATGCCCAGGGACCAAACACAGAAGGACGCGATCAAAGGACGAGTCTGAAACCGGCTGTAAAGGACCTTCAGTTCAGCTTCATCACAGCCTGGGCGAGAGAGAGAGAGAGAGAGAGAGAGAGAGAGAGACGGCTCAGCCAGTGTGGAGAATGATCAGAAATGTTCTGACCACAGTCCGGCTTCTGAGACACTTTCATTATCAGGACTGTGTCAGGCTGCTTTCCTGCAGAGACACCGTCAGTAAACGTGGGTGGAATTTCAGGGCCTGTTGCAAAAGAAACCTGGCACCTAGAAACCGGGTAAACAGCCGGCGACGCTTCGTTTTTGCTAATTGCTGTTTCTCTGACATTCTATCAGCCCATCTGCTGCAGACAATTAGAGCATGTGGCGCTGTACTATAACACACACAAATACAGCCAGAATTACCCTCACACGATGTTCAAACAGCACTCACACACACACTCACACACACTCACACACACACAGCTTCATCATCTGTGCCTGATCCCCAGATGTTACAATAATCCACCTATAATCAAGCGCACACATTCATCTACAACTGCACCCACAAACGCAGCACTTGTGTAGTTTTGTAGCCGAACACGTGGACAAACAGCCTTGACTCGATCTGCAGCCTCCGGCGTAAAAGTCCGTGAAGGACAGACAGACACAAACGTAGAAGGGCAAACCGCGGCTTTCACGCCGGCGTTAATGGCAAACCACGCTGGTCCAATTAATGCCTGTTTTATGACTTTGATGAATGATTTTTAGATAGTTTGTCCCCTTGGGGGTGTGCAGAGAGCGGGATGTGGGGGAGGACACACGACGCATCAACGCTGGGGCTTATATGTCCGACAGCTGCAGACGCTGATGGAGCACAGGGACCTGAGGAAGACCAGGTCCCTGTGCTGATAAGACTCCTGTTAGCGTGCATCATGGCCGCAGTGCTGATTTGCATTCAATTTTCTGCTTTAAGGGATCTTGGACTTGAAAATAAAGAACTCGTTTGCTCTGGTTGAGCGGAGTTGCTGCAGGTGCAGCGTCGACCCAGTTTATGACTGTTGCAACGACCTTTAAAGACGCAGCAACAACATCCTCCAGCAGCATCCCACAGTAGCGAACAGCTAATGAGTGACTTTCTTCAGCCGCAAACGGACCAGGACAGAGTTTAGAGCCGTGTGGTCTTTGTGCTTCGGTGAACGACGGCAGGGCTTTTTTTTTTTTATTACAGCAAACAATGAAGCAGTCAGCAAGGTTTGTGGCAGCACTGAGTCTTCTGAGTGTGTGTCAGAACCCAGAAGCCACCTGGTGCACCTGGTCATTGATGGTCACATGACCATGGCCGACCAATCGTGGCTGAGGATTTTTCGCCTCGTTACTGCCATCGATCGCACCCGTGTTGTCAGCTGCAGCGTCTTTGTCTCAGTGAGACAGGACATCAATATTCAGGGTCAGTCCGGGTGTCTAACTGAACATGACAGCTCAATAAGCAAACGCAAATCAAAGATAATTCAGTGGAAAAGGCGTCACACTAGAGCAATCGAGAATTTTTCCATCCCCTGTTGTCTGATTTCAGAATCTTTTCGCCTCAGTGGGACAATCCTGTACGCCTGTTTCACGGTTGAGCGCTGGCTGCTTCCTTCCACCAATCAGTTGTGGCCACGCCCCCCGACAGAAGGCCTTAAGAGGCGCTTCCCTTCTTCCTCGCGCCCAGAATCTTGGTTCTGGTTGAGGTTGGGGTGTTTGGTGACTTCAGGAAGGCTTTCGTTTGGTGGCTTCTTCAGTAACTGGTGAAAGAGGCTGTCGTTCGTCAGGCCTACATGAGCTCAGTCTCTTCTTCTTCTTCAGAAACATCTTTTAAATAAAGAAGGAAACATATCAGAGGGCCTGCAGGCTGACTGGCTGCACACCAGGCTAACGTTAGCCTCGCTACTGATTAAGGTTCAAGCAAACACAGCCACTAATAGCAGAGAAATTCTAATTTATAAAAAAATCCCGTCTCTGATAGTCGGGTTTTCTGTATCCGCACACGTTGCCATCAGCCTGTCAGCTGCCATCTATCACACTGCAGCCTTTTGAGCTCACAAGCAGCCGACTGGGCAACGACAGGAGGTCCTGTCGGTCTGTCGGGCGGAGGTAATGACTCCAGACCTGGGTGACCTCCAGCTCTCACCGAGCAACGTGGACGTTCTGGGACGGAGGAGATAGGCAGGTTGTCCTGAGGTGGACCGCGTGCAGCAGAGGGAGACGACGGAGGGGCTGGTCAAGCGTGCAGAATAAGACAGATCCCAGAAAATCGAATTCTGCTTAAAAACAAGAGGAAGGCGGCAAATGGAAATTAAAAATAAAAGAGAGATTCATCAGGCTCTGTGCTGAGCTGGAATCACTAATTACGCTCAGCTAACAGAGTGTAATTAGCCCAAATAGCAGCTTTTGCTTCCCCTTGACCTTCTGATTGAAGGCTGGATTTAAACACACACACGCACGCACACACACACACACACACACACACACACACACACACAAAGTTTAGATCCGCAGACATCCTGCATGGAAAAATGATCAGTCATGGAGATGAACGCCACCGTCCTCGTAAATAAAACGGGCGCAACGCTTGAGCGGCTGTCCTGACACGTGCTGTCTGGCTGTCCAGTGTGTCCCCTCAACTCAACCTTTCATCTCTGACGTATTTCTGGCTCAGGCTGATTAGAACAGCCAGCACCGCAAATAAACGCAAACAACGGTCACTGTAAATAAGGAACAGCAGCCTGTGAAGAAGGCGGTAACCGTGTTTTTGTTTCCAGCTCTGCTAGAAGCAGCAACAACCCAGTGGAAGCGAAAGCAGCCCGATTTTGAAATTTACTGCCCGGAGGTGAACAAGGTCTAGTTGTTAGGCAAACAGCCTGTCACAGACAGGCAGTAAATAACAGGGAGGATGCCGGCTGATGCTACAGCCAGGGACTATTGTTTGCATCTGGGTGGGCTTCGGTGTCTGAGCCGGCTCCAAAATGAAGCAGAGGAATTTATGTTTTTTTACAGTATATCACCTTTCCAATCCAGCAGACCTGCCGCCTGGTTTACTGCCTGGTTTATGCACCTATTGACCCATTTTAGGCTTTATTACCAGTAAAGTAAAACATTTAAAGCCACAACGTTCATCTGTATAAATGAGATTAGGCTGTGAAAAACAAACCTGCGTGGAAAAAAGAGATATTTCTTTTTTTTTTTTTGTATTTAATTAAGCGTCGTTAAAACGCTGCTGTTGACCCTGAACTAGCAACCCGGTTGGTTTGGTGTCTGGTTGAGTGATGTAGGTGGTATTTTCAGTGGGAAAGCTGAATATTTTGTTTCCTGCGATCAAACCAAGGCAGTCTGAAACGGTCAGAACAGCGAAGTGTCTGCCTGGAGGTCAGCCTCTGCCTCTCGGGTTCCCCAGATTACCCCCACGCTCGGGGAATCAATTCTGCCTTCGCTGAAAGGCTCTTCGTGCCTTGATGGCGCGAAAACACTCTGATGAGGCTAACAGGAATTCAATAAGGCTCCAGCAGCAAAAGGCCACTTGCAACGTGCAGAGATAAAGCCGCCGCCGCCGCCGCCGCCGCCACCGCCGCCGCCATACCAAAGGAGCGTTTCGACTTTTATTCGACTTTGGGGAGATTTTCTTTGGTCTGTCCGGAGTCGCAACTGAACTTCAGGAGTCTCCTGACAAGCATGGAAAAAGATTGTTTATCTTATAGATAAAACGATCCAGAGACGCACTGAGAGCAGCTACGATGGTTGACCTTTGACCCCGTCTACTGTTCTATGCACCAAACTGCCTCCAGGAAGGTGAGGGTAGAGCAGAATCTTAAACATTCAGCTGACTCCTCAGAGCACCAGGTGGCTTCCTGTTGCTCCTCGCCGCTAACAGACACTGAATGATGTCACTCAGACACACCGCAGCCCAAAACCACCACAGTCGCCCGCCAGCCAGGCCGGTGACGCGTGAGATCTGATGTGAGGAGCAGGAGCCCTGCTCGTTCCTCTTTAAAGAACTCCGACTGTTGCACTCCGCTCTCCTTGCTGTTGATTCATAGCCCCGGGCGTGAAGGTTGATCGCAGCCTGGGTGAACAATGAGCATCTCCGCGGGAGCGTGCATGTGCCTAACCATGCAGGGAGGATGACCTTGCCATCTTTAGTTCCTTTTAGTGATTCATTCTGCTGCAGGAGGCTCTGACCTGCTCTGGAGAGAAAGCGCAGGATTTTATTCCGCTCACGTCTGGCAGCGACAGGAGGACGTATTTCACTTCTGCTCATTCAGATCCGAATAATCTATAAAAGTATAAATGGAATGAAGGCACGACGGAATGAAGGCATGACGTGCAGGTTTGTGCAACTAATGGCATGCATGGGTTGGATGTTTTCCTTCAGTACCTCCGGTGCTGTTTTGTTTTTAAGTAGGAGGAGGAGCTGAGTCACAGTCAGATTCAGATGTTTGTGCATTTTCATGTTGAACGCTTAAAAAAGGTCAGATGGGGAGCAGCAACGCTAGAAGCTTCTCGCCGCTGATGCTAATCTGCCAGCAAACAAACACTGGCGACTAAAACTGTTTCATTTAGGATGAATATTAACTAACTCGCTGCCTGGCTTTCTTTTATTCATTTCTTTACCCTCATCTGTGGTAGCATCCTGACAGTGTTCTCAAAATCCCGCATGAGCAATGTTGCCAATAAATTCCTGCTGACAGCCCCACCTTCCCCCCCCCGCCACACACACACACACACACACACACACACACACACACACACCTCCTCACCGTTACCGTCATCACCCTCTCTAATATCGGACTCTCCGCTTGGCTAAACGAGGCCACATTTCAGCGCCTGATGGGGGGGCGGGACACTCGCCCCTTTCAACCCTGACACACCTGTGTGTCCCACAACACTACAGGCCATTTCCTACAAACAAGAACACACACATCACACCGCCCCGCAGACAAATGGAGCAAGGATGAGACGCTGCTGCTGATGAAGGACGGAGCGTTTGCCATCAGCGGGGCCGGACTGTGAAGTGGTCTAAACAGTGTTTCAGATGGTGTTGGAGATAAAATTTCCCTGCAAGTCAATCACCTTAACGACTTCAGTTGAGGATGCCTTGGCAATGATTTCATGTCACACCAGCTTTTTCTTTTCCAGAGCAGATTTCATCCATTGCTGGAGCTAAATTTGATTTAGCTTTAGCGTTGTACGTCCTCGGTTCATCAGTCTGTAATTATCCATGAAGGACAATAAATACGACGCTTGTGTCGCTGTCATCCTTAGATTAAAACACATGCACGACTACAAACTCTGGCACTTGTCTGGTTGAAGCAGCTGCAAGGGAAGGTCTCAGAGGCTCCAGTTCAGCCCCCATCATTCTTCATGCATCATTAGCGTTTCAGAGGCTTCCAGCCAATAAAGAGCAACACCGCTCTTATAGGCAGTAATAAATGTGCATTTTTTAAGAATTCTGTATTCATGCACACTTTTGCATTCACAAAAGGCTCATCTGCACAGCCTGAATCCATCATTAACACATGTCTACACACCCACAGTTGAACCTGGAGCTGTAATTAATGCTGTGAGCATCGCTCTGCCCCGCTTACTGGCGTGGAAAAAAAAAAAATACCTGTAATCAGATACATGCACAATTGTCTAAAGATAGATGTGCTTCTTATTTTCCCGCATCCCAGGACAATATTCATGGAAAGGAAATGAATAACAAGAGGACACTGGCAGCAGTGGAGTAATTAGACACTCTGTGTCCAATCTCCATAAATAAACACTCATGAGATGAGAGAGCAGCTCACCCTGATGGTTCGAACCATTTTCTAGACCGCTGCTGCGCTCCTTTACGGCTGCGGCTGAGTTTAAAGCCGCCTGTGAAGTATGCGCTTTCATTTGGCTGGGAAGCGTCTGCTGACGTGATGGATGCGCATATCTGAATGCGACGGTAACCGTCGCCGTGAATGATGGCCCCTGCAGCAGCGTGACCCCGACACGTGATTCATGCCCCCTCTGTTCTCACCTGCTGTGATTATTGTCCCTGCGGGATCCTTCTGACCTCGGCATTCGTTATTTATTCATGCCAAAAAAGAAAAGGGTCAAATAAAAGGGTTCCTCAACAGATCCTTCTCCTTTTTATTCCTTTTTAAGTGTCTCTTAATCTGATCTGTGAATGGCTGTCAGACATTAGTGCTGCCAATTGATTAAACAATGCAATCAAGTTCATTACAAGTTGCATTAGATTGTTGCTAGTTTTTGGTGCTGGAACACAAACAAAGACAACGATCACAGCTTGAATGAATTCATTTGTCACTGCCCCCCAAAAGATGCTTTGAATGCTCTGTTCCTCACTGCTGATCCATTTAGCCAAGACACTTGTTAGCTTGCTGACAGATTCGTCCCAGCTGTTTGGCCGGACTTCACTCAGTGCTAGCGGAGCCGCTAACACCACCGGATTCTTTCCTGACGTTGGTCCTGCGCTGTTGAAAAGATGGTTTATTAGCCACAAAGCTCTAAAATTCCACGTGGAAAATTCCGCTGAATTTTTTAAATGTTTTGCAGAAAACCCCAAAGCCTCTTAAGCTCTGGCACACATCAATCTAACGTGCTAATGTGTCCACGTGGTGTTTGGTCTGATTCTGCAGACTCCAGAAATGACCAGACAGCAGTGGCCTTCGATCCTGACAGGATCGTCTGCTTCAGGCCTGTCTGGCTGAATCTTAAGTCAAAAACTCATCAGATTCCAAAGCCGAAATGTAGATTTCAATCCAAAACCCTTAAAAAGACGAGTTTAAAAGATGAAATCATTGGTTGGTGCTGGGCTGGGCAGCATGAAGCACATCTAGAGGCTCCTAACAGGAGCTGTTGACGGTAAATTCAGGTTCCTTTTAAATTTTGTTTACTCGTTATGTTCTTTATGTGTGGGAAAGCTATTCCCCATGGATGTGTGTGTGCGTGCGGGTGTGTGTCAGAAACTGTGTCAGCTCTGTTTCAGATGGAAGCAACTTTGAAATATCTTTTCTCAAGTGTGTGAAAAGGGGGAAACAGCGTGACGGTGCCGCTGTGCTAACATCAAAGGGACCAGCCGCATGTTTTTTTTATGCATGCATTTTTAAACTGTTTATCTTGTGCATGAAGAATTAGCTTTTCCCCTCCTTTTAAAAGCAAATAGAACCAAATAAAACAAGTTTGGGGAAAGCTTTTTTAGAGTGAACATGCCTGAGACAAATTCTCTAACATGCGCTACATCAGATTAAGGCAACACAAACACAACACTCCAAGCCGTTCTGCTAAATGAAGCTCAGATGCCCAGAAAGTGAAGGTACAAACTAATTAATGCTGCAGCATCTCCCCTGCTAGCGCCACATGTCTGCTTTATCTGATAGGAAGTTCTGGGTCCCAGTCCTTGTTGGCAGCTGCTATCTGTCTGCAGGATCGAGACCCTTTTGGCCTCAGCTGTTTCCCCTCATCCTGCAGAGGCCCCAGCTTCGAGGCCGCGAGGACACAAAACAGCCTCGATCAAGAAAAAGCACACAGATACACGGAGGCGTGCATTAATGCACGGCTTCTGACGGCGGCTCGCAGGGGTCCAGATCAACACCAGCATGCATGGGTGCATTTGTAAGGCCAGGCTAGTTTGGCCCGGACGGTTCACTGGCTGCCACGCTCCGCCAGCCCGTCAGTCAGTCTGTCCATCCGTCAGCTCGTCCGTCTGTCAGTGCTGAAATGAAGCGGCTTCTCATCTCGGGTTCGGCTGACAAAGCGAAGCTGCTTCACACCAAAACAGGCTCTGGGTGCTAACATGTCGCACGGCTACATTCAGGGTCACACTCCACCTTAAAGAGCTTCACTCAAACATAGGAAGATAAGGCGGATTTAGATCTTTCAACAAAGGTCTTTAGTTTTTTCCCTGAAGCAAATACAAATGCAACATCTTCAACATGAAAATCTGCTTTGTATTTAGATGTTTTTAAGCAAATGTGTATTTTAGGACTAATTTTCCTCACACTCCTTATTCAGACCAAAAAAAACTCTGCTTCTGGGATTAAACAGCAGGCTGTGTGGCCTGAAATAAAAAATATAAATTCTAAAATTTGTACTGATGCCTGATTAAAAACCCCTGAAGTTACACTTCCTGTCCAGAAGGGGGTGGAAGAGCCCCATCTGTCCTCTCCTGACACATCACCACTGCAGGGGATCCATCCGCGCCCCTCTGCCATGACTATATGAGTCTGGGTGGGAGTTGGTAGGGTGGAGATGCCCCACTGGTGAACCTTGACGTTTGATTGACGCGAGCAGCCCGTCCTGCTCGTTTGCATTCCAGCCGGCTGTTCGCTCCACTTTAAATTGCTGCCTTGCTTATTACTGCAGCAAAGAGACAGATATTTGTTAATGAATCCACATGCTCCAGTAACTCCAGCTCGCTCGGGGGCACTGGGAGAGCGGCCTCCTCTCCTCAGCGGGCTCTCCTGGGACAGAGTGCAGGGGTTGCAGTGTAGGAGGGGGGCAGAGGTCAAGGGCGGGGTCACAGGGTTTTTAAGATGCTAAGGTCCAGTAGGCAGAGGTTATCTGGACCTAATGGAGTGGTTAAAGTTGGAAAAAAGCAACAATATTGGGTGTCGATTTAGCATGCAGGGCTCAGTTACAGAGCAGAGGAGATCTACTCGTCTTTAACGCGAAGCCAAGTTCTGTTGTGGTACGGATGTAATTATCGTGAGGATATATTTATGACTGTTACCGCAATGGAAGATGAAGTGCTGCTATTATGAAGTGCCTGCTTCACCACAGACGCGCTGCAGTTAAATGTAGTGGCGTGTAAAGTGATCCTCAAAGACAAGCGCCTTTTTGATTTGCAGCCTTTGAACTGAAGCTAAAATGCTGTCTGCTAATGTGTTTACATTCACCTCCATCACTGGCCGTCAGCTGGCACCTGTGGCCAGGCCACGTAACAGGATTACTGGGCGGACTCTGAGTGACGGCTCTGATGCGACGAATTTGAAAACGCGATATGAAGGGAAAAGAAAACGATGTTGTCTGGGAAACGTGAACGTCTGGTTCATCCTCTGCATTTGCCAACTGTTCAAACACCAGTTTAGTCCCCAGATTTCCATTTTAAGGAGAGTGTTTGCGTAAATGGGAGCTTTTCTTGATGGTCGCAGCTGTGAATTCCAGTATTTCCTGTTAAACGCGGGCATCAAAACCACAGAATGTTTCTGTTTCTGATTCCTTAGAAACACTGTTGGGAAGCTAAGACACTTCCACTCTGCTGGTGCGGCAACGAACCTGTGCAGGAATCTGCTGTGAAGCTCGCTCAGACGTCCTGTAAACAAAGCTCACGCTGACCGCTTTAGGCCCACGCTGGCAGCTTTAGATTAGTTCTCTACCGTCGACGGGGAGAAAATCCTCAACCGGCTCGGAGGCAGGTTGGACCGCAGACCTGCTGCCAGTTCCTAAATGATGCCAGCGTTTGCAGAGTCACACACTTCAGGCCTCTGCGGCGCTGGAGCATCCAGACGAGGTTATTCAGCAGGACGCTTCAGCTTTTACACGCGACAGCGTGATGTTTCGGTAAAACTGTCCTGTTGTCATTAAAGCAAAGCTTTGATGTTGATGTTTGGATGCACCGATGACCTGCTGATACAAACAGGTTTCACTAATTTATGCGCTGATTCTCCATATTTTCACTCCGTATATCTGTAAAAATGCATTTTATTAGCCGTTATTAAAATTTACTGGGTCTGAAATATGAATGTTTTAGCTCTGTCAGACGCTTGGTTATAAATTCATAAATGTAATTATGCTTTTATGGGAAACACACCATGACCGTTAATCTCTGTTCGTGCTCATTAGCATTCAGCTTGTTTCCTGGCTGCTCAATTTAAAATCTACATATTTATAAATGTAGCCATTAATGAAAACCCATAACCCAGTTATGTACCACACCATTTCCTGGAGCCAGACCCGGTTCCGTTTAGCTAAAAGCTGCATTAAATTTAGAGTAACCAGGTAAATGAAAGTGGAGGGAAGGAAGAAGATCTCCTGTTGGTCACAGGCGTCGCTGTGGCCACCATGGGAACGGCTGGTTTGTCTGAGATGCTGAGGGAAGGTGAGCCGGGGCTGGAGGGAGCCTGGCTCATCCATCCAGGTGGCTGCTGACAGGACAGCGATAAGGATCTCACCCAGGGCAAAAATAACACAGCGTCCCATTGAGAGCTGATAATTACACGGGCCCACTGCCACGGAAGGCTTGATGTATGGCCTCAGATAGCCATCTCACACCCAGTAAGCTCCTGCACACACACACACACACACACACACACACTGGAACACTTCTACTTAACACATGGGTTGAGTGAGTGCACACAAACACTATGAAAGTTTTATTTTGTGTATATCAGATCTATAAAATGCTTCTGCAGAACCGGAACATTTTATCAGCATAAACGTTGGAAAAAGTGTAGGTACACTCGCGCCCCCTGCAGGTTGCAGGTGTACGACAGCCCGTCAAGGCAGAGCTGCCAGCAATACCTGGACGACATGTCGTGTCCTGGAGTCCCCGTCAAACAGTGTCGGGTACAATTCTGGGCTATTTTGTGAGCTCACCGGTGGTCGGCCCTTTCCCAAAGTCCTAAATATGCTGATGCTGATGGCTAACGTGCAGCAGAATGCATCCCAGAGGAATCAGAGCAACATCTGATCCAGATACCTGAGGTAAGTTCAGCGGGGGGAGAGGTCACAGCATGTGTCTGCCATTGTGTCACCGTCCCCTGAGAACCGGCATGGCGATGTACTGTACTGCTATCATGTAGCCGGTCACTTCCTGATGTTAGCAATGCTAACGCTAATAGCGATTTCCACGCCGAACACAGGAAACCCTCCTGTTCTAAAGGCTCCAATCTCCCAACTCCTGCATGAGAAGCCGTGCAGGCCGTGGCAGCCGCAGAATTGAACCGTCAAAGCTTTTCTGCCTGAGAAAAAACAAGGTGTCGCCAATCTGGGCGACCCTGACAGCACCATTGTTGCCTCATAAATGGTCCAGTCTGTATCTGATACCACACAGTGATGCGTGGAGGTGGAACTAAGACGTACGGCGCTGGGGGTGCATGTAGAGTCACGGGGAGTAATATCCCAGTGCGTTCTTTCTTCTGGGTGACCAGTAACATGTTGTCTATGATGGAAGAGAGGATGAAGTTACCTGGATGAATGTGAGCCTGCGGGCTTGGTTTCTGAGCACGTGATCCTCCTTTACAGAGACGATGCACCTGTAGACGTTCAGAGGAACATGTCAGTATCAGTCACCTCGTGGCTAAAAACATGGGATGGAATCTAGCCGTTTCCCTTTGTCTTGCTCTCTGTTGTTGTTTCTAGCCTTCCCTCCACTCACACTGTCCCGCTGGTGCAGCTCCTCCCAGCGCTCAGCATCCCGTTCCTGGACGATACGCCTCAACACGAGGCTCCCAGCAGGGAAGCTGCTGACCCGCGAACCTGTCAAGAGTCGAAAGGAGACGAAAGAAAAGATGTAATTTGAATCTTTCCACCTGCACCGACGAGGTCACTTCTCCAGTTTTCAAAATGTAATTTTACAGCACAGACGTTCAAAATAATGCATCATCCGCCATGAGAGCAGTGACCGTGCCGTGGCTCTCACCCCCGTGTGCCAGGAGCTGTTCATGACCGTGTTTTTGGCGCAGCCGAGCCACCTCGGCCCGTCCTGCACCCCTGGGACCTGAAACCGAACCACCTGCTGCCCTCAACGCCGGGCTCCGTCTCCCAGCCTTCTCCTTTTACCAAACACCGGTCTCTACGCGCTCGGCCGGGGCCATTTGGCGCGGCGGGGCCGTGTTTGAGCGGGAGGCTTCTGTAACCGTGTTTGTGTATTGTCTGTGTGCGTTTGTGTGCATGTGCCACCTTCCATCTGTCCATCCGCGGCAGAGGTTCGGTGTGTATAAATGTGTGTGTGAGCATGTTCTGAGAGGGTGAAGAGAGGAGCAGCTGAGGCCTAATGAGCTATAATGAGCTCTAATAGTGGAAAAGCCATCTAGAAGCCATGACCTTGGCATTATGACGGATGCCCGCAACCATAACACAGCTAAAAACAGCCTGGGAAACCAGCTCCAACACTCTGTCCTCTCACATGGTGGTAAGTCAGCGCCCGTATTTCATGCGGGGCGTATAATTACCTCAGACTTAGCACTGAGGTCATGCTAAATCTGCAAAATCACTTTGGAGCCTTCGTTTGACTAACTTTGAATGGCGGTGGCGCAGGCAATCGAGGATGTTAATCAATTACAATAGTAGAGAGGCAGAAATTTGAGTCTCTTAATCCAAATTTCTCATTGCCCCAAGGATATATCCGCTGTGGGAAAAGAGTCCTTGGTACAGACGCTGTCATTGTTGGCTCACATTCTCCAATAACAAGCTTCGGTTCACACTGAGAGACTTTTCTTACGAGTTTCCAGAGGACTGTAAATGCTTTAAACAGCTAACTGGAGGTCTGATCGCTGAGAATTGGCAGAGACATTTAAATTTAGATTCCAGGGTTCGACTGGGTTGGGTCAGTAGGGTCCATGTGTGCATTCAGGATAAAGTGACCCAGATAAGATGACTGTAGGACACCTGAATGACGACTGTCCCACACAACCTCGTGCTTGGAGCCGCAGTTACAGTGTCTTGGATTACATAACTGGACGGTTTCCCAGGTCACCTTGTCGCTGCTTTCTCTCTGTTCTCCACCGGGTCAAAGGTCAGCCGCCCATATGGGCCGCAGCTGATTTTTCAAATCCAACAAACATTACGTAAACACGCTGAAATAGTTCACACTGCAGGTAATGCTTCTTTTACGGCGCAGTTAACACAAACAATTCACAGCTCATATGTCTTTGTCTCTGTAGTTTTTGTTTGACTATAAATTAGCTGACAGGGCACCCGCGGGACCCTATTAATTTACTCAGAAATGCTGAAGTCATAACAAAGCTGGCTGAAGACTTTGACAGATGAGTTACGTGCAGAACTCTTACACTCTGCAAACACAAGGTATATACTGTTCCCTCATGACTAGGCTTGATATGGTTTAATACTAATGATTTAAAACGTCCCGAATAAACAGGAATTACGTGCTGTAATTGTATTTTGGCCACATTTATGGGGAAAAAAATCTATATTGATTTCAAGCAAATGGAGTATTTTTTTCCCACTATAATTAAAATCATATATTTTCCTACTTCTATGACTGACAGTAGCTGTAAAAACCCTTTAAATCGCTCTCTGCGCCCTCCATTAAACTGCCTTGGATGGCGTCTGCATATCAGCCACGTGTCAGAGGCCTTGATGCTGCACGACACCAGCAGAGAGGCATGCTGGGAAATGACTGGTGAGACACTCAATGTTGCCCATCAAAAGTGCCCCCCCTGCTGGTTGATGGCTGTCGGGGCCCTCGGATATTTGCTCAGATGGACAGGTATGCTGAGTGCCTGCACTCAGGTGGAATATAGTATGGAATGGTGAAATTAATATGGAATTTAATTCTAAGAATGCAAAATATAATTAAAGTTTTGCACAAATGACGGTTATTAAAAGGTTCTACGACTAACTGCATGTGGCTGCATCTTTGAGCAGTGGGCAGTGATTTCTTTTCGACAGACTCGTCACACTCACACTGCATAAAATGACTTACAGCATCCTGCTTTCTCAGAATTACGGGGTAACTCTCAGGGGGGCCTTTAAACGTTTCTACCGGCTTGTGTTAGACGGCGTGTTGAGGCCATAGCAGAAGATGCCTCAGGCTTAATGTTTTGGAAAAGAAGAGAGAGAAAAAAGGATCTTCGGAGTTGACCCCGGTGCCTATAATTAAAAATCCAGTCCCACAGTCCTTTCTCAGTCAGCTGGGAATGTCCTGGTTCTGGTCCTGCTTGGTCCTCCGACAGGCCTGCAGCTCCGCAGCGGTACAGTACCTGCAACGCTGGTGACATGCAGCCCTCCACCACCTTTGGGGACGGTGATTGAGAGGCCTTTGACCTCCATCTCCTCTGGATGTCTTTGATCTCCACACTTTGATCTTAAATAGATCCTTCAGTTTCATCTGGCTGACCCAACAAAGAAGACCCAGGACTCCTCAAGGTCTTCAGATCAGAAAAAAAGCTTTAAAAAAAAAAGGTTCGCATATCTCCTTACAATGAGATAGCATCAAGCCCGACATCAGTGACTGGCACTTCATAACTGACACATTCCAGAGACAACTGTTCTGCAAAGTGCTTCATCAAGAAGGTTTTTCTGAAACGAATATTACTCAAGAGTGTTTATAAAACATCTAAAGTGTGTGGGAAAGGAGCCTCAAGGCTAAAAAAAAAAATAAAAATTGTGCTTTAATCATTTTGACCAGAACAGATCTGCAGTAACACTGGAGTTAGTTAAGGGATAAATTATATCTAAATTGCGTATTAAATTGTTTTAGCAGAATTATATCTTTGATGGAAGTATTTAGTCTCAAAATGGAAAATAAAGAAACATTGGTGATTATGTACATTTAAAAGTTGACAGTAGGGGGCGATAAAGAAGTTTTATCTTTTGTACATTACTGCCACTCGTTTAATTCAGTTATTTAAAAAAAAACAATTAAAAACACAAAGCTTCTATTTCTATTAATCCAACTCTAGAGACGCAATAAATTTATACAATTTTTTTTCAATCATAAATGAAATTTAATACTGTAGATCGTCGTTGCAGAAACACACTCATCTGTCCTTAATTACCGTTGTATCACCCGGAACCTTTATTGAATGATCAGTAACGTGGGGGACTCTTTTAGTATGGGCACAGGTGGGAGCCATCAGGGTAAGTTATTTGAAACAAACCGTCAAACATTTAAAATATTAAACAACAACACGTCTGATCTATTGTTTTAAAACATGTTTGAGTACTTAAATGTTAAAATACAATCAAATCTACACTCATTTAATAATAAAATGTAAATAAAATCTGTCAGACCATTGAATGAGAATGTTTGTCTCAAAGTTTGAAGGTGTTTATAGACATGACTGTAGCTTATGTTGTTGCTAAATATCCCAGTAAAACCAGTACAATAACCATCGCCAGGTCCATTACTCAGAAGTAAAAGGACACACAGTTTAACCGGGATGTGTTGGATATGTGTAACTTGGTGCGCCAGGCGGGTGCTGTCATTGACTCAGGTGGCATCTTCTTTACTTTTTTTAACTTCTGTAATTCACCTGTTAGGATGGAGCTATGTTAGTTAGCGTGATATCTGTTGGCACAAGTAATATTCCTTATTTTAGAAGCCCTTGAGGACAGGAGAGGCCTTTGGGTAAAGGGTGGACCATGACAGGATAGACCATAAAGTGCATTTGTGTCTCAATAAACTGCAAATCAATATGGGAATAGTTTGAGCATGTGAGATGACCGGCGTTGCTTTCTGGCGTCGGCATCTCCGTCTTCGGCATTCCACCTTTCTCACATCACTGCTGCTGCTCTGACCATTAGAAGCTTGTCCTGCAGATATTTTCCAAGAATGACTCACGATGGGTGGTCGGAAAGCAGAGATATAATCATTCACGACCGGCCAGTGTGTTTGGAAAAACATGGCACGCGGCTGCAGTCATCCGTCTGTTATGGTACGCTTGGTATCACGGAAAAACCATCTGAGGGATCGGCGCTGAGGCCACGGGAGGCTGCCATTAGTCTGCTCCTCCAGCCATACGAAATAATACGCTCCAATAGGATGTCTGGAATAATATTATTGGGAGGATTTTTAAAAGGGCCCAGACAGATGCAAAATAATAGCCTTCAAAATAAAAGATCCTCTCCAACGATCCCTTTCTCTCAGCAGATATGTTTTAAAGAAAAATATATTAGGCATGAAAAAGTATATATTGTTCTTTTGGCATGTAACTCTTAAATTGGCCCTTTATGAAGACGGGAGGGAGCAGCTCCCCCAGATCAAGATGAGTCCACTCCTCCTCCCCAATTACCTGTCCGTCCTCGCCTCAGCCGTCCTGATAACCTGACCATGAATCAGACCTTCAGTGCGTCTCCGTCTTTATGACTTCCTCAGGGTCGGGGGTCAGCATCCCATCACTCATTAAGGCCTAGCTCATTAGCTGGTGGGGGGGGGTCAAAGTCCCACAATGATCATTTTCTTTAAAGATTGGCAGCTTTTCTGAATTCTAGGTTATTTTTCTTTGTCCAAGTTTGCATCATATTCAGTATTTCTGCAGATCCTTCTGCACGGAGACGGTTTCCTCGCATTTTAGCATCGTTTTGTGTACCAGGAGGTTTAATCACGGGGTTTCTGTATCTGTTTCCTGCCTCAGAAGTGCTTCTTTTCAGCTGCCATGACTCATATTTCCCTCTGTGAATGCGTTTCGTTTGAGCTGCAGCCTGCTGGTTTAACTGCGTCCGTGTTTGTGCACAATCTGCTCTCGATGACACATTTGTGTCAGGAAGCGTGTCTGGTCATTGAGCGCTATTCAGAAACACAAAAGCCGCACAGAAGGCAGTATTTACATCAACGGCGACATTAAAAGGCTGGAACAATGTAGCCTGGCGCTGCGGGGTAACTTAACGGAGCCACGGTACGACGAGTCTGAATCCAAAATTAATTTGCCCCCATAGACTCCAGCAGGCTGGGAGAAAAGAGCTGCCGATTGTGTTTTGTTTTTGCCTCCAGCTTCACAAATAGTGGCACAAAGTGTCCTTTCTGTGCTGTTTCCTTCCACTCTGATTGGACTAATTGGGACCTGTTGACAGCGAATCCCATCCGTGCAGGAACCGGCCAATCAGGACGCAGCATCTGTCATCCCCGGCACACAGAGCTTCCACTCTTTCTCATAAAGGCCTTTGTCTCTGTGACCTCATCGACCTTCAGCGGGCTTTTTTTAAATTCTGGACAACCTGAATATTTGTCCCAAAACAGGATATGAAATGTGTTGTTTTCCCTGAAGTCGATGCAGGGATTAAAGGTGGAATATCCGCGACTCACTCTTTCATCCAAACTGTGCAGGGAAGTACAACTTTGCACCAGCGGTTTTATTCAGAAACCTTTCCACCAAGTGTAGAGCGCTGTACATGCTTGACCTCTGACCTTCACTTACAGACAGAAGAATCCTTTGCTCTTTTTTATGACTGTGACTGAAACCGAGACTGTGTCAGAAATGAACGTTTGTGTAATTTAGTCTTTGGACTTCAGCAGAGATCCGTGTTAAACAGTTTACTGCAGAAGAGATGAAAGACAGGTGCAGAAAAGTGCAACGAGCGGCATCCCAAGATGACGCTCTTCCGTTCTGAATGGGGTTTCTCCCACAGTCATTTGAGGGCCACATTCATCCACCTGGCTCATACAAAGTTTTATAGCCACCGGACTCGCGTGGCGACGACGGCTAATCATTTTTCTCCCCTTTGGTACAAAAGAAGTGATGTAAAACGTCCGAGGGCGGAGAGCTTCAGTCAGAAGTTCTGTTCAAGCTGCACTCTCAGCAGTTTAACAGACGTCTCCTTCAGGACGACCTGCGGGGAAACGCAGCTTTTGCCTGCAGGCTCGTTTTCTTCATCCTCATGAAGAGGTTGTTTTTTTTCCCTCTCGAAGGCGACAAAGCACAACAGCACCTTTCGCTCCCGCAGTCGAGACACACGATGCTGGCGGACGAAGCCGCGGAGCTCCATCCATCCAGCCTGTGAGAGCTCCTCGTCTGTCGGCGCCATTATGGGGCTCTCATATCTTGGCTTGCACCTGTCTTTGGCGGTTTGGGATTTTTGGAGCTGAGGAGAAGCCCGCGGATCCCCATTCACGCAGGGTGATCGACAGGGCCGCAGCCACAAGTCAAGGCAGCTGTGATGAGAGAGAAAGAAAGGAGTGTGTACCCGTGTCCCCTTTGTGCTTTTAACCACCTCCCCTCTTGTCTTCCACAGCCGTGTCCACACAATGGAGTCCTAACAGGAGCTGTCAGCAGACAACGCTACTGTGACCGCTGTGGCCACTGGGGTTAGCCTGGATCACATTAGCTCTGTTTGCGTGGCACTGAAAGCCGCTCAGATACAGTTAAAGCAAGTTTTCTAGTGTTTTCTAAAGAAGCCTTTCAACCTGATGTTTACCCAGAGCGGCGGGGAAGGTCACGTCACGGCCCGCTTTAGATGCTTGGGGAGAATAAAGTCCCAGATGGGTGAGGTGTGCTGCCGGGGTGTCGACTTTGCGCCTGAGGTTTGGTCACTGTAGCCAAGCGATGACACGCTGATTTGCTGTGGCGAGAATCATGGTGAATGTCTGTGATGAGAGATGGCAGCAGGTGAGTTGTTCTGCCACTGTATCAACGAGCTGTTGCCTCCTGTCCAAGTGTTTGTCTCGCTGCCGCTGCTTTCGGACATTTGCAGCCTTGTTTGCGCTGTGCCTGTGAAGCTGATCCTCTTTGTGAGGTCTGTGACTTACTGCAGCTGCTGATTTTGTTACCTGACCACGATTGGACAGGTGTGGAAAAGAATATGAAAATTGTGACCTGTGTGTGTGTGTGTAGGAAGCAGTTAAACTTATATTTCTATGGATGTTTACAACCTTTACTCTTCCAGAACTGGAACAACTTTGACCCACGTTAGCTTACTGTGAGAAAACAATTTTCTGATGCATAATAAATTAATTTGCAGGCAGACTATCATTCACTTTCTCATCATGTGTAAAATTAAGCCAATATTTTCACTGTATCACCTTTTTATCAAAGGATGACCCAATGTATCAAAGGATGCTCTCCTGAAAACTGCAGTTAAAAAGAATAGTTACCAGTTGCCTGGTTTTCTTAAACGTTTCATTAAAATACCTGGAATATACACTACAAGCACACAATAGCAATACAGATAAAAGCTCGTTATCTGACCCACACAAGTTGGTCCAGTTCATGTAACAGCTGAGCTGAGGCCCGTAGCGTGTTGTAGAGCTATCTGACCGTTAGATGGCAGTAATGCACAGCAGAGGCTCCTGGTGTCCTGCAAGCAGCAATGTTTTGCATCCTGGAGAAAATGTCTGGCTCCTCATATGATTTGAAAGCAGTGAATCAGCTGTGTGTGTGTGTGCGTGTGTGTGTGTGCGTGTTACTTTAAGATTTTAAAGTAAATCCCCTGCCTGCCCCTGCTTACAGTCTGGGAACGTACTTTTTTTTTTTCACAACCCACAAATGATTTGCAGCCATTGTGTCTCATTGGGAAGTTTAGGATTAAAATGCCTGAAAAATGAAAAAGGTATACACGAGGGTTTACCTGTCAGACATGGGCTTCCTGCCTCCCCTGCTTTTTATTTGGACCATCCAGGCAAAGAATCAAATGGAGGGATCTGGAAACTTTGGAGCTTTGGTGCTGGATTTACTGTAAGCGTAGGATCCAAACCTCAAAGTCCAAGCCACCAGTAAACAAACAAGCAAGTCAACAGAAGCATGTTTGACAGGGTAACTGGCTGTGGTAGCTGACTGCAGTGGCCGTGTTGTGGTTGGCCTTTTATCTGCAACACAGACCAGAGCGTGTTCAGTCTGCCTGCACACCCAACCTCTGTGACGATTTCATTTCCAGCCGCCTTCACAAACTTTAATATCGTTGCCTCAGATGTCGGATTGATTCCTGATAGCAGAAACCTTCTGGCACAAGTTGAGGGCAAAAGGGCACAGTTGTCATCCTCTGTTGATGCTGGCAGCCGACTCAAAGTTCTTAAGGAATGTTTGGGTTTTTGTTTTTTGTTGTTTTTTTTTTTAAACTGATTCTGTTGGAAAAGTTTATATGAGCAAAGTTGAGTTGAGTCTTTGTGTTTTCTTGGATAAACTGGTTGCTTTCCACATCCGCCCGTGAAGCAACAGTGGGTTAACTCCAACAGAAGGAAGGAATAATGCTTGTGGTCGTGTGTGCAGGCGTGTTCTGTGGCCTTGTGTCACTTGTTGATATCAAACTCTACCCAAAGACCTTTTGAGAAGAAGGAGAGTCGACCAGAGTGGACGAGATGCCTCTCAGATCTGCTGTGAAATGATTTGAGCAGAGTTCCGGAACTCTTGGAGCCACTGGTGGATGAAACGGTACACAAAAGCACCAAACAGGACAAGTACGGGGTGGTGTGACTTTATCAGCGTGTGAGGACGAAGGGATCCGATTGGTACCCTCCGCTGAGCCACAGAATGTCCTGGCGAGCTAAATAAACAGTAGATTAATCTGCCTTTTCTCCGAGCGAGCTGACAAACCCACTTTCTGACGGCAGCTTTGCAAGATAAAGCAGTCTGATAGCATCAAGCCGCTCTGACATATGAGAGTTCTTACCCAAAACATACTGAGCTTTCTGTCAATTTGTCCCCTTTTTCTGCTCATGTACAATTAATAAATAAAAATACGGCAGTTTTAGATTAGCCTAGCTAGAAGTGACGGTTTAAAATAACCTAAAGAGAAGACACCAAGTATCCCAAAATTGTACAAAGGTTAAGAAATAGTACTCGAGTTACATTCCTCCACTGTGATCCAGATAATATCTCTGTAAGACCTGGGAGTCTCGGCACGTACGAGTCGTGGCAGGTGTCAGGGGAGCTCCCGAGCGGGCAGCAGCCTCGTCTTATCAGGCGGGGCCTCGCGCTGTCAGCACGTGGCGTGTTGGGTCTGCAGAGTAACGATACGACGACCAGACGTCCCCACGCTCGTATCGCCCCACCTGGGCGCAAAACCACCAGTTCAAGCCCTAAATCAATACACAAAACTATCGCCCACAACCTCATCTACTAATGTTGGGTCAAATATCCCGATTTAAATCTCTATTATGTATCTATATGATAGATCACTAATCAAAAGCAAAAGCATTTTTAGCTTTGCTTGTGTTCTCCATGCTGACTCTGCATACATGAAGTTTATGAGGTTCATGTGGGCTGGTAAACAACGACAGCGCAGGCGTGAACTAGTAATTATAAAAGCACGTTGAGCAGCATACCGACATGCAGCAAACATGTCATTTGGATGCTCAGCAGAGGCGGGAAGAACACATGTTACAAGCTGAATTCCAGCAGTGGATAGCGCGCAGAGCCGCTGCACGGTCCACTACCACACGTGTGCTTCCCATCTGGGAGGCACGTTCACTGTAATCAGCATCGGCGCTGACGCGGTGTTCCCCGGCCCAACCGCTCATTTGGAGGCATCCTGGAGGAAGTCGGTTTCAGCTGGACGTCAGAGCCACCTTCTGCTCGGCTCAAGTGCTGCTCCCTGCCTCAGGCGTGCATGTTACGCTTGACCTCTGTGCTGTATCTGTAACTGGACCTCAGAGAGAGCGAGTGTGCAGGTCCCACGCACCAAAAATGTGCAGCTGAAAGCAAACCTGCAGCCTCTCTGGCGGACAGCAGTTGGGGAACAAACATTCCCACAATCATCCACACAGAGGAGCTTTTTCTGATTGGATGGCAGTGATTTTCTTCCTTCCCTGTGCTGCTGTGGTCTGCCGGTTTGACCGAAGACGCCGGGTCAGCCAGAGGTGGATGAAGAAATCGGTGATCTTCCTACACTTTAAAATTAAGAGAGAAATGTAGCAGTCAGAGGAGATTCGGGATGGAGTGAGGGAAGAAAGTGTCGCCCCTCCACACAAGTCAACACACTGGACAGATTTGGCAGGAGAAGCTCTGGAGCTCCATTTGTTGCAGAGGAAAATCCAGTCAAATACAGACAAAAGCCTTGGTCCGAGCCCAGGAAAAGGCGGTCATCAGCAGAGATGAAACGCTGGCTGGCCGGAGATCCAGCAGTCCCGCACAGATGAATGTTGCAGCGATGAGAGGGTTTTTAGCCGTCTGAGGGGGGTGCATGAGAGCAAACGGGGGCTGCTGCAGTAATGACTCAGCCTTCCCCCCTCCTCACTAATTCAGCCTAGATTTTCCTCTTAAGCCGTTCTGCCTATAAAGCAGCATTCACACGTGTGGTAAGACAACGTAATGAGCTCATCCTTGGATTATACACGGTGTTAATGACTTGGACGGACCGAGAGACCCCCTAAATCAGAGCAGCCTTGTTGATATGCCAAGGCCCCAGGAGACAGAGTGTCATTGTTCACCAGCCCTGACAAATTGGGACAGGTGGAGACATTTCTCGGGCTTTGTGTCCCTCCCCACCCCAACACCATTCTGAAACTGGATCACGGAGTTCGAGTCATGCGCCGCCATTCCTCATAACTCAATACAAGCCTTGCTTGAAGCCCAGTTGCTTAGCAACCAAATGTTTTGGCGCGGTGCTTTATTTTGGCTGTGCTGTCCCTCTTACCCCACTACTCGCCACACCCGCTCATTCATACACACTCAGGTATCCCAGGAATTGCATCACTGAAGTGCATTCAATATCTCCGATGGATCATCATAACACCTCTTTTTTGTTGTTGTTTTTTGCAGCGCACTGCAGAGCGTATTCTTAATTCCACTCACTTCTTTTCTTTTGCTCCCCCTTTCCTCCATGTTCTCCACTGACTAAGCTTTGAATGCACCTTGTGTCCCTCACCAGTGAGGACTAGTTGTTCCATTCGCATTCAAACTGGTTTCTAAACCAGTAGCTATAAAACTTAACAATAAAATTGTTTCCTCATTAAAGAGTTTCCTCATTAAAATGGCAGGGTGGAGCAGCAGACAATGGGGAACGGTAGCTCAGTGGAAAATGATTGACTATGGAAAACGTTTTTTTTCAGTGGTGTAATCCTCCTTGTATCTTATAAATTGCTTACTTTCTTACTTTGGAGTTGAGAGGTTGGGAGTTGGAGTCTGGTCCCCAAAGGAGACACTACAGGGATTTTAAAAAGCAAGTTCATTAAAAAAAAAAAAAAAAAAAAACATAATAATTACATTCAATTGACTCCTGCGAGTTACACCCTTGTCTTTTACATTTCATCTCACAGTGACGTACCCAAGAATTGTTTTGTGATGCTCTCTTATGTTAATAATTACGCCCTAATTTGATGGCTGTGATTGAGCGGCGTACCCCGGCCGTTGCCTGGAATAAAGGGGTGTCAGTTGGGTGCACCGTGGGGATGATGTTGTGCCATGAGGATGAGGTCAGAAGGAAATGGATCCATCCATTATGGGTTATAATGAGCGGTAGCAGCTGCCTGCCTCTGGGTTAGACAGCACACAGATGTAAGGGAGCCTAGCGGGGGGAGGAGGAGAGGGAGCAGTCGGCCCCCTACCGTGACCTCATTCTCAGAGCCAGAACCTTCCACGGCTCAACCATGCCTTCACCTCACCTGAATCCACTCCAGCAGAACGTTCCGGGCCGTTCTGCCCCGACGTTGCTTTGTTAAACTCCGGGCGACCTGCAAGGGGCACGACGTGCCAAACACTGAGCTCAGCACCAGCACCACCATCAATGCAAAGTCAAATATTCGCAAGGGTGGTTTGTGCAGCTTCAGCAGTGGTAAATGAAGCGCACGGTACGTTAAATCTTCCATTTATTTTCCTTTGATGCGAAGAGGTCACCAGAAGTGTGACTCACTCCAAATTCTTGATCTGCAAACTCTTGGGAACCAGAGCGTTTAGTGGGGATAACAGCGAGGGCTAATGTTTCCTTGGCAGAAGATACAGAAGAAGCCAGAAAGAAAGCCACTGTGAGAAAAGGCTTTGACTAATTAATGGATCGCAGAGCAGCTACTGAAGCAGGTGGGTTTGATGTCACTTTCATGCTGAGCTCTTGCACTTTGACGCTAAGCTAACCACTTCTAGGGCTGGAAGAACTTGCTCAATAATTCTCAAAAATTCGGATTGTTTATCGGTCGATTTGGTGGGCGTGGCACAGCATCATCATGTAAAATGACTCATTGGAAAATGGATATATTTCTAATGTGTACTCCATGTGCAGTTGTGGGAAACAAGTTCTGATCTTTACAAGCATCCAACCAAAAACAGCTGACCACAAACCTACTAAAGTCCCTGGTGATGCTAACATTGGTTATTGCTAATGGTGCTGGAGTACCCTGGTGGAGAATATGTGCTCTTTCTTGTGAGATAATTCCCAACCTTTTGCCAACTTGCACTACTTAACATTCAGATTCAGTATAACATGAACTATATGTTGTGGCAGAGAGTGAACTGTGTTGTTTTAGGAATTCCATTTTTTAAGAATTTTCCCTCTGTTTTAGTTGCGAAATGATACAGTAATGGTTTGGATCCTGAACGGAGTGTGATGTCACACTCCTCCAAGTGTGTGTGCTGTAATCTGAGCTCCCCTAGTATTTGTTTTGATAGGCAGGCTGACCGAATGTTTATGTGCACATTCAGTACATGCTTGCCTTCTAAGAAAAGTATATAGAAATCCGTCTCTAAGTAACTTGATTACGATCGTCCGACAATAAACACTACTTGACGTATTGTTGCGAATGCTTTAAACATTAAATTCAGAGGTTTTTGAATGGAAATAGAACCAAGATGTTGTGATATTTACCGCTACTTCCATGCAACATTACATTCAGTAAAGACTGAAGGAAGACAGACATCCATACTGATATTGTATAGCTTTATTTGGTTGCTATTTTTAAAATTGATCCTTTTTATACCACGAAAAAGACACTTGTATGTTGTTGGATAGCAGTTGCCTGGCAACATTACCATTGAAGAAAGACAAGCTGAGCTAGAAGATAGCAGAAAGCAATGCTTGGTCATTGAATACTTCAGTGTTTACTCTAAGCCTTGTGTGGGATTGACATGTCCAACCTCCTCCAGGGAGTTTTTTCACTCTGACATGTGCGATGGGGAAACTTAAGCCTCAGCCGATATCTTCCAACAGGAATTTTCACTTCTCTTCTTTATAATCCTGTAACCCCTGTTGCTTTTAAACCTCGGTGTGTGTGTGTGTGTGTGTGTGTGTGTGTGTGTGTGTGCGCGTGTGCGCTCAGCGTACTGCTCAGTTTAAGCACGCAACAATGAAAAGCCGGCCAATCAGCACGGAGCTGAGCGATGACTAGATGCGGGACTTTGTGACCTTACAGCTGACTCGTGCAAAGATGCCAGAATTATTTACCGAGCTAAAGCAGAGTAAACAAGTTCCAGATTACGTGTTTAATTCTGAGACTTTAATGTCGGAATTCACTCGCTGGACGCCATCTATGCTAACTATGTGGGAACGTTTATATAAACTGCTGCTAAAAATGTCCAGTTTTCCTTTGGCTGAAACTTATTCTGTTTATTTAATGTAGAAAAAAGACAGTTTTGAACCAGGTAAAGGGAAAGACATTCAACTGGAAAGAAAACACGCTTTTACTTATTTATCTGGAACCTCATAAGTCATGCTCGGTTTGCACTTCGTCTTTGCCATACAGGTTTATTTGCAGAGTCTGTGTAGTTACATTCGGCCTGTAATCACATAAAAGTCATATTTGCTGCAGACGCCATTTATCTCGGGGTCAGAGACCTTGAAAAGACAACTGTGATTTGGCAGCAGGGCGAGTAAATCCATCCCTCACATCTGCCTGGGCTGGCAAGAGCTTACGATACAGTTCAAATGAAAAAGCACACACACACACACACACACACACACACACACACACACACATGTGCTAAAACACACCCGGAGGATGCCAGTAGAAACCTCTGTTAGGAACAAAATAACACAAAGCCAAGTTGTTGTTGCTGATAGATTTATTTCTTGTAAAGGCACCATTAACACTCATGGTGTCAAGAAATGAAGACAACACACGCGGTTATTACCACAGTCTAGCAATGTGCAGTTTAAATCAAATCACTATGCTGGGCTTTAAAGGCATGTCCTGCTGGCTACAGGAAGTGAAAATTACACGGCAGGTTGAAAAAACAGGTGAGCGGTTGTTTTTCGGGGCCCCTCTGCTGATTGTCATCACAGAACCTCTTGGTCGGCCCAGCATGGTAACAAACGCCACCGTTTGGGCTGATGTGGTCGACGTGTAGCTTTTCCGCAGGTTACAGTCCACCGCTGACTGGTGGTATCCAACATCTGTCCAGAATCAGTCAGTCAGTCAGTCAGTCAGTCAGTCAGTCGTTTCCCAGCTCACCAAAATCTGAAGCTCGTGCTGGTCCATTTCTGGGGGGCCGAGCATCAATAAAAATAAACTTCAGACAGGTCACACCATGTCTTTCTACTGACTGGATGGCCTTTTGCACCCAGATGCCTTTTAATATTAACAACAACCCAATGAATGGGTTTAATGAAGGGATGAAAGGAACCCTGAGGAAGGCCCGCTGCAGTGGAACGCCAACCTGCCATCTCTTAAACCACCCTGGGGAACTGGCAAAAATCGAACCGGGCTGCGTGTCTGCATTTGAACACAGACGTGGTTTTTCCTCTCAGACTTTAATGTCAACAGAACGCAGAAGGAGCTCCCGTTGTTTTCTTGGATAATAGCTGCCTTTTGCCGAGGGACCAATTCATTAAGACCCTCGCATCATCAAAGTGTCAAACGTTATTTATGAAAGCTGCGAAACGCCTGCAGACAGCACAATTCCACACATGTTCATCAGTGCCACAAAACACAGCAAAGACGGGGAACGTGTAAAGACAGCGATCGTGAAACTATTACTTTGTGGAGCTGGCTCTCTCTCCTCTCTCCTGTAGATAATTGCTGTTTTGTCTTGACTACGTGCACTGTCATTTATTTGTACAGGAACTGAGACGGTTTCCCTCGAGCCATGACCTTATTTTCTGCCTGGAAGTCTTCCTGGTGTAACAGAAACACTGATGTTATTCTCAGCTCACTTGAGAATAGTAATAACAATAAAACCTTAAAACGGCACCCTCAGACAACAAAACACATAAAGATCTTTGGCGAGACTCGGAGGACAGTTAGCTCTATGCAGATGATCCTGCAGGGTCCGTGGCTGCTATTCAGAATGGAGCCTGGTGCCGGGATTGAAAGCACCAAGCAGACAACAGCAACAGTTGTTAAAGTTGGCCTGAAGTTTGGGTCTGAGCTCTGGGCCTCTCGCATAGCTTAACTGTTGAACTAGCAAATCATTTTATTGACACGAGTAGCCACAGAGTTCTGCTCGCAAACATGTTTCATCGTTTTACTGGCATCAACTAGCTAATAAATCGAAACCAATTCTAATATAAACACAAATGACGCTAGAAGATTCATCTATGAGACGAGAATGACTTTAAAAGACACAAAGCATATTTTAAAACCTTTTTTAGAAGAACATTTTGCATGTTTCTGTTTGAGGAGGAGTTTGTTCCTTTACTTCAGCAGGCCACCGGGAGGCAGCTCTGCTGCTGCTCCTGCTGTGAATCTTAAATGAAAGATTTCCTGATATCAAAATGCTGAAGGCGACGCCCTGAACACTAAACGGTGTCAACACAGACGGCCCGCACCAAGAAACCTGCTCCGTGTTTAAATACCTTCGACGTGCCAGAGTTTGCACGTCGCTTAATGCAAACCACGGAGCTGTTTAGTTTCCTGCAGGATTTATCATCATCATCACAGCTGCTGTGGTTGACGGCCTCAGCCGGACACTCGCTCATGCTGGACGCTCGCTTTAGCGTCTCGGCGGAACAATTCATCCGCGGGCTGATTCGTTTAACGTTTAGCAGGCAATCCAGAACTTCCCTGGATTTGCAAATCTGGTTCAAAACATGTTGTTTCACATTTCATCTGATCTTGACGAATGTGTGACGCCGATCATTTGTTGTGCAGTGAGGGAGGGCGAGAACGGGAGCGGGTCCACTGTAAATATGGAATCTAGCCTCTTGTTTTCACGTTGGTGGGGTTATAGACTGACGGAGACCACCTGGGCCGGAGGTTCCTAATGAGAGGAGAGGTTTCAGCTCATCGCTCTCACGTGTCACGCGCTGTGACATCAAAGAGGAAATAATTCATATTTACAGAGTGAGGTGAGAACTTCCACATGGCCCAAGGCTCCCTGCTGTGTTGTTACTGTCACTGCTGGTGATGTCTTGTCTGCTTCTGGTGACACTTTGGTAGTTTTCTTCAGCTTTGATGGCATTAAGTTTTAATGGCTCCTAAGCACTAATTATGAGCTTCTGCCTATTGATACTTGCTTTACGCTTCTGTCACCAGTCTCTTCTCCTCACGTTGGTTGACAGATTTAATAATGCTGCGTTAATGTATTCTTTCAAAGCTTTGATCATTCTGTTTTGTTCTGTTTTTTTGGAAACCTCTCACCTTTAATATATTCATAAAATCGTCCTTTTTCATTTTCACCTGATTAGATCCAGGCTTGCTCAGGTACGGAGGAGTGTTGGGAATACCTGAGCTCAGGTGTCAGCAGAGCTATATTTGAGAGTGTTTTATGGCTGCAGTTTATTTCCATCACAGCTAAGAATGTAACCTCAAGAAGTGTCCTTTCTTTCCTCGGCCTTGTAGTCGGAATCATACTTCATCAGGCAGACAAGTGAAAACAGAGAGACGTGTATGTTCCTTCACCACGCCTGGAGCTTTTTTACTTTGACCTTCTCCCCTCTTCATCTATTTCACCCTCTCGCTCTTTCTCTTCTCTGGTCCACCCCAGGGCAAGAGAAAAGAGGTGTGCAGGGAGGGGGCGGGGGGGAGTCCTCATGGCATCGCCCATACCTGAGCTCAAAACCCTCAAAGGATGATAGCTAACCTCGACGTTGTCGAGACATTGCTGGGCTGAGGAGAAATGAGGTAACTATCAATGGCGGTGGTCTCACATAGCCCATTAGTCAATGTCTGCAAACTGGCTGTCTGAAGCCGCCCCAGGGTTTCTACCACCACCACCACCACCACCACTGTCCTCCCAGAGAATCGTACCCAGGCAGAAATAAAGCAACCTGAGCCACGCATAAATCATTAGGAACATTTGTTACCTCGGGTAATTGTGCTTCATTCATCTTTGGGGCTTTTTTCCATTTGTCAGCTCCCAGAGGCTGCTGGGTGTCAACTGTACAGATCTGGGCTGTTAGCCTGGGCGTGCCTTTCCAGAACCGCAGGAAGCAGTGATGGAGTACTACCAATAACATGCAACTATGCTACTTCTCAGCCCTTATCTGCAAGTCAAACTGTGACACAAGCATGTGCAGCATAACAAATATTTAGCAATGGATCAACTCAGAGTCTCCTCAACTTTTTGTTATTTTTGTAAAGCAAAATTTCTTCCACTTTTCCACAATCCTGGACTAAGGATGAGGAAAAGGTGGCTTGGCTGATGTTTCTAGGTAACAGGAGTAAGGAGGGCTGAAAAGTCAACTGATCTGATTGTTTGCAGCTGCTGTAACAGCAGCATCTGTTTGCACATGTCATTGTTCTAATCTGTGTTTCAGTCCCATTTCTGTTTTTAAGAGAACGTGACTGCCTGCTGTTAAGACACTTGGCCCTCACATAGTAAAAAGTGAAGGCATTAGTTGGATTTTTCAGATTATTCCAGAAAGTGAAACAGTCTCCATCTACACCTGACACCCCTGGTCTTGATTTCCTTCTGTTTTCTTTTACATCCATACAAACAGCGCCGTTAGCGGTGAAACCCTGTCTCTCACGCCCGATTGTGTTTGAGATGTAAACTGGTGCGCAAACACAGCTGGATGAGGACGGACTGGAAGTCTTCTGCGATCAGCTCCCTGGGAAGACGTCCGTTAACACCAATTGTCCCGTCATTGCCTTGAAACCTGCTTGCAGCTGCAGCGCTCCACCTCTTTTTGCCTTGCAGACGCGCATCTTGAGGCCTGTGTGCATACACAGTAATTAACGAGAAGCACAAACAGCACTTAATGAAGCGGTCAGGTGTCATAGAGGGCATTTGCTGCTGCAGGATAGGACCATGGACGGCACTACACTCTTCCTCTATGTGGAGGAGATATAATTTAGATGCCCAAGCTGTTCATGGAAGGTGCATGTTAATCTGTTCATAATGTAGAGACAGACAACGACAGGCAGACAGTGGAGAAGAAGAAGGGCAAATAAGGAGGGGAGAGCGACACTAAGGGGTGTTTTTGCCTCTTTTGAAGATCAGGCCCACGAACGGCTGGGTGGCTGCTGCTGACAGGTGAGGACGTCTTTTATCAGCAGGTGTTCGGAAGCCAGCGGAGAGATGAGGACAGATAACGCGAGCAGGCATCACAATCAACCCTACAAAGCAATCACAGTGGAGGTGAACGGGAAACCGCAGTCGCATTCTCCGGCTGCAAACAGCCTTTCACCACTTCCAGTCTCACGTGCCACCCCCCCACACATACACACACACACACACACACAACACACACACACACTACACAACACGCGTATTGCTGTCAGCATCTGATGAAAGCAGATGCAGCGAGGTAGATCTACAGGCCGCCAGCTCTGCTTTAATTAGCACAATTCATGCAACATGCATGTTGGCCTGGCTCACGCTCACATTAGGTCTGGAAAACAAGCGCGTGACGACGTTCAAACTAACACAACCCAGGATAAGCGATCCCAAAGACTGGGGTCTGGTTATCATATTACATGATACAAATCTAGATTGGCCGTTTTCATTCACACCCCGTTAAGGAGCTAAAACGTGTGTGCAGATGATCCAGGACTAAGCTTCCTGTTTGCACGCCAGACGGGCAGCTTCACTGTCATGAGATGTCCAAGCTGACCCTTCTTTATATCCCTGTATCATCCCAGGGGAAACTGGGTTATCTCATAGAGAACGGGGGGGGGGGGAAGGGTAGCATCCTGCTTCTAAACTTGGAAGAGGAAACTAATCCAGGGTCACCGAGGGCCATGATGATGAGTGAACCTTCACATGGGGTGAGGAGTATTCAACGTGTGTTCGCTCCAACTCCTCCTCCATTAAAACTCTGCACCTGGATCTCACACTGATCCTCTGGGAAGCTCCTCATGGCCACCGCCAGTCAGGCCCCTTAAATCTGTCCCCCAGCCTCTTCCTCACAGCCCACTTTACCCTCCTTTTCCGTGCCTGTGTGTGTGTGCGCGCGCGTGTGTGTTCATTTCAGCTCTGACTAACTCACCTGGATTCCTGATCGTATAGTTATTGAGTGATAAGCTGATTAATTGCAAAGTGTGTATATATTAAAGCGTGTGTGATCACTTTTGCACAAACAGTCAATATAGGCGTGATCAGAATACACGCCTCAGTTTTAACACGAATCTGAAGATTCTGACAAAGAAATCCCATAGCTTTGTTCCAATCAGAGACCATGTACACACTTGTTCTGATCTTATCTCCCGTTTGTGGTTAAATCTGTCAGTGTTTTCTGATATGGATGGAACAAAGCAGCCCCAGTTTGCTGCCAACACACTTCTCTTGTTGTGGCAAATGGAAAACCTGGTGCTGAGAAGCAGGAAGAGCAAGTCATTCTGACTTCACATCAATCACAAGACGGGCGGTGTCAAGAGACGTCTTTATTTCAAAACAAATAGATTTCACGGTGCAGTAAATTTATTTCGATTGTGTTGGCACTTGTCTAGTATTCCTTTATACAGTATTCAGATTGTGCTTTGCTCGTAGTTAAATGTGTGTTCATACCTAGAATCCTCCACAGTCGGTACTACGACCTTTTCTTATTACAGTTTTTGGTGCCGTTACCACACTTAAGTAATTTGTAATAAGAAGAACAACTTATCACATGTAATTGTAGATTTGTGTTTGCAGAGAAATTGAAGGAAAACACACACAGGTATGGGGCTGAACCCAAAGCTCAGGAGTCTCGCTACAGTTTATCTCTCAAACATAAATAGGCTCAGATTTCAGGCCTTGTGGGCTCCTAAATATATATGGAAGTTTACATCAGGCTGTGTGTCACTGCTGTTTACAGCCAGATGATTTATGAGGCTCTTTGGCGAGAGGAGACAGACAGCTCACGCAGTGTCGATGGGTTTCTGAGAGACGCTAAGAGGTCAGGCTACTGTTGCTCTACAATAATCACCAGCAAATTCATTAACAAAGATTATTTACAAAAACCAGGAATGAAAATAACACACAGAGGTTTCACCTCCGTTATGACGCACGGGAACATTAGCGAAATCGTCCACTCGTAAGTTTATTGTCTTGTGGTTTTGCTGGATGTGGAAACTCACCATAATGCTTGTGAAAATGCCAGGCATAACTGCATGGGAGTAGGATAAACATGGTTTGCATGCTGTCAAATAAAGCGACTGTAGCAGACTGTGGAAGATCGATGCCCCTCCGTTCTGTCTCTGTCTGACTAGTCCAACTGGTATGGTTCCATTTTATTTAGACTGAGCGCGTGTATCAATGCCTGCGCACAACTGGTTTCTCCCCCTCTGCATGGAGCGGCAGCACACGTGCACGCATCACCGAGCCCTGACTGTGTATTCTCAAAACACAGACGTCTTGGGCAAATATGCCATTATGTCGGCATGGTGGTGTATTGTCAGTACAGATAGAAAGCAAGATAAGGCCTCTGGTGCAGGAAGAAGCAAAGAACTCGACTCTCGGATATGAAATATGAGGGCGCGTAGCTTTTCACGTGTGGGGCGGCTGACGTATCTGGCCCCAGGCCTTTGAAATGCAGCACATTCTTATGAAAGGAAAACAGCTAGAAATGTGTAATAAATGGTGTGCACAATGGAACACTTTTGTTTTTCTTCTCTTTCCAGCCTGATTCTCCATTGGGCAATCCAGCAGATGGTCGGATCTAACACGATGTTAGTGCTATACTTATTAATGCAGCGTGTAATGTAAAATAATAATCTCATTTGAAAAGCAAAGATGATGGTGGTTAAATGCTGATGTTACATATTACATGGAACCTGGCCTGGAGCAGAGTTCAGCAGCCATGAGGGATCAGTCAGAGTTCAGATTAAGCACCGTTCAGTACAGGAGCACGACCAGGGGCCAATCATTGATCGACTGATCAGTTAATGAAAGCGTTCAGCATGCACTCACCTGCCAGTTATCTGTCTTTCTACTCGCATGATAATACCTGGAGGAAACTGGAGTGTATCAGGCACATTTATGGATTGTGATGATCATGATTAAACTCCAACCATCCTGTGATTAATCTGACTTTAAAGTGTCAAATAATGACATGGTCAGGTGTGGCTTTACCTCTGATGGGACAGGTGACTCTCTGGTATTCACCATCTCCGATGAATAAAGCACCATCACACTGCATGCATACATTAGCTAACCTTCAAGACTTTAAGCCCCTAAGCTAACATGTCCCAGGATATTATTGGTTCAAATACTAACGTTAGCTACAGTAAACGGAGAAGAGGTGTGGAGTGAGAGGAGAGGAGGAGCGGGCACCAATTCATGCCAGATATGTCCGGCATCAAACGCTAGGTTGGGGGTGGCCCTGGCTCAAGCACCAGACGACCACCCCAAAGTCACCCTGCGGTTCCGCCGAAGACAAATGGCTCAGCGGCATCACAGAAAAATGGATCTGATTACATTGACACGCAGAATAACTGGATCTTTCCCTGTCCGGTGTTTGGAAATGTTCAACTGCACACTGCCTACTTCCAAATATGTGAGGAATTTCAACAAAGAGGGAAGGAACAAAAAAAATCAAATCAATCTAAAATGATTTGTGTGCTTTGGCTGAGCTAGAAGGGCGTTTTTTTTTTGTTGTTTTTTTTTTATTGTGTGTGTGTGTGTCTGTGTGAGACGGAAAAGGAGGTCTAAGGGTGGGAGTGTGTGTTTATTAGTTCCCGCCAAGCCGGTCAGAGAAGCAAACACAAGCAGAGTGAAACCTGATCGACTGGCACGGGGGCTAGGACCAGCGGCGACGTAGGGCAGCGTCAGGGGAGAAACGCTGACAAACACACATAATTAAACAAAACAGGTCTCCAGATAATATCAGGACACCTTAATAGCACACGCATGCTAAAAAGCTGATAAATGTCTGAGCAATTCTGAAGGAGTCTGAAGCATCTGCTGGGATGAAGGGAGGTTTTCTGATTGAAGTTGGCTAATTCTATCCTGCTTGATCCCATCCCACTTCACTTCTATCAGACACACACTGGCCCAGCAGGAAAATCCCTCTGTGGCCAGCCATTTCTTTTTAACTTGATATGCTTGTGAATCACCCCCAGTGCTGCTGCACTAATGAACACGGGCCCACAGAGCTGTCCGTGTGCCGCTATTCTCCCATCACGCTGGAAAACAGGATCCAGCTGCCCACCACCCTGTCATTACCGAAAAAAAACACCCCGGTCTCCCCTCGACCCATCCCGTCCCCCTGACCACATCTCATGCTCGCTGGTTATGCCTCTTGCTGCCAATCTTAGTCAGGATTTAACCTTCTGTGACCTGCCTTCATCTCGGACCCCCACCCCAGCTGGACCAGTAACCTGCATCACATGTTGCTCATTTTCACAGTCTGACCAACTGCGCTTCATATTATGGTTGTGAATCGGCTCTCACGATCATGAACTTCTCTGCTGCTCAAAGATGCCTTCAAGGCACGTTACTGATTGTTGTCTTTTGTTTATGAAATCCCAGCTACTTATGCTAGAATGCTGATAAATCTGCAGCGACAGTCTTGGATCTGTATCTGAGCCAGACAGACATATAAATCTGAAGGTGTTGTTGACGGAGTGCGTACGAGACTCAAGAGGAAAGGATGGCAGGGAAGTCCAATCTGATAAACTCATCAAAGAGGTGCGATTGTGCCGAGTGTGAGTCTTGGTGGTGGATGGCACGAATGAAATGGTGCATGGACAGGGACAAAGACACACACACACACACAGATGCCCAGTTGATACCTGCATCAGGGTAGAGTTAAGCCATTCCTAATACGCTGAGTGAAAAGTAAACATGGTCCTGTGGCATCAGGGCTTCCCGCTTACTGACAAGATGTCTGACTCAAAACAAAGCAGGAACCTTCTAGGAGTTCAGGGTGAGGCTGGAAGGATGAACACTGGCAGAGTAGAATCACCTGAGGGATACGCACGCATCCAGACACAACGAGTCAAATGAAGATAACTGATCGATTGTCTCGCTGCCAACAGCAATTATGGAATTGGGATTAGTAAGTAAGTACGCTTTATTTGTATAGCGCTTTTCACAGATAAAATCACAGTGCTTTACAGAGATAAAATCAATATATAAGAGCAGATAATAAAACAGACAAATAAAATAAAAATAAAATACCATCAAATAAAACTCCGTCAAATAAAAGCTTTCCTAAGTAAAAGTGTCTCCAGCTGCCTTTTAAAAGAGTCAGCAGAGTCAGCCAGACGGAGGGACAGAGACATGGCTTGATCAAACACCGACACAAGAAACTTTTGTTAAAGTATGAAACTCTGAGTCATTGAAGGAACAGTACAATTGCACATCGTCTGCATACAAGTGATAAGATGCATTTTCAAAGCAGTGAATAACGACCCAGTGGCAGCAAGTACAGCAAAAATAAAACAGGACCAAGGACTGAACCTTGTGCAAAACCACAAGACAAGCTTGATGTTTTAGACATTATGTTATTTACAGCGACACTGAAGGTTCTGTCCTTAATGTAGGTTGAAAACCACGTAAGTTCAGATCCAGAGAGTCCAAGCACACTTTCAAGCCGGTCAGTAGCAATGACTCCACCTAGTTATTTACAAGAAATCACCTTTAAACTGCAGTCAAGAAACACTGCTCTAGGATGACATTATTCTGGTGTTTTATCGTCTTTTCCTGGTTGTTGAGGAAGGGAGAGAGAAATTGGCTTCTGACAGACTCCATTTCTGGCTTTCGTGTAGACACAATAAGGGAACCATCAGATGGTTCACTTGGGGATCAGACATCTTGTCTGCCCACACGTCATGCTGTTGTCTTTCCTGGTCTCTCGTGCAGTCTCAAGAGTTTCACAAACCATGTTAACAAATACCCAGAGCTGAGAATCCTGTGGTTTTTCACTCCAGAGTACAAAGACTTTGCTGCTTTTATTGTGGCTGCGCAGATGCAACACGGTCCCCAGGATGCCCACACCATGTGAAAAGTATTTGTACCAATAAAGTGAGGCCAATTGATATTAATGATGCAGCAAGCGGTACAGACCGCAGGAAGTGCGTGTTTGAACCAGTGTGTGTGTGTTCGAGCGAGGGAGTGTGTTTGGTCTGGGTCACTCACACTTGTTTCCCAGTAGGATGGATCTGATGGAGGCCACAGGGCACGGAGCAGACAGATTCATCAGAGTCGTCATCTGAGGGTGTCCGGTATCCCACACTGCACTGCTGCAGCTGCCAGGCCTGCTTGGCAGCCATGATGGGCTCCAGGTGGACTGGAAGGCAGCATCAGAAACACAGAACCTTTTTGGTTCAGTTCTGCTCAGCCTCAGTCTATCTATGGTGCACAGAAGAGTTGCCTCCAATACATTTAATCCTTTAGCTCATTAGAACTGAATTAAGATCCATTAGTCAGGGCTGCTGTTATTTGTAATATGCTTTATTAATTTAAAAGAGTGTACAGTGTGTTTTACAAGTGCCTGAGGAAATATGAGCGCTATATAATTTATGGCTACAGTTATTAAGATGGATTATAGAAGAGAACCAAAGGTGTTGGAGTATTTAGCTTCAGAAAAGTGGAGAGAAGTTTATAATTACGTTGGAATGATGTCATTGGTTTATTCTAAAATATGTGCTTCATCATATTGATTATTAGCAGTGAGAATATCCAGGCGAGGCTGATGTTTAGAACAGAATGAACCCAGCTGCTTTGGAACTCCACCGGAGGAGCCTTGACTTGACCCCTGTGAACCTGTGACAGAGAACACATTGGTCATTTTTATACACAGGCTCTGGCCGGCGTGTGAGAGCGTCTCAGATCCTGATTGTGATTCGGAAAAACAACCCGTAGCAGCGCTCATAAAAGTTATTGGTCTCTCGTCTGCTCCAGCCAAAGATGCCTCATTAAATCTGGAAATTTGTGACATGTTTGATTTAGGGCTGTTTGAACTGAAACAGCAGAATCTCCCGTCAGCCATCAATCAAATCCTCCTGAAGGCAGTTCTTTTTCTAACCGGACGCACAGGTATGAAGTCAAACCTATAAATAAATGACCTTTTGTGTCACAGACGACTTCAACCACACAGAGGCTCAAGGCTGTATCGCCTGGAATTACACATTTTGGGCCGTAATGAAATCCAAACTGTACCAGATCTAGTAAAGCATACCGGACGATCTTTGTCTGTCGACTTAGAGCTTCAGCCAAAATCAATAAGGAGCTCAGACTATTAGCGAAAATGCATTCCATGCCTGTTAAAGTACGATGCAAAGGGAGGATTATGCAATCTTCATGATCTCATTAACAGCACTGTGCTGCATTTAGGAGATGCAGCTCAACGCTCCTCTTAAAGACTAGACTTTAGGCTTTTGCATCACAAACAGGGTAGTGAAGCTCTCAGTACCATCCCACAGATACTCATACACACCCTGCAAGATCCACGCAGATGAAAAAGAGACACAATGTCAGAGGTGGCTAGCATCCAAGCGACATCAAACAACCGATTAAAGTGAGAAGAGCGGAGTGTTTAAGAGCACTTGACAGCCCTGCCTCTTTGACACATACAGGAGGAATAATCCTGCCTTAAACCAACAACTGCGACATTTGCAGCGTTGACTGTCAGGGATAGGCTGAAGATTCGCCTGGGTGGATTAGGAGCCTGTATATATTCATTTTTTTTTTTTTTTAGATTCTTTCACATTGAATTATTGTAAAAAACCCAAATAATCCAGGAGGATGCTAGTCTTGTTGAGACCAGGGGTTGTTTTACGGGGCGCACGGCTTCTTTCCCCTCCCTAAGAAGGTGCTGAAAGATGCTAGTTGTAATGCGATCATCGCCCTCATTGTGATCCAGTTCCTGTCTATGCCAAGAAGAAATAATGGAACTAATATACTGATAGATTTACAAGCCATCAGGCAACAGTGACAACAAAAACACGAATACAAGATCAAAGTCTAAGAAAACAACAAGTCTTTTGACAATTGCTCACTAGGTTGTGACTGTAGATGCATCAAACAAATGTTATCCAAGAAAATTCAACCAGTTGCACACACTGGTCTCACACACACACACCCAATCTCCCAATTTCCCAGGAGCATTTAGGAGTCTCCAGCCACAATGACATGCATGAATCCACCCTAAATACCTGTTGATTCACATTTCTGGACAATCAGAAAGAGCCTTTATCCACTCTGTCCTGTAGTTTCCACCTGCCACGTGAATGGCAGTAATGTCCTATCCAGACTTCCAAACTCACAGAGGTCCAACTTTGGATAAATCCCCAGTGATTCCTGTTGCTCCGGGCCTGAACGTTGAGACTAATGACATGCAACAAAGCAATAAATATGTCAGTTAAGGCATTCTGTCGAGGTTTTTGCTGACAAGATAAAATTGCTGTTAAACAGGTTCCTTTCACCACCTTCAGACAGATAAAACAGGAACCTGATCAAAAAAGGAAATGGAGATGTATCCACGTACGCTCTTGGCATTTGTCACAAAATCAGCTCCCTGGCAGGCCAAGAGTCGTGCTCGGCACCGGAAAACATGCACCGACACGTCAGCTCGATACAAACACGACTGCTGTGTGATTTCAGTGGCAGCTTGTATTCCTCCTCTGAGAAGGCCGGATTTGGAGATCCTCAGACAACGCGTTTTCCTCCATACGCCCAAAATAACTTTTGGTTCAAGATTAGTGTTTGGATATGTGTGTGTATGTGTGTGTGTATACGAAGAGAGAGTTAATGTGGGATCCTGATCTCTTTGGGACTTTACGCAATCCCGACTGTAATGTAAAACCTTTGGGACTGTGAGAGGCTGTGCAGCGCTGAGCTGGAGCTGGAGCAGAAAACCAAGGCAGCATCTTGTCAAACCATGAGGAATTTATTACTGATGTTGGTCAGCTGTAACGGCTAGGGGAAGGCAGGGCTGTTTTTTTCTTTTTTTCCAGAGCTTAAAAAGAGAATGAAAAGAACTCATTAATTATCTGCATTACCCCCCTGGATGGCTTTCTGGGTCTTGATCTCTGAGGCCTGCGTTCCAGCGTTCTCCTTGGCTAGCTTGAGTGTCCATTTGTGAAGTTTGTGTCATAGCAGCGGATTAATCCACTTTTCATAGATGGTCAAGGCCAAATCTACAAAGGGCTGGATGGAGCAAAAGAAAAAAAAGCACACATGCTGACTGCACGTGTGTCCTGGGCCCAGCCTTCACTTTGGCCTCTTTCTTGATGGGAAAATGAAACCACAGCTATTAAGAATACATGAAGCCCCCTCTGAATTTGGAGGCTCCTCTCACCTACATAAGTACAGTAACTCCAAACATGACACCAGTTCAGGTATGAAATGGTGTAATCTGATATAAAACAGTAGCTCAGATGAGGGCATTAATTAATTTGAGTGGATTTGAGTAAATCTGCCATTCTGAAATTATTTTTTAAAGCCAATTCTTTGCTGCTATTAAAATGAAGTGAGCAATGTGTAAAAGGGCATTAGGAAGCCATCTGAAGGTGTCTTTATTTGCCCTGCTGACAGTGCAAACACCCATGATGAGAAAACAGATTATGTGCACTCAGACCTTAAACAGCAGCCGTGCTGGTGCAGGCGTGTTGCTTCAGGTTCCAGTGAACTGATGACATGCAATCCAGCAAGTCCTCCATAATAGTTTATTAACTTTAAAGAGTTTTGAATGTCAAACCACTAAAAAAAAAAAAAAAAAGACAGACCCGGGTTTATCTTTCGCTGCGGCTGCTACAAAAGCAAACTGCAGGAAGGTGTTTAGGATCCAAAGACTGGATCGCTTCATTAAAGTTCTAAAATAAGCGTATGCCATTTTGCTGCTGCAGCTTAAGGAAGAGAAAATCTAATAACGGCTGCTTTGCACTGTAAATATGTATAGTATAATAGCTCCACACTACTTGGCAGAGGCAGAGGCAGCTCACACTGTACGCTGACGGTAATATTAGTGTTTAGACTGGAAGTTTTACCTGGAATCAGCTGACAAATGATGTGTTATGGGCCTGTAAGTCCTGTGTTAGAGTGGTAGTAAACGTGGGTTTATAGGTTCCTGCTAAACTTGGCTGGGCATGTTTTAGTTCCTCCAGGATTAGTTGATGCTTATATGTTTACAAATGTGTTTATTGCTTCAGTGTGAATTTCCAGATACCTGGAGGGCAGTTAACTGTAGCGGAAATTAGGGAGGAGAAGTGGAAACCAGCTGGGTGAGACGCGATTCGAACCATATTTCGCATCGAGCTCTTCATACGAAACAATAGACCCACTCAGATTTGAGTCTCCAACCTCAATCGCTTGGCCCCCTCAGCTTTTTCTGCTCTGATTTCAAAGTCCCTCATATTTCAGCTTTAAACAGGCAATAGACAACTTTTGCTTTAAGTTATTGTTACGAGCAACAATCTGCATAGTCGAGGGAAAAATGACACCGACCACATGCAGATTTATTGCCTGTAACTTTCGCTTCGCTCTGTCTGTCCAACAGCAGAGATATTTCTGCTTTTTTTTTAAATGAGTCTGAGACATTCATGCACAAACGTGCAGCCATAATTGTGACATCGTTTGTGGCAGCTAAGAGAGCTCAGAAGCCAAGGAGCTGCTTTTATTCTGTTTTTGCTATAGCATAAGAGAAGAAAAAGATTCTTGACTGAACTGTCTCTGGTTGGATTCATTAACCCCTGACCGGCATGTAGGTGTGAAGGATATAGGAAGTTTAGAACGTGCTTTCTGCTTGTGGTGTGAAAGAACACCCAGAATAACTCTGCCTATCTGAAGCATCTTTGTCATGCTGCAGCTCCAGACACACTGCTGCGCTGCGCACACGCAGCCACGCTACGTCTTTAAATGCCTTCATGCTAATAAATTGCTAATACTTATGCTGTACTTATACCATCCTTCTCTGCATACGCTCGACGGTAACCACATCGTGACACCCTCCTGACAGGAACGGTCAGGTTTGCTTTGACGACTCTGACAAATACTTTGCATTAATCACCGCTGCTCTCGGGGCCAACGCATTCCAGATCGGGCAACAAATCGCCTCTACCTGCAGCGTCGTCAATCACAGAGCACACGTCACCCTTTCATCCAGTGACAGCAGTAACTTTGACTTGACAAACCCAGCAGGCCTGAGCCACTTCCCCATTCTAGCCCAACTGCCAGGGCTTACCGCAGCTTTGGTCTGATTAATTACCCCTTCTGTCGCTGGAGCTGTCAGTCTCGACTCCTGATGCCTTTGTGCTGCGGAGCTGTTGGCAGCGAACATGAATGAACGCAATTGTCGTCAGCGAGCTGCCAAATATATTAAAACACATACTACTGTGGCAGAGAAGGAGGGGATAGGGAAAACAGGGAAAAAGTTTGGCAGCCCTCGAGCAAAACTATCTTCAGTCTCCAGGAAGGTAGAAGAGGTGCTACCAGTGTCAGATGATCAGAGCTGCTGCAGCCGGGTGACGAGTGAATGCAATTTCCCCTGAGAGAGATTGTATCATAATGATGTCAGTGTCTTTCCCTGCACATAATTTGTTTGACTAAACCTGCAGGAGGCCTCGTGGGAACTGTAGCATGCAGCAGAGCACAGTAATGTGTTTAAACTGGCAAAGCGCACATCACTTTTCTTGAGAAAGATTTCAAAGCTCGTAAACTAAACATTCCTCCACAGGCCTTTCTGTTCTGTCTTGCTGATCATGTTGGATCGCTGTAAATTGGACACATTAGCGCAATAAACATCTATCCCCTGTCCGCGGGCTGATAAAGTAGCCACGACGCATAGCGTCAGCGTGAACGTGTGTCCACGTGTTCTCTTTTGCGTGTCATATATGAGAAGGGAAGCGCGAGAAACCAAACTCCTCGTAAATCTCAAAATTACAGTCTCTGTGTGATTAAAGCCAGCACATTTTCATTAGCCAATATTTGACAGGAAGAATCATGAATCTGACCTTCGTGGTTATGCTACAGTATCTCAGGCTCGTGTGGTGGACTGATTTAGGTGATTATTTGCAGCAAATGAGCTTTTTAGGGCAGCTTATGCAAAACTTTAGCTGGCAGTAACAAAGGCTTTCTGATGTGGAAAAGAAGAAAAAAAATCACCACTTCTTGAGTGGAAAAGTCAATCCCAACATGCATGTCTGCTACATGTCTGCCTCTTGCTCCCCACTTAGCGTGTCTGTCTACTCAGCTGTGGCGTAACACGATCTGCGAATCCGTATCTCCATTACTACACTAATGCTGAAGAGCTCTTTGCGAATCCAGCACACCTTTCACTTGAATCAACAAGTACTCACAAAGGCAATTAGGTGCGTTCAGTGGGAATATGTGTCCATGTGGAGTATCTCCCCTCATGCACATGGAGGATGCAAAGCCTGTGTGTGGGCGTGGGTTTAGTAAAGACAGCAGGTAATGCTCACCCTAATCCTCCTGTCAGTTATCTGCACAATCCCTCACTGCTCAAACCAGAAGTGCCCCTGAAAAGACTACAGAACCCCAGACGGCACGGTTAAACGTTGCTGTCAGTCCTTCTGTTGGAGGGTTCACAGTCACAGAGGAGCACAGGTCTGTGGTTCAGCTGGTTCAATGGGGCCGCCGTGTTCTCAAAAACGCCACCTTCTGGCCTGGCTGCATGACGGCTCCTCATTGTCACGTTGTCTCTTTCCTCACTTTACCTTCCTGATAGCATCTAGTTAAAGTGACACCGTGTCATGTTTTGTCTTTTTTTGTTCATGTTACACAGTTGAATAAATACTAGATGTGGGTTTTTCTTGGGAAGCGATGGCGCGGCGGTCTGAGACCACCGCTAGCTAGCCACAGAGAGTTTTTGCTGTTGAAACATGTCTGGGAGCAAACGTATGTTTCTCTCTGACTGCTAGCACAGCAACGACGAGAGCGCAGTCATGTCTCCTGATCCCAGTCTGAGCAGCGGCGACGCGGAGCTGCGCTAAGACGCTTTACGGTGCTCCGCTTCACGAGCAAAACTTTTTAAAGATTGACCTTCTTTGTGCAGGGGAGCAGCTCCGTAGATCAGAGAAGCAGCCCTGGCTCGTGTTTCATTACGCTATTTCTTCAACAGACTAGCACTCGAAAAGAACTTTCCAGCTGAGCAATTCTTGCATTAACAAGTCGTACAATTCTGATGAGCTCCATATGCAAAAAAACCAAAAAAAAGCCATGAAGGGGCGGAACAGACCCTGTGATCAGAGAAATAAAATCATATGTATATACTGTCATGGCTCACGTCCTCTGGAGCCGAACAAAATGTGGCGCGTTTCAAGGAAAACAAACAGCGCGTCCCAGCACACGGCTCTGTTTGTTTCAGCTGCTTTCATTGGAATCTGCCAAGCAAACACCGGCCTAAAAGCTGCCTTTCAATTATTTCTTTCATGCCAGATTGCAGGAATAGTTTGCCTTATCTTAAAGGAAGTTTTCAACAGGAACCTGTCAGTCGCCCTGGTCGTTGTATGAGCTGCGGTTCTTCCCTGCAGCTATATGTTCAAACGTGGGTGGTCACTTTACATTTTTGGAGCCTTTCCTCCTCACACTCCCACTGTTTCAAACATTGAACACAGTGACTGAGCAGTGGTTTTATCTCAGTTTGACTGGCCCTGTTGTGTCTTTGTCTGGGTTAAGAACTCCCACCCCTTCCCCCCCTGGCTCAGGCTCACTCTCACACACACTGTCTACGTGAAACACAAACACATGCATGTCATGCTGTATCGCCCGCTGGCTGGCCCCGCCCAGAGTTTCACAGTTGACAGTCAAGTTCTGGTTCAGTCGAGCTGGCAGGAGCCCGCATCCATCTTGCCTCCTCGACACACGTCATAACTGAAAAACGAGACAAACTAGACCTCCACGTAAGCAGTTGGAGGACTCACTTTCTGAAGCTGCTTGCAGACATGGACACACATTTGGAAGTCACAAGAAAGGCCTCTCTAAGGCCACTTCATCTGCTCCATTTTCCACGGCTCTCGCCGCACCTATTCTGTGTCGGATCTCATTATTTCATTTCAGCACGACTGCGGGCAGTACAAGTGTGTGCCAGGCCAGCGACTTGAGTCTGGCTCTCAGGAGTTCTGCTCAGTTTAGCTCGGAGACCATAAAAGAGCAGTTTATGCCGCCAGTGTAAGGGGAACCGGGGATAGAGTCATCAGGATTGTAAGGATGACCCTGGGATCAGGGCGTGCACCCCCTGGCTGCTCTCCCCTTTTATCAGGCAGACCAGTTGTTGTTTTAGCTCAGGTCCTTCTCAGCAGGCCTTGGCACAGAGGACGGCCTGCAGCCTGAGAGGATTTAGTGAGAGGAGAAGGTGGAGTCTGCTCAGCTGCTCAAGCACCTACATCCAACCGTGCAACTCCTAATCCTAAAAGTTAGGAGTAAGTTAAAGCCAAGGTGCAGGCTGAGTTTGACAGAAGCCTAGAAAATGTTCCAAACTAGCGAAAAGTCAAGTCGCCAAGGTTTATCGCACTCGCATCTCGGTTACACAGCATTTAACTTTCAGCTGCACAGGTGAGCAGATAATGACACGCTTTATTAAAAGGGTGAACGCGGCCCCTCCTCGCCGTGGGTGGTCTCGTGGAGAAGAGCCCCCACAGGCAATTAGCATGCGAGGCAGACTGAACATCTCTGCTTTATGCATTACATGCAGCTGGGCTCAAGACATCACTCAAGAGGATCTTCATGTTTCTGAGCTGCAGTTACAGTTTACTGGATGCAAGCTTGCCTGCTAGCGGGTGGAAACTCACACGCACGATCACCAGACAGACACCAATTAGGAAGTCTCATGTGTTGTACTCGCCCTTTGATTTTTTTTTTACATGAACTGTAGTTTAGCTTGTGTTGACATATAGGTGCTCCCATGTTTTAAATATGCTTGAGGGACTTCCCAGACTTGCAGACTACACTCCAGGCATGACAGTTGACCTCAGAATTGACCAGACTTCCTGATGTTAATTGTTCAGTAACAACAATAGGAGAAAAAGCAAATGGAGATGAAAATAATCTGTTAACTTTTTAGATGTTACAATGATTAGAATACATGTAATCCCGGCTGTTCCATGTGGTAAAAACTCTCGTCACTGAGCACCAACAACGTGATCTGCTGTGTTACGGTGGGGCTGCAGCTACACGCACGACAGCATGTTTGCCCAACAGATAACCGTCATCTGTGCACAACAATGCACTTCTGTGGAAATACCACATAAAGGTCTTGTCTCAGCCTGCTCTTATGTAACATCCATGCACTTCCGCCACTTTCATTGTTTGCTTTTGAAATGGGACAAATGTGTGAGAGAAGTTAAGTTCACTGATAGTTGCAGTCCAGACAAATTTAATCCACAAAGAGAACCCCGCTATGCCATTAGCTGTCATCAGATGAATAACAAACACAAACTGAGGAGCCCCAGTAGTGCAGTATCAGAGGAAAAATGGCCTTCGCGACTGTGGGTGAATGCCTAAATCTGACTTCGAAGATTTGTGTGTTTGGGCCTCCTGCTGGGAGACACCACATCATTCATCATCTCATTACAGGGGCTTAAAGGGGGGAGAAAAATGGATGGCTGCACATACATTTCAGAGAGTCATCATCATTGCCAAAATGCGCCAAAATGGGAGGGGCTTTCGGAGCACCAGCTCGTCTTCATTGGTGGAATTCTGCAGCTGATCTCGGGGATTGTGTGTGTGGTCAGGTGCAGCAGTCAGTCAGAGCTCTGGCAGCCTGCCTGAAACTCTCAGCTAATGCCACAAGAAATACCTGCAATTTGTCACCCCTATAAAGTAACATTCTCCATCCGAACTGTCATTTATAGGCAAATCATTTCGACTGGGAGTGACACTGAACACCCAGCCTGTGCGTCTCACAGTGGGCTGAACCTCCTGACCTACCTCCTCACCCATCAGTGAGCTGTTATTATCCCCCTTCCTACTCATTTTACCACCCCCACCACATCTTTTCTTCCATATTTATCATTGGATTAAACATTATTACATGTGTTGAAATGAGCAGTGAGACAATGTCAGCAAATCTCTACGCCTATTACCAAATATATGCACTTTATTTTACAATTAAAGGTGCATAAATCCATTCCTGACAGGACAAAACCAGGACTACACTGACTGAAGAGCAGAATTTCCCTCCAGTTGTTGACCTTTGTGTTAGCTTATTCCTGTTTGACTGATCTCAGCAGGACTTTCTCCTCTGTGTCAACTGAATTACTGTACATGCAACCAATATTTACACAGCAAATGATCCGGATGGCACTTGCCATTTGCCTTTTTCACACATCACAAAGCTCCTGTTGTCTCCCGAACTGTGCTAAGAAACGAGGACACGACGTTTACGGCTCCGTACTGTGAGAACACAATCAAACCGTTAATGCTAGACAAACGAACGGTGTCATGCCGCAAACTGTCACACCAAAACACACGCATGGACGAGTCTGTTCAAATATGACTACAGCAGACTGCAGGCAGCTCTGACAATACAGGAAATGACCTCTGTCTGCCCGTTCTCTAAAGCCTTTTACGTGCTGGTCGGCCCACGTTCAGACAGTACAGGCTTTGTGGTGTTTTAGGTGTCTCTTACACTTAAAGCTACCTTTACTGCTTAAAATTTAATCAAAATTGTAATCTAGACAACAAACCAGCACATGCTTGTAATGGCCACATTCAGCTTTTACCAGTTTAACAGTAAATGTGATTTAGTGATGCATTTTTTTGCCAAATGTTTGTTGTTAAACTACCTGTCAATCATTCTCCCCGTCATTGTTATTTTAGCCTTTGCAGAGCAGATTTGGCAATCACATTAAGGACATAATGATCTTCCTCCGCTTCCCTGCTACTTCTGCTTTTGTTGAGTGTAATTTGCTCACTGTTGCATCATAGTTTTGGCTCTGACAGCAAATACATTAATATAAGATCACCGATTGTTCCGTAGTTGGTCTTGTAAGCTGCAGTCTTGTGTTGATACCTGCTAAATCCAGGATCCTGTCACGGATGGTCACGTTGATACGGAATCAGTCATCCTCTGTCGCTGCTCATTCTGATGTGCTGATATTGAACAGCTCCGTGTCAGAGGCGTTCGGGCACACAAACGGTCCTTTAATGAAGAAAGGTTAAGAACATACAGAAACACACGAAGGCGGCTGGTCAGAAGGTGTGTATGCAGGTGTAAACAGAGTCGCTGCAGGATGAATGTAGTACAGACCCGCTGCTTCACACAGGTCTTTGGGACTGAAAACAAACGTTAAATAAAGAGAGATGAGTTATGATTTTTCTGTTCATGTTTCAGGCTTTCTGGTGTTTCTGAAGGACCACACATGAACCAGTCTGGATCCAGCCATTCTGGAAATTAAACTGAAACCATCACAAAAGATTTATTCTGCTGACATCGGCTTAAACACTCGGTTCCTCGAGTCCATCAGAAACATTAAAGGTGCACCTGAGTCAACTCACCAACCCACGCTCAGTATCTGACGACACGAAAGATTAACATTGCTTTTTTTTTTTTTAGTCCAGTCAAAAATTTAAAAGGGAATGAACATGAGCAGATATTGATTGGCAGGGCCCTCTGCAGGGCCGACTAGCTGGCATGTCCCCTGGTCAACTGGTGTGGGGTTTTCCTGAGCTGCAGCTGAGGGATATGGGAGTCAGGAGAATTTGGGAGGACGGACTGCCAGTCTGACCAACTCAAGACACATAATGGAGGGTTGAGACGGCCAAATCCAAAATGTCAGGATGCATTTCCAGGGCATGTTTAAAACTAGCGCTGTAAAACCGTAAACTCGAGATAAGTAAGAGGAAAGAAGTACAAGAGGACAAAGACAAATGAGAATGAAACAAAAACACTGTGGTGGTAATATTATTAGTCATGATATCTGAAGGACAAGTTTACTTTAATGACATCTGCAGTATGAAAAGCCCAGAGGATGAGTAGAGAGTCTCTGGTTAAAGGATTTTATTGATCTTGAAGTCGGATGTTTAATGGTTTGATCCTCCGGATGGACGGAACGTCAGAGTAGTAGGGAAAAGACAGGGCTTATGAAGGCAGAACCAATGGTTCTTTTGCCTTCCGGACCCATTGGAAGCTGTAGATGGAGGATTACAGAAAGTTACAGCACTGACCACTTCCACCTCACACAGTCATCATCTGGCACTCAAGCATTCCTGCGGCCTTGACCTGGAAACACCCCCTCTGTGACTGAGTGAAGTGGGTCCATTAATTCCTGAACCCCTCCCACCCAAACACACCCACCCACCCACGCTTAGACACTGCAGCTGTCCAGTCTCCCTCCAGGGTCAAAGGGAACATCCTAATGTTCATCCCACTTGAGACGGGCACCTGTTGGCCCCGTCTTAGCGTGGCCTTCAGAAACACAACAGAGAATTCAATAACGCAGGCTTAGAGCCACGAGGCTGGATGGTGCCTGTGTGTGCCACGTCAACGCTCCCCCCTTCATTTCATGAAGAAGTTAAGTCAAAGACTGAGGGAATTTAACTGTTTATAAAGATAACAAACAGCAAAAATGCCATTAAAAGATAAGCAAGCCATAAAAATTGCATTGTTCTAGCCAGGGGACTTTTATGTGGCTCCTGAATGCAGCTGCAGGGACCTTCCATGCTGGGACATGTTTCACAACAGACAAAGTTTCAGAGAGTCTACGGAGCAAGTCGACTTCCTCGAATTTATGATCAGATCATCAAGATGATGTATAAAACCAGCAATTTAAACTTCAGCTTGTCAACGAGAACTTTTACAGGGTAGATATCCAGAGTTATAGCTAGCACGCTTCCATGTGTGACTATGGAAGCAGAGGTCGACTGTAGCGCGTCAGGTCTGCATACGTGCATGTAGCATGGAGTGTTTCCAGGCCCTTGTTTTTAATCCCCACTCCGCCTTCCCCTGCATTTCTACATCACCTTTTCTTGCTGTCACTCACGTGAGCCTGGGTTATAATTAACTGCAGTTGTTAATGGGCTCAAGAAGAATTCAGCCAGTAAGCTGATCCCACAATTAGGGCTTGTTGACTTTGCATAAATGTTGGGGGCCGCGCTCCCAGGGGGCGCAGGGCAATAGAAGGCCGGCTTTGAGGGACATGCCATGCCTTGACGGACCTCCTAAGATGCTGGAGGAGGAAGTGGGGTCTAAAAGAGGCACAGAGGAACTAATTCCACAGTCTTGCCGTGAATCCTTTGGGGTTGGACAGGACATTAGTTTAACCTCTGAAAACTGAGATGAGACCCCGTGGACTGGTCCATCCGCGAGGGAAATGTGCACAAAAATGTGACTTTAGTGGTCAAAATGTTGAACAGGCTACATGAATGTCACTAAAGTCTAATCTCCTCCATTATTTTGTATGTTGCTGTCATGGCAACCGTTGCAGACTTCTGATGACAGCTCTGGGTGATGAACCAAGCTCTTTAATTCCTCTTTTCTTTCTGCGTTGCTGCAAGTTGTGACAAGTTCCTGCGACTAGCTCTCTTTATGCGCTTATCCCTTCAGAGAGAAAATAAAGCAGGAATATTAGGACATGAAACTCAACAGAAATATTGATGTGAATTAAAGGTTGTGCAGGATTTTTGATTTTCATTTGCAGGGTTTGTCTGAGGTTTCACATCTGTGTTCATGCCTTAAAAGTCAAAGTTCAGGACAGAAAGTAGCAGATTCGGCAGGTTTTCTCACCTCTGTGTATACAGTAAATTTAACACTTTCACTCTATCACAATCAGTCTTAAGCGTTCCAATAAATGTTTATCAGTTAAATATTAAAGGCAAGACTCTATCTGGCTGTCAAAGAATGTTGAAGAGAAAATGTGAAATAACGGCATTGTGTGGTAAATGGTAAATCAGTGTTTGTTTGCACATACTGTTTTATGGCTGCGATGCCTAAACAGGATCACCTCATTTTACAAGAGCTGTAATTTATGGTGGGGTCCTGCAGAGCTTGTCAGGTCAGAGATCAGTGTTAAACAGCAGCAGACACATGGGTGTGTGTGCCCGCGTGTCTGAGAGAGAGAGAGAGAGAGAGAGAGCGAGAGAGCTTGGCACAGAATCAGTGCAGACGCTGTAAATCAAACACACACACCCTAAAGTCGAGCCTCATTCCCCAACATCCCCCAGCAGACTGTAAATCAATACTCTCAGCCATCTCAGAAGAGAGGGAGCCATGATGGGAATAAATCAAATAAAAATACCTCACGGGGATAACGCAAGCATTTCTGATAAGCCAGTGGCCCCGATGATGACGTTAGATCGCTCCGTCGCTGGTCAATCAAGACAGCAGCAGGTCTGACGGGATGGTGATGTTGGTCTGTCTGGTTCTTGGTCTGTTTACAGGTTAAAGGTTTTACCACAATGTTCCATCAGAGTGAAACATCTGGAAATAGCTTTGGTCTGTTGTGTTCTAGCCTGGGCGTGTGCGTAAGTGGTAAAGAAACTTGCTAAAAGGAAATTTCCAAAAGATAAATGACATAAACAAAGAGTATGATCTGAAAGGCTGTTTACCACAGACAGTTTAGGTAAGAGTTGTACCGAGTGTGCACGTAAGGGACAGTGATATTGTTCTGCGACGACTCAACTCCATCTGCACAAATCTCTGCATTTTTTTAGCAGTTTTGGTGCAAATAATTGCTGGCATGTTTTCATTTGCAGATATTTAGGTACATTTATCAATAAAACAGTTTTTTTTTTTTTTTTACCAGACTGTCCAAACAGGCAACATTTTTGCATTTCCATTTCATCCATCCATCCATCCATCTTCTACTGCTTATCCGGGGTCGCGGGGGCAGCAGCCTAAGCAGGGAAGCCCAGACTTCCCTCTCTCCAGCCACTTTTTCCAGCTCTTCCGGAGGGATCCCGAGGCGTTCCCAGGCCAGCCGAGAGACATAGTCCCTCCAGCGTGTCCTGGGTCTTCCCAGGGGCCTCCTACCAGAGGGACACGCACCGAACACCTCACCAGGGAGGCGTCCGGGAGGCATCCTGACTAGGTGCCCAAGCACCTCATCTGGCTCTTCTCAATGCGGAGGAGCAGCGGCTCTACTCCGAGCTCCTCCCGGATGGCAGAGCTTCTCACCCTGGCTCTAAGGGAGAGCCCAGCCACCCTACAAAGGAAACTCATTTCGGCCGCTTGTCCCCGCAATCTTGTTCTTTCGGTCACTACCCGAAGCTCACGACCATAGGTGAGAGTAGGAACGAAGATCGCCCGGTAAATCGAGAGCTTCGCCTTTCGGCTCAGCTCTCTCTTCAGAGACAACCCCCAACAGGACTCCCCAAGGCACACAGTCGAATGCCTTCTCCACATCCACAAAACACATGTGGACTGGTTGGGCAAACTCCCAAGCACCCTCAAGGACCCTGCTGAGTCCACAGTTCCACGTCCAGGGCAAAAACCGCACTACTCCTCCTGACCCTCCTCTTCAGTACCCTCGAATAGACCTTGCCAGGGAGGCTGAAGAGTGTGATCCTGAATTGGAACACACCCTCTGGTCCCCCTTCTTAAAAAGAGGGACCACCACCCCGGTCTGCCAATCCAGTGGTACCGCCCCCGATGTCCACGCGACGTTGCAGAGTAGTGTCAACCACGACAGCCCTACAACATCCAGAGCCCTGAGGAACTCCGGGAGGATCTCATCCACCCCCGGGGCCCTGCCACCGAGGAGTTTCTTAACAACCTCGGCTACCTCAGCCCCGGAGATAAGAGAACCCTCCTCCGAGTCCCCAGGCCCTGCTTCCTCACTGGAAGGCGTGTCAGTGGGATTGAGGAAGTCTTTGAAATATTCCCTCCACCGATCCACATCATCTCGAGTCGAGGTCAGCAGCACACCATCTCCACTGTACACAGTGTTGACAGTGCACTGCTTCCCTCTCCTCAGGCACTGGATGGTGGTCCAGAACCTTTTTGAAGCCGTCTGGAAGTTGTTCTCCATGGCCTCCCCGAACTCTTCCCACACCTGGATCTTTGCCTCGGCGACCGCCACAGCCACACTCCGCTTGACGCGCTGCTACCCATCTGCTGCCTCAGGAGTCCCACAGGCCAAAAAGCCCGGTACGACTCCTTCTTCAACTTGACGGCATCTCTCACCGCCAGTGTCCACCAACGGGTTCGGGTATTGCCGCCACGACAGGCATCGACCACCTTGCGGCCACAGCACCGGTCGGCCGCCTCAACAATGGAGGCACAGAACATAGTCGACTCGGACTCAGTGTCTCCCACCTCCTCTGGGGCATGGTTGAAGCTCTCCCGGAGGTGGGAGCTGAAGCTCCTTCTGACAGGAGACTCTGCCAGGCGTTCCCAGCAGACCCTCACAATACATTTGGGCCTGCCAGGTCTGTCCGGCATCCTCCCCCACCATCGGAGCCAACTCACCACCAGGTGGTGATCGGTTGACAGCTCCGCCCCTTTCTTCACCCGAGTGTCCAGGACATGCGGCCGCAAATCCGATGACACGACCACAAAGTCAATCACCGAACTGCGGCCATTTCCATTTCAATACGTGCTTGATTTTCTTGTAAAGTGTTTCTATAACGCACCTATCTTTTAAACTGTCTTCTTTGCATATTTGGTGTTAGTATAATATAGTTAAAGGTTACAGAACCCGAATCTCGTGATATTTGGATCGCATACTGATTATATTTAGAGTGATCAACTCTTTCCAGTTTGACCAAATCAGATAGAGCAGCTTATTAAAGAACTTCTGTAAGTATTATCAGGCCCACTTGTTTCACCAACACAAACTTATCTGCGAGTAAAGTTAATGTTATTCCTTTATTCCAGCCTTCACGCCTTGAGGCTGTTTGTTCCCATGAGTCTGGAGGACAGATGAACAGTTGGTCCCGTCATTATATCATATCTCCCTCAGAGTCTCATGTTTACAGGACAGTAAATCAAGCTCTAACGAATCATCACGCACAGAAACTCTGAGATAGGCCGACAAAGAGCATGTGCGTCCTGCGCCAAGAGCCGCCGCACAGTGATGAACGACTGCAGCCCCAATCTGTTAATGAACATTTTGGAAAAGCAAATATGTGTATCCAGCATCAGCATTTCTTAATTACCGTCGTTTCCTGTGGAATTTTCTGTTGACAAAAAGGGGGCAAAACAATCAATCAGGCAAAAGGGGAGAAAGGAGAGAGTCTGGGAAGCAGGAAAGCAAACCTCAGTGGATGGATTTCATCATTCTCCCAAAAGAATTTCACCAAGGTGTGTGTGACGCTGAGACTAAAGATGTGGGAGAGTGTGTCCTGGTCAAAAGGGAGGAAAACATGGCGACTTTCTCCTCCTAAACAGCCTGCTGGCGGTTACATGCAGCTCAGACAGCTCCAATGCCCCCGTCAGCTGTGCCAGTGGGAGAGACGGCATAACAGTGAATTATGAAACAACACACACACTCACATACACACTCACTCACACACCCACACTGGTAACCCCCTGCAAAAAAAAGTCTGCAGCTGTTGCCAAGAAGCATACATGATTCCCGTGTGGGAATGTATGATTGCGTGTGTGTGTGTGTGTGTGTGTGTGTGTGTGTGTGTGTGTGTGCATGATCTTGAGTTATTAGAACTGTGGCTGTGGATAAACGGAATGTCCTGTAATTTTGTTGCCATGGCAACACTGACCCCATCACCTCCGGCAAGTGCAGATTGTAGCAAACTGGAGCTTCTGCTTCCTGAATCTGCTCAGTCATCTAAAACACACACACACACACACACACACACACACACACACACACAAAGACAGAATATGTTTGGAGTTCATGTGAAACTACTTTGTGAGGGAAGAATTAATTCTGAGCTTTTCAAAGGATCCTGAAGATCCATGTAATGTTCAGAGGAGCGAGGGAAGCATTTGAACTTCCCACAGCTCTGACTCATGTCTTCACGGCAAACTGAGGTCAGGCTTTTATTTACAACGGTCGGCCGACCGCACGAGCAGACAAACAGGGCTTTGCAGAAATTCAATTAAAATGTTAAACATCATCCATGCGTCTGCTTCTGTGTTGAATAAAATGGAGACTATCGTTAGAAGAGAGCTTGAAAACGGGAGTTTACGCTGGGGGAAAATACCTACACCAGCAGCAGCTCCACTGGCTTTGCAACTTCAGAGGCTTGAAGTGGTTTTTGTTTTCGACTATGGAAAATGCTAAATGTCAAAAAACAACAACGTTTATACTTTCAAATCCTCGCTGTGATTCCAAACATGTGCTGTCCGATCTAGTTTGTCTTCCTGCCACTCAGTTGCCGACCCACCCACCTCGCTCTCTGTTAACCTGGCCTTCCAGTATGAAAGGCCTGGATTAAACCTCGGATTTCGACAGGGCCGCAAGCCCATACATTCACCATCTCTGTGGTTGGACCCACCCACGTGAGCTCATCTGCTGAACAGTCACAGGTGAACGCACGTCAAGGCGGAGGGAACAAACGGATTATCCGTGCATCTGGTGTACATGCGCACAACATTAGCATATTAGCTTATGTACAATGGTATTGTTTCCTGCTCTCTCAAAAAAAGAAAACTAGTGTTAACACATTTCAGCTGTGGTGTCTTTATAAGAGCCATTCCTGTGAAGGAAAAAAAAGATAATCTGCCGAAAAGCCTTCTGGGGGGAGCAGGCTTAGCAAGTCACTGCTGCAAACCCGAGAGCTGCATTCACACATGCTCCAAAGTAATGGTGTAGAATTCATTTACTGTAGAAATCACTGAGGCCTAAAACTTTCTCTCACTCACTTGAGAACCCTCCATTCTGTTCTGTTCTTATCTTATTGTGATCGTGATGGCAGGGAAAAAAACTCCCTTTTAACAGGAAGAAACCTTTAGCAGGAGCAGTCTCGTGTGGAGGGGAGGGGGGGGACCCTCCTGCTGATGGTCAGATGGGTAAAAGTGGAGAAGAAGGCAGGAGGGGAGTAAAGACACATCACTTCCAACATATGTGTAATTGCTGGGAATTTTCATAACTCAAAGTTTTAATGAGATGTGAACCGCTTGTTTGGATCTAGTTTTTCGCTCTTTAATTTACGCTCATAAATGATAAACACAGATCTGCTGTGATGGCGCAGTGATTTCATAAGCTGGTTAATTTACACTTTCACACAGAGTGATTGTGTTTGCCAGCTGTCTTTCAGGCATTTGACAGCTGTGGCCGTGTTCCTTTCAGCCTGGATTACGTGTTTGGCTTCTTTGTATTTGTCTAATATTATAGTCTGCTCGGCTGCCAGCAGACTCGTCACGTCTCTGACGCGTCGACTGCTGCAGGCTCCGCCTCTTCCACATGGCTGCGCTCATTTGATAAATCCTTGATGACTTATCGAGTTGATAACCAGCTTCACGTGAGCGCTTAGCACATCGTTAGCATTAGTGCAGCCAGGTCCTTTGTTTCACTGAAAAATTTGAAATATCCATATAATCTTTAACGTCATTACTTAAGTAAATAGACCCAGTTACCAACCTCATCACCTCCTCCTGCAGAGAGCGACAATAATCAAAGGTGAGGGGTCAAAAAGTTACAAGAAGAGGAAACAGACGGTGAAAGACTGAGTAGATAAATCTCTTCTGTCTCCTGTGCTCAGAGTGGGCCGTCAAGGTGGGAACATGGCGTTTATGTGGGGTGGAATTGGTCATAACCCCAATAACAGCTCCGAAAACTGAGCTCTATTTGTGAAGGAGGGAACTATTGTAAAGTCTGAGTGACAGTGAAGCGGCACACAAAGCCTGAGAGTAAACGTGTAATCTGGGGTATCAGATTCAAAGCGCCGCTAACACACCGCGCTGGGAGTGAATGGGGCCTTTGTGGAGGCGGCGGCTCACGGGCTCATTTGCATGCAGTGATAAACGTTGTTTACACTGGACATGTGACTCTGTGAAGTGGTAGGTAAACGCAGCGGGAATGATAGATTTACTGCCTCACATGGGAGCCAGACGGTTCTTTCCTAACAGACACACACACACACACACACACACACCAATTCAATTCATGCAACAGGTATGCAAACAAGCTACATGGAGACAAATGCAAACACACACGCTCAGATGGATCATTTCATGTAACAGGGATGTAACACACGCCAACACACACATGCGCACGTGAAATGGTTTCCATCCTCCTTATGATGAATGTGCACTTCTTTCCACTGTGGCCGACATTCATATTTCCAGCCGATCTGTCACCATGGCGCTTGAACAATGTTTATTTTCTCCATGTATATTTTATAAACAGGCACATATAAGCTAGCGCTGGTGTGGTTGGAGCAGGCGGAGGGCAGAGAGGAGCTACTTCGTTCCAGCATGAGGAATCCCCTCTTTAAACAGACGGGGCAGGCTGCAGCGGCGAGGACCGGGGGCCCTCACGGGGTCTCAGGTTAAGGAGCAGAGGGTGATTTGTCATCAACCATAAGCGAGGGAGAGGAGGGTGGCAAGGCTGGGTGGTGGTGGTGGTGGTGGTGGTGGTGGTGATGGAGGACGGGGCAGCGACTGAAAGCAGCAAACGAGTTTCGGATCACTGACATCGCACAGTGGGCCAGTCACTTAGCTCCCTAACTGGGCAGTCAGTCAGTGTGCTGGGGCCGGGGGAGGGGGGGTGAAGATGGTCACCTCCACCTCCACCTCCGTCACCCACCCACCAGTTGTGGGACAGTGATTTCCGCTCAGAGCCAGGCCAGCTAACGTTGCTTGTGTCCGCTCGTTGAGTTGTTTTCTCAGCTGTCACTGCTGCTGTAGTTTGGGATGATGTTCGGCTCGCCGCCCTGCTGGTGCGGAGACTGGATGCTGTTTTCCCACAGAGGCCGGTTTGCGGCTGGACGGAGCGAGGGTCAGACATATTTCTCATTTTCTACCAGCTCACAAGTCCAATAAATCAGCTGTGCGTAAACACGCAGACTGTGACTGAGTTTCACAGCTCCAACCAGTGACAAGCAAAGTCACACTGGAAAGCAGAAAATGGACCCCAGAGGTCAAAGTTCAAATGATGCCAAGATTCATTTGCCAAAGATTTAGGATTTCACTCTAAAAGAAGAGTGAAACCAACGCGCTCTCGAGTGCACACCTTCTAAGGCAGATGTCTTCCTGTTCCGTGGCGAAGAGAATGAATTTTGCATCTGGTTAAAAAAGGTTTTCTCCCCTTTTTCATTTCGACCTTTGACCTTCCATTGACCTTTCGTGGTCTTTGCCAGTGACGTGTTCGTGTCGCACGTGACGACACAGCACCAAACACGTTTAGTCGGTGACGTCTGTCTTTACATTGTCTACCAGAGAAATTCCAAACGATTGTTTACATTTGCAGATTTGTAACTATGGAAACCAGCATACGTGACGGACCACCTGTGTTAAAGCTGTTGTTGGTAGCTGTGCGTGAAGGCGTCCCCGAGCTGCTGAATTGTGTTTTTTGCCTGGGCACCTGCTCAGGAGGATGATGTTCCGACCATTTTGCCAGTATCGGCTAGCCACACTCATCTTTTCTGAGTAATTTTCTTCCAGTTCAAATGAAAACAGGATTAAAAACCTGGGGAGCGTTGATGAGTTGCAGATATGCAGACAAACACTTGAATGACAGCGGCCAGATCAGCGTTTCTGCCTCTGGGTGGGCTGATTTTAAAGTGCCCCCGAGGTCTCGTTCCAGGTAGGGAGACAGACAGGGGCCTGGGCCTCCCCCGCCTGCCTCGCACCCGCTCCCAACTCCCAGAGAGTGCAGTCGACCCAGATTCCTCTTCACCCTCTCAGCCTCCATCCTTTCTCACAGCCCCGAGCGGTCCCAGCGCTGACGGGCCGCCGCAGAATTCCAGCAGCACCCAGAAGCTTATTATTGGACCAGATTTATAGGGTCATTATTTAACTGGATCTGAATGACACTGGTTCTGGATGAGCGGCGTTAGGGCAAACTGCAGGTCCATGTGGTCCAGAGAAAACAGAGGCGGAGATAAATCACTGACGGAGGGTGGGCCGCTGGCTCAAATGTGGGAGACAGAAAAACAGATGAGACGAGAACACAGTGACATAAGAAGACAAGATGTCAGTCATGGTTGTGCTGCAGAGCCTGGATGAATGAATGAATTATCCTGACTGTTGGACTGGACGGTTAATCTGGTTTTAGTCTGCAACAGGCTTCCAGCTCGAGGCCCAGTTCGGCTTGAGCGGTGTGAGATCTTGGGAACTGAGGGAAGAACATGGCCCAGCATCAGAGGCCAGTAGATAACACAGTTCACGGCAGTCAAACAAAGTGTGTGTGTGTGTGTGTGTGTGTGTGTGTGTGTGTGTATCTCTAAGATGATTTGATGCAAAGACAAGCTGAAGTCTCATATTCTCATAAATGCGATGGGCGATTAGGCTGCATATCAGACTGCATGCTGCGCTTTATCCGTGGATGCAGGAAGGGTTCCAACATATGCCGTCATGTGATCTGAGCTGGCTCTGTGTGTACGTGAGAGCAAATGTGATCTGGTGCTACAGTACCAAGTAATGTGCTCCGCTATATTTTTCCGCATTTAAATTGGAATGAATGATATGGATAAGGCTTCAGAGGAAACCTGAGGCCTGTTTACTCAGCCTGCCATAATGCAAACAATCCCACACACACACCCACACACACACACACACATAACCGTTGTGACACTAAGTGACTGACAACGACGGCTGTCACAAGCTGCTGGGGATGAGGTGAGGCAGATAATCCCTGCGTGATACAGATGCAGAAACCCCATCCTGTATTTATAACATAACCAAAAACACACACACACACACACACACACACACACACACACATCAGCGACAATCCAGTTTGAAATCTGCCAAATATAGTACTGCAGCCACTGGTCTAAGGGGGGCGCTAGTGTTAGTTATAGTAGTAACTTGTTGTTTATACTAGAAGATCGACTCATCCTGCTCAGTTTTGCGTTACTGCTTGTAATATTTTAATTTATCCTAATCTGATATAATCTGATCTCCTAATCCGCCCTCCTGAGCAATGCTGCCAAAGAAAAAGCTGTTCATAACAATTATCGATCTAGTAAATAAACAGCAAAGTATTTGTGCATTTATCTGTTGCTTTTTTAAGGCTAAGAATGAAATGTTTGGTCAGTTCAGTGTCTGCCTGGTCAACAGGAGGGCTGCAAAGTTTGTTTTCTTGTTTTGAATATGCTCACATCTCAACGGATCATCAATCATCAGCTGTTTTTCTACACAGCAACACACATGCATGCACAGAGAGAGAGAGAGCGAGCGAGAGCGGGTGCAACTAGCTGCACATGACAGCACGCTGTGTTTCAGTCAGTAAGTGGGAAAAGATGGAGTGCGGCGTTCTCACCATTGAAAGCAGCGGCAGCGGAGATCCCAGCGGAGTGGCTCCTGTTTACTCATTTCTCATTTGGTCAAGCAGATGGTTCTTTCCATTCTCCTGTTTATGCTCAGTGACGCCTGAATACCTGCAAGACAATATCGTCTGTGTTTCGGCAGCCAATAATTCTAAGCTTTGTTTATTTTTATTTAACCCGGTTCGGAGTTTAAGCTGCTCCATCAGGTTCCTGTGCGTGTGGAATGGTGCATTTCCACCATGACCACGTTGCACACATTAGCATATGTAGTCATGTGTGCGTGCAAACATGGATATAGGCTTATGTGCAGTTTTACACCTTTAGTCGTACATCGTGCAGTGACAGAAGGAGGATCCACCACCCACGACGCTGCCACGCTCTCTGCTCCTCTGAAGCTCCCCGGCCTGCTAATTTGCATCAGTAAACACGCGGCCGCTAACTTCAAAGTGTTGATGCCAATGAGGCCTGACTGGGGAATGGACTTGTGTTAAGGCGTGTGTGCAGGTGGGTGTGCGTGAGGGTGCATCTGCCTCTACCCGTCTGTCTTCTGGCTAGTAAGAAAAATGACATCAGTCAGGCAAAACGGCAACCTTATGGCCTCTCCCGAAAGCCCTGGTGTGGATGTCCAAAAGTTCAAAAATCCATCAACGTGAATGTGTGTATGCGCGTTTCTTTGGATGGGCCACCACCCACTGAGACATGTCAGGTAAATATTTGGCGGTGGGGGTGTGGGGGGGCTGTTGTCCAGAGAGGGCACATGCCCTCTGAAGCTTTCGATCCACTCCAAACAGACCGACCGAGACACCCGATCCTGCGTTCTTCTGCCTCTGAAGCTGCAGAAACTCACAGCTCAACCAAAACAGCAGCTTTTTTTCCCCTTCTTTAATTTTTCAGTTTGATTATGACGACGCACATTGATCAGCAGAAAGCATCAAGGTAAATATGCCAGAGTTAGCACAGATGCTAAACTGAATCTGTTCTCCTGAGGCCGGTTTCATTAAAAAATAAAACATACAAATAATACGCTGTGACAGTAGGATAAAGCATGGTGAATTTTACACAATAAGTCACGTATCAAGGGGCTTTTTAAAGATAGCGTAATTGTCCCAGGTTCCAACATTAGCTAGCAGCTTCAACCAAACGGCCTCCAGCCAGCTTACTGAGCTTTCCGTGCAGGCACGTCAGTCCTGACCGGCGTCAGTACTGACAACAAATGGCAAATAATTATTTTTGAGCTGCGGTAATTGCTGTGTAGTTTTGCGCAGGCAGACATATATGACTGTGGGTAAGAGTGAGTGAGGAAGTTGTTGTCAAATGGAGACACAGGTGATGACAGAGGCCTCGACAAGGTGTGTTTTCAGCCAGAACACAGCTGCAGCTGCGTACGTGTTTGCATGCTAGCCCACTGTGGCAGCCTATAATCTGGAGACTACCAGTGATACCAGTTTGCGTTCTGTAGGGTGTTTATCCATGGGTCCTCGCTGGTGTCAAAGCCGCCCTCCTGTGCCAGAGGTTCCACCTTGATCACACAAAAGCCCTCATCTCCCCCTGCAGTATCACATGCTTTTACAGCAATAATCCACAGAGGGGCGCTACTGCTGTTTCTGAGGCTGGGATCACACACGCACACACACATGCACACACCATCTTTCCAGCCAAACATTCTCATTGGTCAACCTGCTGCAGCGCTCTGCACAATCTGTTGGAATGAGAACGGTGGAGATTTCAACAACAGAGAGCAACACACAGTTAATAATTATCTGAAGTGTTTTAAATTTTGCTGAATAAAGTTAATGCAGTTACATCCATGATTAATAATACTATTTTGGCATTTTTGGGGGGCCTGGAGCTAGAATTATGTGCCTCGTCTATTTAGCTTCCACATCAATCAAGATTTACATTTTTAAATTTCAGTTTTCACCATAAAATATGTATGTCATTTTTTTGCATCCCCTGCTATTGTAGAGAACAAGCAAGGGGTTTCATTTAAGAAAAAAAAAATTGGGCCCTCTTCCTCTGAGTCATATATAAACACAGCTCAGTATCTGGGACGATGGCGATGACGCAGGAAGAGAGAACGCAGCAAGTGAGGACGTGTTCTAATAAATATCATTATAACATTACATTCAAGCTGGCTGAAAATATGCCAGCCTCTGAGACGCACTCAGTGAACACGCTCAAGATTAATGAGCTGGCAAATCAGAGCCAAACAAGAGCTATTTTCCTCAGGTCCAGGTCAGCGCCGCATGTTTTAGGCCCTCTCAGCTCAACCCACATGGGAAGTTGGTGCAACACGCGTGAGCAGGCTCCTGCTCACCCGCAGTTTGCCTCATTTGTCAGAGGCTCCAACCAGATTTTAATATTTCACAGAGCCTGAGAGACGACCTGGGTTTGAGGGTGTCAAGTCCAAACGAACAGTAGATCCGGGGTGGTGTCAGAGAAGGAAAATATGCCTTTTATTTCTATTGTTAAGTAACCAAAATAATATGTTTAATTTGTTGTTTGTTGGTTTATTTTTGCTAAGCTAAAATAACTTTTGCATCACAAGATTTGTAATCTAAAGATGTGTTCTACATGGTCACTTTCTATTGCAAAATTAAATAAGGTAATTACATTTAAATGTTAATTTAATGCACAAGGTTTATTATTATTATTATTATTACAATTGCATTCTAAATCTTTGTATCTTAGGCCTCCTTTACTTTTCCATTCATAGTTTAATACAAATATTTTAAAATTAAATATTATAATATATCTAAAATATTCTCACTAAAAATGTTATTTAATTTAAATATTCTTAATTATGGATTTATTTTTTACTGTTCCCATAATTTTTAATTATCATAAATAATTTTTAGGAATTTGGAATCAGTTTCTGGATTATTCAATTTTGCATTTCAAATATGACACATTTTTGAAGACAGTGTGTTCATTTATCACAAATGATTGCCAGAGATCAAATATATTCATTTGGAGCAGTGAAAGGTGACTACAGGCAAACTTCTGACTGTGTCGTTACAATAACTGGGGCGTTTTCATCGTCTAATCTGTGGACCTTTTGTTTTTCCCCGGCTCTCAAATGTTCCTCGCCACCTCCAGAGGCAGCTAATGGATGCAGTTGGAGGAAGTGTTTGACATTACGGACACAGCAGTGCTTGTTTTAGAGGAGCTGGTCATGTGGTCTGCCCTAGTAGGCCACATAGTACCTCCTAAATGTGACCCGGACCCCCCCCCCCCGGCAGCTCCAGGGGTCTCAGGAACTGTCCGCTCTGGGGGGAACCGAGTGTCGGTTTAGCCCCTGAGTGAACACAAGTCAACATGCCTGAATTCCCCCCTCACCTAAAGTTACACTTTCTGCTCTGCAATTAGCCCGCTCGCTCTTCCTCAGCTCTGACATGGAGCCGCGAGCTGCAGCGGCGGCCTGTGCGCAGAGCGCCGCGCTGGGACCGGGCTCTGCTGCCTGCGCCGGCCACATGGTGCCTCATCTTTCACTGTCACCGCGCCGGAGAGGAAGAGATCAAAACAAACATGTGGTGGCAGAAAGTTCCTGCCATGATGAATCACCGTAATCAGTATCAGGCAGCCCAGAGTGCTCTCTGATTGGTGGAGGCCGATTTTGACAGATTTTCTGAGCGACTGAGTGACGAGAGGCTTGGACGGCACACCGTGACCCGAGACACGGCTGATCCGAGGGAAACCATCACTGAGGGAAAAGCCTGCAGGTCCGAGCGTTGCTGAGTGTAAACACATCGATGGGGAAATATTTGCAGCATGGAGGCTGCGTGTTTGGTGGGCGCCGCGTCTATTATCAACCCAGCCGCGCCAGCAGGAACGATGGCGGAGCTTCCAGACCTCAACATTGACTCCATTGTGTACATTGTTTACCTCCTGTGTGACTTCCTGCTTCTTCATCTCTGAAGAGGAGCACAGGAAGGCCTGACAGTCTCCAAATCTCACATTCGCCCAAACAAAAAGCTGCTTTGTGGCTCGTTTTCCTCCCTCCACTGCTGACGGGTGTTATCAGCATTCCACAAGGTCAAATCTCTGCACGCCTCTGATCCACTAATTTCAGCGTCTGCGATTGTTGTGGGGGCTTCTCTAATGGACGTGCTATCAGCTTCCTGCTGCCGGTGCTGCTGTTGGTGTTTCAGACCGGCAACTGCTGGAGGCCTCGTCAGGTCCTTTACCAGTGTGAACCGCAGCAAAAGCAGAAAGTGGAAAACGCATCGGGATTCCTGACCACACTCCCGGAAATATTCAGTCAGCTTAGAGGTTTGGAAAGAGCGGACAGACTGGACCCCGTCGGTGTTTGACCAGTGTGGCTCCATCACTTCCACAGTCCCAACAGTCTCCTGTCAGATTTAATAATGATTTCATATTTCATTAACTCCAGCAAATTAGAGCAGGAAGTTCACATTTATCACAAGTCTGGAGACCAAGTCCAGCTAAGGAGAGACCGGGACAAGAAGAGGGTCGGATGGGAGATGGGGGACGGTACAGCGGGAGAGGTTGTGGGGACTGAGCGGTGGGAGGTAGTTTTGGAGGGACAGGCTCTCCCAGAAGCCACAGCCAGAAACAACAAGCTGGCCTTCTCAAATTCAAATAAATAACAGAGCAGTGGGGAGCGCAGAGACGCTGCAGATAAGGAGACAAGGAGCAGGACTCGGGATGGTTTCTCTGGATCACAGCCTGGGCCAAGACGAGCAAAGCAGCCAGTGACAGATTTATACTGAGCGCAGGCTCTGCCCTCGCACCTAATGCCAGGCTTAAGAAGTATTACACAGACAAAGGCGGCAGATTCCTCTCGGAAGAAGAAAGACCTTAATTAATTTGGCAAGATCGCGGAGGCCCCGCGAGCCCTCGTCATCGGTTCTTTGTGGCAGGAATGTCAGCTATTTACCGGCGCTCCACCAGAGCTGAAGGGAGAGGCGAGGTGATGACGACCGGGGCCGCCGTGCAGCAGATAGGGAAAGGACACCTTTCAAAAGCTAAAAGCTTCCCAGTTTTAAAACAAAGACAAGAAGGAAAGCGAAGAAGTGATTTCTGAAAATGGATCTGAGTCCAAGCACCGCCAACCACACCCCGTCAGACCCTTCCTATGGCCTGCCCAGACATTCCAAACTGTGTCTGCGCTCCCTCGGCTCCTCATTTTAATACATAAATAAAAGATGAATATTCGGAGTGTTAACTTTACAGTTTGTGCAGAACAAACGAAGACTTTTGTAATTTGAACTTGTCCAGGAGGCCGTTTGATAACAGCTCCCCTCCGTGTTGCTTCAGGTGGTTGAGGCTGGACTGGGCCGCTTGCAGCCTGTTGAAGGGTGCAGTTGGCAGCTGTCAGGCCTTCGTTAACTCCCAGGAGAGGTGCGAAGCTTCCTTCCAAAAATAAACAAATAGCGGTGGCATGCATCTTCCCAGCAGGGGGGACAGAGAAAGTGGAAATTGTGCTTCTTTCTCACCTGCTGGACAAATACAGCATCATTTCCTAAACCTCAGAGAGCATTTTTTTTTTTAATCAAATAAATTCAAAAACCCAAATGGTCGAGTTTTGTCATTCTAAAATGGTTTTTGCCTGTTACTGCCTGTTTCCCCACATTTTAGCCTGTGTGGGAACAGACGTCAGAACCTGTTCTGGGACCAGGGAATCCTGAATTTCACCTTTGGTCAACCATTGTGTTCATTTCCATTGTGTTTTTTTATGCACATGTCCTTTTATGACAACTCCCAAGATACAACAAAGCAAGGCTGAACGGGAAAATATTTATATGCCAACAAGGAACCGTGCTTTCCCCATTTTTCCTTTTCCAACATGGAAAAACTCCCTGTCACGCTCTCAAAGGTTAAACACCAGTCATTCCCTTCAAGCTCCTATAATTAACCGATTTATTTGTGATTCAAAATAACTTAAGCATTTAATAAAGAGAGCTGTTTCATTATGTTTTGTGTTTTCTAAGTAGCGCGGATCTGCATATTTGCATTACGCATCTACTGAATTTGACTGCGGGATTAGGGCCGTTGATCCGCCTTTACGCATGACTGCGGATCTATTGACGGGGGATGTTGATCCGGGCGCATCAACAGTGTTACCGCAACCTCTCATCAGTATTTACATATAACCAGTTACACCGACGCGAGAACGCAAACGCACGTTGTGCGCTCTCTCCAGGGTTTATGCGCATCATGGTAAAAATCTATTTCTGGCTGTTACCAAAAAAAAAGAAAAAAAAACAGTCCTGGAAATGTCCAACTAAGCAGTGACAGATGATAGAATTTAAATGACACACATAAAAATATCACTGGGCAAGTATTCAGCACTGTGGTAAAATGTTTGGACGTTTTGCGCTGATGTGGACTTTTCATTTCAGGACATTTAGGGACATTCTGTTTCCAGCCGGTGGCTGAAAGAAGGCATTCACAAATTAAGACAACCGGTTGAAAAGAAATACATCAGAGTGTCTGTGTCAAAGGAGAAATAATACTAATAAAAAAGATTACACATAATCTTTAGATTTTCAACCGTGCGGTTACAATTACTTTATAATTATATAGCACAGAGAAACGTCATTATAATGTGCAAATAAATTGCCTGAAATATTTATTCTCTACATTTTTTCAGTGTATATTTTATTGAAATTAATTAATTAAATTAATATTTAATCACCTGTAAATGCTAAATCAGTGAAGATTTGCACGCGTCAGTTGCAAATATTTAAGAGCCGTTTGATCTGCTAATTCTGTTAATTCTATAGATTCTTTTTATGGGGAAGATTAAAATTAAAGATAGGTTTGTATGTTGTTCGTGTATAGTGCCTGTATGGTTGTGGCACCTTCATGAATGTTTCCTCCTGCGTCTCCCCGCAGAGAGACGGGACACCCCGGGCCCTTCTGTCAGCGGTCAACTGCTCACTTCCTGCCCTCCTTATTCTGGGATTTAGGCTAATATTTAGATAGGATAAGGTTTTATATGAGGAGCGCGCCGCTTCAGGCCCGCAGCTTCATACGGACAAAGTTCATGGAAATAATGAGAACAATAATTTTAACGAGTGGATTTACGCGGAATGAATCATCTGAAGACTCCTCTGGGAAACCTCTGGTTGGCTTTTATACCAAAACGCACAAAGCAGCTGATAAGCGTTGTATCAGATTGGATGCTGTTTTTTGGGGAGGGTGGGGAGGCATGAAAGAAGAGCATGCACAACATCTCTGCTTTATAACATCAGTTCGAGCAGCCGCCGAGCTCTGACGTTTACAGATCTGAGCCATTTAAAGAAGTTATCTGGGGGGTTTGGTGATTTGCCATGTAACCACAACGGGACGCGCTGGACCACACAGGCCCGGTTCAGCAATAAGGACCAGACTCTCCCTCCATCACAGCTGCGCTTTGTTATCATCAGTATTATTATTATTATTATTATTATTATTATTATTATTATTAGTAGTAGTAGTAGTAGTAGTAGTAGTAGTATTAGTAGTAGTAGTAGTTATTATACTACTAATTATACTAGTAGTATAATAATAACTATTAATTATAGTTATTAATAATAATAATAATTATTATTATATTACTATTATCGTTGTTGTTGTTATGTGTATTCGCGAGTTTCATTGCGTAAAAGGAGTCTCACAGCTCTGTTTCACCAAACGGGAGAAAATAATTCTTGGTGTATTGTTTAAAATAAAATGCTTTTGTAATTTGAAAATATGAATAATATGACAATGATGCGCTTCAGTTAAATATGAATCACGTCAACGCCTCGAAAAGCTGCAATTGTGCGTAAAAATAAACACAAATTTTTTTCCCATTTTTTTTATCATATATAAAATATACGATAAATCTAAAATATGGAGCAAACAGAAGTGTGAATGTTGCTTCAGCCTGCAGAGAAACTCAGAAACTTCAGTCTTCTAATCAGTGTCGAGCTGCTCACTTTGCTCACTTTGTTGCGCTGTTGTCGGCTTGTGTTTAGGGTTAGGGTTCCAGATTCAGCCTGAGACGCTTTAACATGCTCACATGTGTGTTTTTCTGATGGTTATATGGGCTTGGAACGTTTTTTTTTTGTTTTGTTTTTTTTTTTTTTGCATTTCTATACGATGCTGTAGCTATTTTTGTAATTCAAATTTGCTTTTAAAGCAACAGCACCTGGTTTGATTTCTCAGAGTTGAGCTGGATTGAATCTCTCCTCTGCAAACTCTGCCCTCTTATCTCTCACTCTCGCCCTTTGTTCCATTCTGCTGTTTTAACGTTCGCGCTGAAGGCTGAGTTTTAATCGCTAAGACGTGCAGCCCATGAACCAGCCTGTCAGACGTGCAGCCCATGAACCAGCCTGTCAGACGTGCAGCCCATGAAGCAGCCTGTCAGACGTGCAGCCCATGAACCAGCCTGTCAGACGTGCAGCCCATGAACCAGCCTGTCGCTCCGAGGCCTCTGCTGAAGCCTGCGCGCAAACGCATCACCGTCTCTTCCCATCCGGTTTCGCTCCTGCGTTTTGTCTGTTATCGCCTGGCTGTTTCCAAAGGAGACTTCCGACTTGGCAAAGATGAACTGAGACAACATCGACAGCATGAAATAATAATAATAATAAAAAAAAACAGTATAAAAACAGTTCGGTCGGTAGAGTAAATTACCGGTTTCCACCAGTTTGGACTGTGAAATGTCTTTATGCAGCCATCGATGCGTAAATGTCTTGCCAGGTTGTTACGAGAGCTATAATTCTACGTGTCTGCCCCCACAACACACTGCAACAGACTATTTGTGCCCCCCTCCTCCCACCCGCACCCCCTCATCCCCACAAGGAAACATCCAAGACAAATAAGACTAATCCTCCGGCGGCTTTATCTCATTTGAACCCCGCCGCTGCCTTCACGCCTAATTCGTTGCAAATTGAACTTTTCGCGGCGCTTTTCCGACCAAACGCGCATTAAAAGTGAGGAGAAGCACCGTTGCAGAGAGAGAGAGAGAGAGAGAGAGAGAGAGACGCAGAGGAAAGGTCAAGTTCAGACGCGCGTCTTTGTTCCCTCCTGTTCTGATGGTTTCCAGTGGATCAGTGGAAATGTCTCATCGCACGCAGCCACACAGCTCTGTGGACCTGCGGGGGGTGAAAGGGCACGCCCGGGGGCTAAATTTATCTATAAATACAGTTAAAATTTGCCCAATTTCACACTTTACTTATGAATGTTTGCGTAAAACAAGCAGGCTTAACTCAGATCTAATCTAATTTACTGCCTTGAAATACGTTTATTTCACTATTTTATTTGTCAGACGTCTTAATTCAGGCGTTAAAGATCCGCGGTTGTCATTTCTGAACCTCTGTCCCTCCTGCAGGAGATGCTTTATTTAAACTTGAGCATCTAAACTATCTAAAGATATGACTTCATACTTTGGTCTGCAATGAGACTCCGCGTGTTAATAATGGCGTTTATGTTTAATTTAAGCGACTGACTGGGACTTATTAAATAAAACAACCAGTGCAGAGCACAGACAGGATTTTTTTTTTTTTTAATGGTGGTGCACGGGAGGCGTGGATCTTGCTCGCTTTTGACATTCTCATAGCAGCAGTAGCTTCTCCGCAAGGCACGATTCAGATGACACCACCCCGCCACCGCCGGGGCAGAAAGCAGGGAAGCGCACACGCACACACACGCACTCTCTCTCTGTTTGGAAGAACTGTTTTGACACCAGGACGTGTTAAAGGATCCATCAAATGAATCTGAGCACCGAGGAGCTTTTCGCGTCTTCGCCAACAGCCGTGGGAATACTTTGTGTTCGGGTCCGCTGTGGGCTGTCGCGGAGCGCCGGTGGCGGAATGTGAACAAAACTCCCGTTTTGGCGCATGTTCTTCTTCACCGTGCGGAGCCTTCTCCTGCTTTCTGCGCAGTTGGAAAGCAGAGGAGGAGGAGGAGGAGGACAGCCGGCTTTTCTCGACCCGAGCCCTTGCCTATGGACGACGAAGGTCCCCTCTCTCCAAAGGCAAATGCTTTCAGTATTGCGTCTCTGATTTCGGCTGCAGAGCAAGCAGGAAACGCCGCGTTTGACAAACCGAGCCCCGGAATCGACCTGCACCACCGCGGTTGTGTTAAAATGCACTACAGCACTGTCACCCGGGAAATGGAAGGTAATTCACTTTATTGACGCCCAAAGAGCAGCATGTATTCCCCCCAGACCCCACTTCTCTGCTCATTATTCCCACAGTTTTGGAAGCGCACAGATGAAATCAGAGCCTAAACGCATGAATGAAATGATTGTAGAGGCCGATTCTGGCACGGAAACGTCGCGCGTTTGTTCTTATAGTCACAATAAAGGTGGAGAAAGCAGCCATACTGGAGGGAAAAAAAAGTTTCCCAAACCCCCAAAGCGCTGCGCAGTCGACTTTAATTCGCCGACATTAAACATGCATTAAAAATTAGGAGGAGGAGGGATTCTAAAACATATATAGCTCTCCACCTCTGCTCTATAGATCTGGCCAGTGACATGAAGTGAGCCTGTTTGTTTGCTCATGCAAATCAGCGCGTTTACCTTGTAACGCGTTTACGCTCCTCTCAGCCGCCAAATATCCGCTATTGTTTTCTAACGGGGGGTGATGTGGGCGATACCCTTATCCAAAAGTTAGATGGGTGCCGGAAAGACCTTTAAAAAGGGGCGCACTTCACTGTCAATCAGTCTCGTCCCAAGGCGAGGAAAAGGCGCATTACCTGCAGTTCCTTATCTAAATAGAAATAAGAACCGGTTTTATCGCGAAGGGGAGGCCCTCTGCGCCAGATAAGAGAGGAGACGTGGTTGCTGCGGCGCACAACAGAGGCCGAGCCACAGCCAAACACGCACGCTCTCAGAGTTCAGATTCTCTGTAGGAGCAGTTCGGAGCTGTCGGGACATTTTGTCGCTTTTGCACTTTTGGTGTGTAGCATGTTGGCAGCGGATGCTCCCGCGGGGACTACTGAGCAGCCGAGAAGGAAACTTTTAAACGGAAAAGGGGGTTTTTACGCGTGACATCCTCATCTCTTTGGCTTTTTTTTTTTTTTTTTTTTTTTTTTTTTGTGTTAAGCGACTTGAAGGCATATATAGTAAATCCATTTTTGGGGATGATTTCAGCCATTTCCAGTCCGTGGCTGACGCAGCTGTCCCATTTTTGCGATGTTGCAGCCTTCACGACGAGCAGCCTGAACAGCCTCAACACTCCGGGGGGCTACCACCTCTCTCCGTCCCCCGGGGACCCCTACAGCCAACATGAATCCCACTTCGAGCCCTGCCCGGCCGCCCAGCACAACTACAATTACCCGGGGGCGAACCCGAGCCAAGGCCCGCAGAGCGACGGCGGGACTCCCAACTGCTCCTCGTCGTCGTCCAGCTCAACCCCGAACGGAAAAACCATCGTGAAGAAGAACCCCAAAGTGGCCAACATTAATGTCCAGCTGGAGATGAAAGCCCTATGGGACGAGTTTAACCAGCTGGGCACGGAGATGATCGTCACCAAGGCCGGCAGGTGAGCCCGCAAACCTTCCCGGCGTCTTCACCGTTTTGGTAAAAATAAAAGATCAGTCAAAAAATATAACTTCACTCACAACCTATTTTTATTGGCTCACTCAAAAGAAATTCGTGCACAAAAAGTCTTTGAGTAACTTACACAGTTACATGACATGACCGGTTTATTCACTTGTTAATGTACTTTTGAAAACACTTGAAGATGTTTATTTCAATATTTTTAATCAGCATAACAATCTATTCAGTATTAATCTACCGGTATTCATTTATTTATTTTTCTATTTTTTTTTTCCTACTTTTTAATTTTAAAAAAATCATTAGATTTAATTATATACATCTATATCTGAAGTTGTGCAAGTGAGCAGTTACCAGATTCAAACGTCCAGGTGTGTGTATTTGTGTGTGTGTGTGTGTGTGTGTGTGTGTGTGTGTGTGTGTGTGTGTGTGTGAGAGAGAGAGACAGTGGGTTGTATTTTTCAGTTTTACGCGCGGCTCTTAAATGCAACATGGCGGCCTGTTCAGTTAGATATTTGGACGTGAATCCGGTCTGTGGTCTCTTCTTTGTTGGGCTCCAGACGTGCGTGTACTTTCCGTCTCTTTAAAGGTTTGTCCGTCTGCGTCTCCGTCTTTCCTCTCTCTGCTGCGTCACAGTTATTTTAGTTCAGGAATAAAATTCCATTTCTAACATTAAACTCTTGGGTAAATCGGTCAATTCTTTCAACGATCTTCTGCAATAATAAAATGTCCCTCAGTACTTTTTCTCCAGTCAATAATAAAAATGCCGTCTTGAGTTTTTGCAGTCATATAAGGAGACATGAGATAATTGATTTGATCCTAAAAGCGAGGCTAAGGTTTCTGACAGGAGAAAGGAGATCTGCAGCAGAGCACTTTAAAGGCTCCTTCAGCCTCACCTAGCCACAACACTGGCGCTAATTGAGCGTTGATTTCGCGGATCCCTTTCACTGACTCGGCGGATTACTCAGCGGCTGTTCTGGGGGGGGATCTGGATCTGTGTGCGGATGATGCACAGCTCAAAAATGTCGCTGTCAGAGATCAAAACAAGCTGCCAAACCGAATCAATGCACGTCAGGAAAAGGTCTGTCCTTTTTTTATAAAACAGATTGCAGAAAAAAGTTTCTTTAGGAAAATATCGTTTTGACTAAAATGTGTGCAAGTGATCAGAAATAAAAAAACAAGTCAGATTTGTCTGACACGGGCTGAGACTTCAGAGCACGAAGCGTCTTTCTTTTCTTGTTCTTCTTCAGAACTGAAGCTCTGTAGGCCGACTGTGCAAACCTGACCAGTTTAGGGGGGAAACCGCAGAGGTTAAAACCATCGTCAGTCAGTTTCTCTGACAAATTGAAAGTGTTACTGAGAAAGAAGGAAAGCGCGCAAAAAGCTATCGACTTTAACATTCGCGCCGTGTTTTTCTTTCTTTACCAGGAGAATGTTTCCAACTTTCCAAGTGAAAATATTTGGGATGGATCCCATGGCTGACTACATGCTCTTGATGGACTTCCTGCCTGTAGACGACAAACGTTACAGGTAATTTTCCATTTTACCACACCTAAACACATTTTTATGACGAATGGAATAAAATGATTCGTTCTCTGTGCCATTAAAATTCTAATAAAATTTTTCACAAGCACATAAATAAATACCCGATTCCCTGAACAATGTCCAGAGTAAGAACGAGTTGTTTCTGCACCGCGTCACACAGGTACGCCTTCCACAGCTCGTCGTGGCTGGTTGCCGGTAAAGCTGACCCCGCCACGCCGGGCAGAGTCCACTATCACCCGGACTCTCCGGCCAAAGGCGCCCAGTGGATGAAGCAGATCGTCTCCTTTGATAAACTCAAGCTGACCAACAACCTGCTGGACGACAACGGCCATGTGAGTGTCCGACTGCTGCACGTAAACGCACCACTGAATCACTGAATGATTTATTAAAAACAAGAATGAGTCAAATGTTGATCACAGTCTGATCAAATTTAATGGAGACGGTGGGATACCTTTTTAGGCTTTATTCCAGGAATAACTCTGCCCGGCCTGTCTGACGGCCCCGTCAAATAGAGGATTTAATTTTAAAATCGCTGCATTTTCAGTAAAAACTTAAAATGGACTTATTTTTCCCCGTTAAAGGGCAGATTAGTCTGGAATGATAACATGTTATCAGCTGACCTGATTGCTGTATTTTTGTTCAGTTTATTTCTGCTTCACTTAACTGGCGTTGATCCGCAAATATTTGCTTTGGCGTTCATCAGCAGATTTTTAAGATGAACTAAATAAGATCATAAAATACTTACATTCAAAACGTCTCCCCGTGGCTATTTAAGATGTTTTTTTGTTTGTTTGTGCAGCCCTTATCCTTTGGAATAATTGTGACTCGTGATAATGGGTTGACAGTTTATTCATTATCATTTTTTTTTTTTTTTCCAGATTATTCTCAACTCAATGCACCGCTACCAGCCCAGGTTTCACGTGGTTTACGTGGACCCTCGCAAGGACAGCGAAAAATACGCGGAGGAGAACTATAAAACATTTGTCTTTGAGGAGACCCGCTTCACGGCGGTCACGGCGTACCAGAACCACCGGGTAAGAATGCGTTACACGGTGGAGCCAACGGGAGAGAGCATGTAAATACAAGCGTATATGTTAATACACGAGCAATACTATACATAGATTTTATTTAATTACATTTTAGAAATAACTCGTGTGATTTCCGCTGTACAAATTAAAAAAAAAAAAAACAATCCAGAGTTTCCGGATGACTGTGCGCATTGTTGCGTAAAATGTGCGTAAAGACGTTCTCCTGCGCCGCCATCAGTGCGTCCGGTCTGTTTTCCATCAGTCTGTTTAAGATCACTCATCGGCGCATCCATCGATGATTCCGGGCGACCTAAACATTAGAAAAACTTCGTTTCCGAAAAGGCAAATGTAGAGAAACTCCGTGCGTAATTTGTGAACACGTGTTGATTAGACTCGAGAAACAAACCACATTTTTTAAAATAAAACGCAAATATAAACACACCGTTAGAAACGATTAATTTTAATAAAGGCTCTTCACAGCAACCACCTCCTTCAACTTCCAGACAGGGACTTTCTGCCCGCTAACAGAAATCAGACACGCAGAGCTTACAACTGAAAATGATTTTCTGTTTACAGCTTTGCGGTTTAACGAACTTTTTGGATTTAATTTCAGATCACACAGCTGAAGATAGCGAGCAACCCTTTCGCGAAGGGCTTCAGGGACTGTGATCCAGAGGACTGGTGAGCGTTCACACTCCACCAGCAGCCTGCTGCTCCGTTCCAGCGTCCGTGAGCACACGAAAGCACACAAGCTGTGACGTATGTTTAATCTGACGCGCAGATGGAGGGAGTTTGCAATTTTAAAAAGACACAGTCACAACACACACACATTGTTCAATTCACTTTCACCTTGCTCTGTTGTCAATCAAGTGTCAGTGACAAATTGTCAGACAGATTGTGACTGTCAGAACTGGGGTAGACCCACCTGACTGGTATTTTCAGATATCTGAAACACTCAATGCAAACAGGCTTCATGTTATCTGTAAATGATCTTTCCTTGGCTTCTGACTGCAGCAATTAGGCCAAAAGGTGTGCGAATAAACACACACCAACGTGACTCAAGCCTTCATATTTCATCCATTTTAAAGGTGTAAATGCTCTTTACAGGCATCAGCCCCAACTCTTAAAATGCACATTCATCATTTGAAGGTTGAATTAAGAAACTGTGCTCGTGACTTTCATGAATAGAGTGTAACCGAATCCGTTCTCCATGCTTCAGGCCCAGGAATCACAGGCCCGGATCGCTGCCAATAATGAGTGCCTTCGCCAGGACCAGAAACCCGATGTCATCCCCACCTCAGCAGAATGGCTCAGAGAAAGGTCTGCACGCGCACACGCACACACACACACACTCAGAACAGCAAACAATCTGCACATTTTACCACCAGTGTGACCAGTTTATCTATAGAAAAACACTTAAATATATATGAGCCGTCTCTTGTAGGTTTTTTTAATTTTCTGTCAGCAAAAACAAATATATTTACAGCAAACAGCATGTAATCTGCAAAGTAATTAATATAACGAGATTCTAACATATTTCTGCAATAAAAATAAAATACATTCTTACAGTTAAATCACATTTGCTCCACAAGATTTTTTTTTACCATATCTCATTTTATAAATACGCCTTTTTAGTTAGTCCATTAAGTTTATTTATTTCCGTGTTTTTTTTAGATATTAAGTGAAATATATAACGACAAAGTCAAACAAAAAGATTCCTGCGTGTGCTGCCGAGCTGATCCCTTCATGTCTGTTCTTGCTCAGAGGACAGTCGGCGGGAGTACGAGCGCGACCCCAGCAGCACGCCCATACACGCCGACCCGGCTCACCAGCTGATGTCCCGGGTCCTCAGTCCCGCCCTGCCCGTCCCAGGAGGACTCCACGCGGTCCCACTCACCAGCGGCCGGCCCAGCCCTCCTCACGACCTGCGCCCAGAAGCTCACCCCCTGCCCCCAGACACCCTGCACCACCACCCCTACAAGTACCCCACCACCTATGAACACTACCTGGGAACAAAGACCAGGCCGTCCCCCTATCCTTTACCCGGGATCAGAGGACACACGTACCACCACCACATGAACCCGGCCACGGCTAACATGTACTCAGCCACCAGTGGCCCCTCTAACTATGACTACGGGCCCCGATAATGACTGCTTCCCACCCGGGCCACCGCGCAAACATGCAGGAACGCGGTCCTGGCGAAGCTGCAGCGTGCGCTCACAGGCTGAAGCTTCTCTGACGGATAAATCTTCTCGTATTTATTTAAAGGAAATGCCTCTTAGCTAAACTGCGAGCACCTGTTCCGAGTCCTGGGGGTTGGAATGGCAGCAGCACCGGGAGGTCTCTTTACCTGGACGCTGCAGGAGGACAGAGGAGCGAGCGGACAGTATCTGGTCACAGACTGGAGTTGAATTCTTTTGTTATTTTTGTGTTGGATGCACTTTTTGATTTTTCCCTGTTTTTACTGCTTTCAAAAAAGCCATACGTTATATAGTCCACCAACCTTTGTAGTCGGGATGTTTGCATGCTGAGCTCATCGGAGAGGGTGTCGAAACACATCTTTTTGTTTGAGGACAGAGAAAAAAAATTAAGAGATTTGAGATTTTTTTTTTTTTGTAAGCACGTTGAGCCGCCCTGAGAAGCTTGTACCATGGCACTGACTCGCAGCAACTCAAAGTAAATAAATGAAGCAGAATGACTCTTCTGTATCTGTAAAATAAACACTGAATTCTTGTCATTCAGAAAGAAAACAGATTTTACTGCCTGCCCAGGTTCCTCTGACTCTCTTAAATATAAAACTACATTTTTTATTTAGACAAATATATATTTTTTAAAAATAATAGCTTTAAGAAAATCTTTTTTTTTCCTTTTAAAATAATGTAAATTAAATGACAAGGGCGGCAATAAGTCCAATTAATCATAATTACAGCATGTGAGAAAAGAGGAGCCAAATGTCAAACAGGAGGAGGACAAAAGCTCATATATTCCACTTTTATGTCTCGATTTGTCAGCTGTAATGTAACGTATTTCAGGACGCATCCGTGCAGCTGCTTCAGTCTCCTCGGCGACAGGAATGCTTTGTTGTCAAGGTTAAACCAGGCGGGGATTACAGGTTACAAATGAAAGATACTAATGATTCATTTCAAAAATGTGTTTTCTTCCCTCCGTTTCTTCTGTAACCGAGCAGAGGGCGGGTGAAAAAGGGCTGCCCGAGGGCATCTGACCTCTGACTGTTTAATGGTTTGTAAAGTGTCAAAGGTTAAATAACATTTCCACTCATTTGAACGGCTGGCTAATTGACTGCTTAATTTCAGGGTTTGTTTGAAGCACAAATACCTAAATTAAGAGGAAAATAAAGAGAATGAATATAAATGAAAGCTACACTTATTTGATCATTCCGGCATTACAAGAAATCTCTGTTTATTTATTATTATTATTATTACTATTATTATGATGATGATGATGTATGGGCTTCCAGTGAATTAAAAAGTCAAAATCAAATAACTGTTTATCAAAAATAAGATTTAAAATGAAAGACTTGGACGTTTTCGAAATCCGCACGTAAAATAACCTGACTTGCCTGTTCAGAGGGAACAAAGAGCCCCTCAGCTTCTCTCCACACCTGCATTATTAACAGTTGTCAGCTCAGCACCAAACCCACTGAAAATGTTCTCCACATGTGGCTCTTTTAATAAATGAAGTTTGTATCAGCGAGGAGACGCTTGACACTGACGCCTGAGGCTGCCCTCACATTCAAACTGGAATGGACTGAGGAATGCACCTTATTTCCTTCGCTATTTTCAATGTGCAGTTTGTTTTTACTCAATCGATATAAAACCACAAGGGTTGCTCAACTGAGATTTGTTTGAAATTTTTACAGAATAGAAAACATCTGAGAAAAGGCGCCCACTAGAGGAGTACTGCTGAATTGCACCCAGCCATCTAATCACGGTGGCCACGGAGCCTGGACTGGAGACCATTTTGCGCTGTATAGTTCCACACACCATCTGAAATAATCTACAGCATGTTTTCCACAGACCTGAGCTCATTTAAACCAAGATGTTTCAACGAATCCTTCAGTTAACGCAGAAAAAGAGCCCAACGTGCTCCTCCCTGTGCACAGACGCCGCTAAGGACTTGAAGAATGAAGACGATGATGACAATGCAACCTGAGGCCTCATCTAACGCTCAGCTGCATCTAGAACATCTGGAGTGACACTGTGGTGACTGTTATTGGAAACAAGGGGACCTTAACAACAAAATTCCCGTTTTCTTTCCCGCGCGCATGTGCGTGAGGCTGCCGATGGACGCCGTCGCAGCTGGGTAACATCCTGGACACATCTGCGAGTCACATTAGAACAAATAAATAAAAACACATTAACTGCGAGGAGACGGATGAGTTTTGGCTTATGCGTTTTTTCCCCTTCATCGTTCCCCTAAATAATCAGACACTCGTGAAGACACCCAGAGGTTTGTGGAGCGAAGCAAAACAACCGAGCGGATTACGACCTATTCCAAAACGGGGCTGACCTCTGACCCCACAGGCCAAAGAAGACATGCGGTAGGTGATAAGTGAAGCACTGGGCCTATTGTCCACAAGCTCCTCGTCTCTTTATTGACTTCCTAAATGATCCATTATGAAGTGATTTACGAGGTCGGCGGCCACGCCAGCGAGCGTCGTGTCATGCGGGCAGACATGTGCACCAGCGGATCCTGCATGTGATTGATCAGAGGATGGACGGAGGCAGGCCCAGGCCCTGCCTCGTGTTTGCTCAGGGCCAACGGGAGAGCGCGGAAGCAGGTTTGACTACAAGATGCCACCAGCAGGGTCAAGAACAAAAAGTAGAGAAGCAAAGCAGGCCTTAAGCCACGTCAGGAGGGGAATCGGTGATTTCATTAAGCTTTTTCCAGCTTTAAGTGAAAGGTTATCAGTGCAAATTGTCCCAGACATGAACGTGACTGAGGCTGAGAAGGAGCAGCAGCTTCTCTTTGTCACTTCCTTCCTGAGCTCCTCAACTTAAAGCGTTTATGAAGCAGAACGTCCAGCGTCTGAGGCCCCCGACCCTCGCGCGCTCCCTCGACGCGCCGCTGCAGCACGCCGGCTCCCCCGCTGCTCGTTGACTCAGATATTATCAGAGACAGAGGACAGAAAAATAACGCCTCAATATTTTCTCTGGGACTTTCATGACAAGACCCCTGGCCTCGCTCCTGACAAATGTTACTCCTGAAGACGTCTGCATTAGGTTTATACGCAAGGAGAGCTGGAATAAACCCAGATACAGATTCATCCTGAATATTTTCTTACAGTTTTGATTTCAGCTATTTTATTATTATCTTTTTACAATTACTACATCAGACAAGAAACATTTGAAAATGGAGATAACATTAAAGCCAATTTCCCTGAATATCTTTTTTCTTTTATTAATACATTTTCCCCTTTGATTTGATTTTTTTTCTTTCTTTACATCTACAGTTAATCGATCAGTCAGTACATTTGTAAAGCACTTTAACCAGACATAAAAATGTGTTTTACTTGGTATAAAAAACTGCAAATATAAATATTAAATCCTGAATTATTTAGCACAACAGCAATTTAAAATAACAATATATGACTAATAATTCAAGTGTCTGTCATCTTTTTAACCTTGTAATTATTGTTTTGGTTTTTATGCCCCCATTTTGTGATCAATGGGAAATTCACTGCAACTCATTATTGAATTTTTTGTGTCAAGTAGCAAATATTTTCCTCTGAACAGAAAACAGGGGCCAAGCGGAGCATCTGCAGATTGGAACTAAACCAACAAGTCTCTGTTTTGTTGGCGCTCCCTCCCTGCTGTGATTGACCTTGTTTGACAAATACGGCTCAGGTCAGACCGGAGAGCTTGTGTGTTAAGCTGAGAACCCCTAAAACAACAACGCCAGATTACATAGCTGCTCAGGTGCGTCGTACACGCCGAATTCAACTTCACTGGAGCAAATCTCCTATTAGATAAGTCAACACAATCACATAGCTGCACAGAGTATCACAAAAGGCTTCAGCAAACAGCGAGCTGGAGAAACTCAGCCAGGGACTAACGAACTATGTGAGATTGGCAGACGCGTTAGTCCGTCGACCTCCGTCTACCTGTCTCACCGCCTCACAATCACTGACCAAAGCTTAATGAGATCCGCATCAGCAAATACAAGAGTGAATACAAGAGCTTTGTCAAGGTTCGAGAGCTCCGAGCAGGTTTTTTCTTTACTTTAGTCAGTACCTGAAGCCAACATGCAGAAGTTCAGGCAGTCCTTGGTTCCTCGCTGAATACGGACCACAGGCTGATCCGCTGGTCTCTGGACCCGGCAGCCAGCAGGCTCCGCCGGGGGTCCGGGTGGTCAGAGAAGGCCACGCTTTGCACCATATCTGTGTGGTACTTCAGCACCGCCAGCGGCTGCAGCTTCTTCCACCCGAATATCCGCACGCGGTGGTCCCAGCCGGCTGAGGCCAGGAGCTTGCGGTCCCCTCTGAGACGCAGCTGGGAAACGCCGGGGTTGACCAGCGTCACGCAGTCCTGGAGCTGGAAAAGCCAAGAGAGCGCATCTTAGCAAGACCAAACACATGCACGTAATACAGACTTCTGTAAAGAATTAACTGCAAATTCCAACGGAAAGATCGTTGGCTGTATTCAAAATTCTCGAATTTTCTGCTTAGAGTGCCACGTAGACTCAGCTCTGATGCAAACTTGCAGTGAAAAAATGAACTAATCCATAGGACGTCTGCATTTTGGAACTGCACAAACAGAAAAAAAAAAACAAAAAAAAAACTACACAACATGTTGTTCATTGAATTAATGACAAAAAAAATCAGGCAAACAAGACCAGCAGGTTTAATTGCAGCCGTCTAGGAGAGCGAGGCCAAGACAAACACTGCCACAGAGGCGCTCGCAGCTGATCCGACGGCCGAGGCCGCAGCGTGAGGCAGGGTGTCTGCTGAACCTCCTCAAACTCAATCATCAGCCATAAAACATTACGGCACGAGGGCCGTGAGCAGATCTCTCTGCGTCCTGCTATTTGGTTTGGAGTTATGGAGGCCTAATCGGGAAACACGACGGGGCTTGAGTTGCCTTTGTCGAAGACGCCCGTTGATGAAACGCTTGTTTGCGGAAGCCTTGTTGCCTCGAAGCGCTTCAGATGAATTACGCTCACAGCGAAAATTTGGTCAGGACGAGAAGAGGCGCAATAAATAAGGCGCTGTAGGTTTGCCTGTTAAAGATTAGGCACAGCTCCCTCTGATCTACAGCGTCCCATGGCCTGCATCAATCTCTATAAAGGGGCAACATTCTGACATATTGTAATGGATGGTGGTCTAAGATCAGTATCTGAAGGGCCTGCTGTGGTGGGCATTCCTGGGGGGCGAACGTGCTCTTCCTGCAGGCAGGGCAGCTCCGGGGGCCTGAGGATGTGACACAAACATCTGGATATGAAGGCTAAAATCAAGCTGGACAGCGTAAAATTGACTTCATAAGCTGTGTCGGGGGAGAGTAATGGCCTCGGAAAGGAGGAGACGCTGGAGAATTTATCTGCACGCTCCTGTTCCGGGCAGGAACCATCCACCCAGCTGCATGTGGAAGATATAAGCCAGGTACTCAGAGCCCAAGCGAATAAAGCGGAATGCAAGCGGGAGAGGAATGTCATTGATCAAAACACAGAGCTGAGTTCACAAGCTGCCATGCGAGTTCTTTCTCCTCTTCTAGTTCATCGGCGCATCCCCTGGTCCGGCTAACATGCAGCAGAATGTCGGTAAGACCATGGAGCTAAATATGCTGATACACAGAAAGCTGGGGGGTGACAGATTGTTTGGATCGTCGTTATTACCTCAGGAAGTTGGTATGCCCCTGCCTCTGTCCATCTGGTTTGCATTACAGCCCTGATAATGATGGGTTTAAGTGTCTGTTTTTGTTTGTTTTGCTTCCCTTAGTTTGTGTCAGGAAAAGGCATTTGTTTCATTAAGGGGTCAAATGGAAGTAGTAAACAGCTAATGCTGCATTAACAGTCAGTCAGCAAGGATGGATTTATAATTGTTTTTACTTTCAACTGTCTGACAATGACAAGCGCTCTGACTGTTTAATGGAAAAGTGCAATGAGAAATTTTAGAAGATCTTATTATAAAAAAAAAAACGAAAAAATAAAAACGACTGCGGATGCTGGCAAGACAAAAATGTCTCATTTTGATTTATATGCTAAGCTAACCTTAGCTAACTGGCCTTTTCATAACTACATAAAGACAAAATTACACAATTTTAATGTATTGTAAAGCTGTCCAGAGAGAAACTTCACAGTGAAAGCAGCCATGACATGAACAGAGAGGGACTGTTGTGCTCTCACCAACGCATGGGGCCGACCTGGCTACCAAAACAAAAACAGAGAAAAGCTCCGATTACGACACACAAAGTGATACTCTGACATTGTTTCCTGCTGGGGATCCATTACTCCACCATACCGTTATAGGAAAAAATCCTTTGTTTTCCAATATTAATGTTCAAAAATGCAACTCTTTACATTATTTTTATGTAAGTGCGGAATGTTAATTCCATTTTCAGCAGTATTTTATATTGTGGATGCGCCTCTTCATCATGAATACACAGCATACTTTCACCGCTGCCATTAACCGGATCTTTTTATGTGTAATGAAATCCATTCAGTCTAAAAAGGCAGTCTTGGCCCATTTTATCTGATGCCACATTTTTCTTCTCATTTCTTTGTTACCATCTCAGACAGTGAAGGCCTTCATCATTTTTTTTTTTTTTTTTTGCTGAAACACTCCCTGCTTGGATTATATTTGTAGCCTTCAAAAAGCAAACTGGTTCTGCTCAGCAGCTGGGCCCCCTAGACTTTTTCTGTGGTGTAAAAAAAAAGATCCAAAGTAAACTCAAACTCCAGAATTCTCTTTTGTAGCATCTCGCCAACAGAGGAGGTGTTCAAAAGGAGCGTCGACTTGGCAGATCCCACTCAAGTCTCCACTTTTCTCCCCCTCAGTCTTGGCATGGCCTTCACACTCACCCAGTGAAACGTTCCATCATCGCTCACTCACTGCAGCCGGGCGGCTGGGAGGCTTTTTACAGGTATTTCTGACACGCCCTGTCCCTGAATCACACTCGGCGGAGGGGAGATTACAGCCTTTTGTCACCTTGCCTGTCAGAGCTTGGCTCCGGATGACAGGAGATGGATGTGTCAAACAGCTGAGCAACCCCATTCAGAAAAGAGAGAAGATAACAGAAAGAAAGGTGCCTAATAAAGAATGTTTTTTTTTTCCTATGGCCGACACTCGTGCAAACGTCAGACATTGACAGGGTCTGATTTCCTGCCTGCTTTTAACATGAATGTTCCTCAGATATTCAATTTAAAGTGAATAAACATGGCATAAACAGTTACATTTTCATTAAAAGCAAGACTTTGGTGACGGTCCCTTGATTTTTTTTTTTTTAAATAGTTTAAAAAAATGTTACGCCTGACTGAAAGGTGACGGCAGATGGCGTGTAGGTGAGTGCAAGGCAACCGTCTTGGGGGCAGGGGTCCACCTGTACAGGCCTGTCATCAGTCAGAGAAAGCTCACCGTCAGCCATGCTTGATTTACACTGCTAATCTTCCTCTGCCTGCGTCTGCTCTCTTTTTCCACCCTGAGAGCTCTGCCTCTTTCTTTGTAGAAGAGGCCTTCACTGCACTTGTCAATAGGCTGGAGTGTCCACCTCAATATACGTCCATCTGGCTTAACAGCTCGGAAAGCCTCAAACATCCACGCCCTCGCAGCCTCAGCCCTTAAAGATTGACGAAAATGTAGACTAGCTAAACAGGAGGGGGATATTGCTGCAAATGATACTTTGGTGAACTGGGAAGGCACCGGGGCTGGCAGGTCAGGCAGCAGATAAGGCATCTGGGAGCCATATGTAAAACGTTAGCCTCAGAAATGGAGGTCATCTGGTTTTATCTGGACTCGATAAGCTAACTTCACTGCCTTTCTGCTTCACTAAATCATAACTGTGCTGCTTAGTGTCACATTCAGTTTCCTGGCGGTTGCAGGGAAAGCATCCATCTCTCCTGCCAGCCAGTTTCGCCACACTGGACTGTATCTCAGGGTTCATTTGTGGGAAGTGGGATGCTGTGCCACTTACAGCCTCCTCAGACTTTATTGCAGCCTCCCACTGTGAACTACTGTTCCCTTTACAGCAGATGTGTTTTTTGTTTGGGTAAGGGGCCTCAGAGGTTTTGATATTTTTATTGCCTCTCTCGGGTCGTTCGTCAGGACCCCGAACCTGGGCCGGCCACCCCGAGGGACCCCCAACTAGACAAAAATACTTTTGTGGGAAGAACTGAGGATAGCTGTCTGGACGTCACACCGAGTTGCACTTCTGGATAATTTAGAAGTCCCGGTTGGATCCCTTCCCTCTCTGTGTGCTTTTTTCCTGTCATCCTCATCCTGGATTACACACTGAATCAATATTTTGTTGCTTGAGAAAACAAATAACCAAATAACCACCGTCCACATGGTTTCAGTATAGTGAATCAAATCCTTATGCAGTGTTTACATAAAGACATTTTTAGCTTTAACAAAAAATTAAGTTTTGCAATCTTTTCTAATTCAACCATTCATTTGTCTAAAGACAGAAAAAAATAATATTGCTTCTGCGGTGGAAGGGCGGACAAGACTGGAACCGCTGCATACTTAATTATTTTGCTGCAGTGCGTCTGAGTATCCCAATAAAAATAAAAGGCTACGTTATCTCAGGTCTAAAACCTGGCTACAGTACGTGTCAGTGGGTCAGTGTGCGGGTGGTTTGAATCCAGAGTGACAGTCTCAGCCCAGTGCTTGGCCCTGCCATTGCTGTGTAACCAGCAGCTGATTTATGGCCCCTGGAGCCCCTCTGAGCCTCTTCCTCTCTGGCTCCTCTGTGTTTTCCAGTGGAGGCTGGTGATGCTCTCCACTGTATTCGGCTGTCTTTTGGTGTGACAGCTGATTAGCGAACAGGAGGGTGGAGATGCTAACAGGGTTCACTTCAGCAGGACTGGGTCAGATGCTGTGAAGTAATTAACGTTGCTTCAGACACTTAATTTAATTTTGTAATTTTCAGTAAACATCTGCTGCATATGTTTGCTCCGCTTATTGCAGATACTGGCTTAGTTAACGGTTATGGCTCTTGGGCTTCTTCTAATTACACTAGTGTTTACTGGCAATTCCAAGATTACCATGACAAGGTCTGGAAGGTAGAAATAAAGAAAGTCAACTTCTCCATTGATCACTGAGTTGATTAAAATAGTGGAATTATTAATCACTTGTTTTAAAACTTGATGCTTCTGCAAATGAAGGCTGCAGGAGTTTGACAGATCAGACAACACTGCTACCTCTAAAAACATTTCTGCTGCTGACCTGAAGGTTCTGTTGTCCGTCCAGAGTCCAAGAGGCCAGCTTCTTCTCCGAGGAACCTGAAATGCCCCTCAGCCGCTCGGTGTCAAAGGTCAGGCACATGACTGGCTCGGGGTGGGCTTTGGCTGAGCTCACTTTGGACCTCTGGGTTACATCCCACAGCAACAGGGAACCGTCCTCATATCCAGCCACCAGAAGAGGCCCCGTAGTAGAGTCTGTCTGGAGCAGAGGGAGGATGATAAGAGAAAAGATGAAGACAAAGAGGAGGGAAGATGTGACTGCAGAGTGGAAAGCACGGTGTGGTGCTGGGAGCTGAGCGGAGCAGAGGTTATCATCCTGGAAGCTCCTGCTGACACTCAAGGATGTTGTGGGCTCCATTCATCAGCCTGCTGGGCTCTTTCCAGAAATTCATTACAGCATTGCTCACTTTGCTCCCCATCTGTATTACTGACCCTCAGCCTTTAAAAAAGAAGGCTTCCTTTCTGTTTTAAACTAGATTGATGTAGTCATATTGTCATACACAACTCAAACTGCTACCCATATCAGCCGATTATTCTTATTAAGCTTCTATGATGTGAGCATTTGCACCGGTGGCATCTGTGGCCCTAATAATTCCATACGATCCTAAATTTTAGGGGCTATTATTATCTTAAGTAACTTTAGCCCTAACTTCTTCTTCTACCTTGTTTATTAATGTTTATCATTGTTTCTCAGACTTTAAAAGGAACGATACACCTTCATCAGTACTTCATTCAATCACTGGCATGGTTTCCACATCCTAAAACAAACTCAAGTCCATACACACACACACACACACCCACGACACTATTGCTTCATTTCCATTTTGCCCCAGGATACTGGAGACCCAACCGCAATGTTTACAACTGCTGGAACCATCAGCATCACATGAAATGAGCTGAAACCACATACACAAACAGTCATGAGGCCCAAAACCAGAACCAGCCTTTATGTGGAACACACAGACCAACGCAATAAAAGGTTCAAAATGCATTTCTATTTATGCAAGAGCTGATTCAATAGATGATGCAGAGTCACAGACATCAGCTCTGTGCTAAAGTGTGTGAAAATATCATCCATGGATACGCTGGGATGAGTGGAGGAGAGGCCGGAGCAGCTGACAGTAAGCGGAACGATTCTTCTGTTCGTGTGTTTGCCGCCTCCCTTCTCGAAGCACACAGACTCTCAGCACAGACAAAACTCGCTGACGTCATGACGTGACGTTACAGTGCAATTAAACCACTGGCCAAAGCACGGTGCCCTGGAGGAGCAAGAAAGGAATCAAGTTTTTTTCTTCCCCATGTGTGTGTGTGTGTGTGGCGGGGGGGGCATGTCTGCTGCTCTTCCATCCATCTTCAATTCCTCTTCTCACTTAACGCTCTATACTTCTCTTCTTCCAACTTAAAATAAATTATAGACATAGCCGTGTATTTCACCCAAACACATCAGCAAGGACGAACTTTAAGGGATTATTAAAACAAACAAAAACAAGTGAAAATCAGTGGCCCCAGCAGGAAGCAGGCCTAAGAGTTCCAGGCTTGGGGCCCTCCGTTTCACTTAACTGTAAGACCTCCTTGATTGATGATGTCATGGGTCAGAGGTCAGGGCATCCTGGTTAGACACCTAATTCATTATATCCTCCACAGGCCTTTCTACAAGAGGGTTCTCTGCCTGAGTAGGGCTGGGGAGCTCTGGGAGCAGATTCATCACCAGAGAACAGCTGGAAAGACAGATGGAAGCCGCTGGAAGAGATGGGACCAGAGCACAGACCTGATACCGAGCCTTCTTGAGCCTGGCTACTAGTCAGCGTGTTAATAGACATGTGCTCTATTTTGTCATTACTGTTGTAATTATGAGCATCATTATTTCAAGCAAACATTTCAAGGTAGAAGATTAAAGTCCTATTTTTTAGCTCCCTTTCCAGGCCGACGGTCACTCCAACCAGATGCTCGTTAGTCCGACAGCACAACAGAAAGTGCGGAGGTTTTGCTGAGGTTCTCGCAATTCTAGCTACTCACCCTATAGATTTTCAATATTGGCTGTTTTTTAATGTTCTACTAATGAAGTTATAAATCCACTTAACGGAAAGTGTTTTCTGTTTTGAACCCATTAGCGCCATGCTGTTTATCGAAACCAAGCAAATAAAAAGCTGTTATCTGGTATGGCGTGTGTGAGAATGAAAAATTTTGGTCATTTAGATTTTCCCTCTTCTGCATTTTCTCCTTTCATCAGCGAGCACTGCCAGTGTCAAATACTATAGAAAACATAAATAACATCTCTGTGTAATTAGAGGAAGCATGTGGGCAACATCCAGAGTTTACTGTGTACCAAGCCAACACTTCTGTCATTTCCTTATGGGGGAAGCTAATCCAGAACTGGAGACCAACAGCGTGTGTGCTCATGGAACCGCCGCAGGCCCTGCTTCCACATAAGGAACCAATCGTTTCTTCTGCTTTTCGTCCTGGTCCTCCATGATGTCATGGCCACGAGGCAGAGAAGTGATGAGCTGAGAGTGATGGATATCTGTATAGGAACATTTCCTTTTCCCCGCCAGCCTCTGTTCACATTAAACGTCTTGCACATCATACATCAATACCATCCCCCTGGCCAATTCACCTCCAGACCCATATGTGGAGGCGCTTTCTTCTTTCATTATTCACTGTTTTACAGTGTATCTGATTGGAGGAAAAGAATCAGAGCTTTGCCACCTTTTAGACAAAAGGAATGATGAAGGGAAACTGAATGGAGAAGAAAATGTGGTTTAACGTCACATTTCATCTTTTCCATAAAGTCGGGCAGGAGAGAAGGCTTAAAGCAAAGCGATAAATCTGTTGGCGAGTCTGTTTTAGAAACAATGGTGGCTAATCAGTAACTGTCTCAGCCCTGGGAAGAACAGAGCGGGATAGAAGGAAGATGGAAGAAGGAAGATGGTTGTCAGTGCCCTCTTACTGACACATGTGTGACGGTGAAAGACAAGGTGGGGAGAGAGGTGACGGTGGCAGCTGCTGCCTCCTGCTGTGTGGGGTTAAGGAAACAGTGGGTAGCATACAAGCACTGGATGTGAGCAGCAACACGAACCGTTTCTCATATGGCTGACAGACAGAGTCACGGCTAATGTGTGTGTGAAAGACAGGTAACACACACACACACACACACAGAGCAGCCTTTTCTGTCTTTTCCCACCGCGTGGATCTCTGGAGCCGCGCGCTCGCTCTAACAGATGCCTCAGCTCTGTGAGGAATCAGCCTGAAATGATTTAGAATCACCTAGATCCTTCCGCTTTGAAGTCTGGCTGCTGCCTGCACTGTATTACATTGATATTATATTCATTTATAACAATATAATTGATCATTATGTTTCCTGGCACTCAACGCTGAACCGGCATGGGCTCATAACTCAGATGATGAAAGGCGGATGTACTGTCAAATCAAAGGCAGAAGAAGAAAAACACAAACAGAACAAAGTAGAAATGTTGAGCTGTTTGAAAGGGTTTACATGTCTACAATAATTTCACCTTTATGAATTCTTTAGCTGCCTTTTTGCAAAGTCTAATTAGAATTACAGGAAACAGGACTGTGTGCATATCAAATAGAAAAGAAAGACAAGACTCTCCAAAGTCAAAAAGTTAATATTAACCATGAAAGTAATTACAGGGTCTCTGTATTAGCTGAAAAAAGCCCTTTCCTGGAGCATTTACCAAACAGAAAGCTAGCTTCCTGATGTGAGCTGGAAGTACAGCTGCAGGCTGATATATGGCTGTGAACCCCCAGCCCTTCCAAAATGCTCCAATTACAGTAGTTGTAGTAGTTGCCAGCTGAAAAGAAATGCTTGCAAAAATGGCTCGGGACAAGCTGTAAGACTGTAAACCATATACTACCTCTTTGATGTTCATTTTTGTCTACTTCTATTGTTGTCATGGTAAATCAGAAGGAGGCAGCCAAGTACAGATAGAAAACAATGTCAAACAAGGAGATCTGGTTAGCATGGTGAGCACCTGGGGAACTGTGTGATGCTTACCTGAAACAGCTGGATACACATGACCATGCCCAACTTAGCGTCTGGTACCAAGGTGCAGACCGGGGTCTTACTCGGGAGCTCTATAATCTTAATCTGCAGTGAACAACCCAAAACAAAGATGGTAAATGCATCAAACATTCCTCTCATTATACAAAAGTAAAGCCAGTAAGTAAATCTGTTTCATTAAGAAGAATAAAAAACATTAAATTCTAGGATCAATTATTTATGAATGTATCCTTATCTGTGTTTTAAACAAATGTATTTTCATTACTTTTCTTTTAATGTCGGTTTAGCACTGAAGCCTTGTCATACACGCACAAATTACAGTCAACCATATATCCACAAGATGCCTGCCAAATTATGGTTTGCTTGGGCTGCAGCAACCTGAGCTTGTCAGCAGTTCAGGACCTCCACGGATCAGAAGGCCTTGACCAGCAGTACCTGCAACACAATGCTGTCTATAATCAATCTGGCTAAACCCTGAAAACTGCGACTAGAATGGTGTTTTCCTGCACACACTGGCGCTGATTTGGGTAAAACACACACCCTAATGAAGTCAGTGATAAAGCGTGTGTAGCCAGATCTCTACCAAAGCTTGTCTCTTCGATGATCCACATATTCATCCTCATTAGACCTCAGATTAAACAGCCCTTTAAGGGAGCAATCAGTATTTTAGCACCAGGCCACATCTGTCCTGTGTGTTTACCTCTGCGTGCCTGACAAAGGGCCTTTAAGGACTGCTCAGTGCCTCAGGTGATCGTGGTTTTGTATGTGACATCACACTGCCCATAAATAAAACACCCACACGATTAATTAATGTTTGTGCTGCCGGAGCAGTCTGCTGGCAGGGATCTCGCTGTGAGCAGTAAACAGTAAAACCACCTGAAGTAGCAAGGAAGGAAGTAAAGGTATTTTGTTTTCTTGGTTGTAAATAGGCTATTGCCGATAGCAAATAAATGAAACCATTGTGCATGCTTTCTGTTGACTGTTGACATTTGTTAAAGGGGAGTTTGGTTCTCTGGGTGTTTATTTGCAGACATGAGAAAGATTTCGTCTCTGCCCTTTGTGTCTGTGGAACAGGGTGGGAAAGGTGAATGACTAAATCGACTGTAGTGTGGTTTGGTCTACCTCGGGCGTGTGTGTGTGTGTTTCTGTCTGGCTGTGTCTGTTGGGACAATGGCATTATTGAGGTGCTGCAGTCACAGGCGCCCTGATGCCTGGCCTGCTGGACTAGGGTTAGCAAAGGCACGTTTGGCTGGATCAGGTGACTGCCCCGTCCCTTTCAAGTGTGGCTTCTCTACAACGGAGCAAGTAACATGAATCTGGAGGCAATAAAAGAGGGTTGAATCGCTGGCTGCCCTCTTCCCCAAACCGCCTTCAGTCGACATAAACAGCAAAGGCTTGTGGGTGTTGCGTGTGCATACTTATAGCACATGACAATTAGACTGTAATAAAGCTGGATGGATTATTATTATTATTATGGTTCAACCAGTTCTGTACAGCTCAGATCAAACATACAAACAAAGATCCTGCTTTAAGCTAGTAAATATGATAAAAGGCCACAAATATGTCTAGCTAGAAAATGGCCAAGAACCGGTTTGTAAAGACTCACACAGGTTGGACTGTATTGTTGTACAGGCTGTCACTAATGAGCCTCTGAAATATGTTAATTTCAAAAAGAACTTTCCTCCCACTGATGAGAAAAACATGCCAATGGCCTTTCATCTGACACCTTTAATCTGCACCTGATTGTGATTCAATGCTTTTTATTGCTCCCTGAAGAACTAAAGCACATCAGGCACAGGTGAAGGTCCTCACCTCCTCTGTCTCCTTTCCAGCAAAGGCCAGCAGAGAGCTTCCAGCGCTCCTCTCCAGCAGGGAGCACTGACAGAATCCAACGCTGCCCGTCCACACAGAGCCCACCACGTCGCTGCGACCTTCACTCAGGTCCCAAAGACACACTTGCATGTCCCGACCCTGACTGCTCCCACCAACAGGGGCACAAAAGACGATTTGTTTTTTGTTTTTGACGATTATACATCTGCTGTTTCTGTTGGGTTCCACCAAAATCACTCAATGCAAAACAACTATGAAGATTAAAACAGTAAGAATAAAGGTTTTAAAGGAAATTACCTGATGAGTGTACTGGCAGTCTGTAGTCTGCTGACCCACATGACGGAGTTCCCCGAATGGCCTTCCAGGATCTTTTGAGCCCTCCTGGTGTTCAGGTTCCAGATGTGGATCTCACCCTTCCCTGAGCTACAAATCCCAACAAATGATTTAAACATGCTGCTTAATAGGAATCATGACATTTCTGTAGTGCAACATTTCTCTGCTGACTTGTCTTTAAGGATGCTAAAGTTTGTATCTTTTTTTCAATATTATGATAAATGACTAACCCAGAAAACAGCAGCGGAGAGTCCACATCATGGCAGCTGAAGTGGAGGGTGTTGAGGGGCGCTCCAGACCCTCTCAGGATGTAGACGGGGGACGGTGGAGAACGAGACATCCTCAGATCACCTTGAGCACTTTGGAATTCTGTGTTCCGACTGACTTGGCCTCTTTTCTGGGGAACACTGAGCAGTTAACAGAAAGAAGTTCCACACTGCCTCGAAGCCATTCCCCACACAGGAGACACCTGCGGTAATTCAATGTCTGTACTTTCTGTATTGTTAAAAGTAGCTACAAAGCCTGTGGCTCTGTCTCTTTCCATCTTCCTGCTCCTCCTCTACGCCTCTTACTCAATGCATCTTAAATCACAACCGCCGACAGTTTAATTACAGTAAAGTGACGGAGATTCAGGCTTCTTACCCGTTCTGCGATCAACAGCCGTTGTCCCGGAGGCAGAAGGAGCAGATCAGGCTTTTATGCTGTTAGCAGGCCGGGCAGAGGAGGAAACAAGCAACCTCAAACTTGCAGAAAGGATAGGAAAAAAAAAATCAACATTAACAAGTCATGAAATACAACAGAGCGATAATACTGTGCAAATCAATTGCCTTTAATTAAATAACAGGCGTGTTGTAAGAGCCTGATTAAGTGGAGTCCATCAAACGGCACCAAAATAAGTTCAGGAGAAAAAGTTTTACAACCAACTTAAATGTCAGTGGTTAAGATTGGTTACATATCAACTCCTCACCTTCATACAAGTCATCCAACAGCCTCACCAATAAATCCTCTCTAAATGCAGCAACACACTCAATAACCCCTCCTCCACTTTGACTTCTCATAACCCTTGCTCCCTGCAATCAACACACATTTAAACCGGACCCCTAAGCATTCAGTGGCAACTCATTTCAGGAGGTTAGTGGTTAAATTAGCCATGTAAATCTGTGAAGCACAGGCAGAGCTCAACACTCTGACTGATCACCGGCACGATTCTACATTCCAGCGGACTCAGTGACAGCTAAGCTGACAAATGTGTGTCTATAAAATATGAAGAAAGTGGCGAAAAATGTCAACGGTGGATTTTGAGAAGGTCTGTAAGTTAAGCTGCTGCTCCTGAGAATGTGTGGGTCAGGCCACATTCCTGAGACACAGTCTTGTTCTTGTGCAAGAATGTAACAAGGTGAGGCTCACCCTGATAACAGGTGGATTAACTATCCCTTAGTTTCATCTTGCAGCAGACCAATATTGTCCTGTGAGCCACGACCGTAGTCCGAAGCCAGCTCTTCTCATTTGCTCAAGGCCACGGGCTTGGAAATCACTGCTTGTCAAACATGATCGGCCAGCATGGAAAGCGATATGAGCAAAATGATATTGCTATACTCCTCTTTTTACAGGCGTCAGCACATTCGGTGGCTGAGTCCCCCTCAACAATAGGTCTGCTGCGGTGGCTGCAACTCAGTCCCTGCACAAACCCAAATACAAACATGGAGGCTGCTCAGGAAGGGAGAGCAGGACACTGTAAACAAACAAGACGCTGGCAGGATGTCACTCAAACCTATCTGCACAGACCCTAAATTGTTCTCTGTTAAAAGAGAGAAGCTGCAAAGCGAGTTGGTGACTTTTAGCGCTTGCACATTAACGGATATCTTTACAATTATTAGAATATACAGCCTGCAAAACTGAGTTGGTTATCGACAGCGCAGCTGATACAAAAACACAAAGACAGGAGATTTTGAAGAAGCAAAACAAAGAATCTCCTTCGATAAGCTTCTTTCTAAAGACAGAAAGGCCCGTAAGTAAGCAGCACGAGGCTGAGAAAGAAAACACAAGAAGAAAATTGGGATCGATGTCTCTGTTCTCCAAACTCAAGACAGACTCAAGAAAAAAAAACCCCATAAAGGATTATATTCTTATCTGCTGCTACTTTGTAACTACATATTTTTGTCCTGAAGTTGTCTGAGACAAAGTGCCACAAAAATGGTCATTGTCAAACTCATCAGTAACCTTTATTGAGGGAGCTATAATCCCATATAGGAGAAAGAGCTTCATATAACCAACTCTGAAGATAAGAACTTTTCATAAAGCGGTCCAATACAACTGGGAACTTTTTCTTTTTTTTATATTAAGACTGCTTACCAGATTCATCTCAAAAATTGGAGAGCTGGATAACAAGCGTGGCCTAATTACACTTGTGTGTGGTGGACAGTTCATAATAAATCAAAGTGACTGATTAATATACCTGAGCTGGACATGGGAGCCAGTAAGAAGAGGCAGAAGAGGGCTGAGGCACTGCTGGCCCTGTAACAGATAAGACAGCTCTGAGTAATCTGACTCTAAGTCTGTGGATAAAGGCAGTTTGTCTCTTCTTGGGCTGTCTGTCCACACCTACTGGGTAATTAGGCCTAATTATGAGAGAAAGGTCCGCTTCCCCTTCATGTTATTAAATAAGAGCTGGGCCGCTTCGCCAAGCATCTCTCAACACCAGCAAGGGGCTAGCGACCTTCAGATCAAACGTAGCTACTATCTGTGCCCACCCCACCACCACCACCTTGACTGCTGCCCTCCACAGCATCGCTGCACATGGGGGGAGCGGAGAGAGTATTCCTCATGATACGGAGCATCAAAGTTTTGTTGGGCTTTTTTGGAGAATAGGGGTGGTGGGCCTGTCCACATTCCACTGTTGGCTTTTTTTGTACTAGTATCATGAGCTGCCCCTTGTCAAATTTGGCCATTTATAAATAAAAGCAGGAGTGGTGCTGGCAGCAGGGGATATGCAGATCACAGGGGTTTAGTACAGAAGCTTCATAACGCTGCAGTTTCACAGGAGCCATTACGGAGGTATGGGATCCTGAGATCATTCGCTGATATCTGCCTTGTCAAATATGAAATCTGAGCTGTGTGATGAAAACTCAAAGTAGATTACACATAAATCAAAAGCTAAATTGTAGTCTCTAGTCTTGCAACTCAAAGGGCAGCTTTGACAAAAAATGTGTTTTTTGTCTGAAACATGATTGGCTTGCAAAAAAAAAAAAAAAAAAAAAAAACATTTTTGAGGGACAGAAGCTTGATCCATCCATGTCCCAAACCTTACCCATTATTCTGCACACCTATCAACCTCATCTGCTATTTCCCTGCTTTTCACCATCTTGCCAAGTGGGTGCTTCCACCTTAGACCTGGCTCTCCAATCGGTAGTCAGCCCTTCCCCCAGCAAATACGGATACATCTGAGGAGGAAACTGACCTGCCAAATAGAGACGGGGTTCCATTATAAAAGTCCAGTTACACAAACAACATGGGAAGTGGCGAGGAAGAGACACACCCTTTATTGTGTCTTGGTGGGGGTTATCTGGACTGGATAAACAGTCCAGCTTCAGATAGCGGCTGAAGTCCAACACAAGTGCTCCAACACCCACTGTCAGTCACAGATCCAATGAGTAGGAAGAGGTGGCATTGTTCGTGTGAATAGCGTGAATGCTAAGCAGGGGCCATAGCAGATAAGGGCTAAATGCCTTGTGGGTGTCATTTAGGCAGGCACTGATGGAGCACTGTGTCAGAGGGTCCTGTTTTAGGAGGTCTTGATTGTGGTCAACAGGTACCAGGACTCTTATCTGTTTGCATTATCATCCATTTCCTCCATGAGGTCATTTACCTGGACACGAGAGAATAGAGACACAAGAGAGCTGACAGCTCAAGTGTCATCATACATCTCAACACTGGTGAGGGGTTTGATGCCGTTCAGATCTGTAGGGATTCTGCTTTCTTACTCCAAAGATGATGAAAATGATAGTTACTGGAAGGGGAGATGCTACACTTTGACAGTTGTACCACTGGAGGATGTGCTGTTTGACACCCATCTTCAGGGGTGTGCTGAGTGATTGCCTGATGACCCAGTAACGGATGGTGAAAGATCGGACAGCCTGGAAGTTAACTGTACCAGCAAAGAGCTTCCAAAGCCAGAGCAAGAATAGAGCAAATGCTACAACATGATCATGATTAATATTCAAGCGCTAGAGCTTAAATTTAAAAAGTGTGTGTGTGTATATATGTACTGTATATGTAGTGTATATATATAATTTCTCGATTATTTCTATCAAATAAAAGGCTCTCAAGCCAAAGCAAATTAAATAAAAATTATAGAAATATTTAACAGATTTTTATACACAAATCTATAAATTTGTTCATCTGACATCACCTGCTTTTATTTTGCGACAAAGAAACAATTTGTCACTGCCAAAAAGTAACCTTTAATTTATCTGACGAAGATTTATTAGTCAGAAACATCTACTTATTTTATGTTTTAAACGTAATAGACAGTGGATGCGCCTGTAACACACGCATGGAAACTGTGGTTGAGGTGGTTTTACAAGATAAACACTAATATGATCATGATATATCATGATGATTATTTAAAAGGGACGAGCAGGCAGAGCTCTATCAGTTCTATTAATTTTTTTGAGTCTAAATAGAAAGGTGAACAAGCATGCATGTTATAAAGAGTTCATTTAGTCAGTAGGCTCATTTCTTATACTAGCATTTTGTTTATGTATCCTGAACTACCTACAGTAACAGCTGTAAAGACAAAGTATATATCGTTATCAAAAGCCACTCGCTAACGTTGAGCAAAAAACATGCTACAGTTCAAATGAGCTTTAGAAAAAATTAAGAAATTCACATTCGTGATCGATACCGGTGTTTAGACACTTGTCAGAAGAATCGAGCCATTCCTGCTTGAAGGATCCAAACTATGCGCCGGAGAGTGGAAGGACCCACAAATAAAGCAGGGCAGTTGTCCATAAAAGTGCCTGTATAGAAATATCAGCGCTTAGGTCTGTTCAGCACAACCTGCTTCCCTCTCGGTACAGCGTGTGTGCGTGCGCGCACGTCCGATAACACTGCATTTTATTATTATTATTATTATTATTATTATTATTATTATTATGCAGATGATTTAATAATTTGATTCACTGACTTTGATTACAGTTTTCAATGTGCATTTTAACAGAATACTATAGTTACCAAAACAGTGTACGTATCTGTCTATCCATGCAGTATAACATAGTAATGGAAATAATTTAAATTTCATTTGAATGTGGATATATGTAAAACTGTTTTTGCTGAACTCTGACTAAAATGAATGATAAACACCAAACTTTCACTTACAAAAGGCGACTGCAGACAGGAGAGTCTTTATTTTTGCTTCATCCTTTTCATTCTAATGGAGAAAAAGAGACAGAGAGAACCCATGGGCTCTAATCCACTGAGCACACAGGCCCCTTTCATGGGATAGACCTTTATTTGTTCATGGAGAAATGGGTCTCAAGCCCATCTAGTCCTGAGCTAGAAGATTAGATGAAACCAGAGTGTTTTAAACCTCTTCTGTGGCTATGGATTATATTCAGTCCATCCCTTCACTGCACTGACACGAAACAATAACGAATAAAGGTGGTTCAGAGAGAGAGACAGAGAGAGAAAGAGAGTGCACAGTCACAATGAATACCATCATACACCACACAAGTATTGAACTTCTGGTAGCAATAAACAATTGTTTTGATTAAATAGTTGCAAAATGTCCCTGCATGTTACTTAGATTTTACCTGTAAAAGTTAAGTGCAGATAATGACACACATAAAAAGTGCTGTCCTGAGGTAGCAGCAGTGGGTTTTAATAATTAGTCTAAATGGAGGTGATGGGACAATACCCCTTAGCGGGAGGTGGGAGAAAGTCTGTGCTGTCTTGCATGGATAGATAACATGACCTACCTCATCATCAATTATTCCTGGCATCTCAGCTTCCTCAGAGGCAGCGATGGTGTATCAGACAATGCCAGGGTGTGTTTGAAAGCTACAGCCTTGGTCTCCTTGAGGAGGAGGAATGGTGTGTATCTGGTTGAGGTTTATATTCAGTATCAACCGTCCGACCCGAGAGACACTGCTCGGTAAGGGAATCCCTGGAATCCCACTCTCATTCCAGCCGGCGTGTCATGGGGGCAAGCAGGTTGCTTTACAGCTCATCAACAAATTAGAAAAGCTGTGGCTCAGCCGTCAGAATGCAGAGAAGCAAAAATAAAGGGAAGTGTTTGAAGCTTCCAGGGGTGAAGAGAACGTGGTCACATCCAAAAATGCTGCAAGAAACAATAAATGTGCTTCTCCTGAGAATGACCATAAAAGAGTGGATTCATGATTCAGAGAGCAGGTCTCTAAATATGGGTCATTTGGTAGGGATAAAAAGATTGGTTGTGCTAATAATGTGTCACCCATCAGTGAGTGGAAATTTACTCTTTTGTTCTTGGCTTGAGATTTTGTGCTAAGCTAGGCTAGGGTAAGCTAAGCGGTCAGTGCCTGATTTAGATAATAATTGATTAAAATTGACTGAGATCTCTTGAATTTATCTGCCTGCCCTCAACCTGCTTTACATACATCAGCACAAATTTGCCTGGAGTAATTTCCCTAACTGTCAGTGAGGGGCCTTCAGCTTCTGCCCTTCAGGCCATGCAGTGAACAAGTGTAACACAAACCAGCAAAACCTACAGACAGAAGACAATTTGCATCTCAAAACTGGGAATTCTTTTACCTATAACTGCAAAAAAAAGTCAGTTTTTCACAGACTTGTCCTCTAGCAATGAAAAAGTGACATTTCCTGTTGTTTAATCCTCATTTCCAGGTCCTCTCCTCTATAGTTTCTAATAGCCACATGAAATGATTTTGTTCAGCTTTGCATCTCCCTGAACCTCCGACGGTGTCAGTTGATGCATGAAGTTATCAGGAGAGCAGAAGATAGAGTGTATGGGAGTACGTGTTGGCTGTGCAGGTACCATTAAATATGACGGTGAGGCCTTCATAGCATGTTTTCCTTGGCCATCTGTGCAGCTGTGAATGGAGAGAACTCAGGGAGGTGAGGAGTGAGTGGCCTGGATGTCATTTTGTGGGATAAGAAAAAAACAGATTTAATTAATGAATTGTGGTTTGTAGAAGGACAGAAGAAATCCTGGTGTGCAGGCACTATCAGCACCACAGTGCCATCCTCCCTAAAACAGTGAAGAAGAGGAGGATCCCGACGTCAAAAGTTAATATTCTTATCAGCTCCGTTTGAAACTCCTCTACACTGATGAAGCTGTTTCTCATGGTTGTGATCACTGGCATCAGTGGACAGGAAAACATTATGCCCACTTCACTCAGGACAGGGGAAATTGTTTTTTTTTTTTTTTTTTTTTTTTTTTTTCTAAATTTGTAATAGTAATGAAATGATAAAAGTTGCCCAATTTATCAAAAAAAGTTTGTTAAAATAATACAAAATACAAAAGTTGTTGAACTGTGGTGCAAAAAATAGTGAATTTAAGGTTTGTTGTTGAAAATGTAGTTTTAAAATTAGCCTTAAATTAAAAAAAAAAAAAAAAAAACTCAATGCTTACAAGTTAACCATGGCTTTACTCAGCTGCTTGGTTGGAGGCGTCCTTTTTGCCAAGTAACAGGACCAAATTAAAAATGCTTTTCAGACAGACACACGACACCTGATCTTAGAATGGCTGGACGTACACTAATGACCACTCTCGATGCTGCTCCTGCAGCGTCATTTGTCACAGAGGATAACATTCAGGTCAGAGGTCACCGCATGCGAGCTAATTACCCAGTTGGTTATATATACAATGGTGTGCGTGTCACATAGTTCGTCGTTCCTGTTAAAGAACGTTGTTTTGAGAGGATGGAGCAGATGTATAGCTCTCCACAGCTTTATTTTTAGGCCAACGGGATAACTGTATTGCCAAAACGCCTCAGACATGAATGTGTGGCCGTTTGCGAGCTCGCACAGCCGCCGCACCCACAAATTCACATTTCCCGCTGCACCCCCCCCCACCGTAAAGCATGCCATGCAAGCCATCCATCACCAGATCATTGATCAACAAATAAACACAGGCGTATAAGTGCAGCACGGCAGCAAAGCGGTCGTACCCACTCTGCAGGCTGAGCGAGAGACACAGAGAGAGAGGGAGAGAGGCTCAGTCAAAGGCTGCTTGTCCTAACACACAGAGCTTTTTATTGGCTAAACAAGAGAGACGGAATCAATCAGAGAGACATCGACAGCAGCTGGAGGGCGAGTCCAGCGTGTAGACTGAAACTCATGACAGGACTGTCTTTGCAGCTCATTGTGTGTGAGTGTGTGTGTGTACGTGCTCTGACAGACAGGTACATCAGCAGGAACTTCGATCCGTGCCAGTTACATGTTCAGCTCAGGCCCAGGCACTGTCTTACTGCTCCAGCCAGATGTTCCTGCTGCAGACTGAGGAGCTGGAAGTTCTTTGATTTACGGTGATGTGACTCAAACTGATAACACCAGAGGACACACTGGCTGAAGGACACTGTCGAGTTAGTGCTCGCAGGAATGCTCCCTGTCTTTCTGCTCTTTTAAGAATCACATTGTTTTATTTCAGACTTCAAAGCCCTTGTTACGGCATAAAGATTTCTTTTAATAACGTATAAGAAAATAAACATGTAATATAGTCCTCATTTCACATGGGGTGCATTTATTTCACTTTTTAAAATTTGGATAAAAATATAATTGAATTAAAATGCATAGGTGTACAGCCCTGATGTGCAGCCCAGCCGGTCGTGCTGGATCAACATCCAGCCTGTTTAAACCCTCCTCAGATAACGGCCACTGTAGCAGCCATGTGTATTGAATTCAGGCCATTTCAGAGGGTATCCTGTTCCTATCAGGGGGCAGATAAGCCCATTTCACAGCCCCTCACCTCTATGCAGCTACTGATAGGACCCCACAAGGGCGAGAGCTGACCTCTGGACTTTGTTACCTTGATGTTTGCAACTGAAAAAGGAGTCGAGAAGTGAGGCAACTGACTGAGGAGCGATTGTAAAAGCTGCAGTTGCAGAGGTATCAAGGATGTAGCTCGTTTAGACCTTGACATTCCAGACTGAGTTACAATGCAGCTCTTTGCTTTGCTTCATTGCCTCGGCTCTTTAGGAGCCTCAGCCATTTTTCTGGTCACCAGTTTGACTCCCTCTTTAAGATAAACTCGCCATCTTGAGAGACGCCACCGTTGGGTCGGTCTGCACAATTTCTGCCTGCAGCTAAAATGCAACCGTTCAAATGTACGCACAGTAGTTACGAAGCAGAACTGCAGCGGAGCCTGGTCAACTTGAACTTGCTGAGGTGACAGGAAGCACTGGTCACCTGGCCTTTGCAGTCTGAAGACTCTTTCTCTCTCTCTCTCTCTACAATGTGAAGCTTTATGCGGACCCCCTCCCACGTCGAGGCCCTCCAGACATCTCAGGGTGACAGCTCTTGAGCCAGACACTGGCAGTACACCAGAGTAGTCATAATTGGCTCCTATTCATCTCTGAAGATAATCCTCACCTAGCTTAAGCCTTTTCTGTTACGAATGTCATCTTTTCGCTAATGTTTACACAGGTTATGCGTGGGTTTCTCCTCTCCTGCTCCTAAACCTCTGGATGTGGGGCTTTAGCTGCATGTGTGTATTTTAGTGTTTGTCTGAGGGCTCTGCTTCTCCAGCATAGCTGCCGGAGCTCAAGACCGAGCTGAAGCCACAAAGGCCACGTGAATGTCTGACTCACAGACAACTGTCATCGTTCAATGGGCCGGATTAAGATAGAGCATAGGACCGAGCGCACCCTGACATGTTGACATGTACTACTAAGTGCATTTCAAGGTGGATTTAGCGTGTTTGCGCTATTGTGGAGAGACAGAAGAGACAATTGCTGAATGGGACTTACTTCTTGAGGCGGTGGGTGAACTTTACTCCTGCCATCTGGGTCAGGACTAGCTTCATTCTCAAGGTGAGGGAGGCTGCTGTGGATCCTAAGGAGGCTCAGGGCTTTCAGAGAGTCTGTCCTTAACCAAACAAACACAGTGGAATTTCTGCCATTGTTGGTGCAGAGGTTTGAGTGACACGGCTGCATAGTAGAGCTGCCTGTCAGTCCGACTGACTCTGGGTCAAAGTGTGATCACCCCTAATGACACTTCTCAATATTAAGACACGAGTATCTCCTGAGGACATTAAAAGCATGAAAGTAGACCTCTTACCCATCCATCTGGGATACCAGCAGCCCAGCCTTGAACGATGCATGAAGCCACATTGCTGTAAGCCTTGTTAAATGTGCTCTGGCCTTGTCCAGCTGGAATAAACGGCGACATCCTTGAAAAAGTAGCCTGGAAGGCAACATCTAGGTCAGAATCCTGAATGTCACAGACAAAAAGGCAATAACACTCCCGAGCACAGACGCTGCATCAGTTTTGCAGTGTGATCAATTTTTCTTGTTAGTTTCAAAATAATGGCCATGATTTTTGAGAAAGGAATTAAGTTATTGTTTGAAATGTGACCCACAACAACCATTTTCATGCTGTTGGTGTCCCTTATGAACGTGGTGGACTCTCACTCACTGCGAGGTCAATTTGAAGGATCTGAAGTCAGACACATTCAGGGCTGATTTCTTACCTAAAATACAGCTTTTTGTTATTTTTAAAAAACATTGTAATACATCACATTTTTAAAAATTATACATCAATCCAACTTTTACTACATTTTGATGAATTACTATTATTTTTAATATTCTGGGAAATCTTGATACTCCAATAAAAGTGCAAACTAACAGTTCAACAAAATGTTTCTCTTCAAAACAAGTAATAAAAAATGCCTTTTTTTTCTTCTCTTGTCAGACTAACCTGGCTACAGGCTGTATCGACTGCAGCCAACTTGTAAGGAACCTTGCCTGACAAGAAAGTCATCTAAATACTTTCTGTTAACTCATTTACAATGTTAATATTGATTTTTCTGTACTGAAAACAGACAGTTATAATATTGTCTGAAGTTTTACATAATGGAGGAAAGCCTAGTGAGAACAAGCTCTTCCCACACACACGAGCATTAAAACCATACAAACACACAATCCAAATGGACCACGTTATTAAGCAGCACAGATGACTTGATATCCACGTAACATTACTTTAATGGTGCATTTCAATGTGTTATTACTTTACATATAAATTATGTATAACAAGCTTTAATGGAAAATTAGACTTCTCTATTTACAAGATCTAAAATTTGCCAGCCAGGCGACATCAGACCTGCACTCCCCAGCTCTGGGTTTTAGTGCAGGTCATCATTAGCTGGCTGACCTGAAAGGTGAACCCTGACCCCCGGTGGGGCACAGCTGAGGCTAAAAGGTCAAGAACAATGAACAAATTCCATCCAAATCAGATGTCATAAAAATATGAAACGTTGGCTTTTTGGACGATGGCTTTTTTGTGCATGATCCCATTCAGAGGGCCCAACAAAAGGCCGTTGACTGGAAGCAGACAGGGAGCAGCGGATAGATTACAGCTACACTAACAGCCTCAGTAACTTCCTTCACATCACCTCGAGGCCACCCTGAGGTCTCTGAAATGGCTCGTTAAGCGCAGGAACATAAACTAAATCACCCCGAGCAAACACGCCGCCGCTGCTCAGTATTGTGTTGGATGGCTGTTCGGTTGATGCGCTCGCTCCCCGTCGCACCGCTCCACCTTGTGCTCCCGTCCGGCCCCTGCTGTGCAGCATGTGAGCCCTCCGTGCTCTGAGTGATAGAGTCAAGCTGTTCCTGCTGAGCGGAGGTCAGGGTCCTTCAGTCAGCACCTCAGCCTCGAACAGAGCACACAGGAATCCCCCCCCACCCCACCTCCCTCCTCAACATGAAACTCTGCTCTTTCTCGCTCTCTCCACTCTGGCCCAGCTCCAAATAAACCCATTTTTTCTTTCTCCGTCTCCTGTCACACTCTCAGTAGCCTCATCACAATCATTAATCAGCCTGAGTGAAAGAGACTTCACTAAAAAACAAACTGCACCCAACAGCTTTCGCCTCCTCCTCTTTCTTTTACTTAATAAACAGAAGAAGAGCATCACAGCCAGCGAGCTGAACGCTGGCGGTCTATTGATGCCTTTATTGATGCATGCGGGTTGCCTTATCTTTGAGGGTGATGACTCTTGAGGCCTAACCTGCCATCCATGTAAATATACAACAGATAACCCTTATCAGCTTGGCACCACTAAAACCAGTCTACTTTTCAAAGCACATATCTTTTATAGGGATTACAGGGATTAACTGTGCAATTTGAAAGGGTTTAAACTCATTTTTACCCAGCTGCTTCATTATTTTGTCTTCCAATTGATCTGCATTTCTTTGTAGAGAAGTGGAGGGCAATAGTGCCACCTTTTGGCTAAGTTAAGTATACATTCAAAACTGGTCAGTGGTATCTGGAGGACTTCACTGTTCTTCCTGTACACTGAGTGAAAATGGAGCTCTACTGGGCCTTAAGTGAGCTGGCGCCCCCTGGGCAGGTCTTAGTTTGGCTGACTGACAGGCTGCTCACCGACTGTTTGTGTGTGTCCATGGGAAATGGGGCGGTGTCGCTGCAGCGTCGGCCTTGAGGCTATCCATCAGTGTCACGGGGAGGGTTTTGTGGGGGTGTATGGTATGTGTCACCTCCAAGACTAATGGACAGGAAGTACAGCCAGAGAAACAACAATATTTGCAGAATTTATATTCAGAAAAACGTTAGCGCTCTCTTACACGTTTAACAAAACCCTGGGCTAAGGACTCATTCCTGACTGGGGAGTGTGTTTCTTTTAAAAACGCTCATGCAGCAGCAGCAGAATAATGCAAGCCTGCTTTAACAGTACACTCAGTACGATGTGTCGACAATACCTAGTGAAGGAGAAGGCGGTAAAGGCCTGCAGGGCAGCACTGACACCATTAGCAGAGGTGCAGAGACATTTGTTAAAGTGATAGGAATCTGGGGGCCACAGTGGAGGATTGAGATGAGAACAGGATAACTTCTCTCCTGTGTGCTCACTTATGTTCAGAGGCAGAGGTGCTTAACCTCAGCAGCCGGTGACTGTGGCATCCAGGCCAGAACGCTTTGTGACGTTGACCTTGATCACTTCCTCGGCGCAGGTCGGGTGGATGCCGACTGTCTGCAGCAGGCGGGAATACGTTGCCCCACACCTACAGAGACACACATATCCAATTAAATACAGCATCAGGTAATTAGGATTTTTCTACATTATTGGAATTTATCAAACTTACTTTAAGCTTAAAGCAAAACCCTGCGTTACTTCACCAGCGTTTGGACCAGTGAAGTGCAAACCCAGAATTTTCTGGTCTCCATCTCGCTCACACACCACCTGTGGAAAACCAGCAGTAATGAAGATAAATCGTACATCTTAGCAAACTTAGTAAAGTAACAAACGGGTAGAGTTTCCAAATATTTCAGAATGATCTCCTCTCCTCCTACCTTCAAATAACACTGGCTAGCATCGCGCTCTGCAACTGTGAATTCCAGAGGTTTATAGAATGCGTGGTATACCTACAAAGACATAAACGCAAAATCATTAAATCCACAGATCAAAGTGCAAAGAAATACAAAGCAGCATTCAGGCAACGCGGCATACAAGTTTGTTTTACAAATTAACTAATAGGCACTTTGAATAAAATTATTGATGTATACTTGGAAGAGTGATTGATGTTAAACTCCTCATTGAGACCACATGTGCTTTTATCCAGAAACGTGCCAACACAAGTTGTGAGGGCCATGCAGCTGCAGGGTTGGAGCGCCAGCTCTCCTTTTAGATCTCCGAGCGTCTGTCATCACCCCATACACACCTCAATCAGGCCTCCTGCTCGCATGTCAGTCACGGCGAGAGAGCCCCACCTGAGCAGCTAAACTGTTTATCGGCGGCTTATGCAGGTGTTGTCAAACATCTGGCGCACAACTCATGTACACAAGCATGTAAATACAGATGTGCAACCTGTTTTATGGTGTAGGTGTGTCAGTGTTTGTTTATGGGTTATTAAACATTGTTTCCTTTATGTGGGTTGATAGCAGCAACACAGTGCTAACACTGAAACTAGCTCTGCCTTTGAGTGTGTGTGTGTTTCTGTTGACTTTATTGCTGATGAAACAAATTAACTATAGCACACAGCTGCAGTTGTGATTATGAGCCAATTCTAGCAGCTGTGTTAGACTTAAAACAGGGTTTCTTTGAGAAAAACTAAAGGGAATTTATTGTTCTAATTTATTCATTTCATATGCCTACAACTGAAGAAACATCCTCCACCATCTTACCTCTATCCCGTCTTTTCCATGTGTCTTCTCGGCATCCTCCTCAGATAAACCCACACAGCCATACTCCAGTGGGGTGAACACTGTAGTGGGTACCTTAAAAACACATTAAAGCAAACTATTTACTCAGAAACCTGTTTACACTCTGCTACAGTGGAACAGAGGATCATTCTGATTTAATAGATGTTGTGTTAGCATTCCACAAATGCAACCAGAAAGTTAGCTCACAATTAGCCTACTTAAAACCACATTAATCCTGTTGCACAGCGCTGCAGCTAAAAAAGGTTGCGCAGGTTCAGCGTGGGGGTCTTACACTGTGGTAGTTCATGAGCTCGGTGCTTCGACCAGCCAGTCTGTGTGCCAGAAGCTTTCCTGCTTTAATGGCTGTTGGAGTCAACTCAGGACGGCCCTGAAACGAAAGAAAAAGATTCTTACTTTCTCTAAAATTTACATCAGTTATCAGTTCCGGGGTTTTTATCATCTGCTCCTTTAAGCTTGACACTAACACCTTTAGTCAGATGTTAACTGATAATAAGGTGCATGAATCAAAGTATTGATTGTAAATTTTTTTTCATTATTGAGTTTTACTGAGATTTGAAGGGCTTCCTTTAAAGTAATCTATTTTTAAAATAGAAATTTGGGGGAAAAAAAAATTCTTAAAATTGAAAATATCTCAAAATTTTTAATTATGGTATGAATTCTTTCTTGCTAGTTTATAAAAACAAAAGAAAAATGTGTAATGGAATAGTATTAAAATAATAAACTATCATAGAAATCTGGTTGTTTTTGCCTTTACTGTTCTGGATATGGGTCAGAACAGACAAACACAGTCTTGGATACACGCACAAACACACGAGGACAACTCTGCGGTGCAGGAAATAGAAGGGCTGTGGGGCAATTTTCCAGGGATGACTAAACTTGTAAAATTACCACCACACATCCTGCTGTCCTGAACTACAGCTCTGTATGTACTGCATGCATGGTATCCTAGTAACCGGCATTGTAATGCATACGCTGGCAAACATTCCAAATGACAAAAAAGAAAATGTCTGAACAAATTGAGATATCAACCTTTCCTGCTTAGAGAAAACAAAGAATCTAAACGCTTCCTCGCTGCTGAGAAAAGTTGACAGACAGATTGGGGGTGAAGTATGAATCATCAAAGTGAGGTGTCAATCAAAAAGAGTGTGTGTGTGTCATGAGGCCTGGGAGGCAGGAAGGAAACACACAGCTGGTGTGTGCTGGAAAAACAACACATTACCAGCAGCAGGTAGGACTGGTATTAACATGGATTGAACAGTCACAAAGCTGATGATTATGTGCTGCTAAGTGGCTGCTGGTGAAAAAATAAAAAGGTTCTCTATCATTTTTCAGAAAATATTGAAAGGGAATGCTCCACTTTAATGCACTTTGGTGGATTTGAGGATAAAACTGAAAGCACTTTGAAAAGCAGAAAGCAAATTCACAGTTTTTTACAGCTATCTCACCTAAGTTTGTTTATGTCCTTAAGTCAGAGTCAAGTGATTACATCATTTCTGTCCTGCTAATGACACCTACCTCAGCAATGTCCCCAAAAGCATAGATGTTTGGCACTGAGGTGGATTCATCAGGACGCACAACTATTTTCCCTGTTTCCTTGCTGACTTGCACACCGAGCTTGTCCAGACCTAGAATTTTGGTTTCAGGGGCTCGACCTAAAAAAAAAAAAAAACAATAAAAGAAGGCAACACAGGGATGAATATCATATTACAGCTCAACAGAAACGAGGTGAAAAAACCGTAACAAGTCTTCTACTGCAGGAGATCTTGGCCTAGAATCATTGGAGAAAACCTCAAGTAACCTATGACCTTTTGGACCAATATTTGATTTGGCGTACACTTGGCTCCAAACGTCTCGGTAGAGAGATGTTTGGAGGGACTGATATGTCAGACAATCAGTATCAGTTGGGAGTTTTTGCACCCTAGACCACCCAAGGTGTAATTTTTGACACTTCCTGGGGGACAGCTGAATGATGCTGTCGACACCAAGTCTCTATGGTGATGGTGCATGGACCAGTGTCCCCACACCCCCCCCCCCAACCTCCTCCTCACAACCTGCCAGGATAACATAATAAACACCCAGCGATGAGTTACCGATATATATGCTATGAAACAGCAAAAAAAAAAAAAAAAAACACAGAATTTTTTTTCCCCCAGACTGGAGCCAAAGATCAGCCCAAGTGGAGACCTGTCAAAACCGCTCCAGCATGGGTGGAAAAGGAAAACCAAAACTGTGAGTATATGCGGGTCATAAATACAGATCAATTTTGGCTTTATTATCCAAGATTTCTTTTAATAACTGGATGTTTTACAAAAATTATGCTGACTGTCTTCTTGTGGCTGATTCCGGTAAAATAAGAATCTTCATAATAATTTCAAACATAATATGTCAACACAATATCTCGATTTTTCAAGTTTTCAAATATTTCAATATTTTGTGCTTTTGTACAAGCGGGGAGAAAGCAGAGAACTCTGCTTTTGCAAGGCGGTGTCAATAATCAGTTAACAAAAAGTCGAATCAACAAGATCTGGTGATGTAGATGTATTTTGGCTGTACGCCTTTGGCTTTGCAGTCTATGTTGTGTCACTCCAGCGGTGTGGCAGCGGGCAAGCCCCATTGTACAGTGAAGACACAACAACAGCGAACTGACTGATAAGATATGGACACTCGAGCCCGAACAAAGCCTGTGTGACATTGAGAGGAAGCCTCTGGACAGCCAGACTAATTAGCTACAGCAACAATTCAACCGGTTAAAAAGAGAGCTGGACACTTATCTGATCAATCCAATGAGCAAAGACAAAGAGGCTGTTTTCTTTGGCAAACATTGGTATGTTCTATTTCAGAGCAAACTGGTTTTAAGATACAAATTGACAAAGACATGTTTCGTTAAATCTCTTTGATTAAACCTTTTTTCTGACTACAGGAGCTCACTAGTGACGTCATCAAAAAAAAGACTCGGAAATGTTTTGAAATGAATACTGTAGAGGAAAAAAAAGTGCCCACAGTCCTCGCGCAGACAGGACGTGTGGAAATGTTCTGTTTCCTGACATATCCCTGCAGGCACACCTGGCGAGGGGAGCGGCTGTGAGGCCAGGAAGGAGCTGTGGAAAGGTGGAGGGATGCAGGGATGCAGGGCTGCACAGAAGGATGTGACAGACACTGGTGGCCGTACCCCCCCGGTGTCCTCTGGCCTTTAATAACTCCACAGAGACCCAGAACGCCGCCTGCCCCCCCATTGTAGGGTCACAGTAAGAGGATGTGGCCTTGTACTTGTAACTCCTGTGGGCTGTCATCAAAGAGTAGAGGCCGTGTACTTTACTGGTTCTCACTAAACTGGAAATGAACAAAAGCTACATCGCTGCTGGAATTACGACTACTTCTGTAACTGTGTTATTGAAGTTCCAGTGACATTCCGTTTTTTACTGTACTTCCTGTCTTGTTATTCCTGAATTTATTATTTAAGTCTGTATTTGTCTATTTTGCTTTTCAAGCAAATTGGGTCGACTTGTGGAGTCGATCCAGTCTTTGTGGGACCACGTAGCCTGATGGTTATTAGAGCTAATGAAGCCAGAGAAGGAAGTGATATCTTGGATTAGCTCAGGGTTACATTTTTCAGCCCATGTGATGATAAAAATTCAACAAATACAATGTATGTTCATTTTACAAGAAGAATTAAGAAATACAGTCTAATTTAAATCTATGAAGTTTGCGTCTGAGGTCTTTTTTTAACTGCATTGTTTGCCAGTATCTTCGTTGAGGTTTGGGGGGAATTCCTGCTGAATAAAGGAAGCAGCGCCTCACGCAGAACCTCCACTGACATGTGTGCTGAATGTAAATGTCAATGTCACCGGCAGTTTTACGTGCACACACTGTGGGAACTGAATGACAGGAGGGAAGAATGGACGTCATCTCAGCTGCAGGGTCACACACGTCCTTGTCGTTGTCACACGCACGGAGCAAGAACAGAGCCTTACTCCCAGTCACATGGGCACTAAAAAAGCCTGATTGCCAGATGTTTAGAAGCATTCCTTGGCCATTGGAATCTTTCCAAAACATGAAATGATGGTGCTTTACTGATGCCCACATCAGTGTCGGCTTAACTACGATGAGACTTGGACAATGAAGATCACAGAGGACAAGAGAGGATGGAGAGGTAACCGCAGGTGATAGCAGTGACAGATGCATGGTAACTTTCCACAGTGGCTGGCACGGACAGGAAAGCTCAAAGAGAGAGAGAGAGAGAGAGAGAGAGAGAGCGAGAGAGAGAGAGAATAAAAAAAAAATGAGGTGACCCTGTGTCTGGGTGCATCCTGCCCCGGTCCTATCAACCTCCATCCAGAGACACAGAGGATCCCCTGTGGGTGATTAACGCTTCCCTTTGACCAGTCGCATCACTCAGACTTTATTACTTTGTTTTTAGCCTTGATTCCCCTGATCTGCTGACACTGCACTCTACTGACAATGCAATTAATGCAGATGGGGAAACAGTCGCCACATGAGTGCCTAATTTAAATCCTGCAGTTTTCTGTCTGTAGCTTCTAATCTGTTTTTGGACATGGTCAGTTAATAAAAACTACATTGGCATGAACATCACAGCACACAGTCTCACCCACTGCCCACAGAACACAGTCGTATGCGTCCTGGTGTTCTTTGCTTGTGTTTACATCCGTCCAGGTCACCTGCAGCACTCCTGAAGGCAGCTTTTCTACTCTCTTCGGGATGCACTTCCATGCAAACTTGGTCCCATATGCCTCCATGTAGTCTGTCACTAGAGCTGACATTTGCTTCAAAAACAAAAAGTGTGCATTTAGGAAAAGGTCCAGAATATAAAGTTAGCTAAAAAGTTTGAGAGGTAGTACCTGATCAAACCCCCGGAGGGCGATGCTGCGAACCATCACCGTGGTGTCCAAGCCAATACCGGTGAGAAAGCCTGCACACTCCAGAGCCACATCTGAGCTGCTGAGGACAACCAGTCTACACGAAGACTACCCAAAACACACACCGATACTTTCATACATGAGGCAGCCAGTGCTATACTCGGCAGCAATTTCTTTTCTTTGATAGCCAAGAGTCTCTCTTTTCCATCAAAATATTTAAGAAAAAGATCCAAGCTTCAATGGATAATATTTCAGATGTCTAGATAACTACGTTTAAAGTGTGAAGATGTGTGTATTTAATTATGAGTAAAACATAATAAAACTTAAGTATTTACTAGTATGGCTAGATTAACTGGAAAATACTTTCTGAATATGGTAATATATGTTACTTTCTTTTAAATGAATTATTTCTCCATTTTCCGGTAGATCAAGGATACAGCTGGCCCCAACCACAAGCCTGCAAAACACAAAAAAGAGACAGGGTTAGACAAACTAATGATAATTTAAGAAACTCAAGCATACTTGCGGCAAAGGAAAATAAAGCAAGTCCAAAATGTTCAGGTTAACTCCTCAAATTAGAGGTGATGAATTGCAAAAATTCATAAACAGAGGGGTGAAGGGGTGCAAAGAACATGTGGAAAACAGATGAGAATATTTAAAGGTGTGTGGTCTAGGTGAAGCATCTGTAATCGCAGCTCTGAGATCTGGCGTTGAGGGGAGCTAATTGCCAGTATTTACTCTAATCCCTGTAGATGGGTTGTGCCATGTTCGAGGCTCAAATCCACGCATCAGGAAGCTGATTGATGCCCGTCACCTGCGTGGATGAGGCCCTTCTCTCCCTTGTTTTTACCTCTTCAGTCCAGACCTTTTTGCTCCAGGCCTGTTCCACCTGACAGCCCAGGCTGTCTGCGGCACATCCTGCCCTTGTCCAAGCTGACACAAAGCTCTAAAAGCCCTGGTGCCCATCTCCTCTACTTCAGCGTAATGCACAGTTGCTCTTAGCACATATTGTGCAGCGGCTTAGAGGAGATTAGTCCAAGAGCTTTGGCTTGATTCTTTACTTTCATCACCAAGAAACTGCCGGCTTTCGCCTTCTTTTCCTCGCTGTGGCGTGATGTCTGTACAGCTGCTACATTTTTTGGTATGATGGCACAGCTAACACCCATCTGTCCTCTGTCTGTAAAGGGCACACACAAGTTCAAAGTTCATCTGTCACTCCTGGATTCGTTGGATTAGATTTGTCTAGTCTCATATTTTAATTAATTGTTTAGTTCTTATCCTGACGATATGTAAATACTGGCTCAGATTTTTCAGTTTCATTTTATTCTACTTTGGAATTTTAGATGTGTTTTGCCAGTATTACCTTGGAAGTGTTTAAAACATGCACAATTTAAAGGCCTCAGGGGGGAAATGTACTTGGCAGTCTCGATTTACCTTGTTTTTAAAATGTAACAGAGAAAGGAAATGTGTGTTTCTGTGAGCAGCTGTAAAGAAAAATCAATTCTAGAACTCGACTTTGAGTCATTTTCAACAACAATTTACGTGTGTAAATAATCTTACAGACTCGTCTGCTGGCTCTCATTTTCGTACTGTTGGTTAAACTCTGGTCATCTGCACAGTTTTTCACTAAACTACTGAAAGACACATCCAGGAAGTGTGGTCCTCAACACAAGAGAAACAGACCCTCATGCTAGCCCTTCTGGCTTATCCATAGATCAGGATCACAGTCCTGCCGGCACGTGCGCGGTTTTCTCCAGGTGGAATGATGATGGTGGCAGTCAGTTCTGGGTTTCAGACCCTGGGGCCAGATCTGTCACTCTCGTGTGTGTGTGTGTGTGTGTGTGTGTGTGTGTGGTGTAACAGCTATTAGACACCCATCACTTGGTCAGACCCCCAAACATACTAGGGCACACGCACACACACAGAGCTGATGACCTACAGTAACATTTCTAACTCAAGCACGTGTGGTTTGCTAACCATTTACAGAGGAGCCGAGAGCAAGCGTTAACCCATTCCAGCCTACGGCACGGACGTGCATTCCACTGTACTTAAATCAAAGCACTTCCTGAGCCTGAGTGGATAATTTTACATCAATACAAGCAAGTAGCTGTTTACAGTACATGTATGTGCATTTAACACATTTGAGGTATATTATATTTGACTTTTATATATAATTAGAATGTTTCCATTTTGGACTCAAAATGTTTTGTGTATAATCATCATTACATTCTGCTCTTTTTTTAAAATATAAATAAAATTGGTGTTAATTAAGACCTGTATATTTACTTTTACTTTTGTTATTATTCATTAAATCTATTTATTGTCAGAAAACAATTGGAACAATTGCTAAGAGTTCCTTTGACTAGTTTGCTCTGAAATCACATTGCAGAACAGCAGTCAATATGATATCTTTATCGTTTGTATAACGTTTTTCCTCATTAATAATTTTGGGGAATTTTTATTACTCATTAGCTGTCAACGGCAGTTGACTACAAATGATTATGTACTGCCACCACCTGGTGAGAAATAGAATGTGCATATGTGCGTGCACTGAATTAAATAAAATATTGTCATGAAACAAAAATAAAACAGTTAAAAAAATAAACAAGCTCAAACGCACAAAAATCGGAAGTGATTAAAAATGATTAAAAGGTTTTCTAAGTGTGAACAGTCTAGATTTGTGCTTAAATATCTGTATCATCTGTCACAGTGGAACACACAAGCACAGCCCAGGTACACCAAAAACACCCATCACCGTATGTGCGTTGTGCCAAGAGGAAACACTAGGGTAAGCCCAATTAACCAGGTGATGACAGGGGCTAAATGGCTGGATTAAAGGCTTTGTTCAGCAAAGGTCAGGATGCACACCGCTGATCTGAATCACGAGGCGAAGACAGGCAGTCAGGAAGGGAGCAAAACAAACGGCGTGTCGTTGAGGAATGATTACAGTGCATGACAGCGGGACAAGTCATGTCAGGGAGCGTGCAGAGTTAAAGCGTAGATTGCCCTTGTAGATCGCGGTACAGACAACAGCAGCGCCAATGTTATTACAGAGAGCACTGAATGGGATTAGAGCCACTTGTGGGCCAAAAAACCCTTTTATGAACCTAAAGTTGGAATTCTAATAATTCTCACGTTTTCCCCGGTGACTTTCTCAGCCAGAAGATATCGTCACTGGTGATGCCGTGCTCCATTGCTCCAGGGATCTGCAGGAAATTAAAACAGTGAGACAAAAGGAAAAAACTAAATTCTTGTATCTGATGACAGTGGCACTCACATTTGTGGGATACTTGGGCCTCCCACCTGTGGCGATCACAATGTTCTTGGCAGTCAGGATTGTCTGATTGATAGGGAAGGAAAGAGCATTTGTTCATATCCCTATGAAAACAAGGAAATATCCAATGGGAGCAAGTGGTCTCTGCAGTATTTTTCACTGAAGAATACATGAAACTGGGTTATCTGTTTGAAATGTGACTGAGATTACATCTTTCACTAATTTTAGAATATGTCAAAAGCATCATAAAGCTTAGCTTTTAACAAATGACATCCAGTGGCTACAAGCAGCACACCTCTTTTCCTGCTTTAGTTACTCCTTTAACTGTGTGTTCGTCCACCAGGCTTCCTCTCATGTTCAGATATTTCACCTTCCTGCAAGACACACACAGTAAAGTACAGCCGGTTGCTCCTCTTTAACCTGCTGCAGCAATGGACATAAATACAAACTTTTCTTTCATTGTTTGAATTTGCTAAAATCTAATTGGTTAGTGAAATCACACTCTTTACAACTACATTTTAGAATAATGTCAGCAATTAACCAATTCAACATCTGTTCTCAGGGTATTTTCGTTTTATTACATTTATAGCAGCAGTTACAATAAGGCTCTAAAGACCTCTCAGTCATTTTAAAAGTAAATACAATTCTGCGTTACAAATACATAGAAATTGCTTAATTAAGCACATCATCATGTTTTCCTCCAGCCAACTCAATTGACTCTTGAAAATTCTCCAAATCCATCAAATGAGTACAAACAGGGATATAAAGCCTCCAGCTGGAGTTCATACAAGTGGGCAGTGATAGAAATATAACCTGATAATATTACATTGTTGTTATAGGAAATATTAGTAAATGTGGTAAACATTTAAAAGGGAAGGCAGCTCAAATATTTTATGTAAAACATACATAAACCCCAGATAGATACATTTTATTCTTTGCAATACATGAATTTCAATGACTTTTTACCCACTTACTTGTCCTGCAGCTGAACTCTGTGACCCCAGTTCAGAGACCTGACATGGTTCTGAACTGCCTCTGCCATAGTTGCCCTGGAACATAGACAACATGTATGTAACAACATAAAAGGTTCTCTCTCTATATCTATATCTATATATATAGATATAGATATATATATAGATATTTAGTCCCAATGATGATCTGGACTAAAGATTTTGGTACAAACACACGCAATTGAAATGTTTTCGTCGTGTAATGTGGCTCTCCTACTAGACAATATCAAAACTTGATGTACCAGTCATGGCAAATTGGCTCTGGAATCTGCCAACCATACTTCTTTGCATCTTTGAGTGCAGTGCCGAGGAGGGCAGCCTGGTGCATGAGCTTTTTAGGAATACACCCAACATTAACACAGGTACCACCAAGACCCCACTTAGTACCTGTGTGGAAAAGCATTCCCAGAAAAGACCTTTGTTAACCAGCATCATTTTGTAAGGTAAACAAGGCTACTCTCTCTTTGTTGTTACCTTTAATCGATGGCTCCACATAATCTAAAACAGCAACATTCTGCCCCGCCAGAGCAGCTGTAAGAACATATGGATACGTGATTATAGTGACGCTGGTGTTTGAGGCATACTAAGTATAACCAAACAGTGAAAACACATTATACAATTATAACTTACCTTCTTTGGAACATGCAAGGCCTCCTGAACCACCACCAATAACCACCAGGTCATAGTCATATTTTCCTGTAAAGGATTACAAATGATTGGCACTCACATATTTAAGAACAGACAGTCTTACCAGACTGAATATTTAGAACATTAAAAAGCTCGTAACTTTAGTTACATTACACGTTATCGAGATTATCGATATGTGACCAGAGGAAAAGTCATGAGCCGAAAAAGACGTTTTCAAAATAACTTCTTTTCAAATTGCAAAAGACTAATTTAGCCACCAATGTTTAATAAAATACTCGTAGGTTCTGTCCAAGTATTTCCTTTGAAGTAAAAACAATTCACATTATTAACCTGGCTCATTTGTGTCCTCCGTATACATATTATATAACATTAAATGCTTCATACCCGTCAGGTTTCTTGTCAAAACACGAAAAAAAGTAGTCTTTTTCCACCGGTGTCTAGCCCGACAGAAGGTCGCCATGTTGTTTCTAAGAAAGGACCCTGGTTGGGTATGGGATGTCTACAGTATTCCCTGAAGAAAAATAACACCTGCGTCAATTTATACATCTTGGTTTTTATTTGGCCAGACATAATAACACTAATATTTATGAAGACAGATAATGATATACATACAATTTACACTAAAATCGAATTTGAAGTATATCAAGGTGCAATTATTCTTCTCAAAATATTTCGGCACATCAAATAAGCCTTTAGCTGTATACCGCCACCTACTGGTAATTAGTTCGTGTCAACTTGATTCTTGAGTTTCACTTAAATGTATATTTAAATAAGCTCATTCATTATTCACGAAAACTAATATATTATATTATATATTATAGCATTCAATAATCTTTATGTTTACACAATTTTAGCATCCTTTTTGTGTGTGGTAATATTACCAGACATTTTTCCTCTCGTTTATTCAACTTTTATAAACTTGTGGAATATTTTATTATAAAATAAGACACGAAGCCAAACATCAACTTTTTTTCCAGGCATGATTTATTGAAAACACACCAAATTTATACTCTACAAACCAATATTTTTCAATTATTTTAACAAGCCTAATATTTGCTTGTGGGTATTAGTAAAATTAACATAATACATTCTGTCACTGTGGTCTGCTGCTCGCTACGAAAGCATGAACAACTTTACTTTCTCGTGTAGGAAATGAAAACCATGTTTTTGAATGACTATAGATTTAAGTTTATAATACAACGTAATACAAGGCAGGAAACCCACCAACAGTCTAAACTACTTGGGGTTGTGGGCTGTTTCTGCTGGATGAACGAATGAATTGTGGAAAAAGGGAGGGAGGGGGAAGAGAACACACAGGATGGAGTGATGAGAGGCAGAAATAAGGTTATATAAAACACACTTATCTTCAACTACCATGGAAAAGGTTAAGGCACATGATAGGTACAAACACATCTGCTACTGAGTGTTACAGTTACTTTATTTTGACAATCTTGTATCTACACATGGAGGATCATTTGATTCGATACCGCTCCGTTACCCTGCGTGGATTTTAGTTATTTATTTTTCACAGCACAGTCATTTGGCTCTTTATTTTGCAAATGTACAGTGCACATCCACAAAACCAAAACCTTCCTCTTTAACGAACTGCAATTGCAGGTCGTTTGTCTGTGGCACTGAGACGTGCAGCGAGGAACTGCCAGGTGGGTCTTCGCTGCGGGGGTTCAGTATCGTCCAATGAAAGCACACACTTGTGACGACACATAAAGGATGCTGGGTATTATAACTTTTTTGTTTAAACTTTTTGAAATTAAAGTTTATACAGTGTGATTTTTTTTTTTTTGTAGTTTATTGATTTTTACCACAACGTACATCTTTGTAAACACTGTAAAATATGCAAGCTTATAAAGTCACATACAAAGAAAAGTTAGACTAGAATGCAGGCACATGCCGTTCACCGTGATGACGCATGATTGACACCAACTCGGCTGGATTCTCTTATTGTCCCAGAGATGCGGGATCACTGGGGAATAATGGCAACATGATCCTGCATCTCTCTGCCTTTATATAATTTTTCTTATTTTACATCACAACTGGCCACTCTGTAAAAATATATACCATGAGATCAAACCCGATGTTTCATTTTGTACAGTGTGATGCTCTTCTTTTAGGTCACCTCATCCGTCTGCGTATTTCTCTTTCTACACGTGAATGAATTACTAAATATCCAAATGACACCACAGAAAACTGGCACTTGGAAAGAATAGAATATAAACATCTGTACAGCATCATGCTCACAACTGAATGTTTCACTCGTGGATGTGAAGGAAGGTTCAGTGACGCCGTAAATCCAGAGAAACGTAATGGAGCGACTTAGCCGAAAACCAACTGAGAGCACCTTCGCTCTCCTTCAGACAAGAGCAATTTTGACAAATATAAATAGGTGGTCGTCGGCGGGACAGGGCATTGTTCGACAAACATTTAAGTTACGTGGTTATTTCATGTTTGCAAACATGGTGAGCCTTTATGAAATGAAATGTGATATTAACATACAACTAAAATGATCTTCTCTGTTTTTTGTTTTTTTTCCCCTCTTGACCCTAATATACATTTATATAAAACCAAGCAAAAACTTAAAAAAAAAATGAATATCAATGAGAGAGCCATCTCCAGCCTGTTTTTCCTCAAAAACACAAATCCTTCATAAACGCTTTATATCCTCTTTTAATGCACATCATTGACAGAAAGCAACCAGCCAATGAGCCCAGCAGACTGACAGTGACAGCAGAAACCGCATCTCTGAGGATCAGCCAGACGCTCAGAAACACAAAGTTTCCTCTCCGTTTCATCGATTGCGGACATCTGAAGTGCACGCTCTCACTCTATCTGACGACTGCAGACTACTTCACTAGGATAGAAAACTGCTAACTACTTTTACTTGAAAGTATGTCAGTGTACTTTAAAAAAAAAAAAGAAAGAAAACACAGTGAACCCAATGGATTTGAGTCTTTATGGGAGAGCTGCTGCGCTGTTTCTCCTCGTGTTCCGGATCACTTTCTCTCTGTTTCCATTCTTGTGCCTGCGCCACCTCTCTGAAAACAACCTTCGCTGACCTTCAAAACCTCTCTCTAGCGTCAGTAAAACCGAAGCTTGAGAGCAAAATTGCTCCAAACCCTCAGAACTGAGGCAGAGCTCCTTCCAGGTGTGGAAACACCAACTCCGCCTCTCCAGCTGATTTCCTTCCATATCACGTTCCATTTCCATCCACGTCCTTTACTCCTCTTTTGCGTACTTTCATACCTTCTTTTGTTCTCTCATTCAACAAGAGTCTTTGTAAAACTCACATGATGTCCAGTGGGAATGTGGATATGTGAATGTGTTACTAGTAGTCATCTGGGTCCCTTTTAAAATCTTTTTTTTCTGGAAATGATAAGAATGCTGGCTGCGGCCGCGGCGTAGTCGCTGTTGTGATAAATATTTTTTTCTTTTTAAATCCTCTTATCTGTACAAAGTCCAACTCCGACGATGAGCTTGGTGTGAAACGGTGAGATGAGAAGTCCTCTTCTTCGTTGGGGTTCTGCACCTTTTATATTTTAGGCCTGGGGAAAAAAAAAAAAAAAAAACAGGATTAGATCGAATTTTTATGGGTCTGTTTTTAAGAATATGTGTTAAATGAAAAATTTGAAACACCCTGGTGCCGTTTGGTGGCTTTATTCATAATTATGTCTTTAATTATTATCAATAAACACCCACTGAAAGACCAGAACTCCGGGGCGGGGCCCACTTCCGCTGCACTGCCAGACAAACAGCAGAGGGCGCTCTAGCACCTTCTGTTCACACCTACCTGCAGTGCTCAGGTGGATGTCTGCGCTCTCTAAGTGGCTCTGCTTGAATTCATTTTTTATTTTAACAAAGAGAAGGAATAAAGTGGATCACGTGTGCAGGCACCGTGTGAAGTATTAGCTATGACAATTAAGTGCAAAGCGACATAATTACATGAACGGCTGGTGGCAAAGAGGGCTGCGACCAGAAGATGAGACTGATGGCTAACAAAAGGAAGGCGATGGTGAGGATGAGGCAGGGTCAGTCAGAAATATGAGAACAATGAAATTCACCCAGGTCAGCTCGCAGCTTTAAACAAGTCAGGACGGAGCAATAAAGTCTGGATCAAATAACTCGCCAGTACTATATATAAAACGCTACATTGGTATGGAGAACTTGCATTTACTGCTTTACCAGGTTGGTACGTGGGGACAACCTATGTGTCTTACATCCATCATCAATTAATCTTTCGTGAATTAGTTATATAAAGACTTTTGGCCCTGCTGGCAGGAATAACTGAGTCCCAGGAGGATCCGTGTAAAACGCAGCAAAGATTCATTATTTGCCAACAATTTCTGGGGAGGTGGTCAGGAGAAGTTAAGGCAGGTGACATGCAAACCTAAAGGGAGCCTGAAAATCAGCCTGATTTCAATGCATCAGATGCAGCAGTGGAGCCAGGCTGAACGCTAATGTCGCCACATTGCGAATAAAGTCCTTTTAATTAAAGGAAAAACACGCTCAAAGTAATATTCAGCTGATACTGAAGCTAAGTTAGTTTGTGAGGCATGCTCAAAAATAAGGCTGTTTAGTGGGTAAAGATACTCAGCATTCGTAAATCAAATCGTACAAAATACACGACTAAAAAAATCAACATGCAAATTCTACTTTAATAAAGGTAGAACTGTATCCTTTATGTCTGAGGCAGAGCGGGCTGGTCTGGGTGCAGCTGACAGCAGCTCTACGTGATTCAGTGTGAGGGCCAAAGAAACAAACAGGGTTGGAAACGGATGTGGAGGAAAAAGATGGAGACTGTAATTTGTGCAGTGCGTTCAGCTCAGACCTACCATGCATGCACTTAGACCCAGGAGTCAACAGGCTGGGGCTTAACGTCACAAGCATCCACCAGACTGACCGCAGGCCTGTTACTCCTGATATAGTGTTTCCTATTTGTGTCATTCTGTGGCCGTGGGAGGAAGGGTTAAAAGAAAAAAAAAAACAGCAAAACAACAAAAAAAAAGAGGTCAATACAGTTCACAAATACACTCAAAGATCAGAGAAGTGTTGTTAGATTGCTGCCTTCAGGAAAGAAGTCGGTGATTACGAATGAGCAAACGGAAGCATGCAAATCAAAGAGGGAGGAAAGGTTTCGAGTGAGCAGAAGGCCCCTGGGAGGGACCGAGGGCAGAGGTGGGAGACGGCTGCGGAGCAACGCTGGAAGGCCCGTGTGCTCTGAACCCAAACACCAGGTGGTGTCTACCTGATTTCAGAAAGCAACAGTGTGATCCTGCAGACCGGCTGGACCTGCTTCTAAAAAGGAAGAAATGACAGTCTGGTTGGTTCATTGTGTGCCGGGCCCCAGAAACAGCCACAGTTAATTAACGCATTCAGTCCATCCTACAGCTACACAGCAAACCGAGGGCCTGGAACAGCTCGTGCTTCTGATGCAGTCAAATCTAAGCCAAATTAAAACGTGAAACGCACAACTTTTCAAGCTCATGAAGCTCGAACCCAACACTTCAATTTAAAGAAGAGGAACACTACAGGAAGGAGCCAAAGTTGCTGTAACGCACTCTCGACTGCGCTAATCTCAAAGTGCCACAGGACAAGAGCAGATCAGAACTACACTACAAAGAGTACTTGAGAGTCCTCTGACTCTTGTCAGCCCCCTCCCCCGAGGCCATTATCATCGAGTGACTCCGCTTTAACCTGGACTCACTAATAAGCAATAAACAAAGTGGTGGTGTCGCGGGAAACGTTTGTATGATCAGCAGCAGATAGCTGGATAATGTGGCGGTGCGTTCGTTGCCAAGGCGAGGGCCGCGTCCACCAGGAGCGCCTGTTGGCACGCTCTTTTCATCAGTCACACATTCATTACTTTGGAGACACAAAAACGCTCACACTCAATTAACTGGCGCGCCGCAGATCCGAGGCCATCCGCGGCGCCACGCGCATGAAGAGCGAGCGACAAGTCCTAGTCTCGTTCAAATCCATAGGATTAAACGCTGCTAATAAGGACCACCAAAGAAAACACCCGGAGAGGGAAGAGCGGGGAGAAACAGAGGAAAAGGTCATGGTGTTACAGGTGATCCCTTTGAGAGGACTGTACCTTTAATGGCTCCCGCTCCGTCAGGTCCGCCGAGCCGTCGCTGGTCTTGTATCTGCAGTCCTTCTCCCTCTGGTCGATGGTGGAGTAACCGTCTAATGAGACCAGACGACAACAGAAAGGTTTTCTTCTCTCCAGCCAAGCCCTAAATTCCACCCTTGCTATTGTTTGTCCAGAGTTGTTTGAAATTCCAGATAAACCACAAACGTTTTTGAGAAATCAGAAAAAAAGAGTTGAGTGCAGAGGAACCGGGGGCAGCCTTTCCCTGGCTCTTCCCTGGACCCAGCTCAGGCACCGTAACAACATTCCCACAATTCCCAGACTTCTGATTCTGTTTGTACAGCCAAACTGAGTCACTGAGCCAGAACTTTCCAGGGTAACGCCTCTGAGCCAGCGACTGAAGCCTGCACACTGGGAGCTAGGCAATCCATCCATCCGTCCATCCATCTTCTTCCGCTTATCCGGGGTCGGGTCGCGGGGGCAGCAGCCTAAGCAGGGAAGCCCAGACTTCCCTCTCCCCAGCTACTTCGTCCAGCTCTTCCGGGGGGATCCCGAGGCGCTCCCAGGCCAGCCGAGAGACATAGTCCCTCCAGCGTGTCCTGGGTCTTCCCGGGGGCCTCCTACCGGAGGGACGTGCCCTGAACACCTCACCAGGGAGGCGTCCGGGAGGCATCCTCACTAGGTGCCCGAGCCACCTCATCTGACTCCTCTCAATGCGGAGGAGCAGCGACTCTACTCCGAGCTCCTCCAGGATGGCAGAGCTTCTCACCCTATCTCTAAGGGAGAGCCCAGCCACCCTGCGGAGGAAACTCATTTCGGCCGCTTGTCCCCGCGATCTCGTTCTTTCGGTCACTACCCAGAGCTCATGACCACAGGTGAGAGTAGGAACGAAGATCGACTGGTAAATCGAGAGCTTCGCCTTTCGGCTCAGCTCTCTCTTCACCACAACGGACCGGTGCAGAGTCCGCATTACTGCAGACGCCGCACCGATCCGCCTGTCGATCTCCCGCTCCATTCTTCCCCCACTCGCGAACAAGACCCCAAGGTACTTGAACTCCTCCACTTGGGGGAGGATCTCCTCCCCGACCCGGAGAAGGCACTCCACCTTTTTCCGGCTGAGAACCATGGCCTCAGACTTGGAGGAGCTGATCTTCATCCCGGATGCTTCGCACTCGGTTGCGAACCGATCGAGCTAGGCAAAAGAGAGGAAATGAACGGTGCAGATGCTTTGCTCCTCAAACAGATGTTTGCTCTGGAGCCAGATTAGCCTCCCCAAACGACCTCGGAGGCACCTCTCCCCGATTCTTCAACGCCGAGGCCAATATGTCAGTTTATCGAAATGAATTAGGAAACTTATAAAAGGCAGACTTTGTAAAACAGCCTTTATCTTACTTTCTCTGCACTCGTTTAAAACACTGACGGGAGGACTCGAGGCTGAGGGGGATATCTGGGGCTGCTCTCTGTCACTCCACCTCTAATGGTCCATCAGGGCGATTATCTAATCACAGCTTTGTGGAAACCCCTTCATTATCCGCACCGCATCCAACCCATTTGGTCCAACAAAGAGGCAGGAGCAGCAACATTTACACGCAAACACGCACCTTGGTTCTTCTCCATCAGGGGCAGGGTGGTGTCGTCATAGGCGGACTTGCCGTTCTTGGTGGATTTAGGAGTCGCTGCCACTGTGGGCTGGATGAAGAGCAGAGTGTGTCAGCAGCAAACGGCCGAGTACTACCGACCCCTGATCTGCTTAAGTCTGTACCTGGAAGTGGCTCTTGTTCCAGCCGTCCTTGGTCAGAGCGTTCCTCAGCTCTTTGTAACTCCAAACTGTCTGCAGCACGTGTGACGCCGCCTTTGTTTCACGAGATGATTGGCTGAGAGAGCACAGAAACGGACACATGTAAACGCACGACCACTGCCATGGAAAACGGCTATCCTCGGGCCCGGGGCTTCATTTGTAATGAGTGGTGAGATGAGCGCACAGTTCCTTGCTTTAGCTGCTTCAGAGCCACCAGCATTAATTACATCTGAAGTGGGGGAGGGGGGGCTGCCTTCAAACAAAGCTGATGTCAGGCACCGGAAAGGGAACCTTGATGTGGGGAACTAAAAGTGTGCTGCAGACAGATGCCACTTTAGAGCGCTTGATGTCTGTTTTCATCATCCCTCATTACGCACACAAAAGCAGCTAACCCCCCAAAACAAGCCCCCGCAGCTCCAAAGGCTGAGTTCAGCCTTGTTAAAGCACATTCGGGAATCATTAGAGACTCGGAAAAAATCTCCTCCGTGAAGACGAATGTAAAAGGTCACAGTCTGAAATGCATTCAAGGTCACGGTGTGATTATTTCATTACATCTCTGGGGTTTAACACACTTCATAAATGTAAAAACATGAAGTCTGTCTGACCTGCAGTATGCAAATGAGGATAAACACATAACTTGTGGATAAGTGCTTTGCTGTGAAACTGGAAGCCATACCCTTGCCTGCCACCAGGGGGCGTGTGCCGCTCCTGACTTGTTTACAAACGTGGGTTCCTCTCAGCGAATCAGAGGTGGTGCGTCTCACCTGGTCCGGTTGATGGCGACCAGCTTCTCGATGGCCTGGGCCTGAATGAGCGAGCGGGCGTTTTCCGAGCTGTCGGTGACGATCTCGTGAATGGTGTTGAGGATGGCGACCACGGTGTCCTCCTCCAGGTTTTTGGCTGGCCGCTGCTGACCACTGGGCAGATTGCTCACCAGGTCCCGCATGGCGTAGCTGCCTGTAAGATGACGTTTGATCCAGTGTCAACCTCAGCTTCACGTGAACCAGTGACTGGAGGTGGTGAGCAGCGCTGCGGGGGAATCGTACCGATCAGGTCCTTGTTTCGGCGGTCAATGGACAGGTTGCGCAGGGCGATGGCCACCGCTCGGACCACCTTGTCAGAGTCAGAACGCAGCAGCTCCACCAGGATGGGAAGACCCTTCTCCTTACGCACGGTGGCTCGGATGTAGTTGGACCACTGGAGGGCAGACGGGCAGCACTCTGTGACCATGTCTCCTCACATCTAACCTAACACCTGCTGCAGGTGCTCCACACATCTTGTTGCCGGACTGATGGGACTGCCTGGGACACCTCCATGACAGCATTTGAGGCATAAATTAAATATATGCTTCAATACACACACGTACACACTGCCCCTCGAGCTTGACTAAATCACAGCGGGACTCTGAGTGACTGCGCGATATCAATTCTCTTAATATAAACATCGGTAGAGTTTACTTCTCATTTTTTGTAGCATGAAACATTAAGTCTGACATTAAAGAGTTTCTCTTCTAAGCGCGGGTACCCTGGAGATGCAATTACTCAGAGGTGCGGAGACGCGGCTCTGCCGACAGGGGGCAGTAGCACGCCTTAAAAAAGAGGCTCGATCCTGCAGCACAGTGGAGAAAATGAGGATTAATCAAAAATATCTTTGATGTCGTAAAAAGAAGCAGGAAGATACTTTGTTCAGCCAGCATTTAATATCATGAAGGAGAGAAAAAAACTGAAAATGGTGGATTTCTATGCCAAAATGTTCCACTTATGTGAAAATCACCGAGAAACCCTAAACCTGAGAATTCACTTATCCGCCTGAGAAACTGAAAACTGGATTCTAACTGGGATCTTACTTGGATAACTGTCTCTTCTTCTTCTTGCTGCACCATATAGGAGATTAAAAAGTTCTGCTTTTTAGCTCTTTTGTCATCCCACCGACTGGCTACTGCTTTATTTGAACGACTGATTTCAGCTCCATTATTCACATAACATGGTGGTGTCTGTGTGTTGACCCTCCCCAGCCCCGGACTCACGGTCCACTGTCCAGCGCTGAGGTTCTGCAAGGCCCCGGCAGCAGCCTCTAGGGTGTTATAGTTCTGGCTCTCTGTCAGCAGAGACAGGTAGAGCCTCACTACTTCTGGCTGATACAGTAGCTCAAATCCTGCAGGGAAGCACACACACACACACACACACACACAAACACAGTGGTCAGACTCCATGAAAAGACAGACAGACCAATTAGGCTCTGCAAAGAAGCAAGCAGCAGAATTCTGAAGTTTATCTGGCCATGGGGAGAGCTCTTTTGGAAAAGGAAACGGAGGAATTCTGGATTAACGATCACGCCTGATAGCTCCTTGACAAAAGCAAAGAAACTGGCTGTGGCTTATTCTGCAGTGTCAGACAGAAAATGAGCCTGTGCTTTCTGTGTGAGGATGTGGCACCTTTTAAACACTGCTCAAACTCTGTCCTCAAGTCTGGAGCACTGCGACTGAACGGCATCATAAAGGTCTGGACGAAGGTTTACACATCACACTTCAACACCGACAGGGAATCTTTACGGCCTCATAATACGAAAAACATAAAAGATCATTCAATTATCAGGTAAGAGACGGCAGAGACCAGGAAGGACAAATGACTGGAGCCAACGTTTGTTTCACTGTCATCACTTATGTGACATTTATGAACAGCCATTGTTTTGAAATGACTTGTACATCTACACATTTGAAATTCGGAAATCAAATTTGCCTCTGCTTGAATGAGTGAGTCTAGGATTAGCTGGCTAGCTAATGAGTATGCATCCGTGTGTGTGTTCATTCTTTATTGAATGGATGTAAATAGTGGTGGTCGGCGGCAGCGGTGATATATGACCGCAGGTGGTCTGAAAGGTTTACAGAGCCCCAGATCTTTGGAACAAAGCCAGAAGAAGACCCGGGATCTTAACAGACTTGTGCAGTCCGAAGCATAACTCTGCCGCCGCTCTGGCACAGATCCACAGAAATACCACTAGATGGTCTCCATCCTTGGCTCAAATGAAAGCAAATATATAACCGTGTTGCGTAAGGCCGGTATTTTCAAGGTTCTACTTGAAACCCTCGTATTATGTGGGCAGGGATACAGTCTAACCCCATCTGATTGATGCACAGCGGCTGACAAGACCCTCAACATATAAAGAGGCTTCTCTTGTAGTTCAGCAGCATCTTTGTCTCACTGGTTTCATTTCTAGAAGACAAAACAGAAAATGGTGGCAGCTTGATGAGGAGTAAGTACAAACCAACAAGCTCGCACATGTGCCTCTTAATCCACATCTCACACCCGGAATTTCCAGCGAGCTCAAGCCTGGCTGCGCTCCCTAATTGCTGGATTCACATGTAGCTACAAAGTGGTTATTAACGATTCAAGAGACCTCCAGAATGTGCGCGGGAGGGAGTGTCTGCTCGGGATGGTCGTGGAGGTGGTGCCTGGGAAGCACACGACCATCGGTAGATGTTCTCTGGGGCCACGCAGCCGGACGCGTCTGCAGACCAGGCGTTCAGCAGCGTTCTGCATGCTCCTCAGGTTTCTGGGCACTCTGGGGGCAACCTCAGCAAATGGAGACCATGTTGCAGGCACTTCTGCTGACAGACACTTCATCTCCAAGGCAGATTCTCTCCGGGCTCCGTGTCAGCCAGGGTTAACTGGTTGTCTAGCCCGTCTGTGCTGTCACCTGAAGACTTCATCTTCCATGCAGAAGCGCGTGGATTTAACAATAAACAGTGATTGAACTATCATTTTGAGCGTATGTTCCAATCAGCTCAGCGTCGGTTTACACTCCTCCTGACACCATGGCTGCTGTGGCTGTCCTTAGCAGAATTCCCAGCTGTCAAACCAGACCAAACATCTGCTAGCCCTTTCCCTCGGTGTCATTAGGGGGCTTGTAATGTCACCGGGAGCCTAAGGTCTCTCCCAGCGGTGCAGGCCAGGTGGAAATCTGTTGGCACCTAATCTTGTAGTTGTTGTTGTTGTCATCAGTCATCCCCAGCTAGCCCTGTGGCCTGCTGCTTGTCAGTTTGTTAGGCAAAATTACAATTCAGGGTGGAAGACGAGCTGTCAGCGTGAGGCGACCTTGGCTTTGCTCAGGGCGCCTGCCTCTACTCTGTGACAGACTGCAAACATGATGGGATTACTTAAATACGTCTGTATCCACAAGTGAAGTGTGGACTGCATTCGAGAGCTCGTTTTCAGATAGCAGAGCAGCAGTCCAGCATGTAAGCAGCCTGCAAATCGTCACATACAGTATGTGGAGCAAGAGAAAATGTTCAGAATTAGAGGATGGGGCCTATCACAGCCACACTTACCTTCCACCACGACTCCCAGAGGATTTTAAACATGTTTCTGCTCGTATTTAAGCACCTTCCAAGTTGCGGCTGTTGCAGTTTGTAATAGTGAAGCTCAGGAGGACCAAAAGAGCAGGCAGCTGGTTCACACAAGGATGTGCAGAAATATTAGGGTTTTAAGGGTCTTTTTGTTAGCATTTCAGCAACCAATATTCATCTGCAGAAGTAATAACCAAAGATTTTCAAGTAAAAAGCATTAAAAACACGCTATATAGACACAAGGATGACCTACTCCCACAACACAACTGTTATTAACATCGTGCTAAAAGGGAATGGCTAAGTAAATATATCAGAGCGTGACTAGCTTTGTTTAGCTGAGCCCAGTGTGACTTTCTCCTCTGCCCCCTGCGTTGGTGGGACAAACTTCACACAGCTAATTTACCGCTGAGCTCAGTTCTGCTTCTTAGCACAAACGCTGAAAAAGACAGAGCGAGAGAGAGAAATAGATGGGCACCGTCGGCAGCTCTCAGCTCTCATCCTTAAATGAGGTGAGAGGAGGAGCCGCTGTTTACTTTTTCAAAGCAGGAGACAACAGTGGCAACTCCTGCAATCGCGGGGAGGCTCAATTAGTCCCTGTGAACCCAGTTAGCCGTGTGGTGCTTAAGCGCATCAGAACTGGGTTAGAAGTGAGTGATGATCACTACAGAGCCGAAGCACTTTCTTCAGCTTCAGTATTGGCAGCAATTAAAGCTGCCCCATGACGGCGTGACAGGCTGGTAAACGACAATGGATCACCTAACGGACGAGGTCGGTGGAATGAAAACTCTTCCACGGCCTCAATTTACACCATCTGTCTTCTGGGACACGCATTCGCTTGGACAGAAGTGGACACACACACACACACACACCTCTGCAAAGACAAACACATTACCTGGACATTGATTCACGCCTGCTAGAGCACACGCACTGTCTCGCTCCTACACAAGTGCAGAACTATCTTCATTCAATCACTGGAGTGGCAGATGAGAGAAACCAACCCTCCTGATTTCTCAAGCCGTTGTTGTGGATCCACTGGTCCACTGGCTTCTGGTCCAGTGGACCAGTGGATCCACAACAACGGCTTGGTCAACACTGGTCACGTCCGCTAGCAGAAGGAGCTTCCTGATGTAACTCTGAGTATTAGGTAAGCGAGACACGTGGATGAGTGGCCAAGAAGAAGAAAAGAAAAATACTCACGCTTCTGACCACAGATTTCATTCCTATGGAAGACCAAGGCCGTTCCAGTGGGAAAGCCTCAAGCCATCAAGTCTCCAGTCTCATTCCACGTCTGCAACTCATACATATTTAACCGCACCGGCTCTCTGTATGGAAGAGACTCTTTTTTGAGTACAAGCTGGAATAAAGAGCGAGTGCTCCGTCGCTAATGAAGCCTCCTGCAAAACAGCCGAGAGGTGACAGCCCCAACAGCAAATAATTAAAGGTAAGCATGCCACCGGGGCAACAATGGTCGCGACTCTTTTAAATTCATTAAAAACCATTAGCTCTGTGGCGCTGACAAGCAAACAAGAGTAAATTGACGGCGCTCTCAGGAGTACCGGAAAAGAGCTCCAGCAGGTCGGCTATGAGTGTCTGCAAATAACAGTTATTTTGAAGCTTCTTGAAAGAGCAGCAGGCGGATGGAGTTTATAGACACTGCGAGGATTCCAGCCTGTGATGGATAATTACGCTTGGATGGAATACACACGCACCATCTGTAACTACAGCCAGAGCAGTTATGGAGTCATTCATGAGGTACGTGCGCACGAGGACGTTAAACAGCGGCGCTCAAGGCCACAACTGGGCCCTGAAAGGTGAAGGAAACGTGACGATTAGCTGTCAATCACGGCGTTTCACCCAATTTGCAGGGTTAAAACATTCATTTATCTAAATAGTCCCAAATTAACATTACAGTCCTAATATGAGTGTGGGAGGCGCTCGTCTCCGTTCTTGCATCCTGCCACCAGAGGGTGATTAGGGCGCTTAGCTTCACTTTGAACTTCTTGACAACAGACGACAGCGTTCATGTAGATTTATACATTACGAGCTTTACTGTCAATTCTAAAGCGCAAGTATAACAACCGGAGCTATTATGGAGCGTTTATTGCCAGAGGGAAGAGAAATTGCCAAGCCGTTTGCATCATGAATTTGCATTTTAATGTCAGATGTGAAAGTAATCAGGCCCAGAGTTGCGCTCCGGACTGCTAAATTGATTTTTCCTTTCCACGTTTTTGCTGCTGCCGCGTACCTCAGGATGCAGACACCAACGCCCCGACACATCAGTTTAGAGCAGGTTCGTCTGGCTGAAAACGGGCAGCTTTCTCCAGCCTTTGGGACGCCGTTTGACTGAGAATGCACTGCGCTGGTGAAGCCAAAACACCGCACGCTGCCAGAATACAAAAGGCTGTTCACCTCCCGATCACCCCTTCGGACTGACAGGGTCCAGGAGTCGTTTTTCCACTCTACCCGATTAGCCCTGATGCAGATTGGCATCTCTATGGGAATCCCCAGGGCACCGCACATTTGCATGCCCACGCTGCGGTTTGGCTGCGGCGTGTTGGACGCTCACAAAGAGAAGCAGACAGTGGCGGCTGGCTCATCCCTTGGACAGCCACCCATCAGCTTTTGGCCACAAATATGCCCTGTTATTATGGGGCTGGTTTGGGAGGCCGTAAAGAGAAGGAAAGTGAAGAGACACAGAGAAACCCAGTCCCCGCAGGATTTCTGAATGACAGATGTGACCAATAATCCCAAATTCTGCAGCAGCAGCAGCTTGAATACAATACACCATGAACAAAAGTGGAACTTGGCCTCCCTCCACTGAGGACGGCGGGAGCTTTTTCGGGGCTGACGTGAGGGTATTTCCTCTTTCGGAGCTGAAGGGCCAGAGACGTCCTGCTGTGAGCTTTTAGACCAGATAGAGGGGACGCATCAAATCCAAAGCAGATTACACAGAGCAAATAGGGCAATAGGGTGAGATGTTATTTCCCTCCGGAAGAGACACAAATGGACATGATATGTCACTTTTATGAAGAACGACAAAGCCTTCCATAACACTTTGCCGCAGCTCAACAAATGAATTTCAGAGTTAACGCAAGCTGACGCTTTGACGCGTGGCAGACGCCGTGTCACGAGGAGCAGACGGGCTGTCTGTGCACACTCAGGTGGTACAGGCCGTTCACGTCTGTTTGTGCTCCGACAAGGTGCTACTACCGTGTTTTACGCTCTGAAAATGCTGCTGCTTCTGATGCTCAGTGGACAGGAGTTAAAAGGACACGCCGCCGTTTGCAGGCCCGACCGAGTGCACTCAGAGTTGAGTCATAATATTTATATGAGAGAGCTGAAAACAGCACTTAGAGCGTCGTAGAGTCGGGGATAAGGCAGCGCGGCTTGAACAGCAGCCCAGGCAAGTGTGCCTCCTGCTGCTGGGGCTACTTAGGTTAACACAATCATCACTTGTTTACATTATAAGGATTATTTATTCAAGAGAAAATAGCCATGAAATTTATCAGAAAATATTTAGTATCATCTGACACAAGTTATATGCGACATTAGGCCTCTTTCTAGCTTCCACACGCGTAATTGTTGGGTAAGTTAGTGGTTAATGCTCATTTTTGCTTTGGAGCTCAGGCAAAAAGGCGGCTAAGGTCTGCCTCTCTGATTTTGGTTTGTTTACGAAAATTAGTCCCTGAAAACTTCAGGCATGAATATGGGGAACAACAGACGGCCTGAGAGTTCTCGAGAAGGCAAACGCTGTTATCAGTCCCTGGTGTCGGGTGGCGGTAAATGCTGTAATCTCTATAATCAGTGCTCTCGGCAGGGTGACCTGTACAGGGTGACCTGTGCAGAAATTATTTCAGGTACTCTGTGTTTCTGTTCAATTGTGTGCTGTTTGGCTAACGGGCTGAAATGTCCTCCCTGAACCTGCTTGAGAAACCTGATACCGTGGCTCACGAGTTAACCGTGCAGACACGTCACCAAAACGAGACGGCAGAGACGAGATTTTACTCCTGCGATTTCTGTCGCTGGCCGGGGTCGGACTCATCAGCAAGAAAGACAGCTAGATGCATCGCTAGGTGAGGCTATAGCGTGGAGAGGTAATCAGTCATCATCTGTAGCAAAAGGTGCAAAAGGCTTAGCATAGCGTGGTCATCTCAGGGCAAAAGGTTGCCTGCGCTGTAACTGTCGAGGCTCCTACACCTTTCTCTGATGATCGGTAACGGTGTAATAAATATGCCAGACAGTTGATGGAGAACAGACAGAGAAGCCTGCCGCTGTGGCCGGAACATTTATTTCCTCTCTTTTTTCTTCCTTCAGTCGGCCCGTGTGTCTCTCCTTTTCTCTCAGTCTGCATCACCTACAAATGCAGCGCGCAACCCACTGCTCCACCTACTGATGTAGACAATATAAAAAGATGAAAGTGAAGGTTGTAGTGGGTTGCTATGGAAACCTTTTCCCTCTCAGCCCTATCAAATCTGCAGATTTGATGTTAATGTGAGACGGGAAGGCAAAAACAGAGCAAAGAAAAGGGACAAAGCGCCATACTGCCGTCAGCCTGGCTCATTTCTGGGACATTCTTCATCCATATGTGATGAAGACAGGGGCTGGAAATCCCAACAAGCAGCTACAAATAGACGCTTTCTCCTTCTTACCTACCAACCTGCCATTTCAAAGCCACTGGTGCAGACGCTGGCCTTCAGCTGCGGTTAGTGACCAAGCTGAGCTCGTACCTCGTGGAGGTTCGGGCTCAGCGCTAACTGGGCGCTTGAAAGAGGGCGAGCGTTAATCAGCTTTGGAGCGCATCGGTATGTACGACAGACTGCCTTTTTTGAGACTCCGCTCTGTATCGGCCTCACCTTGAGTGCCTGTTGTCTTTAGTGATGCGAGTCACGTCCGGCCAGACATAACCAGCCTGTCTGAGAGGCTGCGGGAGAGGAAGTGATGTAGACGAGGTAGAAAAAGGCTGAAGGAGAACGAGACAGAGGGGGAGGCAGACCACAGAGAGGAGGCTTAGGGGACGGTGGACAGTGTTTCCTCTTTCCTGTCTGACAGCTTCAGCCGCTCACCTGAGCCGGTAAAAGCTGAAAAACAAGCTCAAGTTGACAGGGCGGCGCTGCCGTGCCGCAGTTACCTGCTACATCTGACAGGGATTTCACAGGGAGGCGCTGCAACGTGGGAGGAAGAGGAGAAGAAGGACTGGACTGGACAGTAAGGAGTCCTTACTGGAGAGATGCATGGATCATGTCCGAGAGCAAGAAGAGTCCGGAAGAAAAGCATCGAACACAGGAGAAACTGCAGCAAAAAGCAAACGATGTGCTCCGCAGTGGGTGATAAACCAAGATAATCCTCTGGACTGCTGGTGTGCGTGTGTGTGTGTGTGTGTGTGTGTGTGTGTGTGTGTGTGTGTGTGGGAGATGGGGCGTTAACAGAGATATGGCTGAGAAGATAGAAGCATTAGGCTGAAACAGATGTGGGGTGACGGGGGAGTGATGCAAGTCTGGCCCCGCAGTCCAAATCATGCAGAGGTCTGAGGCTTAAATAGACACGCACGTCTGACACTGGATTTCTGGTTTGATGCACACAAACTGGTATTAATACCAGCATTTGTAAGGTCGAGACAGTTTTGAATATGTGCCATGTAAAGGTGAAAATCCTGAGGGGAGCGGCAACAGTAACCACGGGGGTGAAGCGCCGCACACGATTAACACAGCAGCCGCTTTGGCAAGTAATTAAAACATACAACAAAATGTAGGCGTCCCCGTCTACATGGATGACCCAGGCAGGCTCTAACTGTTGTCATGACGACAGCCAGAACGTACTCAAACAGCCAAATTGTGCCCTAACCAACAGTGAACGACGCACGTGTTGAAGGCCTCAACAAGTCCTGTGATTTTTATTGTTTATGAGTAAACGAGAGAAAATATGTGGACAGAGTCGTGCGTGTGTGCGCGTGTGTGTGTGCGTTTCAGCTCAAGCCTGCATGAGGAATGTGTGCTGATGGCTGCGACGGCATACGGCGGTGGAGAGATATCCGATGTCTAGCTTGGTGTCAGCACCCATCTCTCTTTTAAACGCTCCCACTGGTCTCGCTGGGGGCCCGCGACATGGAGCCGAATCCCGACGAGTGATGGATAGTCTGGATTATGTTTGGCCTTGAAGGATAACAATAACAGCCCCTCCCCCCCAGGTCACACACACGCTGGAGCGATGTTCCTTTTTCCCAGCCAACACAGACGTATAACACCACCCAGATGGTTGGAGCATCGCACACATAAAGAAATGTGTTTTCTTGTGTGCGTGTGTGTGTGTGTGTACAGCCAAGTGAATCCTGATTTGCGCATCTGAAAGTGATTCCGAGCACCAAATGAGGGGCAGTGAGGATGACTGGCTGAAATGAAGAATGAACATCAAGTCAGACGTTTTCAAATCCCAAATACTTGTGACGATAAACCCCAAACAGGCTGGCTGCGGATGCTTAAAATCACACCACCAAACACACTTCAGACCTCCTCTCTGTTCTCAATCTCTTTTGTGAAGGCACTTCAAGCCTCACAGACGTTTCTTCTGCAAAACATCATCAAAAGCCTTGTTTTAAAACTAAAAAACCCCGCAGTAATCCCTGAGTCGGCTGTGCTAGAGAAATGATCACTCGTCACTCAGAGAGAATCTGGAGTTATGGAAAAACGACCGGCTTCTTTCTTGCAGGTCTTAAAGGAAAAGCCTGCGGGAGGCGGGTGATGAGCCCACTCTCGTGTTGCTCTCAAGCCGAAGCTGCAGATGAAACTGAGCTTCGGGTGAGTCACCAAAAACCTGAAACGACTGGCGCTGAACCCAGCGCTGCTAACTTTAAGCTTTGCTACAGAGGAAGTGCAGGAAATGAGTTGCCCCGCCACGTTATCCCCCGACACAGGTGGATAAACACCTCAGTGCATCAGCGTGCACGCAAACACACGCACGCTAATCTGGCGCCGTATTCCGCTAATGATGTGCAGAGCAGCCACTCTCCAGCGTGCCCCTCAGGAGGAGCATTATTATGCAAACCTCTTTGTGTTTGCAACAAAACACAAGGTGGTCGCACTCAAATAAAGCCCTCGCTCTGCTCATTTGTGCTTTGCTCCTCCTCGCCTGATTATCGCTCCTTTTCATCAGCGCCTCTGTGAAACGACACCTTCGGACAGGGAGGAGCACGAGGTGCTGAGAGGGGCTGCGGCGGACGAGGCTTCAGCAGCATGTAAACAGGGGGCTGATGGGCATTAGAGTCTTACAGAGCGTTTCAGGCAAACAAAAGATCAAACAGGATTTATACGGAAGCCAGAATTATCCCAATCATTCCCAATTTGGCCAAAGTTCGCAGCAACTCCGCAGTTTTTAAAAAAGGTAAGCAAGGCAGCTAAGCTACAGCTAGCAAAGAAAGTCTAAAAATCAACATCCAAGCAGCGACTCGGTGCATTAATGATGCGTGCAGACTCCTGTGCAGGCAGATCTAATTACTTCTAAACAGTTTGCGTGGAAATTTCAGAGGAGCGTGATTTTGTTATGTTTTGGTTCTATCGTTCTGTTTATATTTGTTTATCTTGTATTTGGTGAGAAGGTCTGCTGAGACACACCATCTTTGTTTGCTTTTTGTCTGCATGCGTCTGTGCTGGGTTTAGCTTTGCGTCTTCCTTCAAAGACCTGAAACATAAACCGACCATGCGCCCCCACTCACCCCGGCTTCTTTCTCTGCGAGGGGGAGCGATGCCCCTCTGGACGTGGTGGCAGACACTACCAGAAAGAAATAAAAATACAAACCAAGACGCTGCAGCAAAACAAAGGGAGAAGCAACGGCTGCGGCCGCAGAGAGAAGGGGAGTCATAAGAGGTGCCAGACGGTCTGGGTCCAACAGCGAGGAGGAGCGGACACGACGAGCCAAGACAGAAGCCCAGGGTGGGAAAGAATGTGGGAATATCCGTGAGCACGGTTGCTGGACCTCAGGTGTCTGAACGGCTGCCTTCCTCATATGGATTCTCATCTCCTTGTGAAATGTGATGGGAAAGAGGGAAGAGGACGTGGATGAGGTCTGAACCGGTAAACAGGCGAGCAAGAACGCAGCAAAGCCACGAAACATTATCCTGGTGTTAAGTTCCACAGATAGGGAAATGGAAAATGCCCAAATAAAACCGCTGCTTGGAATTAATGATGAAAGGTAAATTATTCATGATATTCAACTTTGAGTCAGGGTAGGAAGTGGTCACAGAAACTTTTCCACCCAGAGGAATCAGAGTTGAGAGCAGTAAACGCTGCACACACGCTTTATCTTGCAAAATGGATCATCTGCAGCATATTCACGCACCCGTGTTCACGCTGCCTTTGGGCAAGATGGCTGTTTTTCTGAGCCACAGATCTATTACGAGGACTCGTGTCAGGGAGCCATCAAGTGAAATATGTAACAACAGCCGGGGCAACAACAATAAAAGCCCAGCTCGGTTTTCCTTAATTCAGTTGAGCCCCCGACTTTTCAGACTTCAAGAGCCGAGATGCATCAGAGACAACGACGAGTCCGATAGCGAAGCAGTCGTGTTCGTTATACTGCAAAGCGACGCCTCCAGTGGGGCGTATCAAAGAGGGATACACAATGCAGCACAACGGCCCACGGAGCTCACACCAGCCCTGTCTGACTATTCCGAGACCTCTCCGCAAATTAAATGCTCAGCTTGTGAGACAAAGCAGCGCGGGGCCTCGCAGACAGTCGTCGTCCTCGCTATACGCAGACATTTTCTCAATTGCTCGGCGCACGTTGGGTGAGGGAAGTGCAATAAATCTTGCAGGGATGGAGAGAGCACTAAAGGGGCAGCGAGCAAAAGAAATGAGAATTAGTAAGTGAGGTGGAAGAAGTGAGGAGGCGAGCTCACGGATAGAGCTGAAGCTTTTCAAAGGCCTCGCTCAGTCTTGATGTCCTGCCCCTGTTTGATGAGACTAATTAGCATCATTTAATTCACCGTGATCAGTCTGCAAAGGACAAGACGTTTGAAAAGATCCAAATTCTGTCAGCCATCGAGGCTTCTAATTCCAGTAAGAGCTGAGGCTGTGCCCACCAGCCCAGCTCTGAAGTCATCAAAACCACACTTCTGAGGTCAAGAGTACTCGGTGCAGGGTGGCTCTTGCTTTTCCTCTTTGCCAGCAAAAACAACATTAATCATGTCCCGGTTCCAGGTCCAGTCTGGTCCCTCTGATCCATCAGATCAGGATGGGGATACACATGTAATCTTGCGTATCTCCCTCAGCCATCGCCCCAGAAGCAGAGCTGGCGTCTCTGCCTCCGTCTCCACAGACGAGCAGGAGGTGCCGGTGGAGTGAGAGGGCTGGGTCTGAACCCACACACACACAAAACAATGAGCTTTTACCATCCACGTGCAGGTTGGCTCTGGATTAAACCTGCACCTCGCTGTTTACTGGCAAATACATTTGGATTTCTCTGCAGACTGCAGGCTAGAAAAGCCGGAACCCTGCTCACAGGGTTAGCGCATGAATTCCAATTGTGTTGACACCAGGGCCTGTAACAATTATTGCCGTCTTTGGATTCAAAACTCCAGAGCACTGTTAGCATGTTGTGTAACGCAAACTAAGCACAACTAGATCAACAGTTGCGGTGTGCCAGCTTGGCTTCCGGCCAACAAAAGCCTTTGAGTGGAAATATTAATTATCATCCACGGCGTTCATCTGTTCTGTTTACAAAGCAAGTGTTCAAACAGGGGCACCATCGTCGTCCTTTGAAAAAAAAGTTGCGAGTAATTGCAAACAAGTGTAGTCAGAGCCAACTTTGCCGTCTTAATGCGGATAATGAACTGTCAACAGGAAGTGGAATCGACTGTGAGCGTCTGCGACTGACACTGAGGAAGGTTCAATGGACACTAATAGGAAGATCACACTCACACACTCACACACACACACACACACACACACACACACCGAGTCAGCGAGCGTCTGTCCTCTGAGGAGGCTCACACACAAACATGCACTCAATCTGCCTCCATGTGTGCAGACAAAAGTCGCCAACTATCACCTTTAAGTTCAGCTTTACTTTGTGACCAAAAACATTGACATTAATTTGCCAATAATTCAATATTTTAGTGCCAGTGCTGCTACAGGAGAAACCTCAGGCTGTCCGGTTGCAGATTCCCAGAGCCTGTTCCGTTAGGGCACAAGGGAAGAGGCAGAGCAACGGCCACCACTCAGCCCGCGACCAGAGGCAGCGTCACAGCGCTTCACTAACACACAGTCAGACAGCAGCGATGACACAAGCCGCCAACGCCACCGGAGCCGCCTCTCACCAAACACATCACCCGGACGGCTCCTCCAGATCGGACCCACTTCCTGTTCGAAGCGAGCTCATGAGAGACGGCGGCGGCTCCTCAGTGGGCGGAGCGAGCAGCGGATGCTGGACGGAACAGGCCTACCTTTGGACGGCTCTGTGCGCTTGGGCAGATCCAGCGTGTCGTAGCTTTTGTCATTCTCACAATTTTTTCTCCCTAAGCAGAGGAGAGAGGAGGGAGGGCAACGTCAGTGTCAAACCCCCGAACAATAACAAAACACAGACACCTGGGTTAGACCGATACGTCTGCTCCAAATCCAAATCCAAATTGCTCCCGAATCTTGAATCTTTGAATTAAATCAAATGTTTTTTATTGTTGCTTCATTGTGAAGGAGTGCCGGTCTAATCCAGGCCTGCAAACTAACACACAAAAGCCTTTGTACACATATACCAGCACACACACACACACACGCACACACACAGCGTGATTTCTGCAGCAAACACCAGGTGAATACATATGACTGTTGCCACTGTTACCATGACGTCCTAAATGGACAAACATCCTGAATAAGGATGGAGGAGCAGCAGAGGAGAGGAAATGAACTGGTAGGCGTGTGTGTGATGGGAGTTAATGGTTATCGCAGACACACACGGATGTGCCCGGGGGACATTACAGGCATGTACAAAGACTGAAAGAGTTCCGGACACTATCATCCTGTCAGGAAACAAGCTCTGGCATTCAGAATTAATCAGAGCAGAGATTGGATCCTAACGGGAAGCACGGATTCTAAGCGCTCCTGCGGCGCACGACTTCACATCACAATCATCCACAACATGATAATAAAGCTGCGACTGTGAAACATTCCCAGCTTTATTCTTTTACCGGAATCTTTTCAGACAGCAAACTAAACACTGATTTCTAAACGCAGACATTGAAAGCGCCACGCGAGCCGCAGAAATAGGCAGATGCGGCGCGCAAATGCAAGTGCACCGAGTTAGAAGTCGCTTGCTGAGTTGCTTCTCAGTCCTTCTGAGCCCACGCCTTGCGTTTGTCCGTCATTAAGCCCTCTCGCTGCAGCAGAGTTTTAACCTTTGGGACGAGAGGAGAAGTCGACTGCTGCACTTCTTGACACCCACACCTGGACTGAGCGCTACAAGAACCAGTGTAGGAAAAAAAAAACCTTCAGATTTTCATGGTTCAACAGGAAAACGCTGCCTGAACGTCTCCCACATCTCCTGACTCATTCCTCCTGACAACATTTGATGCTTTTCTTCATGAGGATGTGTAAAACAGAGAGAATAAAAATGATTCCTGACATTTGATTCTCCTGATATGATTATTCTGTCCGCGATGAGCAGCAGCAGTGGGACACTTTGACATTTTGTGCTGCTGGACTATAAAATCAGGTTTAATTTAGGCCAAAAACAAAGCTCATGCATGACCGTACACAATGACAGTTGCATTAAAAAAAAAAAAAAAAAAAAAAAAAAGGGAAAAGGTTACTTCAGTCGAACCCATTTTAAATGAAGTCTCTCCAGTCTGGCTAAATAAACAGCTTGAGCCAGAGCTACTAAAATGAGGTTTAACTCCCTCGGCGTAAGGCTGCAGCCTAACTCGGTTAAGCTGGAATGGATTTTAGACACACCTGAGGTGTGCAGCAGATTATCAGCGGCGCTGTCTGAAAACAGGGCAAACACAGCCATTCGGCATTTTGGGACATACACAGTGCACACAAACTTGTCGAGAGCTGGAGTGTAATCAGTAGCACGAGGCCTGTGCTCTTTATTCCACCGATAGCAACAGAACAGAATTCATCTATATCCAAGATTTGAAGTAGAGTATCTCCCAAAATGTCAAAAAAATAAATAAAAATACACAACTGGAATACACAACTGAGACACAAAGTCAGCTTCAAAGTCAACAAATCACTTCATTCACAAACCAGCGAGGACACTGTCAGGGTCTGAAGCAGAGCTGGACATCAGAAGATCAGCAGCCGTTTGGGAGATCGCTTTTATCCCAGGAAGCCTCATTAGTTGCTCTATTTGCTTCATTTCAGCCAAGCTCTGCTAGAAACACCGTGGACTCACCTCGTCAGCGAGCGCTGCGGCCACCTCTAACCTACTGCATCTACCAAAGAACAACCGGCTCTAACTAACTGCGATAAAAGTATCAGGTCGGGTGAACAAATCCAAGTGGAATGAGCGAAAAACACATTTTTGTGAGACCTTGAAACTTTCAGAGGCTTCTGGAGGAGCTCCAAAACTTTCTCTAACTAAAGTCTACAGCTCTGAGGATGAGGAGGAGAGAAGAGGGAGAGGGGGGATGAAGCGGAGGTGAGAAGGGTTGGGGGGGGCACTCACCTTGATTAAACCATTCCTCTATAGTTAGCCGAGGAAGCAGCAGCAATGCCAAAAAAAACACAAAGCAGGGAGAAAAGAGAAGAGTTATGGTGGAAAAAAGCGTGTGTGTGCGTGTGTGTGTGTGTGTCATGAAATACATGGGAACAGTCTCCACAACAGAGCACGGCTGAAAGCTTAATCAGGGCCTAAAAAGAGGAGGCGCAAAGAGAGAGGGAGCAGACAGGAGGCTCTTAGCAGGGCATGGGGCTTGTCTGGGCAGCGACGGTGCCACCAGACGGGCAAAATTATTACAGAGAAAAAGAGGACGCTCAAGCAAAGCAGCTTTATTTAAAAAAAATTAAAAACCCACTATTTGCAGCTCATAATAACGAAAATGGAGAATCAAAAGTGTGTTTAGCTAAGACCAAAGCTTGACCTTCCAGGTAGATGTTGATAAAAGGGGATTTTGCAACGACTGTGACATTAAGCTGAAGAGACAGTCAAACCTGGGCTGTTTAAGGTAACAGATTACCAAGCATATTGCCGACAGTCTTGCTTAACTGCCTGGCTCGCTGATGTTTTATAGCTGCATTTACTGCGCCTGCTAGCTGAGCCTTGTTTGCTCGCGCCTGCAGGTTGGCTGTGCAGCCGCTAAACATTGAGTATGATTCACTGCTGCCTCCTCTAAATCTCTACCCATTATCCGCCACGCTGCCCTTTGACCTGGAGTCGAGGGTCACTGTCTGCTGGTCACACCTCATTGGCTGACTGATTAACGACGGCCATTAGCGCCGTGCGTTTGGGCGAGATAACGGTCTCGTTTCGCTAACAGCCTGGGAGCGAGCTGATTAAGATGATGCTAACAACATGTGCTTACACGGCGCATCTGTCAGGGAGCGCCAATAAACAACAAAGAGCTCCTGTCATGGCGAGAGTGGCGTGACAAACGTCCGTTACTGAGCGCTTTAGCACCTTATCGCCGCCTCGGACTGCGAGGTAATGTTTTAGACTTGAAAAACTTCATCTTTAAGGTTCAAATGACATGTTAGAATTATTAGAGGGGGTTTTCTTTTTCCATCTCACCTTTGGCCTTCTTCCCTCCAAAGCAACCTGCATCGTCCTTTTTCTTCCTCTGTGGCCCTGCAGAGCCGGGGGCCTGCAGCGCTGAGGGGTCCTGGAACTTTTCAGCCCCCGGCACCTCTTTATGGACGTGGTAGGACAGATTCCTCATGATGCACACACAGTTCTCCACAGACTACAGAGAGCAGATGCAGACCTTATCAGCTGCAACGCACCTGAGCGCCGCTTACACACGACTGCAGGGTAAACCCTTGTGAACAAGCGTGCGTTAGCAGACTAATCTGTGCTGTGTGAGGCTGTCAAACACTCGTCCACCTTGTTGTCCATGTCTTTCTTCCCCACAGCTGACTGGAGAGCGTGCAGCAGGGCGTCCACCAGTCCCTCGCATTCCCTCAGTCTGCGCCGAGCCTCTGCCCCGTCCGAGCTCACATTTCTGCGCACACACACACACACACACACACACACACACACACACACACACACACACACACGTGGTCAGTAAGCATTTGATGCAGTGATCCCACCCAGATCACAAACAGGTCATCAACACATATGGACTCGTGAGGAGAACCTTTAAAACGCTCAAAAGCATGTGGAAACATGTGAGGCGGGACTTTTACCCTCTGTATCTGCCCCAGACCCAACAGTCCAATAAAGTCTCCCAGGCCAGGGAGTAATCTGAAGAATGTGAAGGATAAAAATGTCATTTTTGCTACAGAAGGAAATATGATGTGTGTTACGTCAGCTGGCGCCCTGAGCCCCACAGCAGAGCGGGACCGGACTTAGCGCGGCTGTCTGAATCCCTGTGAAAGGCGAGGCTTTAAAGAGGGTTAAAGGATAGCTGGGGCTCCCCAATCCTCACCAGGGACTTCATTTATGAGGGTTTCCACCCGCCGTAATCCCATTAGCCGACCTCCGGTTAGTCCCGAGCGAGGAGTGGCAGGAGGAGGCTAGCGCTGAGGTGTCACATTCTAAAATATGTGTCAGACTCGACAGCCCCGAATACAGAATATCACCGTTAAAATAAGTCATCTGCAGCCACCTGAGTCAAGAGGGATGCAGCTTCCAGCATCTTCACACCTGCGCCGGCGGAAGGCATTTATTAAAGAGGAAACCCACAGAAGCGTCCCATTTTTGTGCCTACTCAGACTAATTTGTGGCAGAAGAGGCAGACAGAACCAGCCATCTGGACCCCCCCTCATTCATCTTCAGCTGTCAGGAAAACAGTCAGCGCATCTAGAGGAGCCTCCGCAGCGGATTTATTTGACAGGAGTCTGTTTCAGGACAGACAGAGGGGAGAGTTTGATCGTCAGCCACTGCCTTTGCAGAAGACTTTCAGGGAGCGGCGGTCCCAGAGGAAGCTTTACGCACGTGCATCTGCCACACAAGTCCAAAATCTTTGGTGGAAATGAGTGTTTCTTCTGTAATAACGCTATCCATCATCTCATTTTCTCAGTAGGTTAAGATATTTCATCTCTGGATGGATGGATGGATGGATGGATGGAGTCGGTGTTGAAAGCCACGCAGAAGTAAACGCTTCTTTCTTGTGCACGACGTGTCAGCTTTCGGTCCATTTTAGATCAGTTTAAAGCTCTGATTGGCACCAATGAGAACGAACGGGATGGTTCTCGTCTATCACGCTCTGCCTGTGCAGCCTTTGTTTCCAAAGTCAGAACATTTTTCTTTTGCTGGTCTCATTATTTCTGAGCCGCTGACAGCAGCGAGGAGCGTCACGTCATTAGAGGCTAAAAGAATATGCAAGTGTTGGGAGGACACCGGCAGACTGCGGCTGCCATCTTGATGCGTCTTTGGAATCTGCTTTATTGGCTGAAGTGTGGCGGCGTGAAGGTCGGGCAGAGCCATGTGGCCATCAGACGACACGAGGAGCAGCTGGGACGAGCAGACTGATGGAGACGGATGGAGACGGAGCCGACCTCGGCTTTCACCCGACAAGGTGAATGGAGACGCGGTGGGATCAGAAGAAGGATGGCTCGGGGAACACTTAGAGTCCCGCTTCTCCTTCAGGATCATGATATTGACGTTCCGAATCCCATCACTGCGGGTTGGTTTCGACCGTTTCCGGCTCACAGACCAGAAGCTGGACCTGTGTGAAAGTGAAACCCTCAGATGGTTGGCTCATTCCTGACCGTGACGGAGCTGCGTGGGTCTCTGCAGCTTCCCCGTGAAGTCATCTCTGCTCTCATTACTCTCACAAAATCTCTGTTTTAGCATAATAAAAAGCGCAAAGGCCTAGTTTGCACGGCAGTGGTCCCCAGTGTAACCACTGTAAACAGACAAGCCACTGGAATAAAGCTCTCGGCCGGCTTTATTGAGGTCTGAGCTGCGTCTTTGCTGGCGTGAGCAGACAGACTCCCCCTGACATCAGCAACTCTCCCCAGCGCACAAAGCTCACATCTAGGCATCCGTCGTGCTTGGCCACAGTTGCCATGGAGACCCATTCTCATCAGCACAGTCATCAGCAGTGATGATACTGTGAGAGATGGAGCGTCAGATGCTTGAAAGTGAGGACGTAACGAGACAGGTAAAGAAAGCGAGATAAGGTGAGAGCAGAGCTCTCACTGAGGTCTTCCACACGTCCAGGACGTCTGCGTGTCTTCCACTATCTCACGGTACTTTCATTTATTCCCTGTTGCTTCATTAAGAATGCTTTTCAAAGTCTTTTCACCTCTCTGAGGTGGATTTGGATGCTAAACTCTTCTGGATGTCGACCAGCACGCTGCAGCGTCTACATCAGAGCCCTTCTGCCCTGCAGTCTAGACAGGCTGAACTGGCCCGTTCAGACCCACAGGCAGCACGCACGCACGCACGCGCGCGCACGCACGCACGCACGCACTGGCTGTCCTCGATTCACCACAGTCTGTTACTCAGAGCCGAAGCCAAGCTGACAGATTCCACAGGGGAGGGAGAGGAGGCGCAAAAAAACCAGGCAGCAAAGATGACGACAAGGTTGTGTGCTTCACCTGAATAATATTCTGGCTACGTAAAGGTCACGTTAGCATGTAAGTGTGTCCGCTCAGCTAGAAACGACCACTCTATCATGGCACGTAGTTGCTTTTGACGACAAACGCAGGAGGGCGGTGTTACTGAACGCAGCAACGAGGCTGCAGTAACCTTCACTCTCCAGCTTTCACAAACTCCAGTCTTTGTTGTCTCCGTTTGCACTGGATGCGAAGCAGAACCCTCAGAGGGACACACAGAGAGACACCGACCTCCAGAACAGAACTAGTTCACTCCTGAGCCTGAAAGAATGTTTACGGCCAATTTGCAAACTGAGACTTTGTCCCAGACCAAAATTCTATCGCTCAGTTTATTTAGTTATTAACAAGAAGAGACCATTTCTCGCGGAATAAAGGCATCTGAAGGGTATTTGCCAACAAGAGCAGTGAAAGCACTGCAAACATGTGCGGTACGTTCCTGCAAAAAGAGTGAAATGAAAGATTCGAGTCTTTTCGCTGCTCCTCTGAGCCTGTGTTTTGGGGATCAGAGCACATGTACAGACTCCTTCCTGTTGCAGTCTGAAGCCAGAGATCCTCGCACAGACACGCGACATCTGCCACGTCGTAAATTCTCTGATGTTCGCTCCCATGAATGCAGCACCTGTCTCCAAGCACAAGTGGGATCTGAGTAAAACCGAAAGGCTGCCGGGACGTCCAGGAGCACTTCTGTAAAAGTGTCACCCAACCTGAGCGGAACCCGAGGCCGTCTGCCAACTGTCTGCCCCGATTTAGCCGCAAAACTTGGGCATTTGGTGCTTTTGGAAACGTGAGACCTTTATAAGCCGTGTCTGATGAAGCAGCATGTGCTGGATGGATGAACGACCTGAGACAGCCGGACGTGTTCTTGAAGACGGTGGTCCACTCGGCATCACGGGGCTTCGAGTCCTCGTTGGGCTCGTGCTCCCAGCCGGAGTGAGGGATGATGACCTCGTTGGTCATGGTCTGCAGGCCGTGGTTGATGATCACCATCTTCAGCGGTTCATAGGAGGACAGATTCCACAAGGTTCCTGCAGAAAGAAGGGAAAAAAAGAGGATTATGAGTAGAAATAGCAAGGCTGAAACAGAGTAAAGATAAGGGAGCAAGAAATGATGGGGGAGATAGACAGACCGAGAAAAGAGGTGAAGAGGACGTGGGTGGGATTGAGTGAAGTGAGAAGAATCATGGAAGCACTTGCAGGGATTAGGTTGAGAAAAGGAAAAGAAAAGTACAGTAAAAATGTATATATCCTGAAAAGAAGGTAAACCTGGACCTTAGCATGAATAACACACTTATTAATCTCCCTCTCAAGCTTGGCTAGCGGCCACTGCCTGATGATCGATTAAACAAAACTTATCACCGTGGTTTTCAGGTCATAATCTCATCACTGTGCAATACGAATAATGAGCTCATCGCGAATTTATGGTACTTTTTCATTTCAGCAAGTCCAAATATTTTTAATGGGATAATATACTGTTTATTCCTGAATATCTATAGTCTGCACACAGGTCATATGAAACTGTTTAAACAAAGAGCTGAGAGCTGCACAGCCAAACCGCCTGAAGAAAGAGCTTTTTCACCTGCAGAACACGACAACGGGCTGAGCAGGGGAGGGGCTGTTGGCAGCGTTATCAGGCAGCAACCCCAACAAAATAAATATAATATGCCGGAATCAGCTCAGATATGATTCCATATGGGGTGCAGGCAGAATCGAGTGTGACGAGAAGAAGAAAAATGTCCATGTTAGACGGGAAATGGGTTTCTGCTTTTGTTAAGCCCTCGCCCTGCTTTCAGCCTCTCTGCCTTATCACCCATTTTTCTTCTTTTCTTCACCCCTTTTCTGTTTTCTGAAGAAATGGAAAACAGATGCACACGCTGGAAACTAAACTAAAGTCATTTTTTACACAAAAAGAGAAATACGTGAAGGGCACTGCTGAGCAGAAAAAGAAACAAAACAAAACAACGACCTCTATTATGGTTTTGAGCATTTTATATTTTCTAATGACTCTGATGTCCTCGGGGCATAATTAGGCTCTGGCATTTAGCACCAATACAAATGTGATCAATTACAATTAAACCACAGAGCGAACGAAAACGGTAATCATCACTGCATCGCTCTTACTTAAAAACCTCTGCGAGTGTCGGAAAATCGAGCAGAATTTATACAGTAGGTGTTTATTCTGGGACAGTTTAGGTCCGAGTAAATCTTAAAATAGGTGCATTGTGCCAGCTGCTCCTGCCCCAGAATAACAGAGCATTAACGGAGCGGCGAAACCGTCACAGCTGTCTGACCTTTCTTTAATACGGCTTCTCTAGTCAATATTTCCTCCACGCGTTACAAAAAAAAAAAAGACCTCTCTGGGGACCAAATATACACAGCAGTTCTGCTCCCTCCGGCTGGGCATCGTGTGTTGAAACGCACAATGAGTCTGTTTTCAGTTTGAGACTGTCAGACATTTGCAAGTCCGCAGGAACTCATAAAATCCGCCCATCCAGTCAATCAGGCCGGCCTAATTCAGGCTCAGGGCTGCAGGGGCTGCTGGAGCCTATCCTAGCAATCAAGAATGTTTCGACTTCATGACTCACAAACTACTACTGTTGAAGAGAGGAGATGATAATGAGAGATGGTATTAGCATCCAGACATGAACCACATTCATGACAAATGTGCTCTTCGGGCACGATGACGCCTTAATAACATCATTTCAGCAGCCGACAGCTTGATTACCTCCACTGTTCAGTCATTAGAGCATCCGCTTTACTCGTGACAATCAACATTCAAAACAGGAGATGCAATACGCGCCGGGAAAAGCACGCGAATATTCAGGAATGGTCCACAGAATAAATCCATTTTGTATAATATCCAGTTTAATATTGAAGATCCAGGTGTGAGTGCCTTTTGTGCACTCCCTGCCATGAGTTTAATGGGGTGTGAAGTCTCTAATTTACACCGTGCACAGAGCGTGATTGTTCCCACATCATCATAAAACAGACTCAGACTCGGCGCACATCCACCACGGGCGCGGCGGCTTTCCCGTCTTATTTGGCTCTGAAGTAGCAGATCGCGTAAGACGGTGAAGTTTTCTGAGATCACTCCACGTGCACGCATGCAGGAAAACTGCTTTGAAAAAGTCGGCCATGCCTTTGTTACCTCTGGACTACCGCAACTCATTACTGTCAGGATGTCCAAATGATCCCATTAATAACCTGCAGCTGATCCAGAACGCTGCAGCCAGAGTTCTGACAGGAACCAGCTCCAGGGAGCACATCTCTCCACTTCTGGCTTCACTTCACCGGCTTCCAGTGAAATCTAGAATAGATAATCTAGAATAGACTTTAAGATTCTCCTAACATCTCAAGCTCTCAGTGGACCATCTCCATCATACCTGAAGGATCTCATAGTTCCGTATACTCCTAAAAGAACCCTCAGATCACAGAGTGCAGGTTTACTGGTGGCTCCTAGAATTTATAAAAGCAGACTGGGAGGACGAGCCTTCAGCTATCAGGCAGCTTTACTGTGGAACCAGTTAGCAACCTGGGTCCGAGAGGCAGACACCACGTCTGCCTTCAAGATCAAACCTCAAACCTTTCTGTTGAGTAAAGCGATGGGTTAGCCTCAAACTAGATCTAGCTCCAGTCAGTTCCCACTGCTACAGGTAGAACAGGCTCATCTAAGCCTTACTCTTCAACCTTTAGCACAGCTATGCTGCTGTAGGCTACGCTGCTGGGGACACAAGCATGATCCACTGAGCAGTTCCCCACCTCCTCAACACCAACCACTCCCTCACCTCCTCTCCTCCTTCTCTTCTCTTCTCACCGGAATTATCAGTGTGTCCAGGCTTCCTCCCTGTTTTGTGTCTCTCTCCCCCTCTTCTCTCTCTCTCTCTCCCTGCAGGTCTTCCATCTCCAGACCTTCGTGCTGCACGGACCCCGGCCTCTGACAAACCCAGGGTCCGGTGTCAGCACCTGCCTGTGCTGTTCCCTTTTTGATTAAAACCTGCCTATGCAACTTGCTATGCTGTATTATGTATACATGTTTGTATTTCTATGATTGTATCTGTCTCTCTCTCTCTTTATTCTCTCTGTCCTGTCTCCCTCTCCTTCTCCTCCTTTACCCAGCCGACTTTCAGCAGGATGGTTCCTCCTTGTCAGCCGGGTCCTGCTCAAGGTTTCTTCCTGTTAAAGGGAGTTTTTCCCTGCCACTGTGCTTACCTGGGGGTTCAGGCTCTGGGTTTCTGCCTCTGTAAAGCACCTAGAGACACTTTTTATTGTAAAAGGCGCTATACAAATAAAACTGAATTGAACTGAATTGCTTTAAAATCCAGCAACCACCAGGGCGCCCCCTCCTCCCACGTGGTGTCTGCGTTAGTGTGACCCATCGGGGGCAACCGGCGCTCAAACACAGCGTTACTTAAGATGACGAGTGACATGGAAGCGACGATGTCGGCCGTTTCCTCCTACTGGCTTTATGTCAGGTCGTCTGTCAGCTTGACAAGGGCACGTTTGTGGTTGGCGTGCATCGTCTGTTCTCTCCGAGCAGTTTACTACATCGTCCATCATCATCATCATCATCATCTTCATGAGGATGGATGGTTACAAATAAATAAATGACTACTGTAAATTTTAGACTGTAGGCTTCAAAGTGCCTGGTAAGATGAAGATATCTTTCATCTCCACTAAATTATAAGCATCTTAGTTAAAATTGAATGGAATAAAATAAAAATAATAAAAAATGTCTGTTTTCCAGAAAGTCACCTGACCAATATTACTGTGTTTTGGCCTTCAGCGTGCCCGAAGAAGCCAGTCGAGTTGTTTTTGGGTAAATTTGACCAAAAACTGAGGCTGTGAGAAGGGACTCACTGACGGGAGAGACTTTACTGACGGTAAATATCTTCTAAATATGCAAATGTGATGAAGCGATCTGTGTTTTAGATGGTTTAATCAATCCACTTAATCAACCTGCACACCTATTAACAGAATCGTCAGCATTCATTTAAGGCTTTCCAGCATCATGAGAAATAATTAACTCTTCGTTTTGAAAGTTGTGCATACACAGTAGAGACAGAATCAGAGATCTACAGTTGTAAGGATGGGCGCTGTTGACCAGGCGTTCAATAATCAATTACTACTCCAGTTACTTCATCCGCTTACTCCAAAATCTACAAGTTAGTTGTGAAAATATGGGGTTTTTGCAGCGGGACCAGACTTTAGGCCGACCTTCTAAAGTTCACGCTGCTTTCATGATCAGAAAGATCTCATTCCTCTCTGGATTATTAATGCTGTTTATCTGCTGGGGAAAACTCTGAGAGGTGCAAACAGTCTGATGAATTCAGCTCTGAAGAAAAAGTAAAGATCAGGGTGAAATGAGAGGGTGTAAGTAATAAGTAAAAACACATAGACGCTACATATGGGAGCATCTGCTCTTCTGGATGATGCTGGTGATGAAAAAGTCTGGTGCAGCCATTTATCTTTGCCCGTGACAGCGTGATTTGCCTTTTGCTCCTGTTCCAAATGTAATCTACCTGAGCACAAACACGATTGTGTCCCTCTTCAATCATTTATGGCAACAAAAAAAGACAGTTTTGATTTCTCAATTTGCTGCGAGAGTGTGACGCGTCCCAGCGATGCTGAGATCAAAACAGAACGTCTGTGAAGCGAGCTTCGCTCTCCGTTTCCTGCTGCTCTCTGAAAGCTGCGCGTGAGGGCTGGAGGCACTGGGACCTGGACTGGAAATGGGACTGGAGCTCGAGCTGAGGCTAATTCAATTTATCCAGGCGCCACTGGCAGGCATGTTGCTCCTCTAGCTGGGCTATTAACTTAGTCCTGCCCATTACCATTCTCCTCCTCCTCCTTCTCCATCCATGCTATCCTTCTCCTTGTCCCTGACGCCATCCATCACACTCTCAGTGGTGAAGGGGAAGGAGGCGGCGTTTACAAAGGTGAGGTTAAATGTGAGAGACAAGAGAAATCCACCGCAGGAAGAGGATCAGAAAAGTCTGATTTATGGATTTCTGTGTGAAGCTAATGAGATGAGGAAGAAGCTGTAGTTTCCATGCATATCACACGTACACAGATCTCAGCCGAGTTCATCCGGATCATGGTTGGGGGTCTGATTAGATTGTCATGATTAGATTCTGGTACAGTTATCGTGTCCTCTGCTGTCCTTCAGCGTCCAACGCGGAGCTTGGATGTGCTAGCAAATGCTAATCTGCTGTGTATATCATAATTATTGTTATCAGAGGATCATCACAGCACCAATTTTTCCTTTTTTTTTCATTTACAGTCACCACGCTTGCAAATGAACACGACGCTGATGACACATGGCTGCATCCGACCTTGGACGGCGGTCAAAAGGTCATCTTACAGGCTGTCTGAGCACATGGCGCACCAAACATCTCTTGCGCAAAAGTGGGAAAACAAATGTGCTTTATAATCAAGTCTTCCAGGGTGGGAATAGCTCAAGGGCACAAACAGCCCCGAGCCTTCTGGGAGGGAAAGCAAACCGGCCCTTAACATTCCAATAGCAACGTCCAGTCTGCCAGACGCGCGTGAGACGAGGACCGCTCAGCTCCCTCCGCGTTCCCCGCTTCCCAGTACATGAAAGAGAGCTTGCAGTGGTTTTCCAGGGACGGTAACTCCAAACAGCAACTCCTAAAACACCCAGTAAGAACAGGGCTCCGTTTTTGGAACCAGTGTTTAATTGTGGAAAGGCACGGCCGGTTTTGGAAGCTGTAAACCGAGCCTGCATTGTGACGAGCGTTTTTACTGGGGCCAGAGCTTTACTGGTGGAAACCTCAAGCTGGAGACAGACGGAGAAGATAGAAGGGAAAGCAGTCAGAGTGTAGATAATGAATGAAGGGGAGAATAAATTAGATTTGGTGAGGGAGGCTGGATAATGAGCGATAGAGGGAAAGAAGGGAGGGAAAAGGGAAAACGCCTCCCTCCAGTCTGTCCTCCTTGTCTTGTGGTGCAGGGTTATTTTTAGCTACGACGGAGAGCAACGCGCTGCTGTAAAGGCAGTCACTTCTGCTGCAGCAACGCCGTTCCCTACCGCAACGTCTCTGTCACAGCAGAGAAGCATGCGAGACGTCCTCAGCTCCACGGAGAAATCCGGAGAAATCTTCCTCATCCGAAGCCTTTCGGATCCTCACAGCAGAAAAGATCGACAGCTGCCGGAAAGCAGTGGTTCCACTTCACCTCTGAGCTGAGACTTCAGCTAAAAGCGAGTCCTCCACCGCTTCAGGTGCTGCTTCACAAAGGTCAAGTCTTTCACGGGAACGCAAGTATCACTTTTCACACACGTGCCCCAAACCCAAAGAGAGAAGAGGCCTCACACGGCATTTAAATCAACAGCTGCTCTTAAAGGAATTAAGGCATATTTCATTACACAAATAAACAAATGTCTTTTTTCCTCCTAAAATCAATGTTTACAGGCCGTCTGTCTGTCTGGCGTACCGCTAAAGGAGCGCCATCCTGGTTTAAATGAAAGGTTTACGTTTTGGCTCATTTTCATGTAATAAATGTTCTAAAGTTGTCGGTACACTTACACGGGAAAGATGCTTCAGTTTGTCCCCATAAAGAGGTACTTATCATCTTCTTTAGCCAGATATGGATGAGGCACTTAACTGGGTGGTCAACTGTCCTCTTGCAGTTTAATCTGCTTGTGGTAAAAGGCTAAAGCAGCTTTAGACAAAAATCTGGAGGGAAAATGATTGAAATGATCTCACCTCACGGCCGTATCTGCACGTGGTGAGCCGAGGCGTTCCCGAGACGTCAGAGGATGACTAATTGCACGTCACATCAAATTTTCATCTCTGTTTATCAAACAGAGATACAGTTGACTGAAGCAGGTGCTACATCTCTAAATCCGGAATCTCCGGGGAGCAAACTAACGGAAAACAGTCACAGGAACGCCGCAAAATCTGTGATGCTATGTGAGAAAAAGACAAAAACTCTTAATTCACCATGACTCATCCTACATCTCTGCAGGGACTACTGGATTATGCAGCCAACGTGCTATATTCCTGGACGGAATATATAACTGATGAAATATATGCAGTTGGGGAACGGAAAGGACTGGCATTCTAAGGCGCTATCATATCAGCTTAACAGGCTTCAAAGAAGCACTTTATACACTCGCTGCTACGTGCAACAGAGTTGAGCCTAATTGGGCAGACGGAGGGAGAATCCTACAGCCCGCCGAGCCAGCGGCTTTGGCTGCGAACGCGGAGCGGCCGCACTTATTGCATTGTATAAAAACGCAATAGAGGGGAAGTTTTAAATGATGGAGGAGTGCAACCACACACATTCAACACGTATAATGATTACATTCCTCTTCACAATAAAATACAGCGACCCTTAACCTGCTAACCAAACTCTGCCCACTTAGATTCATTTAATTCAGCATAACAAACTTATTCACACATGAAATAAGTGTTTATTTATTCTGTTTATCTATTTTGCTTTTTGGTACTCATAATAACGTAGTGCCGTGCCAAGAGCCAACAGCCTCCATAAATTACAATTCCCGGTTCCACCCCTTCTTTTGGATCCAAATCAACGCATAATTGGTTTTTACTTGGCGCGTTCCCTATTCTCCCACCAAGTTCTGTTCCCATAATATTCTGCCTGATGTTGCACACAGCCAAACCAACCTCAGCGAAAACAGAACCTCTGCGGTGAAGGTTCACCTCAAAGAGACAAACCTGACAAAGAATGGAACAGAAGAGTCAGGCCATCCCAAAGGCTCCTGGCAGATTTCCACCAAAATAAACAGAAACTTTCTGTCTTTGTTCAGTTTCTGAACAATTCTTATATAAAAACAATTCCATAAAATTATTTTTAGAAATGACTGAAAAGCAGAATTCAGTCTAGAGCAGGGGTGGGCAATTATTTAGCCTGAAGGGCCACATTGGGTTTTAGATCTTGATGAACGGGCCGGCTGGGTGGTGCGGGAAACTAACGGAGGTTGGTACAAATTGTGCTTG